>CM074718.1:143575261-144175261 GCA_037306005.1 Rhinophrynus dorsalis
GGTATATATTTATATGTTATACCTCAGCCTTTTTTAAGGAATACATTTTGTACTTTATTAATTTGAAGTACACTGGCTCATTTCTCAATATAAGCTCTGTTATATTTGTTAATAGCAGTTGATATATTTGAAAACAGGTTCGGCCCATTGTAATATTGGGTGTGTCCTAACCCTCTATTCAAGTGGGAGGAAGTGATTACCATCAGCATGGAAGGGTCTGGGCACCCTGATTCACCAGAACCAATGATGCCCAGTCCCCCTACATGGTCCATAGAGATCTGGGGGAAAATAGGCACAGGAAGAAGTGGGTAGCAGTGTGACCAGGACAGGTCAGCTACCTGTCTCTGCTGCTAATGCTGCCGTTGTGCCTTCTTATACTCAGGAGGAGGAGATGATGTCAAGTGTGACAGCAGGGGACCTTAAGTCACACCTGCCATCTCAAAGCAGTCCCACTATTACTAATATGCAGCAGCTAGCAAGTGTTGGATATGAGGGAGGGGGTGATGGTGAAGGTGATGGTAGTGAAGTAGCTGGTGGTAGGACTAGCGTGACAGATGGAGCTCCTCTTTCCTGAGGAGGAAGGCAGAACTGGCTAGCAGTATTACCATCACCACAGATCATCTTCCTGTCTGCCTTCTTCACCTGCAGAGATGGCAAGTGTGACAGTAGGGGACCCTCTGTCACATTTGTCACTATCGCCAAACAGTGAGACTCCAATAAAGCAGCAGCAATGAAGGACTGGCGGTGGTGGTGGTGATGAGGGTGATGGTGGAGCTTCTGGGGTGGAAGATATATTAATGGCCTTTTTAGCAGAAAGCGAGAAGGAATGGGAGACATATATGCAAATGGGGATCTGCATCACCACCACTACTACCACCAGTGATATTGCTGAGTTTGCTGCTGCTGTAATTCCTGCTGCTGCTGAGTTGCAAGGACAGCAGGCTAGTGTGGCACAGACCACCATGGCCACTGTGGGAATGGAGTCCAGCAGTAGTTGTGATGCAGGACTAGAACAGGTTTCACATGTCAGCAATACTCCTGGTCCTAGTTGTAGTTCTGAGGCAGCAGTAGCATCCTCTGCTCCAGCTAGTGAAGGGAATTGGCACCACTTGGCACAAATTCAGAAATGTTACTCAGTAAAAATAACCAACCATCCTTGCCATGGGCAGTGTATAGTCTACCGGGTGGACAGTGTGAAGATGCCCTTATATATCCTGCATTCTATTAGTCTAAACCACATTTTCCTGTGTGGTCAGTGCCTCACAAAATGTATAATGTTTGCATATATATTAACATATTCTGACATCTGAACAATCACTGTGTGCTGTTGGCATGAGACATATCAGTGTTGGTGCCAGAGAGATAGTTGGGTTATTATTAGCCTGGCCCAGACCATAGCACAAGACAACAGGAGATGATCATGTTTTAATGTTCTATGATAGTGAGGTTGCTTGTACGTGCACTTGGTGGTTATGCTGCATGTGCTTTATTAGGGTAGATGTGATTCCCCCTCTTCATGATGGGAAAACTGTACACTCCCTACCCTCAATGAAAAGTATTCCCACACCCATAATTTCAGGGAGGGTGGTAGACAATAGTCTTCTTTATTGCACACTTTTTCTCACCAGATGCACCAAAAGTGGCCTCAGGTGCTGCTGCTTCTGATGTTGCTTCAGCACTAGTACTAGTACTAGGATCCACCACCTGTCCCATATCGTTGCTGGATCTGATACTTCTGCTAACACAGTCTGTGGAGTGGATGATGATCCTACTAGCACACCACCAGATTCTTCCTCCTTTTTTGCTTGTTGTGGTGGTGATGTTAAGCCTTACAATAGTGTAGTTGGTAAGCCTGGTGTCATGCTAACAACAGCAGGCTCATGGCAACACTGAAGCAGCTGCCACTCTACACTGCAACTTCTGCTTGCTATCAGGGAAAAACAATATTCAACTGTTCAGATTCTAAGCCTGAAGATGTGTGTGCAATGGGGGTGGCAACAAGATCTGCTGGTCTCAGTGCCTCACTGTTTCTTGTGCAACTGCTAGAGGACTTCTCCTCATCAGCAGCACCAGCAGTTTTCCAACTCTTCTGGCTCATCAGAGCACCACAGTATACACACTAAACAGTACAGCAGGTAAGTCTAGACTACCACAGAAAACTGTTGTTTTGTTTTTTTAATTATAACGGTCCCCCATTTCTGCTTTGAAGAACTATCTACAAAACTACTTTTTGTTTTGGGCTGCAGTTTCCACAGTTATAGAAAGCATAGGCAGAAAACATAAAACATTTCTTGAGAGAAATTAATTGGTGGTAGTGAAAAGGTGGGAATTTCAAGTATTTTTTCTTTATGGGAATTCGTGAGATAATAGTGAAACATTATGCATTTTCTGAAAAAAATCCAAGAGAATAAAACAGGACTTTTCACCCATCCCTAGGAGGAAACACATCCTGATCTTTTTAAGCTGCAGTGCTGTGTCACTACTGGAGGGGAGCCCACCCTCTTCAGTAATCACATAGTTACCCTGAGCTCTGGGGTCCAAACAGTACGTTTATCTCAAGTCAGTGATAACCTCAGGAATACAATGCACTCATGAAGCCATGGTCTGCTTGGGATATTCTGTGGAACCTCCAATGACAATAGGATCAGAAAAGGGGTCATAGTATCCCATTCAAATGGGAAACCTGTCATGTGGGAGGGCACAATGTAGCCACAATGAGCTTTCATACTAATTGCTTCTAACATGAAAAATGTGGATGTGGACCCTAACCATATCTAGACCTGGACAGGACAGGAAAAACACAAGGGATGACTGGGTAACTTTTTAATTATGTTTCCAGCCCTAACTGGGGGGGGGCTTTTTTGGTGTGCTACTGGGAGATATGAATGTCCAGGGCCTTAAATACAAATTCAAGGATTTTCATTTGTCTCAGTCAAAAAGATTACATAAAAAAACTACCAGTATTTTCTGTCTTTCCCAAACAAAATAAATGAGAGTTTTCTATTCATGAGTAGCCTGCAGTGAAAATACATTTAGATTCAATCAATGATTCAAACACAAATGCACTTGAACATAAAGCACAGCTCATGAATGTCTACATTAGTCAGTGCTGTAAATGTTCTCAGTTTTAAAATCACCTGTATATTATAAATGTCTTTGAAATATCTCTGCATTACTGGTTCTGTTGTTAGCCAAATAATTCAGAACATTTCTCTATTGACTTTACCTCTTTTGACCTGTCAGTTCATGGAGATCCCCTGACTTTGTTGCTACAATTCTTACGTTTTAAGAGAAAAATATAGGTAAACTGTACCATAAGTGTATCTAAAGAATATGCATATTAAATTAATTTATAAAATATAAATTAGTTGGCACAAAGATGGTGATTACTGTTAATATATGACAAAACCTTAGCCCATCCACTGCATCTCTCATTAGAAACAGCATGGAGATGCACTCTGCTGCCTGGAAACATTGGCCATATAAAGACAGGCTTCTCAGTGTCCAGTTTAGATCAAAGTACACAGATGAGGTTGTGCTGTTTTCCCCAAATAAAGATTTTTCTTTAAATGTAATTATTTATATAAAAAGTGTTTTATCAGGAACAATACATTGAGGATTTTGCCCTAAAGTAGATAAAGAGGTGATAAAGTGGATCTAACTTCTCCAGAGATATCACTCCTCCAGTTCCTATGTTATTCTATACAGCCTATACACTAAGACCTGGAGAAATCTTAGTGCATTGCCTCTATAGAATAACATAAGAACTGGAGAAGTGATATCACTGGAGACGTAGTCTCTGCTTTATAACCTCTTTATCTTTAGTGCATCTCCCCCATTTGAGATTGTTCTCATTTTAAAGCATGACCTGCAACGTAAAAGTACAGAAAGAAACAAAAGTACAGACAGAAACAAAAAAAATCCCCAAAACAAAAAAAATAGCATTTTTATAGTGTTGCATTTTGCTTTTAAATAAAAAAGGCAATTGTTCTTAGGTTTTTAAAATGGTAGAAGATGATATTTTTTCAGCTAGGTTATCCAAAGTTTGTGGAGCTCTGTAGGAGAACACAGAACGACATGCTACCTTATGGCAGTGGACCAGAGGTTTCAGGAAGTGTGGAGAGGTGGATTGAGATATTTAGTGGTAGCTTTCCAGAGACGTGCTTATAAACTATTCAAGAAAAGATAAGTGTACACCTGGATTTGAGTGTTAGCCAGTTTAGTTATTTTAACAATGGTGGGCAGTATAATTATATGGGAGAACAAAATGGAAGAGCCCACCAGCAAATAGTGTTGCCAGCATGTACACCCCATCCCCTGTGACTCAGAAATGCTATAGTCCACCAACATCTGACAATGTTGCCACCACACCTATCACATCCACTTTGATTCTGTAATGCTAGAGTCACTAGAAGCAGATATTGCTGCTACCACCAACACCTCGTCACTTGTGATTCAGAGATACCAGATCCCTCCAACAGATAGTGCTGCCCCCCTCCACAACATCTACTGCCAGATGCCAGATGGAGAGATGTCAGATCCCAACAGCATATAATACTACCACTGCCCATACCACATATGGCACAGAGATGCAAAAGCCCACAAATAGTGCTGCCACCTTCACCTCCAGCAGGTAGTGATGTCACCACAACCAGCACATCCCCTTATCTTAGAGCTTGCCATGACCACAGGATACTGTTACACTTGCCACCATCTTCATTTCCTTTCCTGTGACTCAGAACCCACCAGCAGATAGTGCTGCCACCATCACTTTCATATCCCCATGGCCCTGAGGTCAACCACTGAAATTCAAGTGTATTTATTTACTCAAGTGACTGTGTATACTAGTAGAAACACAGAGTTGCAGCTGCCTAGCTCTGAGACTGTAGTTGCTGTACCAGTGAGTGTGACACCAGGTTCACCATCTAAAATAAAATGGAGAGCTTGCCTAATAATTTAAAATGTTTGAATATATAATCTATTACAATAATAGAGAGGTGATGGTATGAATGTACCACTGTAAATCTTGAAAATGTACATGTGTATATAGTAAAATGTTACAATAATCAGTCGCTCCTAACAAAAAATTAAAATGTCAATGTATTGTCCACTCTCTTAGCCATAGATATATAGGATCCCCTTGTTCTATTGAATATGTGCATTCTACTTTTTCTGTTATGGACCAGTAGGTAAAAAAATGCAAGTAAACTAAATAAGCTCTCCAGACTGATGAAACTGTTGAAACAATTGTTCACTAGTAAGCTTTCTAAATGCGAAAAGCTTTGCTCTTTGCTGATGGCACTTGGCAACATCTACAAATTTGTACCCTGCCTTTCGAGTCCCTTTTGAGTTACAACAGGTCATGAGAAACTTAAAATATTTTTTAGTCCTTGTATTTCAATAAAGTTATTGATGATTTTACTTATGGACTTTTGTCAGTGATTACAGTGGAAGTGCATGTTCCTTGTTGCTTTTGAAGCTACATTGTGCCCTGTCCATCCCCAATAACAAGAGCAACAAGACCAGGACCAGGGCTGGGATACTATTAATATCCAATTAGTCCTCTTCGGCAATGTCATTGACAAATTTGACACCACCAGCAGATAGTGAATCTGTAAGTGTAATGATCTGACAATATGACCACACATAGCAATGGGGTGGAGATTAATAAAATGCAGGGGAAAATGGTGTAACAGCCAACTTTCCACCATGCAAAATACACAAGGCTCATGTCAGGGATGGTAAATTATTTTTACCTCTTGTTTTTTTTTGTGATGGGGCAAGAAGAAAAGAGACTGACACCACATGATTTCATCGGGGTGATTTAACATTGTCGACATGCAAATAGAGCAGATATGCCAAGGTGTGTGCTCCCAGTACTTCTCCCTTTTTATTCCCACACACTGTGCACATTACAGTTGATATCTGCACAGTTCCATCGTACTTATAAAGAATCATTTTCCAGCACCAATCATTTTATGAGAGGTGGAGGAGTAGAATGATTATGGTGGTTGGACAACTTCTCCCCAGATTCACCTGACTTGCTGGTGGTTTGCTGCAGCTGCCATCTCGGTATTAGGGCCAGTATGGACCACCACCATCACCTGTCTCATATCACTGCTGGTACTGCTGCTTCAACCACCTGTGGGGATGATGATCCCAGTCCCAATTACACAATCATCAACACTACTTTAGCCTGATATTGTGACATTTGATGCTCACATGACTCAGCAGCAGCAGCATCAGGATGAACTACATTAGCAAATACTATAAGGTCACTGTTGGGTAGGATATAATTTTCCCGATGGTGGCTTACCTGACTGTGAGCCTGCAAACCATTTTTCAAGGCTTGCCTTGCTTTTTAAGTCTGCTCATTTTTTTCAATTCTTGCCTTGGTATATAAACCTGATAACATTTTAATGGCTTGTCTTCTTGTACAAGCCTTCTAAAAATAATTTTAAAGGCTTACTAGCATTTTTTCAAAGATTTCGTTTCTGTATAATTGTGGTGACATTTTTTTCAAGGCTTACCCATGCCATATCATACCTGATGAGCAAGAGGAAGGGAAAACACACTTTAATTTTTCTTGAGTATTAAGACACACTAGCAGCAGGTTCAGCACTGGTGGCAGCAGGTTCAGCACTGCCAGCAGGCACAGCACTGGTTGCAGCAAGGGCAGCACGTCTGACAGCAGGCACAGTATTGGTGGCAGCAGGTTCAGCACTGGCAGCAGGCACAGAAATGGTGACAGCAGGGGCAGCATGTTTGGCAACAGGCAGATGACCTGTCCTGCTCTCACTAGTAGGGATTGGCGAAAGTTGTCGCTGTGTTACCGCGATAAATTTTGCGAAAACCATGTTATCCACTTTTTTGTGGGAAAAATCTGCTTTAAAACTAGCGGTTAAAATTTTTGCATCTTTTGTCCATTGGCCAAAATCTATCGCCATTTTTTCAATGGCTAGAAAGTTTCTGCCCATTGATTTACACTGTTTTCGCACTTCAGCTATAAAAATGTGACTTTTTTGCTGAAGGCAGACACAATGGAAGCAGCTACAGAGAGAGATAGACATGCTGTGCTGTTCTGCTGTGATATTTTGGAAAAATTGAGACAGGAGAGGCTCATAGTGACTGCTGTCACTATGAGCAGCAAACGGAGGAACTGGAAGGACCCTTATTATGTGTCCACTGAGTCTGAGGAGGAGGAGGAAGTGACTAGAGGTACTGAACCAATGCTGTCCAGTCCCCCTAAATCACTCCAAGGGATCTTGAGGAATTTAATAGGAACAGAGGGAGAAAAGGGAATGGGAAGGAAGGGAGAAAAGTGTAGTACTAGTGAGAGCAGGACAGGTCAGCTGCCTGTGCCTGCTGCAAGACATGCTGCCCCTGCTGCCAGTGCCACCATTGCTGTTCCTGCAGCCACTAGTGTTGTACCTGCTGCCAGATGTGCTGTCCCTGCTGCCAGTGCCACCATTGCTGTAACTGCAGCCGCTAGTGCTATACCTGTGCCAGACGTGCTGCCCCTGCTACCAGTGCCACCATTGCTGTACCTGCAGCCACTAGTGTTGTACCTCCTGCCAGATGTGCTGCCCCTGCTGCCAGTGCCACCACTGCTGTACCTGCAGCCACTAGTGTTGTACCTGCTGCCAGATGTGCTGCTCATGCTGCCACCAGTGCTGTACCTGCTGCCAGTGCTGAACCTGCTGCCACCAATAATTTGCCTGCTGCTAGTTTTTCTTGTAGTACTCAGGGGGGGGAAAGAAAATGATGCCAAGTGTGACAGCAAGGGACCCTAAATCACACTTGCCATTCCAAAGCAGACCTGCCAGTGATAATACTACTGCTACTAAGGTCCAGCAGCTTGTTAGCGTTAGGAGTGAAGGAGGGGGTAATCAACAATATCCTCAAATTACTAATGACTGTGAGACTGAGGAGGAAGACTCTGCAGCTGAACTTGATGTGATTGGTGTTAGTAGTAGGAGCAGTAATGGTGAAGCAGCTGGAGTGGTAGGGGAAAGATTTGAGAGCGTCCAGACTAGCGGTCAAGGGAGCCCATCCCAATCCTCTGACCCTGGGACTGGGAGTCCTCCCCTTCCCTTCACTACAGTGTCCAGGTGGAACATGATCCTGAAGAGGCCAGAATGGTGTTGGGGGAGGAGAGCAGGCTTAAATTTAATACCACCACCAGCAGGAGCGCAGATCAGCTGCCTGTGCCTGCTGCTACTGCTGCTAGTCTGCCTTATTCTTCAGGTCAAAACAAAATGGCAACTGTGACATTAGGAGGCCCTCTGTCACATTGCTCGTCACCTCCTCCAAGCAGAAGTGAGATGTCTGGAATAGAGCAGCAGCATGTAGGGACTAGTGGTGGTGGTGATAATGCTGCTGGAGAAGCTGGGGTGGAAGAGACATTGATGGACTTTTTAGCAGAAACTGAGAAGGAATGGGAGACAGGGATGAGGATGAACATCACCACTAGCAATGACATTTTGGAATTAGAGGAATTTGCAACTGCTCTAATTCCTTCTGATGCTGAGATGCAAGGGCAGCAGGATGCTGAGGAGCCGACTAGTGTGCCACAGACCACCGTGGACACAGTGGGAATGGGGTCAACATGTGATGCGGGACTAGGACAGGTTCCACTTGCCAGCAGTACCAATAATCCTGATCATAGTTGCAGTGCTGAATCTGAGGCAGTAGCAGCAACAGCAGCAACATTATCCGCTGCCACAGACAATGAAGGGGAATGTGGAAGACAAGAAGAAAGAGGCCATTCTTCTCTATTTGTTCCCTTCCTCCTGAAGTCAACATGGGGGTGGGACCATTTTTCTCTTAGGGCAGGCACATTGCAGTCATCAGCAATGGCACTGTGCACAATTTGTGACAAGTCAGTGAAAAGAGGAAAGGAGGGAACACACCTTGGCACAAGCACCCTGACATCACACATGAAACACAGACACCACGACATTTACGCCAAACATGTTAAAGACAAACACCCACCACAGAAATCAAGCACTGCTTTTGCTGTCCCTGACTCTCCAGAAAGGCAACAAGAGCTGAGGCTGAGGTCAAAGAGGAGGAGGAATAGAACAACTAAGGCAGAGACTGGAAGTTCCATGACGAGTGAAACAGCTAGCTTGTCATCACCTTCTAGGGTAACTACATCTTCTGCCAATTCACCTCGTTCATTACCTCCCCTGCCAAATGATAGTCACTGTGTTGATCTTAGGTTGCACACTGTGTGGTGCATTGACCACGCATGCCAGTGTGGTGGAAGAGAATTGCAATCAGTGCATCAAACTGCATCTGAGGAGATTCCATTCTGCAGAATATGCTAAGATGGTGGCAGGGAGGGTTCATCATGACTATTAAACTGTCAGCAAGTTGTCATGTCCTTAGTGGGGTCTGGGCAAGGGGTATAGTGACAGCAGTAGTACTTGGTTTCAGGTGTCATGGTGTTTGGATACAGTTGCGCCCCCAGATGTTATTTACCACACACACACACACACACACACTGTGCACATTGCAGTTGCTGTTGAGACCCGCTGTTCCTGCTCTCAAGGGAAAAAATATATTCTAATAACAGCACACCCATGATGATTTTTACTGGGGGCTACTTATTTTGCTTCTACTTCCTCAGACGCATCACTGGAGCCCGTTGTGGCAAGTGGAACCTTCATCATCCATCTTCCATGTTACTGCTATTGTTGATCCCATTCCCTTTCAGCTGCCTAATCATCCTGCTGCCCAAACAACTTAGCATCAGCAGTACAAACAGCAGTTGCAACTTAGGACTTAGGAGGACATTTGACAGTGGCCATGGGCCAACATGACCTGCTGGCATTAGGCCAGTAGGACATTTTTATTTTTTTCTCAGGGCTTGTGTTTAAAAAAAAAAAAAACATAGTCCTACAAAAAAATAAACAATTTTTGGGGGGTTTGTTTCTAACAGGCATAAACCCTACAAATCAAGGCTTGGGCCTCTAATAAGTCTAAGTCCTACAAAGGCCTCTACAAATCAAACAAATCATCTACAAAATACTCTGTCAAGTCAAATATCAGTCCACCCAGGTGGCAGCTTATGTCAGGAGGTTCCTGTCTCTATCCCTTTACATACACATTTCTTATTTTTTTTTATTAACTGTCCCCCCAATAGCAGTTAAGAAACCCCCAAAACAAATTCCCTGTTCAAATGATTCATTCATTCACCGACACAGGCACCCTCCTCAGACCCCCTTTATACCATGTCTTATGGTTTCTATTTTATTTTATTTAGGGTTTATTTTTTAATAACTGCCCCCCAAACTCAGTAAACATCCCCGCCAAAAATCATCCCTTATTCAACTGATTCTTTCCCCACACCCCACCAACACAGGCACCCTCATGCCCCTTTAATACTATGCCTTTGGGAAATAAAATAATGTTTGCTAAGTGCTGTGTTTAACTTCTGTGTTCCCATTAGTTTCAATGAAATGAGCTAGGCGAAGAAAGCGGAAAATCAGCACTTTTTGCGGGAAATTTTTCGCCAAGCAGAAAGTGCCATTTCAGTTTGAGGTGGAAATTTTTGCCCATCCCTACTCACTAGTACAACCCCTTTGTTCCTCTCTTCCCATTAAATTCCCCAAGATCCCTAGGGGTGATTTAGGGGGACTGGACAGCATTGGTTCAGTTGGCTCACTTCCTCCTCCTCCTCAGTGGACACATAAGGGTCCTTCCAGTTCCTTTGATTATTTTTAAACCTGCTCATAGTGATAGCAGTCACTATGAGCCTCTCCTGCCTCAATTTTGCCTTAAGATCACAGTAGAACAGCATAGCACATCTACCTCGCTTTGTAACTGCCTCTATTGTGTTTGACTTCCCCAAATATGTCACGTGAAAGGCGAAAACCACGTAAACCAATGGGCAGAAACTTTCTAGCCACTGAAAAAATGTCGAAGAATTTTGGCCAATGGGCGAAAAATGCAAACTGAAAGTAGATCTTCCCATGAAAAAGAGGACAACAACTTGGTTTTCTCTGTATTTCTTGCGGGAACATGGCGACAACTTTCACCCATCCCTATCCCCCATCACCACTACCCTACAGATCTGCCACATTGTAGTTTGTACTTTATTTATTTATTTTTTTATCACTTGATATAATCATGAATATGTGCCAGTGTCACTTAAGCAGAAAGTTAGTGTTGTGGGCAAAAGACAAATGCACTCGGCATGCGAACAAATTTTTCAAGGTATATGTTGATGTAGGACTTTCAGCTACTTATGTCTCCACTACAACCCTCAGAAGAAGTACTATTGCGCTGGGGAATGTTGCACTATAGAAAATGGGTGAAAAATGTGTTGGAATAGGAGAAAAATGTGTTAGAATAGGAGAAAATGTGTTGGAATAAGCGAAAAGGAGGACAATTTTGCATTTGGAGAAAACCTTTGCAAAAAAAGAGAAAAATCATCTGTTTTTCACGAAAAGTCATGCAGAATATTTTTCTCACTTTTTGCCCACCCCTAATAGGAGTTTTACTTACAAGTAAAGTAGACAGAACAGCACATATATGTTGGCCAGCATAAAAACAGGGTGAATATTTAAACTGTATCCAAGGATGATTTCCTGATAGGCAGAACTTCAGTACGGGAACAGGGCAGCTCATCTCCAAAAACAGCCACCATGGAAGGAATGTGCTACACAAAGAGAAACAAAACAAGAAAGAATGCACGAATAGTGCCTTATCATACAAAAATAGAAATATATATAAATGAATAATATATGAACACACATCTATTAGTTGTTGAAAGTTAGGCATATACCTCCTAACAACCCAATAAGGCATACAGAGATACTTTACCTGTCTCTGCTTGGGATAAATTCCAAGAACATTTTCTCTGGATAAAAGGCTGATCCTCCAGTTATTTGTGTGAAAATATTGTATTGTAAAAAAATAATTTAATTAAAAGTCATAATGATACCACATGTTTCACAGCTTCACAATACTGCTTTATCAAGTAAATTGTTGATACAAAACAAACAAAGGAGGAAACAGCATCAAACATCCACTTTAAATCTAAACACTTCTTAATATAATTGGTGATGCAATGCCGACAGAAACAAGCCACTACCATTATGGGTAGTGGACTACTTCAAAAAGATGTCCTATGTAAACACTGCAAAGCCTAAAAGAATCCATCTATTAAACCCAATTGAGAAAATATATAGTACTAGTTACAAAGTCCGTATACACGAGTTGATCCGGAGCGGGGAGCTCCGGATGGTTCACAGCCTGTCTGTGCTCCCGGCTCCGGGCCAGCAGTGGAGGCGTTGGGTGACATTTTGTCATGTAGCCGTGTCCGCTGCTGCCCAGGAGCCGGGAGCACAGACAGGCTGTCAGCCTAGCCCGTTCTGTGAGTCCCCACTGTGCATGTGCGGTTATGCACACAGTGAGCGACATTCTAGGACTTTATGTTATAGGATGATATTGTGTCAACATAAGGACCACAAGTCCTATGTTAACCTGAGCATATAAACAAATCTTATATTACATCTAATACGAGATGTATACTTATGAATTATTTTGTTTATTTTGTTTATTCTTTTTCATTTATATATTCAGTGTAACATGGGACTTGTGATCCCGATGTAGACACAATATTTTACTGTAGTATATATCAGTCTCTGTCCAAACTCACATCAAGGATCTACTAAGTCTCTGGTACTTAACACTAAGTAATGAATTTTAACGGTACTAATAGGTACAAAATTGTATATGAGTTGCAGGTTAAAAATATATAATGTACAAGAAGTAAAGAGTATTTTGCACTCATGGAAAACGTACCAAATTATTTTCATTCGGCAGTGCAAGGGTGCAAAAAATGCATTAACCAGTTCAGCGCTGCTTGAGGAGTGATTAAGTTATTTGTCACTTAATTAAAATGTAACCTTTATTAGTTGATGATAAAATCAAAAATAAATTTGTAAATAAAATTGTGTAGTGTAGGCTGATATAGCCTAAAACACTCACACTAATTAAAAAAAAATTGTAATTTAGTATGGGTGTAGCTATCTCTTATTAACTTCTTTCTGATAAATGAGTAACAATTCAAACGTATCAAACAGACTGATCCTACCTATACAATAGAAGACCACGTTCTATTTCTAAATAAGTCTTTTAGTTAAAGTTCCACCCCATTCCAGCAGTTAAGAGAGAAAGAGACAGGATAGACAAAGTGCCTAAAGCTCGTGCTTAGAATGCCGTGCATTTGTAAATACCTCCCAGTATCAGAGAATCCTCTCCCGGTACTACAGCCTTAGATCTCATAGAAGAATGAGAATTAATAATACACTATTCAATGAACTAACTAAGAGCATGAAAAAGCAGACTAGGACCAAGAGGCTTACGAAGTCCACTTATTCCTGCTTCTCATCTTACCGATGAAAATTTTCTGGCAAAATGGAATAATATATTGGCTAAATGCTCATTGGAACTCATTGAGCTAATTATTGTGACAGAAAAGGAAGGAATTAGAATGAATTAATAAAGAAGTTGAAGAGAAGCTTGTGAATATCAATACTAAGAAAGAACTACCTGGTTTTGCTGACCTAGAAGTGAAATTAAAGTCAGAAATAGATAAACTTGCAAATGACTTAAAAAATCGGAAATGTAAAACATTTTCTAGAGATAGAAAAGGTTTCACGGACGGTAAATTTAACAAAAATCAAAGAGATAAGGTAGCTTTGACCTCAGTGGTACTGAGAATAGCACTCATACTGAACAAAACAGAACTAAACACAGATGGTATAGACGACAAAAAAAACCTTCTACCTTTACCACCTCTCCTCCTTTTTTTCAACAAGGTTATCAAGAACAGTCATCACCAACAACTCAGGGACAGAGGGAAATGGGGATACAAAGCAAACAACAGATAAGAAGTGAAACAAATGATACACTACAAATAATCAATTTATCACCAAATACCCTGTATAAATATCACCTTAGTCTCTTGAGAAAAGGATTATCATTCTGCCTTGTTAACTAATTCAAATCGTTTGAACATATAAAAGATTTGCACTTGTTTGCCAGAAAGTAGCTTCTGTACAAATTTTTCAATGTAGAACATGATATGTACAAACTAATAGAAAAGCTCTTAGTGATTTGTTTTACCTCTTGGAAGAAACAGAAAGTCCTAGGGAGGTGGCTAAAGCACCATTCACTGATTGTAAAAAGAACACTAAATTTACACCATCTGTGTCCTTTTCACCTAACGTTGAACCATTTGTACAAATGGTCTCCAAAGAATTTGAGGCACTGGAACAGTTACAAAATACATCCACTGTTCCAAATATAGGAATAATTTGACAAAACTGGAACAAAAGGCACTAATAGAAATCTCTCAAGATCATAATATAGTAATCAAACCCTCAGACAAAGGGGGAAATGTCGTGATAATGACAGCAGATTACTATGAGAGTGAATGCAAATGTCTCCTTAGAGATATAAATTGCTATGATCCACTTAGTGCTGATCCTACAGAAATATAGCCAAGTGAACTTAAGGAGATTCTCACTACTGGATTAGACCAAGAAATGATCACCAAAAGGGAATTTGAATACCTACTCACACCCGTGCCTACAATTTCTACATTTTATACCATCCCCAAAATACATAAGAATCCAACTAAACCACCAGGGAGACCTATTGTCTCAGGGATAAGTAATTTGACTGAAAAGTGTAGCATCTATGTGGACAAAGTCTTGAGAAGGTTTTTCACTAGTTTACCATCTTACATACGTGATTCGCAAGACTCTATCAGTAGAATTGAGGGCATTAGCTTGCAGGATTCACATTTCCTAGCGAGCCTTGATGTAGAATCACTATATACTAGTATAAGATATGAGAATATCCACCAGAGGAGAACCATATAAAATGCATAATTAATTTGTCCTGAACCTGTTAGAATTTGTGCTAACACACAATTATTTAATTTGATAGGAAATACTATCACCATGTTCATGGGAAGTACCTGTGCCCATACCTACACCAGCTTATATTTAGGTTGGTGGGAGGAACATATGGTTTTCTCAGATGACAACATCTATACCGAACATATAGCCTTATGGCTTTGTTTCATAGATGATATACTGATGATATGGACAGGCAGTGAGACACTATTTCATGAGTTTGTTGACTCATTAAAAACACTCTGAGTCTGAAAGTCGCCAGTCACATAGACAGAAATACCATGTCACAGGTGCACAGACAATGTCACTAAGACCACCCTGTATCGTAAAGCCACAGCTACTGACAGTCTTTTATTGGCGAGCAGTCATCATCCACATCAACTTAGCAGAGTATTCCTTTTGGACAATACTTGAGACTGAGAAGAATCTGTACCACAGTGTCTGACTTTAAAGTGGAAGCTAATAAACTTAAACAACACTTTAAAATATGTGGACATAGTAATAAAACTCTCAAGAAAGCATACCAAAGAGCCCTTAATGTAAACAGGGAAGAATTATTACACCCAACTAAAGTAAGAGACACTAAGCAATCTAAGGAGATCAGACTCATACAACAACCAACATCAGACTGTAAGGAATATTCTACAAAAATAATGGAATATCCTTTAGCAAGACTAAGGCTTAAAAGATGCCCTCAGCCCATATCCCAGAATAACATTTTATAGGGTCCAAAATTTGAAAGATATCTTAACTAGAAGTCACTACTCTAGACCTACAAAAGATACCTGGCTTAAAAGCAGGCTGAAGGGCTCTTTCCCATGTGGAGGATGTCAAGCATGTAAAATCATGAACAAAGCACCTCTTTTGATAAAAACAGAAGAACCAGAAAAATATAAAATCAGGGATATGAGAAACTACAAATCCACAGGTGTGATTTACATTATGGCCTGCAGATGTGGCAAAAATTATGTTGGGAAAACTAAAAGGGAACTGAGACGCAGAATTCTTGAACATGTATGTGACATACGGAATGTTCGTGATAAACCAATTGCTAAACATATTAATTTTCATCATAATGGAGACCTTTCAGTAATGTCCTTTGGAGGTATTCAAAAATTCCAGTTAAATCAAAGAAAAGGTGATTTAGATAAATTCTTCTGACAAATGAAGCAAGATGGATTTTTCTTTTGCAAACCAAAGCACCCAAAGGGCTAAATGAAAAATTCACATTTCACCCTTTTATTAGATACTGAAGTCATAATTTACAATTATCACACTTTTTGATGAAATCAAACTTGATATATATATATATTAGGGGATTTATTTAATGACTCCCAGTACTACATTTGAATAGACACCATTTTTATCTTACTAGATGTATACATTGTATTAAACTTACATCTCTAACCAATTCAATATTACTGTACATACTGGTTGGGTACTCCTATTTAACTAGTATGTGCTATCTATCCGATATTACACGCTCTTTGCGTGAGTATTTTCACCTGCCACAGTGGAGATAACATACAGGTTCCCACTCTGATTTATGTGACTTACAAAAACTCTGTCATCCACATTAGGGGGTTCACTCAGTGATATTCACTATTAAATTTGTCTACACATGAAGTTTATATTGTAATTATATTAATCTATATCTTTAACGTAAAGATTATAGTTGCATATGCAAACTAGGTGGACCCGTTTTATATTTTATCTAGTATCTCTTAGCATTTACTATCTATTAGATATTACAATATTCTAGTAAGTGTATTGCCATTATTTACAGTGGAGTAAACATTTAAATACTCTCAGGCTGTGTGCTGCTGGTTACGATGTGATCCCATTTTTTAGTGTGATACTGTATCAATTCCTTACATGGCTATAACACATGGAACTTTGTTGCTTAGTGTCAATAGCTATCAAATACTTTGTATAGATTCATACCCTGCACTATGTATCTGCTACTACCTCCCGTACTGTGAGCCTATCACAATGGGAGAAAGAGGCTACGTGCTCCACTTCATCCGGACCTGCCTCCATGAATGAGGCCTTAAATACTCAGATCTCCGGTGGCTCCGGCACTAAGCTTCCCCTGATGAATCTGCGTGTAGCGCGGCAAAACACATTGGGACATTATACGGTTAAAACTTATATAGCTATCCAATGGTTGTGCCAAGCCCATACTTATTAATTTAGAGACTAGTTAAAATGTAACTTGAGATTGCTATATGCAATCTTCTTTCTCCTCTTTTCCATTCTTCTATGAGATCTAGGGCTGTAGTACCGGGAGAGGATTCTCCGAACCCGGGGGGTATTTACTAGTGCTCGGCTTTCTAAGCACAAGCTTTCCCCCTACTTTCCCCCTGCTCACATACTTTTTGCACAAACAACACATAGCAACATGCTTAGCCTGAGAATCCTGAGTGAAGTATCTCCATACTGTGGACTTTATGGACTGGGTGGTTCCTGAGGTGCAGCTGCTACTATTACTATTACTGGGGCTATATGTTGATGCAGTTCTACTGCCATTACTATTAGCTGTCAAAGGTGCAGCACTTCCAGCAGCAGCAGAGGCAGTCGTCATATCTAACATTGTGGATATTAATAACCTGTGTTGCTGTTGTTGTTGCTGCTGCTGGGTACTCAACACAGGTGTGTGTGGCTGAGTGGGACTTGGATTTTGAAGAAGCGATGATGCTGATGATGACTGATAGGGTGACTTTGCTTGTCCAGGGTCAGACTTTCCAATGGTTTTCTCGAACAGTTTATAGACAGGCACAGTGTTCCTTTTCAGTTGTGGAAGATTCAGCCTTTGCCTTTCTGCTAACTTTATGGCCATGTCATCATCCTCACTCTCAACTTCATCTGTATCTGAACAAGAGAAGGATGTTGGAGGGATATATTCTAGATCTGCATCATCATCAGTCATCATTAGGTCATCCTCAGCAGCATCAGCATCACCTGACAATTCTTGCCCATTACCTTGATATTGCTCTAAGCTTTTAGAGGCCTCAAGCAATTTCTTTTTACTTTTACTGTCTCACTATCTGATGCAGCAGGCAGTTCAGCTGCTACACTTTCCTCTATTATGCTATTGCCATCTTCAACACTTGAATGCAACATGTTGTTATCTTCAGTGTTCTTCTTATATGTCTTCATATATGGTTCTCTATTTGTACTGGCAATGGTGGTGCTGGAGGTTTTGCTGGGACCTTGACAAACTGCATCCTTCCTTGGAGGAGGGGCAGCATCATCATTTATACACACGCTGCAGCAACCATTGCTGCAGTCAGTTTTTGAAATACTACATTACTCTTACGTCCCTACAGTGCACAGATCCACCCTTCCCCCTCTCCTTGCCTCTCTCTATACGTTTGCTGGACATTACTCAACTACTTTGTGTGTTTTTTTCTGTACAGTACACAACACAATTGATGGAGTATGATGTCTTGCCTAGCCCAGCCAGCTGTCGCCTAATAAATGTAGTTATTTGTTTATTTGTTTATTCTTTTTTATTTTTATTAATTTATGTTTATTTAATTATTCTTTTAAGTTGTCCACCCTGTCGTATCACAGTCTGTACAAAAATAAAATTATAACTGAAAATCAAAAACAACAACTTCTTTCCCCAGACTTCCCCAGCACAGAGACAATAACAGCAAGATCAGAAAGCAAATAGGTCCCCAGCGGCCTGTGTTTTGCCAGTCAGTCATGTGGAATTTTGGGGTATTTGGGGTCAACTTCCTCCCTCCCTTCTTCTCCCCAGAGTGCCCCACTGACTCTCCTAATACAGAGAACAAATGTCCTACCTAAAAATATTCCCTTCAATTTCCCTATCTTCTCTAACTCAAAAACATGCTGCTTTCTCCTTTCACAAACACAAAATGGCATGCTGTGAGAGCCTGACACACTTTTATATGGCTGTAGAAAAGTAGAGAAAAATTTTGTGCGGTGGAGAAAAATGTTTCTTCCCATTAATTTCAATACACAATGAGGTAGGAGGAAAAAGTGAGAAAAACAGAAAAACTGTACTTTTTTCGGGAAATTATTCACCAAAAGGGAAGTGTCATTATTCGTCGATTTCAGTTTAAGGCGAATATTTTCGCCCATCCCTACTCTTGATTAAGCACCCTCTTGTCACATGAAATGAGTGGGAAGGTTTGCTCCATACAGTACTCCATTGTCTTTATGTCAGGTGCAATTGTATACCTTTGGGTGGGTTGGTTTCACATAGAAAAAGAACTGTGTTTTAATAACATGACTAGGGGTGGAGGGCTTGACGGCGGGTATAGGAACACTGTGATTATTGTCTTCTCCAACTAACTCAGGTTCATCCTCTTCTGTGCACTGAATTTGCATAATACCTGCAGCTGGAGACATAGGTGCTATTGTTAATGTGGAAAATTTTGTCCCATTACCTAAAACAACTATCATTATGTGCTTCTTGGACACGTGCTTCTACTTCTCTAATATGCTGTTGGGGTGTCTCCAATTCAGGCCTGTGGTTTTCCTTCAGGTGGGATCTCAGTGAGGATGTAGTAGATGCAATCTTGATTTCTTTCTGCTTAGATGATTTTTACAGAGACAACAGATAACATATTTATAATTTGGATCATTACTGACGAATCTCCATACTGGAGATTCATAGACTGAAATTCTCTCAAAGTAGTAGTAGTGGCAGTAGTAGAAGTAGTAGTAGTACTATTGGAGCTGGATGTTATAATGGTGTTAGCAGTAAGTGTCAGTGACACTGCACTTTAAACAGCAACAGAAGCACTCATGTCTTTCATAGTGTCCATTAAAAGCAAAGAGAAATACATTCTTGCTGCTTTGCTAGACTCCTGCTTTAAGCATAACATTTCTGAATTTGAGCAAAGGCATGATTAGCAGCATTACTCTGAGGTAAAGGATTTTGTTGAAAACTTATAAAGATATGCTTAGAGATACAGTGGAGGGTAGCATTATGGAGGACAAGAGGGAGAAATCATTGTGAAAAAGAAGTAAGCAAAGCAGCAACAACATCAACAAGGCCACCTTAGCATTTTTCAGAACATATATCATCATCACAGAAAGCAATTCATATATCTGTGGGGCTGGAATCTAACATGTGTGGTGGTGATGGTGGTGGTGGAATCTCTCTTTGGGACTTGCTCCTAGAGTCTGGGTTGGTAATTGATACACACAAACACCTTATAACTCTTAGAAGTGGTCCCACTGCATGTGGTTACAGCATACTGACCAGTTAGACATGTTCTAGGCCAAAAGAATGACCACACTGAGTACTGGCAAACAAAACCGTGTGTGTGGCAAGCACTGATACACGATGCCCTGGAAACACTTAGTTTCCTGCAGCAAGCATGCAGTCAGAATGGGTTTTCAGTGCAGCTGGTTATATTGTTCATGACCATAGGACACACCTATCAAGCAACAATGTTGGGAGACTTATATTTATAAAAATTATAAAAATTTATAAAAATGAACCAGCATCTAAGGCAGAAGTGGACAAAACCACACAACATAGGGAAGCCCACAACATGTAAAATTAACAGCAGCACTGATGACGAGGATAAAGAGTAGGAGGAATTTTAAGGGTTGCTGCCATCTACCACAGTTGGGACCATTGATTAGTAGGGATGAGCTAGGCCAGAATACGGTCTGAAATGGCACTTCATGCCTACTGGGAAATTTACAATTAAAAGTGCCATTTTCCCCCTTTTTTTCTCCTAGATCATTGCATTGAAATCAATGGGAAGACTGATTGACTGGCAAGAAACAGGCAGTTGTGGTCCAATGTCATTGCTGATCTTTGTGTTGGACAGGTCTGGGGATGTGAGAAGGGAGCAAAGGAGGTTTATCCCAAATACCCCAACATTCTGTCTGACTGATTGAAATTGAAATACACAGGCATCTGCGGTCCAAGCAATTTCCTTGCTGATATTGCTGTTATTATTATATCTGTGTTGGATGTGTCTATGGGTGTGAAGAAAGCAAAGGAGGTTGACCTCAAATCCCCCAACATTCTGTCTAACTTATTTGATTTGAAAGACACAGGTGTCTGTGGTCTAAGTTCTTTCAGATCTTGCTGTTATTATCTATGTGTTGGACATGTCTGGGATTTTGAGAAGGAAGCAAAGGAGATTGACCCCAAATACCCCAACATTATGTCTGACTGATTTGATTTTAAAGACATAGGCAGCTGTGGTCCAAGTTCCTTGTTGATATTGCTGTTATTATCTCTGTGCTGGAGAAGTCTGGGGAAAGAAGTTGTTGATTTTTTTAATTATAATTTGTTTGGATAGTGTTAAGGTAGGGTGGACAACACAGTTTAAAAAAGCAAATACATGAAATAAAGTATTAGGTGACAGGGGGAGGTTCTAGCCGTGGTGAGAGATGGATGCATGTTAGGGTAGCTCCTGGGCACAGCTTCCTACTTGGTCTGAAGATGGCACATTTGTTTGCTGTTCACCCCTATGATGGGCAATAAAAAATCGGGTGCACATACGAGTACTGCTGCAGTGCTACCCCGTTGGGCCCATTCCTTAGCTGCACTTTCCGCCATGCTCTGGCTACTGCAGACGTTCCTGGCGGTTGTCAAGGAGACAATATGAGCAATTCCTCCTCTCCACAATGCACAGACCAAATGAAGTCAGAAAGGGATCCATACTTCCCTATGGTGCTGCTGTTGGCTCTAGCTGCCTTTCTAACCACATCCAGTTGCTTGAGATAGATATTAAAGCTGCTTCGCACGTGGAGATTAAAGAGCTCCGAAGGGACCTGCAACAGCTGGCCCATAGGGTGGATGTAGTGGAGGAGGCTTACACCACTATATCTGACCACCTCCATGAGCTCAGCCAGCAGCTTGCTGTTCAACAGGAGGTGATGGATGCTTTAACTCTTTGCTTGGACAGCGACAACCACAGCCACAGGAAAAACTTGAGACTCCACAATATCCAGGAATCTACAGCCCACAAGGATCTACTTGCCTTCTCAAAGACTTTCTTTGCCAAAATAATGGGCAGGTCAGTCTCTGTGCCTATTCTACTTGATAGAGCACATAGGGTCCTGTTGGGTGCTCCTGGTAACAAACCATGCAATGTTATCTGTCGCCTTCATTATTATGGGGATAAAGAAGTGATAGTGATGGCCTGTCATAATCAGGATTTGGTCTCCTATGCTGGTGTGGACATGCACGCCTTCCAGGACCTCTCTCCCATACTTTATACCTCAGATGTCAATTAAGCATCCCCCACAAGCTGGATGTGAAATATAAATGTGGTTTCCCTTTCTACATTTTTGCTTCACACAATGGCCATTCCATTTCCGTTAGGCATGTTGATGAAAATCCTTCATTCTGCACCACTTTGGCCATTGCTCTGCCTACACCAATGGTCAAGCTGACCAGACCCTCTGGCCTGGTCCTGGAGAAGAACCAAAGGCTCCGGTGGCATCTGGTGGCACACTAGCCCAGGAAGAAGCGACAATCACAACCGGTGACTCCATTGGAATCTGCAGGTTGACTACTATCCTCCCCAATTTGTTACATCTCTTTTCCTGGACCCCAGGAACCTGGTTGGTGCTGTTTTTAGAAGCTGTGGTGGAGTGAATCTTCCTTCTTTTCCTTTTTCCCACTTGACAGGTACTTCCCACTATCCTGTTGTGGACACCCCTTGTAGGCCTTGTGCAACTTGGGTGCCCGCAAGGTTGAATCTAATTGGGACTGGACTGACATTAGGGTTGCTGTGGCTGTTGTCTATGGGGAATGTGCCTGTATTGTGTTTTACAACTCTGTGTATTAATTTATTGATATATGCTAATTTTGCTTGATTTATGTTTTCTCCTTGCTGGACTTTTCTGCAGTCCCATAATTTTCTGGCTCTGTGGGGGGGGGGGGGCTGGCAATTCCTACCCCATCGTGGTCCTATATATGTTATATGTTTAGGTCTTGAGCCATACTACTACTTGGCGGGCCGTGGCAGGGCGGGCACCTTCTTTCCCTTTTGTGGGTAGGTTTTTTTTTGGGGGGGTGATGGGTTGGATGGATGGATGGATGGATGGAACTGGATGTTATTGTGGCTTTAGATCCCTTGCCCTCTGGGTTTGGAGTTCAGGGTTTACATCTCATGGCCCCGGGATGCCAGTTCATTCTCGTCCTGGGGGACTGGTGCTTGTGTATGCTGGGTTCTCTGCTCAATTCCAGGGTGCTCTTTCCTCCACTGCCATTTAGGTTTAAGTTAGAGGGCCTTTGGGACCTAAGGATATACCTACTCTGTCTATGTGCATATTTCACTGCTTATTTCTTCAGAGGGAAGGGTTTGTTTGTTTGTTTGGCTTATTACACCCATACCCTACATGTGACTATGGGATACAATCCCCTTTTGTTTGGTGGACATGCGGCCCCTCCTACACTCTTCTGATGCACTGGCACTGATGCACTGTTTCCTCTTTGCTTCTCTCTCTCTTTTTTCCTGTTTAATCTTTCTCTGTCACCTTTTACTTTTCCCTTCCCATCCCTCCCTTCATTTCTTGCCATGTCCTTCCTATTCCCTATGCCCCAAGGGGGAACCCTCCCATGCAGTTGTTTATCTCTTCTTTGTTGAGTACTCATGCCGCTGCCCACCATTAAAATTCGTTCTTGCAATGTGAATGATCTCAGTAGCCCAGAGAACTGGTCCATGCTCTCCAAGGAACTACTTTGGCTGGGGTCAGATATGGTCTTTCTGCAGGAGACTCATTTTGATAGTACTGCTCAGCCCACTTTTGCTCCTAGACATTTCACGGGAGTCTGGACCTATTTTGCTCTGGAGAAGAAGTGAGGCGTGGCCATCCTGATTCACAAGGACCTACCTTGGACCCTTCTAACTACTAAAGTGGATCCGCATGTCCACTTTCTGTTACCTAAGGCTCACTAACAGGTATGACAATTACCCTTGCCAATTTGTATGCTCCCAACTTGGCCCAACTTTCCTTATCATCTCTTATGGCCCTATCATCCTTCTGTGAGGTCCTCTATCATATTCCCATGTTATTGCAAATAAATATAGTCAAAAGAGCCAATACATGGTGGTACTTATGTACCAAGTCAACAGTTTAGTAAATATTGTAAAAAAAAGTTGCACCTCAAAAGTTCAAACTAATAATTTTCTTTGATACATATGATGCAATTGTTCCCCACACTTAATAGTTAATAGCTGGCACTATTAAGAGTTAATAGTTGTTACAGTATGTCACATCAACATGTCTTTTTTATTTGCAATAGAATTCCTAGTCCCACTCTTACAGATGAAAGAAGCAAAGTACATTGATAATTACTATTTTGAAGTCTGCAATATTATTAGAACTTACAAAACTTTGAGATGATGGAAGCTAAAAGTGCCCCCTTCAGTGCAAATATGTACCAAAGATAGTGGATGGTGTGTGGTACAGGAGCTGAATAAACCCCATGTTTGAACTGAACCAGAGTCACTGTACACAGTGAAAGTGAAGTCCTGGGATGCAGGTCATAGCCTCCAGGAAATGTGAGTAATATTACTAAGGGTTCTCTGATGGTGTTTGGTGAAGGACTATTCTGTTGATTATCTATAATATGCTTAGAAGAGATCCTTTGCAGGGCTTTTTTGTATTTTTTTTGTAGTTTTCAAAATTTTGAGAACACTGTTTTAATTTTACATGATGAAGTTACAGAAAGGGGAATTACTTTAAATTAATCACATAGAAAAACTAAAAAGTTAATAAAAATTGCAATTCTTTAGAAGCAGGTACATTCAATAACAAAATATTTTCCACTCTGTTAGACCTAGATTAATTTTCTCATAAATTTTACTTGGCAATGAGTCATCCTTCATATGTTTTGTTGCTTTTATCAGAAACATGAAACAACTTATTTATTAGTTAGACACAACGCACTGCCTTAGATCTAGGAAGCATTCCCTTGTAAAGAGATTAATGAGGTAAATGTGCAATCTACCCACACAGCTCATTGTCTGTTTTAATCTAATAGACTCTGTTGAACTTCAGAGTATGCTTACAAAGACCTACTTCTACTGTGGTATACCTTCTTTGTAGGGTTTGGGTAACTCAGTTACAATATCCCAATTTCAGGTAGTAATATAGGGGTAAAAGATTGTGCATCCAGTTATAGATGTTATGGGTTTATACAGCCAACACCTCAATGATTAAAGAGTAGGATTTCACAACTAACCTATTCCCATCACAGTAATGGTTAGAGGGTAGGAGTGATTTTGTCACACCATCACACATAACTGTAGCCAGATTTACTTAGACACGGGAGAAACTCCATCAGGCTGAGAAATCACCTATTGAAACCTACTATATCATACTTGTAAGAAGGGCCATTAAAGTGGAACTGTCACTTAGAAAAAACCTTTAAAACCTCAAAATGACCTATGTGTTAGATTTGTTTTATTTATTAAAATTGTTTTCAAGCTACTAGCATTTTTCATTTTGTGCTATGCAGTTCCCTCATGGCACTGCCAGCACAAGTGGCTTTCACTACCTCACCTTATCTGTCCTTGTGTAGTTCTCTTACTTCTGTTTCAGGACCAAGTGCAACTTCAACCCTTTGCATTCCATGTATGTGTGCAATACATTTCACATCTCTTTGGCATGTAAATGGTTAAATGCATTTACCAGTTGATTTGGGGGAAAGATATTCCACAAAGCTTCCTATGTCCAAATGAGGCCCTGCCACTGGTCTATCAAAGTGTGTTCATGAGCCTCCTCACCCCAAGAACTCATAAAACACACACACACACACACATGCTCACACACACATGCACTTGCACACACACACGCGCACACACACATGCACACACGCACACACACATGCACACATGCATGTACACACGCATGTACATACACACACACACATCTGTTTAATTTTTTGATTGCTCGAGTGCGTGTTTTTTGCCCCTCTGGAACTCAAAGGGTTAAAGAGAATCTGAAGATGGAAACTGTTATGTTCAGCAGTTACTATCACATTTGTTATATTGCTAATTTCCCTATTTTACATATAAATTGCAACCCTTCAAACAAAAACTTGCAACCTTATATTTTATACAGGGAAACTAAAATGCCATGTGAAGGCAAGAGAGTGCTATCAGTGCAAATAATGATTTAACCCGCCAGCTGCCAAACTGGCTTTTTGCAGTAAGAATATATTTTATGTAGACCAGGTGAACAGATAAAGCCCCTTATACCAGCAGGTCCAAAAATAGCCCACTTCTACATGCTACAAAATCCCTTTACACCAACATTCCACACACAGTTGGCACAGCAGCATGCCAAGAATATCTGGAACAAAATAACCCAGCCATGGTACCGGTCACAAAACTCACAGTTTATATTCACCCACTATTACTTCCGGTTTGGACAGGACCTCTACCTTCAGAAAATGGGGACTGCAATTGGTACGTGAATGGCACCACAATATGCCACCTGCGAGAAAAAAACCCTGGTATATCTTCGCTACATAGATGATATTCTTATCATCTGGACTGCCAGTGAAGAGGAACTTCTCAAATTCTCAGAAAACTACAATGCATTCCACCCCAGTATCAACCTAACACTCAGTCACTCACGCACAAACATTAACTTCGTAGGCACGACTATCATTATTAATAAAAACTCCATCCACACATCCCTATACTGCAAACCAACAGACAAACTAACTTACCTGAAAAACAATAGCTTCCACCTAAAACACACAAAAGAATTCCATCCAATACAGCCAGGCCATCAGATACAACCGCATCTGTTCTGACATGGTGGACCATGACAAGCACCTCCAGAAACTAAGAGGAGACTTTATACAATAGGGTTACAGTGCAAGGACTATTGGCAGTTAAATACAGAAGGTTACTCACATACCAAGAAAAAATATGTTGAGCTACAAAGAACAACATAAGGGAAACCAGGTGCCACTGGTGGTCACTTACCACCCCCAAGTTGAAGTTCTATGCAAAATATCAAGAGAACTTCAAACAAAATTACATATGGATGAAAGACATAATAACATATTCCCCCAGCCTCCCTTACTCTCCTTCAGACTCCCAATTTAAAACAAATGATGGTAAGAAGTGTCCCAAATTTAAAAAAAAAAAAAAAAAAAAAAGGCACATCTCCCTGCCTACAAAGGAGGTATGAAACCTGTACACATATTTACACCATAGTCAAGACACCCATACCAAACTCCAAGTTACACTACATGATCAATGGTACCTTCACCTGCAAATCATCCAATTTAATATACCTCATAATGTTTGCAAAATGCCCAACAGCCGTTTTTTCTCTCTTTTCATGAAAGTTTTCTCCTTTTTGCCAATGCAAAATTTTCCTCCTTTTTCCTATTTTAACAAAATTTTCACCTATATTTTGTAGGGGTACTACATTTTGCACTCCAGTATTACTTCTTCTGAGGGCTATAGTTTTGAAATAAGTGGCTGAAATTCCCCATTGTATTTATTTCATTTCTATTTTCACAGAGGTTTCCTTCTCTATTTTGTATATCTGTTTCATTATTGGCCTACAAGGCGCAAAATTTGATCACAAATCTCTATTTTTCCTAAAAGTCACAGATGCAATTGCAGGAAGATCCTCACCTAAATTCGGATCTTGTCGGACAACATTCCAATATTTTTTAATCAGTTTCTGAATTTTATTACTTTCTGCATTGAAAGTTGTTATTAAGTTAATTTGATATTTGTTCCCTTTTTTTCCTATCCTTTGTTTTTCAGATTTTACCTTTTTACTTATAATTTTCTTCCTATCTAATTTTCTAGCCCTTTCCAATGATTTTTCTACTACTGAGTCTTTATAATCTCTTTCTTTAAATTTTTCCTTAAGTTCAATGCTCTTACTGTCAAAGTCCGTTAGTTCACTGCAATTCCTCCTCAAGCAGTGGAATTGCCCGAACTGGATTTTGTTTAGCCACTTGTGGTAGTGTGCGCTACTTGCATGTAAGCAGTTATTAGTTGTAACTTCTTTTTTATATACACTACTACTAACAATGCTATCAACATTACCCGTCATGACAATATCCAAAAACTCTATATTGGCATCCTGTATATTACTTGTAAATTATATCCCCCTTGAGTTATTATTGAGATTTGCAATAAGTTGCACTAAATCATCGACTTTTCCTCCCCAAATGAGGTGCATATCGTCAATGAAGCGGCCATAGTATACCAAGCCCTCCCTCCATGCCAACCTACTCCATATGTTCCACTCTTCAAAGCAGCCCATGAAGAGGTTGGCATAGGAGGGAGCAAATTTGGTACTCATGGCCGTCCCTCTCTTTTGTAGATGGTACTTTCCCTGATACACAAAAAGTTATGTTCTAATATAAAGGAAGCACATTTCAAGAGGAATTCTTTATGCAATAAAGTGTTGTTCTCCTCTAAATATATGTAATGAGCCATAGCTTCCAATCCCAGTTGGTATTGAATATTCATGTACAATGGCACTACATCTAAGGTTACCTATTTATATTCTTGGGACCATTTGATCTTTTCCATTCTCTCCAAGACATGCTATCTCGTATATAGCTTTGTAAATGATCCACGTATTCCTGGAGGTAATAATCAACATATTTTGAGAGACTGGAGGTAATACTATTCATGTCTGCTACTATAGGTCAACCAGACAGATCTATTATAGATTTATCGATTTTTGGGTTGTGATGTAAGAACGCCGGTTCATGATATTTTACTAATATAAATTCATAGTCTGTTTTCGTTACTATATTTAGTTCCATTGCCCCCTCCAACAATTTTTCAAATTCTTTAGAATTTATCACTCTGAGATTCTCCTCAAGCTCAGCATAAAATGATTTATCCTCCAGTAGTCTCCATCCCTCTGTGATATAGATCCTCTGTATTTTGGATAATTATGGCTCCTCCATTATCCGCTTCGTGGATAGTGATTTTTTTTATTTTGAGACAAACTTCTCATTGCTTTTCTTTCTCCTTTACTAAGATTATCCTTAGTTATAAATTTATTTCCTTTGATATTGGTATTATATTCATCCATCACCAATTGGTAAAATGTTTGAATATATGGTCCTTTATAATTTGTTGGATAAAATTTTGATTTTCTTCTGAGATCACTTGTTTTACTATGCATTTCCTCTGTTTTATCTATCTGTGTGTTACTATTGTTTTCCTCCATAAGGATTTCCAATTCTTCACATTACTCTCCCTCCTTATTTTCTTTCTTTTCTTTTTCTTTTTCTTTTATATTAAAGGAGCTGTAAACTTTTTATATGAAAAAAATATATTGTAGGGATTTATCACGGTACCCGTGCTTTCTGTCAGGCTCTGTGTGCTTCTCACCTTTTGACTGAGTTATGTTTGGCCCGCCCAGTATGGCCTTTTTATACTGGGCCCTGGCACCTATCGGGTGCCCTTTCATGGTGTACCTGTACCAGTGCTGACTTGAGTTGCTGTGTTCCCGTGTACCGACTTGGCCCGTTTGACTACTCGCTTCTGGTTCCTGCTCCGTGATCTGACCCGGCCTGGCTGACGTTCCTGCTCCGTGACCTGACCTGGCTTGTCTGACGTTCCTGCTCCGTGATTCAACCCGGCCTGGCTGACGTTCCTGCTACGTGACCTGACCCGGCTTGTCTGACGTTCCGGCTCAGTGATCCTGCCCAATTCTCCAGTTCCTGCTTCATCGAGTCACTGGGCGACATTCTGACTTCTGCCTAGTCCGGGCCTACCAGGCAGTGTGTCAGAGCTGCCTTCGATACTGCTCCGGCAGTGTACATTCCGCTGAACATCTCGTTAACTCTTGCAAAGCTACAGTTGCCTCCGTTACTGCTCCGGCAGTGTGCCAATTACTGAGCCTTCCGTTAACTCTTGCAGAGCTACTGTTGCCTCCGTTATTACTACGAGCCTTCCGTTAAGTCTCGCAGAGCTACTATTGCCTCCGTTACTACTCCAGCAGTGTGCCCGTGGATGCGTTTCCGTTCAGCTCTTGCAGAGTATTGTTGCCTCCGTTGCTGCACCGGCAGGGTGCTATTGGCTCTGTTCTATTCAGCTCTTGCAGAGTACTGTTGCCTCCGTTACTGCATCGGCAGGGTGCCCATGGCTCTATTCCGTACAGCTCTAGCAGAGTATTGTGTGGCCTCCGTTTACTGCTACGGCAGGGGGTATAAGTCTCAGCTCTGCTGCAAGCAGATCTAAGTGCTTGTCTCCATTCTAGCACTACAGTCTCCTTATCGCTATTATACCATCATACTGGGTGTTACTGAACACACCACATCAGAGACTGATTATATCTATTGGACTTTAACCCATGCTGTGCTGAGGTCTCCTTGTCATGCCTGACCTGTGACAGTATATGTACTCTCTTACTTTTATACTGGGCGTGTGTAGGCATAAGTCTAAGTCCTATATTACTCCTGTGTTACGCTATAGCCCGTATGGGTACTTTCATTGTGTTTCTTAATAAAACTGTGATTTATCCTAAACTCCTGTGTCTGAGTGTTGACAAACCGTTACAGTACGAAAGGGCCATGACCTCAGACAGTAAAGGTGAAGGTAATTCACAGAACATCCACTGGAGGATGGATGTGCACGAGCAGCGCCTGGATCAGTTGGCACTGGCCTTGCAGACATTACTTGAACGTACGGTATACCTTGATAAACCCAGTCAGAATCCAGTGGTCCCCCCAGTTTTGACACCGGAGAATCATTCTGTGATTACTGCTGCACCAACTAGAGGATTAACGGCGGCAGCGCCGTTACCACTCAGATATGATGGTGAACCTACCCTATGGAAAGGGTTTATTAATCAATTAGAGATATTCTTGGAACTAATGCCTCATGCCTTCCCAAACGACAGGAGCAAGGTTGGGTTCATGATATCATTACTAATGGGCAGAGCCCTGGCTTGGACCAACCCTCTGTGGGAGAATGCCAAACCCTGCACTCAGGACTTCACAGAGTTCATACGAATGTTCCGGAGAGTGTTTGAGGTCCCTGGTAGAGCCGCCTCTGCTGCCAAGAGATTGATGGAGACACAATAGGGTAATCGATCCGTGGGCGATTATGCTATAGAATTTCGTATATTGGCAGCAGAGGTAGGATGGAATAATGAGGCATTAGTGGCAGATTTTGCTCAAGGTCTGGCTGACCATATCAAAGATGAAATAGCTGCGAGAGATGTACCCAATGACTTGGACGAATACATTGATTATGTCATGCTAATTGATTCCCGTATTTGTGAAAGACGCATGGCTAAAGACAGTAGTCCACGGTCTAGAAACTATGGACAAAGCAGCCTTTTGAACCCACCCATGCCTCCCTCAACTCCCATGCCTCCTGACCGCTTACCCGAGTCCAGCGAACCAATGCAACTCGGGTTCACCAAACTCACAAGGGAGGAACGGGCACACCGCAGGAGGCAGGGCCTATGTTTATACTGTGGCAAAGCTGGGCACCTATTACGCACTTGTCCTGTACAGCCAGGAAACTAACACACCTAGGGTACTTTGGGGGACAGGCCCTAGGTGGTGTTCAGCAGTCCCTAGATCCAAGTACACAGAAACCCACTAACCAGGTGGTATTTTCATGGGCAGAAAAGCCAGTTGAGGTTCTGGCCCTTTTGGATTCCGGCGCAGCCGGTTTCTTCATGGATTGTTCATTTGCTGAATTATATAAGATTCCTTTGGTCAAGAGGGACTCTCCCTTAGCCATTGAAGCCATTGATGGAAGACCACTGGAACCAGCACTGATTACTACGGAAACTATTCCTATTACCATGACTATTGGGGCTCTCCACAAGGAGGAATTGCGTTTCCAGATAATTCATTCCCCTCATCATGCGGTCATTCTGGGGTTCCCATGGCTACATCTACATAACCCTCAGTTTGACTGACAGAGATGTGAGGTCTCATCATGGTCCGAGTATTGCATGGAGCATTGTGTGTTGCACCCAGTTAAGATAATATGTACCTCTCCCTCTGTGCCAGCTGAATACCTCAAATTCAACTACGTATTCAGTAAGGGAGAGGCTAGCGCATTGCCTCAGCACAGAACCTATGATTGCGCTATTGATTTGCCTCCGGGCATGGTGCCTCCCAGGGGTCGCACGTACCCACTGTTGTGCGATGAGAATAAGGCTATGGACGATTACATTGATGACGCCCTTAAAAGAGGGATTATACGCAAGTCTACTTCTCCGGCTGGTGCTGGTTTCTTTTTTGTGACATGAAAAATGCGAATTAAGACCTTGTATTGACTACAGCGGGCTAAATAAACTCATGATCAAGAATGCCTACCCCATACCACTGATTACGGAACTATTTGACAGGTTGAAAGGTTCCTCCATTTTTAAGAAACTGCATCTACGGGCCGCTTATAACCTGATCAGAATAAAAGCTGGGGATGAGTGGAAAACGGCATTTAATACCAGATCTGGGCATTATGAATACCTAGTTATGCCATTTGGCCTCTGTAACGCACCTGCGGTATTTCAAGAGTTTATTAATGACATCCTCTGTGACATGCTTCAGTCCTGTGTTGTCGTATACCTTTATGACATACTTATACATTCTGCTAATCTTGCCCAACACATCAATGATGTGTCTGAATTCTTGCTTCGCTTACGCAAGAATAAACTATTCTGTAAATTGGAAAAATGCGAATTTCACAGGTCCAAAGTACCTTTCCTGGGTTTCGTGATCTCTAAAGATGACATTGCCAATGACCAGGAGAAACTCGCAGCTGTGTTACAATGGCCACGACCCAAGGGGTTAAAAGCTATTCAGCGCTTTCTTGGCTTTGCCAATTATTATAGGAAATTTATCCAGAACTTTTCCACAATTGTTAGACCTCTATCTGACCTTACGCACAAGGGTGCTAACCCATCTCAATGGTCTGAGGCAGCTGAAAACGCTTTTGAGACTTTGAAGTCTGCTTTTGCATCTGCTCCTGTAGTGTCCCACCCCAACCCTGCTCTGCCGTTTACATTGGAAGTTGATGCCTCTGAAATAGGGGTAGGGGCAGTACTGTCTCAGCGCCCAGTTGCGGGTGGCACCTTGAGACCTTGTGGGTTCTTTTCAAAGAAACTTTCGAGTGCCCAAAGCCATTATGAAATTGGTGACAGAGAACTCCTGGCCATTATTCTCGTGTTGAAGGAATGGCGTCACCTACTGGAGGGTACTAGAACTCCTGTGTTAATTTTAACTGACCACAAGAATCTGACTTATCTCTCAGAAGCGAAAAGGTTGTCCTCTCGCCAGGCTAGATGGGCACTGTTTCTATCCCAATTTAACTTTATAGTATCCTACTTGCCGGGCTCCAAAAACATTAAGGCAGATGCCCTGTCTAGACATTTCGGGACAGAGGCAGAGAAGGATGAGCCTCCTGTGCCTATCATTCAGCCTGATCGTATTCTGGCTACTGTACGTACTAGTATCACTTCGCCACTGGGGGAAGAGATTTTGGCTTCCCAGGGTACGGCTCCTCCAGAAACCCCAGTAGGCAAGTGTTTTGTGGATGAGCCATTCTGTACCCGTCTGCTTGAGACATATCGCTCGTCTAAGGCTGCTGGGCGTATTCGGAGGGATCAATTATTATGGTCTCTCTCACAAGTATTTTGCTGGTCCTCCCTTAGAGCCGATTGCTCCACATTCACTGCAGCCTGTACCCCCTGTGCTCGTGCCAAAACCCCCAGACACCTCCAAGTGGGCTTACTTCAACCTGTACCTAATGGCGAACGCCCGTGGTCCCACATATCCATTGATTTCCTGTGAGAATTGCCAGTGTCCAGGGGGTATACATTTATCTTAATGGTGGTTGACAGATTTTCTAAGATGGCTCATTTCATACCCCTTTCTGGCCTTCCTTCAGCCCAGGAACTGGCAGTTGTGTTTGCTAGAGAAGTGTTCCACTTGCATGGGGTTCCTAGAGTCGTGGTGTCTGACCGGGGGAGCCAATTTGTGTCTAGATTTTGGAGGGCATTCTGTAGCCAGATGGGCATCCAATTGTCCTTTTCTTCCGCCTACCATCCCCAGACCAATGGAGCCGTTGAGCGTGCCAATCAGGGACTGGCGCAGTTCCTGCGCTGTTTTGTGACTTATCATCCCGACAATTGGGCCGACCTGTTGCCATGGGCAGAGTTCACCAGGAATTGTGCAGTTAATTCATCGTCCGGGAGCTCCCCGTTCCTCATCAACTACGGGTTTCAGCCATGCCTGCTCCCGGACTCATTCCATTCGCAGCAGATTCCAGCTCTGGACGAGCATATTGAGCAACTCCGCTCCACTTGGGCACAGGTTCAAAGGACCCTCAGACAGTCATTTCAGCGACATCAGCGACATGCCAACCGTAGACAGCGGCCAGCGGTCTCCTTCCAGGTTGGGGACAGGGTATGGCTCTCCTCCAGAAACCTGAATCTGCAAGTTCCATCCAATAAGTTGGCTCCCCTGTTCATTGGTCCCTTCAAGGTAATTTAGAAAGTTAATCCTGTCTCATATGCCTTGGAACTCCTAGCATCTATGCACATACATAATGTGTCCCTGTTAAAACCTCTGGTATCCAACCGCTACACTACCACTCCAGTGGTTCCTGGCATTGTGGATGTTCAAGGCCAAGAGGAATACGAAGTTCAAAGCATAATTGAGTGATGGAGATTTAGAGGAAAATTGCAATATTTGGTCCATTGGAAAGGCTATGGCCCTGAAGAGCGTTCATGGGTTAATCAGAAGGACCTTCATGCCCCTAGGTTATTGCTCAATTTTCACTCTAAATATATCACGGTTCCCGTGATTGCCTGTCACTCTCTGCTGTGGTGTATTCCTACTGGCAGTACCTGTTATGCCCGCCTGGTATGGCCTTCTTATACCGGGCCTTTGGCACCTGTCAGGTGCCCTTTTGTGGTGTTCCAGTACCAGTGCTTCCATTGCTGTGTTCCTGCATTCCTGTGTACCGATTCAGCTTGTCTGACTATTCTCCTGGTTCCTGCTCCGTGTATGACCCGGCCTGAGTGACGTTCCTGCTCCGTGATTGATCCGGCTTGTCTGATGCTCCTGCTTCGTGTATGACCCGGCCTGGCTGACGTTCCTGCTCTGTGATTGATCCGGCTTGTCTGACGCTCCTGCTCTGTGTATGACCCGGCCTGGCTGACGTTCCTGCTCCATGATTGATCCGGCTTGTTTGATGCTCCTGCTCCATGTATGATCCTGCCTGACCTACTCTCCTGCCTGGTTCCAGTCTCCAGTGATCCGGCTTCAGTGAGGCTTCGTTTATGTCACGTAGCGACATTGTGAACTGTCAGATCTGTGCCTCTTTTGCTGACCTCCATTTACACTTGCTGAACCTGTTGCCTCCGTTACCGAGCTTGTGCATTAACCCTTGGCGTGCCTGTTGCCTCCGATTAAGGGTCGTCCGTTATACACCTGCTGAGTCTGTTGCCTCCGTTACCGAGCCTGCTCGCTGACACTTGCAGTACTTGTGGCCTCCGATACTGAGCTATCTGTTTGCTCTTGTTGAGCTTGTTGCCTCCATTACCGGCCTGTTCCTTAACCCCTGCAGAGCTTGTTGCCTCAGATACCGAGCCTCTCCAGTAACACTTGCTGAGCTTAATGTCATCTGTACCGAGTCTGTCCGTTCACTCGCAGAGCCGTGGTGATTTCCGTTACTATCCACCTAGTGCTCTTGCCATTCACTCGATTCAGTTATGCACCGGAAGGGTGCTATTGACTCCGGTCCTACTCAGCTCTAGCAGTGTTGGTATATCCATTACGCACCACAGGGTGCTAGTAGCTCTGGTCCCGTTCAGCTCTGGCAGTGTGGGTATCCATTGATGCACCAAGGGGAGCTGCTGGCTCAGGTTCCATTAAGCTCAGTAACCCTTTCAACACCGCGAGTACCGTTGGCTCTGATTCCATTCAGCTCACGCAGTGTGGTTCCAATTACGCACAGCAGAAGTGCCCTTGGCTCTTTCCTTAAGAGGCTCTAGCATAAGTGGTTGGTCTTGCAAATCGCCAGTCCTTGAGTAATACTGTGTGGACTCACTACTAGGTGCCTCCATCTCGCACCGCAGCCTTGGGCTGTTCTTATCCACCACTGGGCGTTAGCTTACACACCACCTCAGAGACTGATTATTACATTGGACTTAACCCTTGCTTTCCACTGTTCCTTTATTTGTACAGTATTGCTCTTTACCTATACTGTGTTTGCTATATTACCAAATTGCCTGCAGTTACGTGTAATTACCTGTTTCTGCCCTTAGGGGGCCGTGTTCTTTATTTTTTCCCAATAAAACTGTGTTTTATTTTTTACCTCTGGTCTGAGAGTCTGAATAACTGTTACAAAATATCCCCAGAAACCAGGAACCTCTGCCAGGAGAGGGGGTCTTTGAGAGGGGGGTACTATCACTGTGCTCGTGCTTTCTGTCAGTCTCTGTGTGCTGCGCTCCTATTGGCTGTGTTATGTTTGGCCCGCCCAGTATGGCCTTTTTATACTGGGCCCTGGCACCTATCGGGTACCCTTTCGTGGTGTTCCTGTACCAGTGCTGACTTGAGTTGCTGTGTTCCCGTGTACCGACTTGGCCCGTTTGACTACTCGCTTCTGGTTCCTGCTCCGTGATTCAACCCGGCCTGGCTGATGTTCCTGCTCCGTGACCTGACCCGGCTTGTCTGACGTTCCGGCTCCGTGTTCCTGCCCAGTTCTCCAGTTCCTGCTTCATCGAGTCGCTGGGCGACATTCTGACTTCCGCCTAGTCTGGGCCTACCAGGCAGTGTGTCAGAGCTGTCTTCAATACTGCTCCGGCAGTGTACATTCCGCTGAGCATCCCGTTAACTCTTGCAAAGCTACAGTTGCCTCCGTTACTGCTCCGGCAGTGTGCCAATTACTGAGCCTTCCGTTAACTCTTGCAGAGCTACTGTTGCCTCTGTTACTGCTACGAGCCTTCTGTTAATTCTTGCAGAGCTACTGTTGCCTCCGTTACTGCTCCGGCAGTGTGCCCGTGGTTGCGTTTCCGTTCAGCTCTTGCAGAGTATTGTTGCCTCCGTTGCTGCACCGGCAGGGTGCTATTGGCTCTGTTCTATTCAGCTCTTGCAGAGTACTGTTACCTCCGTTACTGCACCGGCAGGGTGCCCATGGCTCTATTCCGTACAGCTCTAGCAGAGTATTGTGTGGCCTCCGTTTACTGCTACGGCAGGGGGTATAAGTCTCAGCTCTGCTGCAAGCAGATCTAAGTGCTCTGTCTCCATTCTAGCACTACAGTCTCCTTATCGCTATTATACCATCATACTGGGCGTTACTGAACACACCACATCAGAGACTGATTATATCTATTGGACTTTAACCCATGCTGTGCTGAGTTCTCCTTGCCATGCCTGACCAGTGACAGTATATGTACTCTCTTACTTTTATACTGGGCGTGTGTAGGCATAAGTCTAAGTCCTATATTACTCCTGTGTTACACTATAGCCCGTATGGGTATTTTCATTGTGTTTCTTAATAAAACTGTGTTTTATCCTAACCTCCTGTGTCTGAGTGTTGAACAAACCGTTACAGGATTTTCCTATTGAGTAAAATAAAGGTACTCCCACTGCCGAGAGATTTATATTTCCAGAGTTATTACAGTTTAAACCCGTGTTTTTTTACATTAGCAGTGCCCTCTAGTGGTCAAATTTTAATTAGATTTCCTGTTAGATTCTAATGGAAAGGAAAGTCAGAAAAGTCAGAGGCATACAGTTCTCCATAGAATGTGATAGAAACTGCCTGTCACTTCCTGTCAGTTAGAACAATCAGGAAGTAAACACAGTGAATTCACTTCCTGATTATTTAAACTGTTATCATTTTTGTATAAAACATCTGACAGCGGTGGGAGTGACCTTGTTTTATTCAGCAGGAAATGCTGTATAAAATATGTGTTTTTATAAAAAAAAGTTTACTGCTCCTTTAAAAAATCTTTTAAGGGTTAGTTTGCTTATGAGTCTATTGAAATCAACAAAAAGTTCAAAATCTCTTATATTACCTTGAGGTGCGAATTTTAATCCTTTTTTTAAAGTTTTACTTCATCATTCTCTAATTTAAAATCTGATAAGTTGTAGATCCTTTCTCTTATTGTCCTGGGCGAAATGGTTAAGTCTTGCTTTTTTAACATGCCTTCCTCCTCTGTTTCCTCTATTTCTAGCTCTATTCCTCTTTTCCTCCTTACATTGTTCTCCTCTAACTCTCTCTTCTCTTTCCTGTAATTCCTCTCTAAAAAAGACTTTATGGGTTTCTTATTTTTCTGTATTTCACCATTACTTAAATCTTTTATACATTGATCTATGTGGATGATTTCTGTTTCATTGTGTCTCTATGAAGTTTATTTTCTTTTCTCTCTTTCAATTCTTTTTTTAATCAATCTATATTGGTACACACTTTTTTGTCCATTTCTGAAAAAGATTTTAGATGTTCATACTTTCCCAGTATTTTATTTATTGTTTCAATGTCATTCTCTAATTTTCCTAAACATTATTATTCTCATCAAATTTCTTGAGCACTGTGTAACCTCCCCATACCACTTCTCATTAAATTGTTGGTCAGGGAAGGGGCATGCTTTAACCCCTTAACGACCCTTGATGGTCATAGTACGTCATGGGTCGATCTGACTGAACGACCCATGACATACAATGACTGTCATGGAGTTCCGGGCTCCCCCCGTAGCTAAACGCCGTACGGGGAGTCCAGAACCGGAAAAAGAAAAAAAAAATGCTCCGCGGTCCTTAAGTCACGTCGCCGTGCCAATCGGCCGGTCATTGAGGGGTTAAACAGTCTCAAGTCTCTAGGTACTAGGTTTTGATCTATATATTTTTGTAATAATAGACAATCCCACCAGTGTTTGAGTTCTGATCCTAACATATTTTCCAGTTTATTAAAACATTTTTTCATCTCTATTTCTTCTTGATAAATGTCATTTTTATTTCTCTGTGGGTGTTATTTCCTTCTATGCTGGTGATGGTCTCTTCCTCCTCATCATCCTATGACTCATTGGATGCATCATGGTCCTTCTAGCTCCCCCTTTTCTTTGTCAGATGGGTGTTCATCCTGTTAGCCAACAGTCTGAGCCTCTGCTGACCCTATTTTGCAATATAAATTGGTAGAAAATTACTTTGCATCCTCTCTGTCTCTCTATACATAGGTTTTGTGTTTCACATCCTGTAAATGTCAGGTTTTGGGATTGAACACATTGTACACAGAAAACAAGAGGGAACTTTTTAGTAATTGAAAAAAATACAACAAATACAGACAAAAAATTAAAGGTGTTTGCTTAAGGTGGATTTTCCAGTAAAAAAGCACAACAACCATGTGGTTTTCACAGATTTTTTTACCTGAAACACAACCGGACTTTTTGCCCACCCCTAGTTCTATGCCATTACTTTCTCTCCAATTCTTCTTTCATGTGGGATACCCGAAAGTCCTGTACTTTCCTCCTTCATTCCTTCTCTCTCTATACCTTTTCTGTTATTAGATCAACATTTTTGCACTGTTACAAATTATATCTATGATGAAAGTATACACATCTAGTTCTCTCTTATCTTTTCCTATTCCTTATTCATTATCATAAATTGTCTCAATACTACCTCTTCAAGGATCTTCTAACATCACCTGAAACTCAAACTTTCCAAGACAACTTATACATTTTCTCTTAGTCAGTGAAACACCTACTGTTTCTGTTCAAACTTCAAGAGAAAAGTAGTCCCACACTCAGGACTTCAGGGGGGAAGGGAAAGGTGGAGAAGAATGGCCCCTTTCTTCTTCTCCTCTGTATTCCTCTTCACTGGCTGGGGCAGAGGGTGATGTTGCTGCTGTTGCTGCAACTGCCTCAGAATCAGCACCAGTTGTATTGCTGCTGGCAAGTGGAACCTGTCCTAGTCCAGCGTCACTTGTTGACCCCATTCCCACTGTGTACATGGTGGTCTATTGCACACTGGCCTGCTCCTCAGCATCCTACTGCCCTTGCAGCTGGGCAGCAGCAGCAGCAACAGGAATTAGAGCAGTAGCAATCTCAAATTTCAAAAGCTCACTGGTGGTGGTGGTGGTGGTGATGCCCATCCTCATCCCTGTCTCCCATTCCTTCTCAGTTTGGGCTAAAAAGGTCATTAATGTCACTTCAATCCCAGCTGCTCCACCATCATAATCATAACCCCACCAGTCCCTACGTGCTGCTGCTGCTCTATTACAGACATCTCACCGTTTGGAGGAGGTGATTAGAAATGTGATGGAGGGTTCCCTAATGTCAAGCTTGCCATTTATAGTGGACCTAAAGAAGGCAGACTGGCAGCACTAGCAGCACACAGAGGCAGCTGATCTATGCTCCTGGTGGTGATGTTATTATTGCTGCTAGGCAACAGTTCTGCCTTCTTCAGGATCATGTTCCACCTGGATAATGCCATGTGGGGGAGAGGACTCCCAGGGACAGGGGAATGGTGTGGGCTCCCTTGACTGCTAGTTTGGATGTCCTGCATTACTTCCCCTACCACTCCCCAAAAGCTAGTCCCACAAGCTGCTTCGCCATCACTGTTACTACTACTAACACCAACCACAGCAATTCAGTCCCTGAGGATTCCTCCTCACAGTCAATAGTAATATATTGATCACCCCTCCTTCACACCTAACACTCTGTACAAGCTGCTGTACCTTCTTAGTAGTAGTACTAGTAGTGGGACTGCTTGGGGATGGCAAGTGTGACTTAAGGTCCCCTGCTGTAACACCTGGCATCATCTGCTCCCCCGCTCCTGAGAATTACAAAATACACTGGTATCAGGTGCAGCACTGCTGGCAGCAGAGGCAACACTGGCAGCAGATACAGCACTGGCAGCCAGCACAGGCACCTGACCTGACCTGCTCACATTACTACCCTCTTCTTCATCCCATGAGATACATTTCCTCAAGATCCCTAGGGATATTGTAGGGGGACAGGATTGGGTCTGGGGAATCAGGGCATCCAGACCCTTTCATGTTGGTGGTAGTGGTCACGTCCTCTTTCTCAGACTCACTGGAGGCATAAAGGTCCTTCCAGGTCCTCCTTTTATTGTTATTAAACTTGCTTATACTGATAGCAGTTACTATGAAACTCTCCTGCCTCAATTTTGCAATTAATTTCACAGCACAACAGCCTATCACCTCTCTCTCACTCTGTAGCTGCTTGTATTGTGTTTCACTTCCTGGAAAATGGCACATTTTTATAGTGAATAGGCGAAAAACATGTTAGTAAAGAGGTGAAAGCTTTCTAGAGAAAAAATAGCGAATAATTTTTGCCAAATGGCAAAAATGGCAAAGATTTTAATCACTGTATTTTAAATGTTTTTTCCCATGAAACAGCAGACAGTCACATAGTTTTTGCTGATTTTCTCACAGGAACACATGACCTTTCATCCACCCCTACTAGGGTCCAAATTTCAGATAGTTACTCTGTTGCATACTCTGGGAGAGGTGAGCCACTGACAACAGTTCTCCATAGAGAGTTTGAACAATCAGGACGTAAGCTCATTGGAACTCTTTTTCTAGAGAGCATACCATTTTTTAACTGTTAAAACTTTTGAATAAAACAGCTGCAGGCAATGTGAGTACCCTTATTTTACTCACCAGAAAAAAACAACATTGTAGGTTTTTATAAAAAAAAAAACTATTATTCATTTTTAAAAGCATAATCAGATTCATTTAAACAGAACTGCACAGGAATGGCAGTCACTTATCATTGTTGATTCAAACAGTGAGAATACTGGAATATTGGTATTTCTGCAATTCAATTATTATAGAATAAGTAGGTTGTCAGTATAAAAACAGGCAGGTAGTTAGGCCAATAATAATCTATGAGTGGCGCAATGGTTTCAGTAATAAACATCCACCAAAAAGCCCCCCACTCTCAGAGTTCATAAAAAAATCAAACAATATAAAATCCAAGGTTGGCGCTTTATTCTTCTTTCAGGAAGAGGATATAAAGTAATAAATATTCAAACAATAATATTTCTATAAATTATATAGTTTATTCTTTACTGCATACCATAAGAGACAAACTATAACTAAAAAATAGTCACAAAATATCACCTAGCTATCAACACACTGATCTTAAATAACGTAATATCAATGTAGCCATATATTTATATCATCTACGCAATGTATCCTAATGTTTAATTGTAATAGCAGAATACTAACTGTTACCTATCATATACAATAAGAGAGGCAGAGTGTGAGTCACAGATTCCCCTAGGGCAACTGTTCCTAATGTTACAACACAACAAAGGAAATATATACAAAACACAGCAATGTGAACAAACAGATAATAGTAACATCCCCAGGAGCAAATCCAAGAACTTCACATGTCATCTCAAACAAGTGAATATATCTATAGAAAGCAATGTGTGTTAATGGACAACATTAATATCAGACCACACATTGGGGTCATTTCTAACAGCACTGCAATGGATACATTTGATGTTGAACAGAACTAATTAGAGCACACTTAGCAGGGAAGTAGCATAAAGTGCCAGCAAAATAATTCACTTAACTTCTAAATATCGGTAGAACATCATTGGGGTTATGCATTAAAGAGGTAATTAAGTGGAGATTACTTCTCCAGTAATATCACTTCTCCATTTCCTATGTTATTCTATAGAGCCTATGCACTAAGATCTCCAGAGGTAAAGAAATCTTAGTGAATTGGATAAACACAGAATAACATAGGATTTGGAGAAGTGATATCACTGGAGAAGTTATATCCACCATATCACTTCTTTATCATACCTTAGTGAATCTACAACCCAGACATGTAGACTTTAATTCTTAATTTTCTGTAAAACAAACAGAATTTTTTTAGGCTGACAGGTCCACTTTACCTCTTTAATGTCCAAAGGACTGTGCAGAGAATTGCAATGCATTGTACACCCCTCTTGGTCTTAAAGGGTTAAATGCTGACTCGCTTGGTGTTCCTAAGGAACATCATTGGACACCTGCTCTATACTGTATAGTATAACTAGAAAAATATAGTATGTATCAAAGATAACAATTTTTTGGAATGTGCATTTTAAAAAGAACGGTGTTGACCTTCAAGTAAAAGTGGGCTTATGAATGAGTATTGTCAGTAAGCACAAATAAAGGTCAGTGCAATTTATAATCTCAGAATCAATATACAAAGTCATATAAAAGGATGTGGATGATGGAGAAATGGAAACTGCTTTCTCTTAACTATAAATAGGTCAACAATTACTTTAAATATATCAGAGATTACTCTTAGGTCATTTAGTCTGAAAAACTGATTTTTTTTTTTTAACCTGTTGGTGCCAGGGAGGTAGCCAGTACCAATGCATTGCAATCCAATGAGTTGGTTATCTTTCTCACACTCAAAGGGTTAAAGTATCTGAAGGAATTTAGAATAGTATTATTTCAAATAATGATTGCATAAAGTGCCTTATTACATTAAAATAATGCTTACAATATAATTTAACAAATAAGCAATGCTTTTAGCAATGTTAAACTTAAATAACATAGTTTGTGACATTGGCTACAAAAGGAACAGGACAGAAGTTGTCGGAGACATGCTGAGGAGGTCTTCATCCTGCTGTGGACTGAAAATGACTAATAGTTGTTACAGGGTTAACATTTGGGTGTAACCATGGTAAGTGTAACACGTTCACTGGTTACTACAGGGATAAAACATGTTTGTGACCATGTTGGATTGATGAGCTGCAGCAGCTGCTCATTAACCAGATATAGGCCTTGACTCAATTGAGACTGACAGCAAAAAACCACAGTAAGCAATTCTATCACCTTTGCAATGAAGAATTACTGCCGTAAAAAAAGCACCTCTGGGTGCTAAGTTTGCACCTGTTTGCTCCCATTGAAACATAACAAAAGGTTGAAATATGACATTCAGTTCTATGCATTAGCCTTAAGATACATTAAGAGACCTGTTTTAACAGGTGAAAATCTGCACACAGTTTTCTGGGCTCAGAGTCCCTTAAAGCATCTAAAAAATGCTGATGCAGGAATTGAACCTGAAAAAAAGCTTAAAAACCTAAGCCAACAGTGGATGCAATACGTGCATAGTAGGAAAAAGATGGGTCAAATGTTAGTAGAATTAACCCTATTAGTGCCAGAGGGGTATGCATACCCCACTGACACTCACATGGTTAATATGACTAAGTAACAAAAACACCCCCTGACAACAAACACTTACCTGTAATACTGATGTCCAGCGGAGTCTTCAGCACCCTTGTCAGCTACTATCCATCTTCTTCAATCTTCTATCATCCTTCTTCATTAGTCTCTCCATCTTCTGTCCTCTTCTGTTGTTGTCTCTTCTGTTTTCTTCTCTTCCTTGTTTCAAACATTGTCCTGTAAAAAGAAAAAACATGAAACGTGATTTTTTTTCCAAAAGCATAATTTGGAAATATGGGTAATGTTTAACCCTTTGAGTGCCAGAGGGGTACGCAACTCATTGCAGAGCAAAGCACTGTGTACCTCTGGCACTCAATGGGTTGAAGTAATGCACATATCCAAAGCTGAAATACAAGATTCCCCCAATAGTTTTTCCTAAAAGACAATTCTTTGTTCTAAATAGAAATTTCATCCATGAAGCGAAAATATTGTGCCTTTGTAAAAAGAACCCTAGTTGTAAGGCTCCCCCCGTCACCGGCGGTGGCGGCAGGAAGTGAGACAGAAACCCTCCCCTTTGGTACCTTTTGGACTGACGACTAGGGTTCTTTTTACAAAGGCACAATATTTTCACTTAGTGGATGAAATTTCGATTTAGAACAAAGTATTGCTTTTTTGCAAAAACAATTGGGATAATTTTTTTCATTTGGGGAAATCTTGTATTTCAACTTGGGATGTGTGCATTACTTTAACCCTTTGAGTGCCAGAGAGATACGCAATGCATTGCTCTCCAATTTATTTTCTTTATTAGAAAAGCCAGTCTCAATTCAAAATCCAGGCAGTCTGACTCAGCGGAGATGGCGGCGAAGTTAATGTCCTGTCGGAGCAATGTTGTATGCACATCCATAGTATTCACCAAAGTGTCTACAACATTACATCACCAGCACTCCGACAAAAAGATGCCCACATTGACATCAATCCGAGAGGTATACAAATTTTCAGTCATCACATAGACAATGGCCTATTTCCATTACCTAACCAGAAGGGGGATAAAGAGAAGGATTTCAGCACCAAGGACAGCTTTGAATGCCACAGGGATGTGCATTGCTCACCCCTGTGGCATTCAAAGGGTTAAAATAAACAGAAATAGTACACCAAACACTACACAATGTCCCCCCCTTCGACATATCTCCCCCCTTAGTATGTTGACATATATTGCATATATTCAACATACTAACTCCATTCGACTTTCACCTCTTCATTGGACAGGAACTGCCATTTATTCAACAGAACCCGTCATTTATTTGACACTTAACCCTCTGAGTACCAGAGAGGTAGGAAGGCATTGCTTAGCAATGTGTACTCAAAGGGTTAATAGGCAAGGTATGCAGCTGCACATTGTTTTGTCTTTAATTATATATTTAATGTGATTAAAAAAAATCAGACCTCAAGGGGGGTTTCATGACCCCTCATGACACCCCCCAAGCATGGGGGCGACAATTGCCCATTTTTTTAAAATAAAGGGCATATAACCTATATTTAACATAGGTTATATGCTCTTTTTTTAATTAAATAATAGTTTCAGACTTTTCGTGCGTCTAGGCCCAAGTGTTAACCCTGTAACATTTAGTAAACCTGTTATAGGGATGCTGTGGACTTTATTTCAAACCTATGGTGCAGTTTTTCTCCAGAATTGTGCCTTTTTGCTTGATAAGTAAGCACCCTGGTGAGTAAATTGAGAGGAATGCATCAATATTTCAATCATCCATAGATGAGATGGATTTGCTACTGGCCAGTGATTTGTATATTTATCAAGCTCCATTTGCCAGACATGCTGCTATGTAAATGCCTTTTCAATTACCTTGACACATTTTGTCACTGGCGTTTCTTCCCATATTACAGTGAATTAGTTAGACTTTTCAAACAATTGTCTCAGTATAAAGACCAACTTTAAGTTTCTGGTCTAACCACACAAAATATACTGCTCCAAGTGGACTGTGAAATTTTTTCAGTGTTTAAGAACATTTGATTTAGTGATCCACCTTTCAACATAGGAAATCTTCCTATAATACTGCATTAAACTGGGATATGTTTGGATTTTAATGTAAATTATGATGTTGTCCAAACAGTGTGCAGATTGTTTATAAGTAGTGAAAATATAAAGTGGTTTAGAATGGAACTTTGTGGAACCCCCCCATGTAATTTTGGGTGGGAGGGAACCCTGTCAACAATAGACACAAATTGTGTTCTATATGATAAATAGGGTCATAACGAGTTTAGTGAATGATTACCTATGTCTGGATTTTTGAGCTGATTTATCAGACTGTAATGATCTACTTAATTAGAGTGATTTACAAAATAAAGAAAGCTGCACCCCTAAATTCACCATGTTCTATGCCACTATGAATATCATTGCATATTTTTAGGAGGTTAGTGACACGTTTTTGTAAGAACACTCAGGTAAGGTTAAAAGCTTTATTGAAAATAAATAACAATCGCCCCACTCAGGTCCAGATGAGGTCCGTACCAAGTACTTTCCAAATCTGACTCGGGTCAGGGTAGAACTATCACAGTAACAATAATAAGTGAGCACTCTGAAGATCTTGGACTTGCAGGCTGAATCCATAGATTGGTGCAGGAGCAAGAATATCCTCAACAGCCCCACATCGCAAATAGGTGGTACAACGCAATGGGTAACTGCAGGGCAATCCCCAAGCAGACTAGGGATATCAGAGGCAGCACAGGCAGTGTTCAGGTAGACACCTGACCCTAGAATTCTAGGGTTAATGGAGGCAACACAGGCAAGACTCTGGCAGAGAACTGACCCTAGGGGGCTAGGGTAAACCGAGGCAACAGACAAGACTCTGGCAGTGACTGGACCCTAGTACTCTACGGTTAATGGAGGCAACACTGACAGGACTCTGGTAGCGACTTGACCCTAGAACGCTAGGGTTAACGGAGGCAACACGGACAAGACTCTGGCAGCAACTTGACCCTAGAACACTAGGGTTAACGGAGGCAACACGGACAAGACTCTGGTAGAGACTTGACCCTAGAACACTAGGGTTAATGGAGGCAACACGGACAGGACTCTGGCAGCGACTGGACCCTAATACTTTAGGGATATCGGAGGCAACACAGACACTGTCGAGTGATAGTGCTCCCACAAGCCCCAGGAGACTACTAGAGCGGGTAGGCCTAACAGGCGCAATGCAGTATAGCGAGTGGGAGAGAGCAAGGTATGTAACGTAGCCGGTGTTGCTCTGATCGGTACACACAGAAGTAGTCAGCCAGTCCCATTGGCAACGGAACCAGAAGCTCAACCAGGTCAGCACACATGGAATATACAGCCAGTCAAGATGGTAAAATCATCAGATCGATACACTCAGAGTAGTCAGCCAGTCCTTAGTCGGTAACGAAATTGGATACTCAGCCAAGCTAGGTCGGTACACACGGAGTAGTCAGCCAGTCCTTAGTCAGTAACGGAATTGGATACTCAGCCAGGCCAGGTCAGTACACACAGAGTCAGTCAGCCAGTCCTTAGTCAGTAACGGAATCGGATACTCAGCCAGGCCAGTTCAGTACACAAGGAGTTAGTCAGCCAGTCCAAGGTCAGCAACGGAATTGGATCACAGGAACGTCAGGAACTAAATGTAGTCAGGCGAGCCGGGTCATACATGGAAACAGGAACAAGTAAGTCTAATCGCTAGATACGGGTACACCACAAAAGGGCACCGGTAGAATGACAGGAGGGTGTATATAAAGGCAAACCCTGGAAGGAGTCACCAGCACAGAGCCAATAAGAATAAGGCCAGGGTAAACCCGGAAGTAACAATGTCGCTTAGCTACAGAAATCACAGGCACCGTGATAGTTAGTGACTGTTGAGTGGTTTAGACTAAAGCTAGATTGAAGCAGTATGCAGAAGCTGGACAGCTGTTAATACTTTCATAGTTGCATGTAGACACATTTTTTGATAATATGGTGAGTAGGGATATTGGTCTGTAGTTTGATACCAACTTAAAATTGTCACTATAGAAAGGAAATAAAAAGAGTTGGCACTCACTGGGTTAAAATTCACCTTTTATTAGGTTTCAAGCTTGCACAGCATTCACAGGGGTAGGTTCCCATTAGCAAGCTGGTTGGCTTGATACTGGAAATACCACCTACCCCTGTACCCTATACAAATTCTATACAGGTAATGACCAGCCAGCAACAAGGGTGGGTTCATAGTTATATGGTGAGTGAATGGAATAAAACATTTCTAGTTGCCTTTGTCATACGAGACATTGTAACCTTTTCTGCAAAATAAAATTTGCTAACCCACTTTTAGACATCTAACATGCTGTGTTTCTGGCCTGTCATTAACTGTGTAACAAACAAACTGCACAGGAACAAAATATAATGTACCATTGATTAAAATTAAACTTTTAACCATTTGAATGCTAAAGCATTATCCAAAACATTGTAAATCAAACTTCCCACTGATTTAAATGGACCTCCAGAGAGGTCTCCAACACATTAAAAATGTATTGGAGACCTCTGTAGCATTTAACAAGTTTCTAGTACTATTTAAATCAATAGGAGAATGAAGACCTTTCATTTCAGCTTTATGGTGCAGTTGTTTGGTTCAGACTTGCATCTATTTAGCTTGACAAATAAGGCTCAGTGTGTTATGATGGAGCATTCATGCAAAGTGTTTTTACTGGGTCCATTAGGGTGCACAAATACAATTCTCTTGATAAAAGCCCAACGTAGAGTAAAAATGACTAATAACTACACCACATACATTTGTTATACCATTAAAATTAGCTTTGTGCCTGTCCTTTCAAACCACCATGGCATGTTACACTATAAACGCTTATCTCCACAATGATACCCAGGCATCAGCTCCAATGAGACAGTGCTGACTGTTGCAGGATATGAGAGTCACAGCAAGAAAATGCACAAAACAAGGGACTGACGTTTTGTAGTAGAAGTGCCAGAATGAACCCTTTGAGTGCCCGAGGAGTAGCCAAAGCATTGCAGCACAATTCATTGGATACCAATATGGCACTCAAAAGGTTAATCACAAAATTCTGCAAAGTGGCTTCTCACTATAAATGTTGGTCATTTGCTAGCACTGTTGGGTTCCATGTTTGAGTTCCATGCAGTTTCTTTGATTTACTTCTCAAAATATATGTTTCTTTGTGTGTGGCCAGTGCTTCCAAGTAACAATATGAACTTGAACAACTAACATGAAAACTATAAAACAAGAAAAGAAAACAAGCAAGTGTGCACATTTCCATCTTCCTCACACAATGTATCACCACTCACCGGCTAAGTTATCCAGTGTTCCCAGAACAGAATAACACTTCAACACTGGCTGTCAGTCCAAACAGTTAGAAGGCTATGTATTTAATGAACACATAAAACAATAGATTAAAAAAAAAATCTCCTCTATGGCCGTTACCTGCCTATTCCTCCTGTGGAGATAGGCATCTTTTACTTTTTTCTTTTCTTATGCCAAGAAAATAGGTATTCTGACAATACACTTCTATTCACGATACTCTGAGAATGATAGGAGTATATGCTATGAAGTGCCGATGCAATTCTGGTGAAAACCTATAGCATATAAAGGTTCATGTTGCTTTATATTGAGTTTTTAACCCAATGAATGTTAGCGAAGCTCCATTTAAAGGGATAGTAATGTTTCACAAAAACAGCAGCTCCAAATAATCTTCATAGTATTTGGAAAGTGTTATTTCAATACTGTCAGAGTTGTAGTTTAAGAGTAACTGAATGATGAAGTATCCCCCTCCCGTCCCTTTTACCTAATGTAAGCCACCTCTCCTCAGATGTGTAATCTGGTATTTTGACCAGACAACTCACAGCAAGGGACAATCTTCTTATTGTGAGTATAAGGGAAACTCTGCCCCCTTGACAGGTTTTTCAGGTTTTTCCTTATGCTCACTGAAAATTGTCCCTCTTTATGATCCATCTGGACACCTTGCTGCTCTGAAGTGAGCAATGTTACATCAGTAAAAGGGGCAGGAGGGGGATACTTTACTATCCAATTACTCTTGAACTACAATTCTGACAGTATTGAAATAACACTCTCCATGGGCCAAATACTATGAAGATTAATTGGGGCTGCTTTTATTGTAAAACATTACTATTCCTTTAAATCAATATGAATTTAGTGCAGTTGGTTTGCTACAGAATTACTCTGGCTCAGTGCTGGGCAATATGAGGCTACACTACAACTTGTCTGGCAGCAGCCAGGGGTCTCACATTGCCTACCACTACGTCCTCACAAAAATGTTTACAAGCACAAGAATATGATACTCCTCTCATGCAGAAAGGGTTAAGCTATCTTCAGGCTGTTCAAATGCCTGTTGAGCCTAAATATGTGAAAATATGATAATCCAGGGTATCCAATATCATTCTTCTTTGAAATAAACAAAATATAGACATTTTGTCTATATGAATTCAAAACCACTGACTGCGTAGTTATGGGCTGCCTGATTTCAAGTCTAGAATGCCACCCTCCATTGCTACATTTGCCCTATTAAGAGAGCAAGGATAATTAGGTTATGGTATTACATCTTCTTCCTCTATATCAGCCATCATGTAAATAGCAGCAGAGTTAACATATGCACTGAATGCACTTTACTTGGGATATTAAGGAAAAACACATTTATGTAACCAGTTATATAACTCTAAAAAATATAACTGGTCAGAGGAAATGAATAGGCATGACTTTTTTATTATGTAGAACTAGTTGTAAAGCCCGTGTACATGGGTCAACACTGGCGGCGCTGCAGTCAAATGCAGTACTGACTGCCCGTGCCGCGGCTGATACGGAGCGGGGGTCTCTGAATTCATACCCTAGTCCACTCTGCATACCTGAACGTACACAGAGAGGACTCCGGTCTGAATTTAGAGCACCCCGCTTGGTATCACATACGCAGCCGTCTCTACTGTGCATGACGGCTTCTGACAAACATCCTTAGCGAATTATAATATAGGATTTGCTTTTGGATAACATTATTGATACTGAGGGCCCTATGGACAAAAAACATTGAATTTATCCTGGGGCACAACAAATGCACCACATGGGACAAATAAACACTCCCATTTATTTAAATGTTTTTTTAACCCTTTGAGTGCCAGAGAGGTATCCAGCACATTACATTTCAATACATTGGTTGCCTCTGCCACTCAAAGGGTTAACTCACTGAATGCTAATTAGATTCAAAACAATATTATAGTATCTAATGACTTATGATGCAATGCATCAAAGATTACTATAATATTCATGGGGTTAAATCCCATTAAATCAATGGGACTGTTTATGTTTCCACCATAATACAGTAGGTTTTCCCCGAATTACTCCAGAGGGATTATGCACGAAGGTGTAATAAAGCAGTGATAAAATGGCAATTACTTCTCGGGGGTGGGGGGGGGGAGATGATATCACGTCTCCAGTTCCTATGTTATTCTATGGAACCAATGCACTAAGATTTCTCCAACTTTGGAGATCTTAGAATATAGGCTATAAAGAGTCATATAGGAACTGGACAAGTCATCTCCACTTTATCACCTCTTTACCTTAGTGCAAACCCCCAGTTCTTAATAAGTCTCAAAGTTGTAACACTTGGGGTGCTTATGTGCTAGGATGTGAAAAAAAGTATGATAAAGCTAAGATAAATTCTCCAGTGTTATCAGCTTTCCAATTCCTATGGCTCCTATACACTAAGATCTCTACTACTTTATCACACATTTACTTACAAAAGCGCATCTCCCCCATGGCCCCAGATTTTTCAAACCACAGGGATAGATGAAGTAGGCATATATAGATTTGTACACAAAATTCCTTTGGGGTATGGCATGGTTTAGTCCACCAGAAGGTCTCTGATATCATCATGGGTGCAGAAATTGCTAGACATAACAGTAGAAAACACAGTGACATTTTCATCTGAAATGTCTCCATAAATTGAAATCGATACAAAAATTAATTTGGATAGGCATCATGTCTCTAAATCTTAACATCTTTTTTTTTTATCTGGTCATTGCTCTATATCTGAGTTGGCGCTCAAAAGATTTTGAGATGTGTATCCTCTAAGTGCTATTTTATGTTTGTGTTAAAATTGTTATGGCAAAGACCTATATAAACTATTCTCTGAAACTGTAAATCTTATATATATTGATGCTTTTGCCTGGAGGAAGCATTTAAAAAAGAACTATTGCTCTCCAAACACTATCTGGTCAATCAGAATATTGTTTTTCAGGAAATCTGATGGATTCCTCTCACTGTAGAACAGAAATGCCTGTGGGTATTTTCAGCTCATGCTGACTTAGTAAATATTATAAAATTATATTTTTTATAATCCAGTAAATGTAAAAATATAAATATACCAAAAACACAGAAAAATTCATCTCAGTAACATAGCAAGCACCATACAAAGTGTGTGCCTGTGTGTGCATAGGATGGTGCTTTAAATGCAGAAAGCAATAGTTAAGTAATTCAGAAGCAAACCAACTGTATAATAGTGGATAATTTTTTTTTGTTAAAAGGGCACGAGGGCACTTTGGATAAAAAGGGAAGGTGCTCAAGCCCCCCTTGGTGTCTATGTGTGCATGTGCCTACATGCAAGGGATTAAAAGGTCTGTAAAAATGAGTAGAAATTTGGGTACACACAAACACATACTACAACCCACACATGCAAACACACACATACGCATACACATGTGCCCACACACACACACACACACATGCACACACACACATTTACAGGGGACACTTTGGTTTTATATAAACACTAACTATAAACTGCACTACAAGGGCAACTATTGCAGCTCTAGCTGTCTCTGACAGAACTCGTATCATTAATCTTTTCACAAAGAATCAAGCGTCTACAAGATGAAATTTATTTTTTCATTTTTCCTTAAGACTTTTAACCAAAATGATGCAAATTATATTGTGTGGTTTCTAGCTTTTTTGCTTTTGATGCTCAATTAATGCTCCATTAATGTATTAGATTTCTTTATGTTACCTTATGCATGGTTTTTATAACTATTAAACTCCATCAATCCCAATGCTCATTAGCACTTGAAGTTGGCCTTTATGATTTCTTGGTTCACTGTGCCCTATAGCAAGTGAGGAATACAAAGATCTATAATCAATGGAACATCCGCACACTGGGAAAAAGCTAAAAGAGGTGCATCCTAAGACTCTGTCCTTAGCCCAATTATTTTCAATTTGCTTGTTAACCTTGTACAGAAAAAGAGCAAAGAATTATCTCCCAATCTTTTCACACCCCTCTTGTCCTTAAAGGGTTATTGGCATTGAAGCTGGCATTTAAAGCAGCTTGTGTGTAGTTGCAGTTTATATAAGATGATATGATTTCTTCCTCACAGATATCTCTATCATTCAAGAGGTTAAGGGCTAGATTTAAAGGTCCCCATTAGGGAAATAAACAGTCGTCAGTTTTTCAAGCACAGTAATACCTGTGATAAAAAGAACTGCCAGCAAAAAAAGGAGCACCTTGGCAGCTAAAGTTAGCAGCCATTTTAGCCCATAGCAACTTACTACAAACTGTCCAAACTGCAATTAAATGAACTGCATTAGGTGTAAGATGCGCTAATAGACCCACTTTATTGTGGGAAATGCTGCACCCAGTTTTTGGGTTTGCAGAGTCCCTAAATGCAACTTTTAACCACAGACACAGGAACTGAATGTTAAAAAATAGAAAAAAAAATAAGTCCCCAGTGGATGTATTGATATGGGGCCATAAACCCATATCAATACATCCAAAGCCACCAAAAATGTGTCCAATGATAGTCAAATTAATCATATGAGTTCCAGTGGGGTATAATTACCCCACTGGCACTCACAGTGTTAATTTGACTAAGTTACGAAGCAACAGTCCATGAAAAGTAACATTACCATTAATCCTGATATCCAGCAAGGTCTTCAGCACCCTGATCAGCTACTGTCCATTTTATTCTCTCTTCTTTCTTCTCCCTTTTCTTTCTTCATGTGGTCTGTCTTCTTTCCTTTCTTCTTCTCTTAATTTACCTGTAAAAAAAAAGAGAGATATAAATAAATATGCCATTCAAAGAACCCACACATCAATGGATAGTTGTCACAGTGCCTACCTTAGTCCCATTGTCTTCTGGCTGGGCGCTGCTGGGGAACTGGGTCCGGGAGTGGCGCTCCAGCGTCACTACCTGCGTCTTGCTGTCCCTGCAGTTGTACCGTATCTGGTGCCTCCCTTTTTGCAAACGGTGCGGATGTTTGTTACGCCGCTGGTCACAACACGTCGTCCTCCATATCATATGCAGGCGCACATTTGTTTGAGTGATGCTAGTGCTCCTTATACCTGGGGTTACCTGAGACTCCTCCTTGCTACTTCCTGGGTGGATTTAAAAGGGCAAAGGACAGTCAGTCCAGTCACCCTTAGCTTGTTGTCTGATGCAGTTGTTGATTTCTTTGGACTTCTCAGTGTATGACCTAGGCTTGTCTGACCATCCATCCTGGTGCTGACCTGTGGCTCTGTCTGACTACACGCTCTGTGTATGATCTAGGCTTGTCTAACCATCCATCCTGGTGCTGACATGTGGCTCTGTCTGACTATTCTTCCTGCATTATCCTTTGGCATAGTAGACACACATTCTGGTGCAGACCTGTGGCTCTGGGGGACGTTCCACTTTGGTATTGACCCCTGGCTAGTCCAACTCTAGGATCTGGAGATGTGAGTCAGTAAGAGTCTCCCTTGTCCTTTTCCTTTAGGAGTACTCTGTTGCAACGCTCTTGTGGTTGTCTTACTTGCTACCCCGAGACTACTATTGGCGGTCTGCCTAGTCTCTTGCAGAGAGGTTCCCCAAGCAGCCTCCTATTTCTGGTAGGAAGTGCTGGCTTCTTCTTTTACCCTCTGCACCTTGTTGTTATTTTATTATACATATATATATATATATATTACCAGTCAATAAAAGTGCTTTTACTTTACAGTACTGACTCTTGGTGTACTTATTGAATCTGTGACAATGCATTGCGTAGGTCTCTGGGACCCAAAGAATTAAACAATGCTTAGATGTGCGAGTCAATATTGTAGAACATGGCCAAAGTCTAAAATGTATGTCCCCATTATCATCCTATAATACGTGTAGGAAATCGATAACTGGTGAAAACTTTTTAAATAAAAATATTGTCCCTTTTTTATTTCTCCACCACTGTTTGCAGCTTTGTTTTACATATATATAAAGAGAAGATGGAAGAAAGAAGATGGACAGATGAAGTAAGAAGACGGGAAAGAAGGAAGAGAGGAGAAAGAAGAGAGAAAATAAGGAAGATTGAAGACAATGGACAGTGCATGACAGGTAATTGTAACACAGATGAGCTAACGATCGGTGCTTAAAAATATCTCAGGCACCAATTATTAGATTTATTCCTTGATGTTCCTGTTATTACCTCTATTTAGAAGCGTTTTGGGAACTTAACACACAAAACAGACGTTTAGCCACAAGTTCTTTTCTATGGCCTAACGTCTGTGGTGCTTTCAAATGAATAACTCGTTAGCACTTTTTGCTAATGGGACATTATCCAGTTTTGTCTTACCGGCTGTTTTAACTGCCTTCCTTAAATCGAGCCCTAAATAGTGTACTGTTGCTTTCTGTTTCATAGGCATGCCACATTGTATAAAATTCCAAGTTTTTGACATCATCATGGATTTGCTTCTTATTAATCTTATTAATCCCACTCTGCTAAATAAGGCCTAGATTACATTCATGGCAAATTTAACTCTCAATAGAGCATGTTTCCATTTGGGACCTTTTACAGAATTAAATATTAAGCTACTAGTTGAACAGCCCTTTACACGGGCCACAGTGCCACTGCCACCCGGTCACGGGGCAGTCACGTGCAGTGGAGACTGCCCGCGCCACGGCTGATATAGAGCTCGACACTCCTTCGGAGCGCCCAGCTCTGTATCAGCCGCAGCGCGGGCAGTCTCTACTGCGCATGACTGCAGCACACGCAGCAGTGTCTACTGCGCATGTAGTGGCGTTACACATGATTTAGCAAATTATTATATAGAATTATATTCCAAGGCACATGGTAAATCTGACTCCCAAATGAGCCATCATTGAAAGCTTAAAAGCTGCTTGTGAAAATGGAAAACAGCAAGGGAAGCAGGTGGTCCAGTGTATTCTAGCTGTACTGGCAATGAAGTGGTTAACTAACATAAACTAAACAGCTCCATTACCCATTATGATAATCTGACCTCTGATTAACCTCTCCATTGCTTTATTGGTTTGGATTATTCACACCAGAATCTGGAGTGTAATATATTTTTACATTGTCCCATGCATGCAAGAAGTCGTTCAGTGTGCGACTCCATGTCGACTAGTGAGGAGGGGAGAGAGGTATCAGAGGAAGCGGGCAGCAAATACAAGCTTGCCACCCGTTTCCTCCGATGTCTCTCTCCCCTCCACCCGCTTCCTCCAATGCCTCTGTCCTCTTCAATGTCCCCAATGGAAAGATATGATGAAGGGAGAGCTGCGGTCACGGCAGGGCTGCTTCCTCAAGAGTTTTTTTTTACTTAAATTCATTCATTCATAGTGTCCTACCTTCTGTGTTCCATTGCTCCGTTTGAAGGAGAGTGGAGCAAAAGTACTAATAGCAATGGGACACAGGAGGTAGGGCATTCAAAATGAATGAATCTAAGTAAACATATGTTTAATAAAAGTCTTTTAATAATAAAATGTTTAAAACACATACACACACATACACACAAACACACACACACACACATATACAGACAAGGTATGTAGTCCATACCTTGCCTATTAGCCCTTTGGGTACCAGAGGGGTAGGAAACATGCTAAGCAATGCTTTCCTACCTCTCTGGTACTCAAAGAGTTAAGTGTTGAATATCAGACAGATTTGTCCACTACATGGCAGTCCCTGAGGTGAATGTGGATGGAGTTAATATGTCGCATATATGCAATATATGTGGACATACTAAGGGGGGGATGTCAAAGGAGGGCATTGTGTAGTGCTTGGTGTACTAGTTTTCTTTATTGTAACCCTTTGAATGCCACAGGGGTGAGCAGGGCACATCCTTATGGCATTCAATGCTGTCCATGGTGCTGAAAGCCATCTCTATGTTCCCCTACTGGCTGGGTAGGGAAGCTCAGACTCATGTTATCCCTAACTCTCTTGTTTTATTTTCCCCGACGGTGGTTTTCTACTCTTAGTTGTGTGATGTTCGCCATAAAAAATAAATGTTGCAATTTAACTCGCGTTAGCTCTAACGCCAACATTTGAATGGCTCTTGGCTTCGCTTCTACATTGTCATCTATGGGTGAGATTTTGATGTTTTGGAGATGGGCAATGTGTATTTCAGTACTGCTGTTATTTCTTATTAGTGGGAACATTTGCATTGCATACTGGCCGTACAAAACCACCGTCTCCAGTTTTTCTGCTGACGTCAACATTTGGATCGAGGCCCTTGTTTATAAAAAATGTTTACTGCTTGCTTAAGTCCAAATATTCTTATTTTATTTCACTTTTGTTTTAAAATTGTCCCTTAGATGCTAGTTAATACATTAGAGACAATAAAATACAAAGAGTTAATCAGTATGTTTAACATTTTGATTGCCAGTGGGCACTCTCTGGCACTCAAAGGGTTAAGAATGTGTGATTCAATCAGTGGGTTAAATCAGTTATGTTAATTGATCATCCTGTATCTCTGATAGACAGACCAAAGCTGCCTGCCCTTGACGTTAAGTGATTTTATCACATATACACCTGCAATTTGATATCAATCCTATTGCATCATATTCATAAATTAATGATTTCATTGTAACAGTGATTTATAAGTCATCATTTGAGAGTTAATGGGGAACACATTATTAGAATTCAGTAATTCTAGTACTGCGGATATTAAGCACTAGTAAATATTACTGCTGCCTATGCCTACATATTATACAGGTTTGTTTGAAGTATATAAAAATGTTTCTGGCATGAAATGAGATAAATTTGATTTTAAAACCCAGTCACTGAATTAAGTTTTAAAGCTGTAATTACACAAAGTATTCATATATTCATGAGTTTTCATTTGACAATAATTTGCCATGTAATGTAATTATCATCAAAATAATAGCATAAACCAAAGGTCTGCTTTGTAATAAAGATTATTTAAACAAATTGCAAAAGTATTTTAGATTACTTTCTGTTTGAGAAAAGGCTATCAATATTTAATTTTTGTAACTGTGCTAATTAATCAAACAAATATGTGAACAATACTTCCATAAAATGCTTCCCTCTTCATCTCCTAGAATACAGTTTATATTTTCATGAGATTTAGTTTGTTTTTCTACAAAGCAGCCATTACAGCACATGCCATTGAAGTTTTAGCAATCAATCAGTATAAAATCATCATCTTTAGTTTTTTTATGCTTAATTTCTCACTGTAGGCATCTTCCAATTTAATAATTTAGTTTATATTTGTAGCTCTTATTTGATACAAAAGTGGAGTTAGTGCAAAACATTATTGGGTAACTGAATTAGATTAACACAGTTTAGAAACCCTTGGATAGAAAAACATACAATCACTGAAGGGCAACAAGGACATGGTAATCAAAACAGTGGACGAACAAGAAGCTATTTAATGAGTAAAGCTGACTATCTGCAAGAGGCACATGGCTGTTTGATATCAGAGAGCCACAGAAAGTTTCCATAATCACCAAAAACAAAATGGATAGAAAATATAATTAGAAAAATATCAATGCTTGTTTAACTTTACAGACATTAGTAGAATATATTAATTTTGGTTACATAATGGCTTCCTTTTTCTTTTTAAATATGTGTTTTTTTACCAGAATTTCTTCTACTTTCAGCTGTAACCTACAGTTTACAAAAATAGTCAATGGTTAGATTTTATCTGCAAAGGATCATAATTAATAACGATGAATGTCTGTGGTCTCATGCTCTAAATTAACTTTCTATTCTCTGTTCACTTGAACAGCTAGGACGCATTGGCTGAATTCTTATGACTCTTTTTTCAGACTTCAGGAATATGGTGCTCGTGTCAATAAGTAAAGAAAACAAAGCTATAATGCAAAAATGTATTACTATAAATTACTTAAAAATAAAATATTACTATTATCTAAAGTGGGTCTGTCGCCTTGAATTACATTTACATATTTGAAAAATGAATTAAATATCAGTCTATGCGACATGTTAGACAAAAGATCAGCACATGCAAAAGGTGGGGGTCCTTCATACAGCAATCAGCTAAATGTATATAATTATTGTGTGTGTAACTGAAGAACTCAGGTAGGTGCCCTTAAACAGCATTTGAAGGTGTTTATAGGATTCAGTGCAACAAAAAACTCACAAGAGTGGTATAAAGGTGATACATTTATACCACTCTTGTGAGTTTATATAATTACTGTGTATAATAGAAGAACTTACTTATATAGGAGTCCTTCATATAGCAACCTCACTTTTTCGTCATCATATTGAAAAATTAACCTCCAAGCTTTATCCCAGAATCAATACTATTTTTAGACACAAATCATGTTTAAGTCCTCTGGTAAGAACATGTATTGTGCAACAGATGTTGGTGCCAGTAATAGACTATGGTGATGCAATATATGCTCCAGCACCAGAAATCCATCTTCGTAAACTTGACACCCTGTACAATTCAATATGCCACTTTAGCATCCAATGTAATTACGCTACTCATCGCTGTGATATGCTAAAAGAACTAAATTGGTTAACACTCAAATCTAGATGTGCCCTTCACCTTTCTTGCTTAGTACACAACCACTTCTCTGGAAAACTACCAGACTACCTGAGCAGTATGCTCACTCCTGATCTCCATACTAACTATAACCTCCACTCTACTGCTAACAACTCACTGCGTATACCACAATACAAGAAAGAAGCAAGGAGATCTGCTTTCTCCTTCAGAGCACCAAAGGCCTGGAACAATCTGCTTGAAATACTCAAATCTGCTCCCAGTCTAAAATCCTTAAAAGTAAAGGCTTCTTTATATCTAAAAACAGAGTGTAACTGTATATAACTTTAATATTCAATATGTATATATAATAACATGTAATATATGATGTTTCTCAATTTGTGTAAATATGTAACCCTCTACTGAAAACTATCCAGGACATACTTGAAAACAAGATAAATCTCAATGTATTCTTCCTGGTAAAACATTTTCTAAATAAATGATTGAATAAAAGTAGGAGCCCATCATATAACAATCAGTTATAGCTATATAATTACTGTGACAGAATCATTAATCTAGGTAGGTCAATGATACAGCAGACAGGTTTATCTATATTACTGTGTGTAAGAGAAGGATTTGCCTAAGTAGCAGTCTGAATTCTGTATGAAGGACGTCTAAGTAGGCAAGTTCTTCAGTCCTATATCCCTGTTTCTCCCCCCCTCATACACCCCCATACCCAATGTACAAAATATGTCTCTTTACCATGTTCTTCTTCATTCAGATTTATACACTTCTCTAACCTAGTTATTAGGCTTGTTAGAAATTGTTTTTTATAGGCCTTGTAAAGAGCAAGCCCTGAGACAAAAAAAATGCCCTACTGCCCTTGAAAGCAGGAAGGAACTGTCTGTGGCACACTGGTCTGCTTATCATCAGCCTGCTGCTGAGACAGATCAACATCTGGTCCTTGTAACTCAACATTAACAGGAATTACAGCAGCAGCAACCTCACTGGTGGTAGTGGTGGGGGTGCCCATCTCTATTTTTATATCTGCCTCCCATTCCTTTTTGTTTTCTCCTAAAAAGGCCCTCATCCTCTCCTCCATCTCAGATGTTACACCAACTCCCTCATCACTACCCCCACCAGTCCCTTGCTGCTGCTCTATGAGAGTGGGACTGGTTGGTGATGATGAAATATGTGACAGAGGGTCTCCTACTGTCATACTTGCCATCTCTTCTTCAGTTGATAAGGCATACTGATAGCACAAGCAGCAGGCCCAGGCAGCTGATGTGTGCTGATGCTGATGCTAATAATGCTAGCCAGTTCTGCCTTCTTCATCATCATGTTCCAGAGGGACAATGCTGGGGGGGAGGAATCACAGGAACAGGGAGATGTTGTGGGCTCCCTTAACCATTAGTCTGGCTGCTCATCACTTTCCCTTCCACCTCAGCATTAGACGGATGAACAATCAAGCTATTACAAGCAGCTGCTTCACACTCACCATCACCCCCACCCTCACTCCCACCACTCTCTAGCTGCTGTATGGTAGTAGTGGGACTGCTTGCAGATGACAAGTGTAACTTAGGGTCCCCTGCTTTCACACTTGTCATCATCTTCTACTTCTCTTCACAAGACACACTAGTAGTAGTAGCAGCAGACACTGGCAGCTGATCTGTCCTGCTTACACTGCTACCCACTTTTTCCTGTGCTTTTGCTGAAGATGACAATATTGTCTCTCAGATCCGAAGGGATGATGTAGGGGGACTGGGCTTCATTGGATCTGAGGAATCAGGTATACCAGACCCTTCCATGCTGGTATTAGTCACTTTCTACTCTTCTGACTCACTGGACACATCATGGTCCTTGCAGCTCCTCTGTTTCTTTTTCATATGGGTGCTCATGTTGTTAGACAACAGTATTAGCCTCTGCTGCCCTATTCTCACTCACTAAATAGCAAGAAAAAAATACCTTTCTCCCTCTCTATCCCTCTAGCTGATTAGTTCTCTGTATCATTTCCTGGAAACTGCATATTTTTGGAACAAAAATGCAAAGTATATGTAGTAAATGAGCAGGAAGTTTGTAGCCATTGAAAAACATAGAGAAAACATTTTTGGTGTAGGCAAGAAGGAGACATCTCTGCAGTCTACCTGGACACCTCCATTCCGATCTGGCTGAACAGTGTTACATCAGTAAAAGGGGCAGGAGGTGTATACTTTGTCATTGTCATTAAATTACTCTTGAACTACAACTCTGACAGAACTGAAATAACACTCTCCAAAGTCCAAATACTATGATGATTAATTAGAGCTGCTTTTATTATGAAACATTACTATCCATTTAAGAGGGTTTACTCGCCGTGGATTTTCTAGTGAAAAGGTGGGTATCCATGTGGTGTTCAAGGCATTTCTTGCAGGAACACAACGGGACCTTTCATCCATCCTAACCAAGGAGTTAACCTCTTAGGGACAGGCCGCGTGTGAACACGGCTGTCACTTAATGCCCAACATTTTTTTTTTTTCTAAATGTTTCCGGAGTTCCTGAATGGTGTGCAGCCGCGCGGGGACCCGGATTTCCGGGACATACCTGGTACGTCCATTGTAACTAACTGACCATTTTTGCAGGACGTACCAGGTAAGTCAATTGTCAGGAAGGGGTTAAACAAAATAAAAGCCACTTCTTCCTAGGATACATTTCCTTTTAAGGTATTTTTGTATTTCCTGTTATGCCTTATAATCTCTGCACTAGTTTATTAGTTCTTCTTTGCACTGTCTGGTTCAATTATGTCAGTCAGATTGCTATTCTGCTTTGGAGCGAAGGCTGAAACTGGCATTGCTATTTCATATATGCTTTGCCTTGGCATTGAACTCCATTTTTATAAGACTATGAAATAGGAACTTCAGGTGGAGGTATAAAAATAAGAATGAAAAGATCTGTAAAGTAATTTAATAGAAAAGGTACAAACTTCAAAAAGAAAACATATTTTAACCTCTTGAAGACCAGAGGGGTTTTCAAAAGTTTCATGATAAATGTAATTCTGATTATAGATGAGCCATTTGAATTTTATTTTAAAACTAGATATGCATAAGCTATCATTGTTTTAATACCATATGTGTGTAAAAGAGGTATCCAACACATAGGATTGAGCACTAGAAGCAGATTAAAAAGGTGTTGATTTGACCCTTTTAGCAACTAAGCAAAATATTGATGTGCTACATCCACACTTACGGAAGTAACTCAGTGATAGACTAGAACCCAAAGTCAGTGTTTTTTGCTTTGTTTTGTTTTTTAACCAAATCTTCAGCCAGACTTAAAATATCATTGAGCATTTCATTTTCATGTAGTAAAGGAATATTATTTTCATTAAAATCAAGACAGCATTGTGCACTAATGAAAACATATTAAAGTCAATGTAAATAAGCACACATTATCATTATTATTAGTGTTGTTTTCATTACCATCCTATAATATAAAAGGCCAGATGTATGTTTGTCCTATGCAGTCTTGCGCAGTAGAGACTGTCGCGCAGTAGAGACTGAATGTGCAGAATGCTGGCCCATGTACACCGCTTTTGCAGTCATGCACAGAAGAGACTGTTGATGCAGTCATGCACAGTAAATACTGTTGATGTAGTCATGCGCAGTAGAGACTGCCTGAACGCACAGAATGCTGGCCCATGTACACAGGCTTTTACACTAGTTCATTATAAAGTACCAAAATATTCCACAGCACTGTAAACAGTTAAACAAGATAATAGAACAATGTGCATTGGGGTACGCTATATAAGGACATTTACAATCAACAATAAAAGACATTGTAAACAGAAAGATAAGAGGGTCCTGCTCGCTACGGCTTACATGGAAGTGAGGGACTGATACAAAAGGACTAAGCATTTTGAGTTGCAAAGTGGTCCAGCCATAGACTATGGCACAAGTTCTATAAAGAACTGTAGGGCAGAACATTCAGCTTATGTTTCATGGAGGAATCCTGATGTGTGTGAGTGGGAGAGTTTGCATGTGTTGCAGCAGGGTCAAGTAAAATGGCTTGTGCCAGTATATGAGTAAAGCATGAGTAAAGTATGGGTTGTTATGTTAACTGATTGGCATCTCTGGAGATGTGTGTTTTGTGGGAGTCTGTAGGATTGGAGAGAGTTTCATGGGGCAAGGCAGAGAGTTCTACAGGGTGAGAGCAGCCCTAGAAAAATCTTGAAAGAGAGAGTGACTAGAGTGGAAAAGAGGCATATGTCCTGGCCAGAGTAGAGGAAATGACTGAAGATGTATCCAGGTTAGAAACAGATTTTCAATTTGATTCTAGATGAAAGAGTTAGCTAGTGCAGGGACTGAAAAACAAGAGTTGAGTTAGTAAAGCAATAAGTGAGGAAGATTAACTTTCCATAAACTTTCAAAACAGACTGGAGAGGGTATTGCTGGAAAATTGAAAGGTCGGTGAGGAGAGGGTTTCAATAATCAAGATGGGAAATTTTATTTATTTAGAACATGTTTTACCAGAAGAATATATTGAGATTTCTCTCATTCTCAAATATGTCCCAGAGAACTCTCACAGTAAGAAGTTATATTTTTACACAAAACAGAGAAATAATGTAAGCACTTTCAAAGTCCTTCTTCTCACCTTTAATGGTCTGCACACTGCTACCCCTCCTTATATCTCTTCACTTATCTCCTCTTATGTTCCTGGTCACCTCCTTTGCTCAGGCACATAACGCAATTCTTGTTGCACCATCCACACCCTCTGCCTTCTCCCGTCTCAAACTTTTCTTGCTTTCTGCTCCATACCTATGAAACTCCATACCCCTCTCCCTACATCTTGAAAAATCCCTCTCTGTCTTTAAGTCTACCCTGATATCTTATCTTCTGGAGCACTAGGACCATGCACTACCTTAGGCCAAACTCAGCACTTGACACCTAAATATACTGTTATCTGTCTCCTATTACCCATTTAGACTTAAGGTCCTTGTGACAGAGACCTCTCTCCTATTGTTTCTATGAATGTGACACATATTTTTATCCCCTCTTATTTATTACAACATATCTATTGTAAGGTGCTGCTTACATTGTGTGGAGCCATCAAAATAAAGATATACATAAAAACACACATATATAGTTAAACTTGCAACACAATTATTTAGAGTTACAAATTGTTTTTAGATACAAAGAAGAAGTTATTTTTAGGGATTTTAGACTGGGAGAACATCTGATTTTTTTAGATAGGTTATTCCAGGCTTTTGGAGTTATAAAGGAGAAGGCAAATTGATCAGCTTATTTCTTTATTGTGGGATACTCAGTGAGTTGTTAGCAGTGGATCAGAAGTTTTAGTTAATATGAAAAAACCTGGAAGTCTGTCTCACAGTACCTTGTGGCGGCTGCTCGACCGCAGAGTCCTCCTGTGGCTTCAGCCGCAGTGTTATCTGGTGGCCTCAGCTGCGGAGTCATCCGACGGCTCCAGCCGCATCCTCTTTAGCGGCTCCAGCTGCAGTCGGTCTGACGGCTTCAGCCGCATCTAGTTGGCGGTTGAGGCCGCGTGTGTTGGCAGCTCGCTCAGGGCTGCTTCTGTGTTGGTTCTATTGGGGGCACGTCCAAGACTTGGAAGTGCTCTCCATTTAAAGGTACAGTGTACCTTTTGAAACTCCTCCTCTTCCTCCCCCTTTTTCTCTTAAACTGTCTGGACACTAGGGTCAGTCGCCCTTGCGTGTTGTCCAGTGCAGTTGGTTTGGTTCTCTGTTGCATTCATAGTTTGTCTGACTACCTGTCCTGATGCCAACCTTTGGTTTTGTCTGACTACCCGCTCTGTGCATGACCCTGGCTAGGCTAACATTCTCTCTGGTGTGGACCTACGGCTCTGGTAGACTAACTCCTCCATGAATGACCCTTGGCCTGGCTGCCTACCCATTCTGGTGCTGACCTGTGGCTCTGGTTTACGGTTGTGAGACCTCTTTCTAGCGTCTGATTATCCACTTGGGGTTATCTGGGGCTGTCCACTGCGCACCCAGCATACCAACACTTCAGTGGACAACTTACTGGTGCCCATGGTGGCTCTGGCAGACTTCTCCTGATTCCCGTTACTATACTGTGCTTCATAGGTGCGGACCTGTAGTACCATTTCTGTTACGTTGTCCATAGAGGTGCGGACCTGTAGCCGTTCCCTTCTTGGGTGCCTAGTCTCTGCAGGTGCGGACCTGTAGCACTGTTTCCTCCGCTGGTGCGCTTCGTATACAGGTGCGGATCTGTAGTACGTTCACAGGTGCGGACCTGTGGCGGCCTCTCTACTGGCCTTCTGAACTCCATCTGTACCATTACAGCTGCTCTTTCCCTCCTGACTTGTCCATATGGTATGGTGTACCTGCTGTATTGTTGTTATTTGCATTGTGTATTAATAAAGATTGTGTTACCTTTAATACTGGTCCAGTTTCGTTATTGAACCTGTGACAGTCTGGTAGCTACTTCAGTTCTTTAAACATATCACAATGATGGATAATGTAATTACATTGGAGCATAAAGCAAAATAATGATATTGGTTTTATTTATTTATTTAATTTTTAAGTGCCAGATGCTACGAATGTTGATGAGATGAAGGTGGCAGGAATTGACACGGGCTTGTAAATAAAGAATGAAAGAGTGGGCAGAGTCAAAGATGACTCCAAGTCAGTGTGTCTGGGAGGTGGTGATCATAACTTCAGGAAAAGTTTGTCAGATGGGGAAAGAGAAGCTGTTCAGTTTTGTACACTTTGAGCTTTAGCTAAGGGAAGGACATCCAGCCAGAGACTGCGAAAGCAGCTAGTGATCTGATCAATAAGTGAGGTACTGATGTGAGGGAGGGGATGCAGTGTTGGGTGTCATCATTGTAATGATGGTACCAGAACCAAATTAAGAGATTAGATTTTCAATAGCGGAAGTGCAGATTGAAAACATATCTGGACCCAGAACAGAAACTGACAGTAAGCATGAGAATACTAGGTCTAGAGAATGACCTTGGTGAGCGGTTCCCTGCCTTGTCTTGTGTTTACTCAGAGCCTTTATAGAGCATCAGTGCCTTTGGGCAGATCCAAAATCAAAGCATTCCACTTTGTGACCTGTAGTTCTGGTCTTATTCCTGTGCGATCTTGTATTGACCCAGCTTCTCCTTTTACTTCCCTCCTACTCTACTATTTGGTACTGTGTTCTCATATTTTCAACTGCCTACTTCTACTGCTTTGTCTGATTGGTTTCTGAACTTGGCGTCAGTTTTGACCATTCTTTTGTCTGCTGCTTGGTACTATATCTCCAGTCCGTTCCTGAACTGGCTTATCTGACTTTCCATCTTTCTCAACCCTGGTGGTCTTCTAGTCCCTGCTCCCTCAGTCAAACATTGACCACCAGTCCAACATCAACCACCTTGATCACCAGTCCAACCATGTCCACCAGTTGGATTTCAACTATCCTGTTCTCTGTCTTCTCAGACAAACTCCAGGTCACAATTTTACTATACAAATACAAATGACTAATAATGTAGGTAGATTGTCTGTCTTGCTCTCTACTTCAACCTCAGTGTGCAGCTTCTGTTCTTTGATTGGCACTAATCTGACCTTGTGGCCAGCATCTTGTGGCCCACTGAGGCTTACCTTGCAGTATATGTCATATTGTTTGTTGTTGTGCTATTGTCTTAATATTTAGATCAAATTGCAGTCTTTCACCTCTTTGTGGGGAATCTACTTCATAAAGTCTAACAAGGCAGCTTACATTGGAAGCTTAGGGCTCGATCCAAATGTTGGAGTAAAAAAATATGTTGGTAGGGAAAAATGGATACCAACCGACAAAATAAAATGTCTTGGTCGGTATTCAAATGTGCTACCGACATTAAGCACAACGGACGTTAGGACACAAAACGTCTGTTTTGTGCGTTAAGTTTTCCAAAACGCCACTAAATAATGCCAGTTTTGGGAACTTAACAAAAAGTTAACCTTTGGTGCCTGACATACTGTCAAGCACTGATCGTTAAAAAATCTGTGTTAAACTTACCTGTCATCCACTGTCTGTCTCCTTCTGTCTCCATTGTTTATTCTATCTTCTTTCTTCTCTTGTATCTTCTGTCTTCTTGCTGTAAAACAAAAACAAAAGTTTAAGTCAAAAGCATACATACTTTGACCTCTTGAGTGCCAGAGGGGTACACAACACATTGCGTACCTCTCTGGAGCCCAGAGGGTTAAAATATGTAGTAGTGTACCAATTGTTAAAATCCAAATGTCCCCATAATAATAATAATAAATGTTTTTAATATATTAAAAGCCAATGGCATTGCTAAAAGTAAAATAAAATGGTACTTAGCATACACGTCTCTGTCTCCGCCGCTGTGTGAGGCCGCTGAGGTGGTGGCAGAGACAGAATCATGTGCCACCCCACTTCTTGTCCACGGGCCAATGCCCGCTCCAATCTGAGGGAATTAGAATTGAGGCTGCCCTTATATATGGGCAGCCTTACTTCTAATTCTCTCACAGCCATTGGCTGGGATATGCTTACGTATCTCCCAGCTAATCAATTCAAAGCACAGCCGCTCAAAGTTGATTGGCTGGGAGGGGCGAAAGCATATTCCAGCCAGTGGCTGTGAGAGAATTAGAAGTAAGGCTGCCCATATATATAAGGGCAGCCTCAATTCTAATTCCCTCAGACTGGAGCGGGCATAGGCCCTTGGACAAGAAGGGGGAAGTGGACCAGTATTCTGTCTCAGCTACCACCTCAGCGGCCCCACACAGCAGCGGAGACAGTGACGTATATGCTAAATATCAATTTATTTTACTTATGGCAATACCATTGGTTTTTAATATATTAAAAGCATTTATTATTATTATGGGGGCATTTGGATTTTAACAACTGGCAAATTACTACATACTTTAACCCTTTGGGCCCCAGAGAGGTACGCAGTGCATTGCATACCCCTCTGGCACTCAAGGGGTTAAATTATGTATGCTTTTAACTTAAACTATTGTTTTTGTTTTACAGAAAGAAGACAGAGGCTACAAGAGGAGAAAGAAGGACAAAAGATAGGAAAGAAGATGACCAGGAAGCTGAGGACTCCACTGGACATCAGGAGTAATGGTAAGTGTTACTTGTAATGTGATGTTTTTTTTAACTTAGTCGGGTTAACCTTATGAATGCCGGCGGGGTAATTATACCCCACTGGCACTCATAGGGTTAATTCAACTAATGTCTGACACTTTTTTTATACTTTGGGTGTATTGATATGGGGCTTAGAGCTCAATACATCCACTGAGGACTTAAGGTTTTTTTAACTTCAAGTTTAAAAGGCTGTAAGGGACTCAAGTTAAAAAAAAATAAAAAAAAAAATAGGTGTTAACTTTCCTGCAGTAACTTGAGTCCCTTATTGCCTTTTCTTGGGTAACTCAGACATTTGAATTGCTATTTACAGTGTTTTCATCATTTTAAATGGATGAAAACAACTCTTAACTTTATTACACGACGGCTCTTTTTTTTTGCTGGTATTTTTTCACAGTACAGATATTTGAATAGCTTACTTTGCTGGAAAAAATGCTGTCAGCAGAAAAAACAGCCGTCTCCAACATTTGGATCAAGCCCTTAGTCTGTCAGATCAACACACCAATTAAATAATGCCCAGAAAGAAGAGGTTATAGATATAGTTTAAAAATCAGGAGAGGACTGTGTATCAAAGTCCAATGGAGTTGAGGATTTGAAGGAAAAGGTAGTTGTGAGGTCCAAAAGAATTAATAATGAGTAATGGCCCTTTACTTTGGCCAAGAGCAAATCATTTGTCACTTTAGTTAGTGCAGTCTCTGTCTAGTAATGGGGGGCAGAATCCAGAATATAAAGGATTTAGAAGGGAGTGATAATTGAGAACGCTAGTCACTCCAGCAGCTCTGAGGCAAAGGGGAGAAGAGATATAGGACAGTAGCTACAGTAATCAGAACATGTTTGAAGGCATGCGAAGGAGTGCCAGAGGAGAAAGAAGTTTGAAGATGGAGGTTGGCGCTAGATTAAGCACAAAGAAAAGACAGTAAGTAAGTTGTGAATGGACAGGCTCAAACAGACAGGTGGTAGGGTTGGACGAGAAGAGGAGAGCAGAAACCAACTTCTCATTTAACAAGGGTTAATGCACTGGGGATGCTGGTAAAATGGGGACAGAACAAGATGGGTACAAGAGGGAGAATGTTTGAAGATAGTGGTGTGCAAATTTGCATTCAGCAAATGTAGGGACTTACCGGCAACCCCAGTGCCGGATTAAACATGCAATCGTCTGACCACATTTTGTCTGATAGTGTCACTCTTATCCTTAAAATATAGGACAACATCTTGTGCAGTGAAATTTGTGGAGGGAGTACCTTGTGTGTGGCAGAGAAAGGACTTGAAGGTACTGAAGATTTGGTTAGGGTTCAGAGAGACAAAGAGGAGATGAAATAGGTAATGTAAGCTTTTTTGGCAAGGGAGAGGGAAGATCAGTGTGATTGATGAATGAATTTGAAGTAAATCTTCAAAAGACTGTGATTTCTTTCAAGGGAGCACTTTGGATCTATCAAATCAGTGAACTTTATGTTTCTACATGTGCGGGAGGGTTTAGGTGGCGTGAAAGGAACATAATATGGGGGTATCCTTTTAAAAGGTACAGTTAACTTGTCGCCTTAATAAAAATGGCATCATGAGAATGTTGCACTGCGTGACAGCACGACATTCTCATGTAACTTTGTCAAAGGTTGCATTCCATAACATCATGCTGCCCCTGCCCTGGTTGAGCACTTATCTGAGGATAAACCAAAGAAGGCGAAGCTCAGGAGTAGGGGCAGGCTACAGGAAGCTAACACAAAGTCCGGAAAGCCAATTGGAGGAGAAACCCTCTGCCTAGGAGGGAAGAGCCGTGTGCAAGAAATAAGCACATCCAGGATGAGGCAAGGGCTGCAATGGCTGAGTGGGCTGGGTAGCCTTCATTCAGCTTGTGACAGCCTCCATGTACCCTGGCTCCTGCCATGCTGTCACAGCCACATACCAGTGAATCAGTGGATGCAGAGCAGGACACAGAGACTGCTCCCCTTAGTTGGTCTGTGTTGTATGACTTCTGTAACTCCAAGACACAGACTAGCGAGAAGGAGATAAAGCCATGGCAACATAATGTTATGGGATGTGACCTTTGACCAAGCGACATGAGAATCTCTCACTGTCATGCAGTGTGAGCTTTTCCTGCCACCATTTTTATTAAGGCGACGTGTTAACTGTATCATCTGGTCACACGCTCTTTAGCGTGCAACATTTTAATAGTAAACCATTTGGGAATAGGCTACAGATTAACAGGTGATGGTCAGAGGAGAGAAAGGAGTGTTACAGACATCAGAGACTGACAGTAAATATGAGAATACTAAGTCTAGAGAATGACCTTGTTGAGTTCAAGAGTAGGCCCACTAGGTAAAACAGAGGAGGAAATTAAGGTGAGGAGTTAGGAACCAGGGGATATTTAAGGGATATCAATAAGACACCAAGTAGGAATATCAGACAGGAGAAAGTAGGAGGGCAGAACGACCGCTCAGTAAGATGGCTGCATGATTGCCTTGCTCTGTGGGCTAAGGAAGCTAATTTTGCTTAACCTTGAGCTGGAGGAACTCTCCCTGCACCCAGATACCCACCTCACTTTATATGTGCTGTTCTACATTTCAACAGCTAAGAAAAAGGGGAAAAATGGTAAGGTAATGCCAGGAAGGTCAGAGTGATTCTTTAGCGTGTACATTCTCTACCCAAGACTCTGAGATGAGCCAAGACTCCTGTGTTGGCCCTGACATGTTGGGTGGTTTACTGGTGCATTCTACCTTCAACAGGAGCTCCAATCTTCCAGGGATGACCCGCGGAGGACAGACTGCCTGTCTTACCAGTCTGAGTCCTGACTCAGTTGCCCTTGCGTTGTTGTTCATAGCAGTTCTATTACCTTAGGCTCTGTGTATGACCTGGCTAGTCTTCCATCCAACCTGGTGCTCACCTGTGGCTCCGTCTGACTATTCTTTTGTCTATCCCTATAGTGGACACCCAATCTGGTGCAGACCTGTGGCTCTGGCTGACTACTTGAACTGTGAATGACCTGACTTGTCCGACTACCCCCTCTGGTGCTGACTTGTGGCTCTGTTTTACATTTGTTCCTTGTACCTAGCAGACACCCAATCTAGTCTGGACCTGGGACTTATAACATTTCCTTATACTGACTGCAGGCTTGAGTCAGTTATCCATTTCCTTATACTGACTGCAGGCATGAGTCAGATATCACTCCCTACTGACTGCAGACGTGAGTCAGTACTCTCGCTTCGTCGGATCAAGATCCAGTGTTCCTGTTCATGGTTCCTGCAGAGACTGCCAGTGACTGAGGCTTAGTCTCCAGCAGAGTGGTCAGGCTTGGGAGTCTACTATTCCTGATAGCAGTGGTCGCTGGCTTTTAACCCTCTGCTTGCTACTTGTGTATATAGTGTGCTCTACTTCTCTATTATTAACAAATTTTGCATTTAACTATACCATACTGACTCCTGAACGTTATTGGTAAACCGTGACAATCCCAAATCAAAATGTGATGGGGTAAGCAGGCCAAATCATGTCCAGGAACTCGCTTGGTGCTGTGTTGATGAAACATACCTAGCTCACATAAACAATAATTGCCATCATGTTGTAATTCACACATCTGTTATGTTCTTGAACAATGTTACACAATATAGCCACAGAAATGTCAGCTCTTTACCCTTTGAGTGCTAGAGGGATACGCAACGCATTGCTCTACAATGCAGTGGGTACTCCTCTGGCACTCAAAGGGTTAGCAGCGGATGAACACACTACACCAGGGTTATGCTGCACAGGTCTAAAGGGGTCAGCACACACATGGCAGTTCAATGAACACAAACCAACTGCATTTCCAACACATAGGCCTCATGAGCAATAACCCCATGACCCCAAATCATACATGCACAGCTGACATAACCATGACAACTAATTTGAAACAATGACACCACTGGACGCAGGCACAGCTACTTCCCAAACACACAATGACAGGGCAACACAGCAACACAAGGAGAGCCATAACACATCCAAAATGTGATGCTGGAACAAAAACTCAAAAATGGGTTAGCAACACTGCCAAGCCAGACCATTAGGGAACCACAACACACACACGTCATAAACAGGCACATGATACATGATTGTGGATATTGGGAATAGTGCTCACAATATCCATGAAGCTACCATTGATTACCCCTGGTTGATTACACCGTTGTTTATCCCAACATGTAGGCATACCTTCTTGCCATCCCTACTGTTCAGGATACAGATGATAACCAAAGCTCAACCACTGTAGGTCGCTTCCATCAATATACAGGATCTTGTCACGATATTCAATCAATGAGTGCCAGGATGGGGACCAGCAGGTGGCTTTGCAGCAGAGCCGAGATCGCGTTATCTATAAATAATTAATTCATTGGAAATGTCTACAAAGTGTGCTTGCATACCAGGAACACTTTGTAGATCTTTCCAATTAATGAATTCTTTATAGATAATGCGATGTCTGCTCTGCTGCAGAGCCTCCTCAAGTTGTACAACTCGATTCCCCTGCTATCAGCTTTACAGCTGACATCAGGAGAAGGGGAGGGAGGGCAGAACTTTGAATCTCTAAATTTCTCAAACTATAGTGGTTTGAAAGATCGGGTTTGGACCATATTGATTTTATTTTAAGGCTACAAAACTGGATATCTTTTTTTTGAGACATTACTGTCCCTTTAATGTATCTGTTTGTGCACTGGTATTCACCACACAGAAATGAATCAGAAATAGGTAGAGCTGTTCCATTGCTCACAATGGGTGAATTATTGCCAGCCATTGTCATTTTTTAATGCACGTTAGAGGTTCACAAGGTTATTGGATGGGTTACTCTGCTTGCAAAACTACCGGCAGCTATTTTTTGTTTTTGTTTTTTTTAACGGTGGGAATTGGATCAAGCCCCCAAGTGAGTTAAGAGATAGATTGTGGGTGGTTCTTAGTGTACCCCTAAACTGATTCTAAATAAAAAGCCCAGGTTCATCACATGAATAGAAAATGAAAGGGGATTGTTAACAGCTAAAAGAGACAGTGGAAAAAGTGGTATGTCATAGAGTTTTTCTAATGAATATTTACTGAAAAACAAAAGATGTAGTAAGTTAGAACCTATTCAGCTGCTGTGGATTTGCATGAAGAGTAAAAGCAAATACTCCAAAATCTAGCTAGTATATACATATACCTGAATAACTACTAGTTATTCCATCAGAAATATTCCACCAGAAATATTCCACTACAAACAGGCCCACTTCTGAGAAAGTAGACCATTCTTTAACCATTTGAGTGCCAGCCATTTGAGTGCAAAGCAATTTGTTGTATACCCCTCTGGTACTCAAAGGGTTAACAGAAAGTATACTTATTCTAGTCCAAGTCACAAAACCTACTAGACCAGTGATGAGCAATTATTTTTGCCTGACTCACATCTCTGTTAAAATGTTTCAGAGGGCTTTGGTTGCATAACACTCTATGCATTTGTATGTGATACATTGGACCATATTTATTAAATCAAAATGGTGCAATTCTGGGGCAAAGTGATAGTGCTGTAGGTGACATATAACAATTCCCAAAATTGAGTTTAAGGTGGCTTTTAACCCTTGAATGCTAGAAAGGTCTTCAACACATTACTGATTTACTCTGTAAAACATAAATGGTCTATGTTTACAGCTATCCAGGCCTAAGGGCTAGATCATCCTGGCCTGTCACCAGATCTGGCTTATGGGATGTATTTTTCCCTTGGGACATATTTCGCCTATCTCTGCACTAACCTAACCAATTGGAGGGAAACACCTTGGAGCAGCAGTGAAAACTAACTAGGGATGGGCGAAAGTTGTCGCCGTGTTCCTAAGAGAAATTTCACGAAAACCATGTTGTTATCTGCTTTTTCGCAGGAAAATCCACTTTAAAACAAGCACTTAAAATTTTTGCATCTTTTGCCCATTGGACAAAATCTTTCACCATTTTTTCAATGGCTAGAAAGTTTCCGCCCATTGATTTACATTGTTTTCGTACTTCTGCTATAAAAACATGACTTTTTCTCTGAAGGCAGACACAATAGACGCATCTACAGAGCGAGATAGATGTGCTGTGCTGTTCTGCTGTGATATCTTGGAAAAATTGAGGCAGGAAAGGCTCATAGTGACTGCTATCACTATGAGCAGGGTAAAAAATAATCAATGGAGGAGATGGAAGAAACCGTATATGTCCACTGAGTCTGAGGAGGAGGAGGAATGGACCACTACTAACCAATGCTGTCCAGCCCCACTAAATAACCCCAAGGGATCTTGGAGAATTTAATGGGAAGGGAGGGAGAAATGGGAAGGGAGGGAGAAAAGGTTAGTACTAATGAGAGCAGGACAGGTCAGCTGCCTGTGCCTGCTGCTAGACGTGCTGCCTCTGCTGACACCATTTCTGCCCCTGCTGAAACCAGTGAGGTGCCTGCTGCAAGTGCTGAACCTTCTGCCACCAGTGTTGAAGCTGCTGCAACCAGTGCTGAAGCAGCTAGTGTGTCTTGTAATATTCAGGAGGGGGGGAGGAGAAGATGATGCAAAGTGTGACAGCAGGGGACCCTCTGTCACATTCTTCATCACCTCCTACAAGCAGAAGTGAGCTGTCTATAATAGAGCAGCAGCACATAGGGACTAGTGGTGGTGGTGTTGATGATGATGTTGGAGAAGCTGAGGTGGAAGAGACATTGATGGCCTTTTTAGCAGAAACTGAGAAGGAATGGGAGAGAGGTATAAGGATAGGCATCATCACCACCATCACTAGCAATAAGCTTTTGGAATTTGCTGAATTTTCAGCTGCTCCAATTCCTGCTGCTGCTGATATGAAAGGGCAGCAGGATACTGAGGAGCAAGCTAGTGTGCCATAGACCACCGTGGACACAGTGGGAATGGGGTTAACAAGTAATGCTGGACTAGGACAGGTTTCACTTGCCAGAGCCAGCAATAATCCTGGTCCTAGTTGCAGTGGAGAATGTGGAGGACAAGAAGAAAGAGGCCATTCTTCTTCACCTGTTCCCTATCCCTCCTCCCAGAAGTCATGGGAGTGGGACTATTATTCTCTTCCGACAGGCACAGTGCAGTCATCATCAACAACGGTACAGTGCAAAATTTGTGACAAGTTTGTAAAAAGGGGAAAGGAGGGAACACACCTTGGCATAAGCCCCCAGATAACACACATGAAACACAGACACCATGACATTTATGTCAAACATGTTAAACCCAAACACCCATTACAGAATTTTAGCACCGCTGTTACTGTACTCTCTGACTCTCCAGAAAGGCACCAGGAGGCATGGTAGAGATCAAAGAGGAGGAAGAATAAAGAAACCCAGACAGATACTGGAAGTTCCATGACAAGCGAAACTAGCTCACCATCAACATCACCTTCTTCCTCTAGGGTAACAACTACATCTCCTGCTAGTCCATCTTGTTCATTGTTACCTCCTCCGCCAAATGATAGCCACTCTGTTAATGTTAGGATATGGCAGTTCATCTCTACCCATTGCACAATGTGTGGTGCACTGACCACACATGCCAGTGTGTTGGAGGAGAATTGATACCAGGTCATCAGGTGGCATCTGATGAGATTCCATCCCGCAGAATATGCTAGGATTCTGGCAGGGAGGGTTCATCATTAATATTAAACTGTCAGCAAGTTGTTATGTGTCCTTAGCGGGGTCTGGACAAGGGGTACAGTGACAGTGGCAGTACTTGAGTTCTGGTGTCATGGTGTTTGGATACAGTTGTGCCCCCAGATGTTATTTATGACACATAATTTGCACCTTGAAGTTGCTGATGAGAACCACAATTCCTGCTCTCAAGGGAAAAAATATATTCTAATAACAACACACCCATGATTTTGGAGGAGGGGCAGGTGGAGAAGATTTAATGGCAAACTTCTTCTTTTCTCCACATAGACTGGGGGCTACTTATTGTGCTGCTACTGCCTCAGGTGCATCACTGGAGCCAGTCATGGCAAGTGGAACCTTCATCATTCATCTTTCATGTTACTGCTGTTGTTGATCCTATTCACTTTCAGCTGCCTAATCATCCTGCTGCTTAAACAACTCAGCAGCAGCAGTACAAACAGCAGTTGCAACTTAGGAGGACATTTGACAGTGGCCACTGGCCAACATGACCTGCTGGAATTAGGCCAGTAGGGCATTTTTATTTTTTCTCAGGGCTTGTGCTTTACAAAAAATGAAAAAAAAAACAAACAAACAAGGAAACATAGTCCTACAAAAAAATAAAGAATTTTTGGGGGGTTTGTTTCTAACAAGCCCTACAAATACCTTTTTTCTTAGGGCTTGTGCCAAACAAGTTTAAGTCCTACAAATCAATGTTTCTTCTTTGTCCAACAAAGGCCTCTAACAACAAATCAAACAAATCATCCCCTATAAAATACTCTATCAAGTCAAGTATCAGTCCACCCCAGTGGCAGCTTATGTCAGGGGGTTCCTGTCTCTATCACTTTATATATAAATGTCTTATTTTATTTTATTGATTTCTTTTTTTTATTAACTGTCCCCCCAATAGCAGTCAATAAACCCTACCAAAATAAATTCCCTGTTCAAATGATTAATTCATTCACCAACACAAGCACCCTCCTCAGACCCCTTTATACCATGTCTCATAGTTTCTATTTTATTTAGGATTTATTTTTTATTAACTGCCCCCCAATTCCAGTAAACAACCCCCACAAAAATCATCCCCTGTTCAACTGATTCTTTCCCCACACCCCACCAACACAGGCACCCTCATGCCCCTTTTATACTATGCCTTTGGGAAATAAAATAATATTTGCGTTGTGTGTAACTTCTAAGTTCCCATTGATTTCAATGGAATGAGCTAGGCGAAAAAAAGCGGAAAATTGGCAGTTTTCGTGGGAAATTTTTCGCCAAGCAGAATGTGTCTTTTTTCACTGATTTCAGTTTGAGGAGGAAATTTTTGCCCATCCCTATCATAGTAATTACATAGTAATTTAGGTTGAAAAAAGACTTGAGTCCATCCAGTTCAACCCTTTTCCTATTCCTGTTTACCATCGCTGACCCAAAAGAAGGCATCTGACTCCAAATGGCAATCAGACTTCTCCCTGGATCAACAAGCCCTAACTAAATATTAATCCCAATACTAACGTACATAGCCCTCTATATTATGCTCTTTTAAATAAGTATCCAGGCCCCTTTTAAAGGCATCTAATGTATTTGATAGCACCACCTCCTCCAGAAGTGCATTCCATACCTTTATTGTCCTTACTGTAAAGAAACCCTTCCGCTGTTGTAGATTAAATCTCCTTTCCTCAAGTCTAAGCGGGTGGCCCCTTGTCCTGTGTACTGTTCTGTTAATGAACAGGTCTTTTGAAAGCCCTTTATATGGGCCTTGAACTTATTTATATAGTGTTATCATATCCCCTCTAAGACGCCGTTTATCTAGTGTGTACAAGTTTAACTTTTCTAGCCTCTCTTCATAACTAAAACTTTCCATTCCCCTTACTAGTTTTGTAGCCCTCCTCTGCACTTTCTCTAGTTCCATAATGTCCTTCTTCAGAAAGGGCGCCCAGAATTGAACAGCATATTCTAGGTGGGGTCTTACCATGGACCTGTAAAGAGGCATAATTATATCTTCCTCCCTTGAGTCAATACCCCTTTTAATACATGCCAATATCTTATTGGCCTTTGCAGCTGCCAGCTGGCACTGCATGCTACTGTTAAGTCTATTGTCTACCATTACTCCCAAATCCTTTTCATTAGTAGATTTCCACAGAGAAACACCATTTAAACTATATGTTGCATTTTTATTATTATACCCAAAATGCATAACTTTACACTTGTCTATATTGAATCTCACTTGCCATTTGCCTGCCCAGTTACTCAATTTGTCCAAATCCTCTTGTAATGAAGACACATCCAGTTCAGACTTTATTACCTTACTTAATTTTGTGTCATCGGCAAACACTGATACATGGCTTCCTATGCCCTCTGGGAGGTCATTAATAAACAAATTAAAAAGAAGAGGACCCAGGACAGATCCCTGAGGCACTCCACTTATCACGTTTATCCAGCTGGAGAACTTGCCATTTACTACCACTCTTTGCATTCTATCTTTCAGCCAATTTCCAATCCACACACAAACATTTTCCCCTAGTCCTATTTCATTCAATTTGTACAGTAACCTCTTGTGCGGAACTGTATCAAATGCCTTGGCAAAGTCTAAATAGATCACGTCAACCGCCACTCCCTCATCTATATTATTACTTACTTTTTCATAAAATGCGATCAAGTTCGTTTGACAAGACCTATCTTTCACAAAGCCATGTTGGCTATTGCTAATGATATTCCTGTTCCAGCAGAATTCTTGAATATATTCCCTTAGCAACCTTTCAAACAGCTTCCCTACCACAGATGTCAAGCTTACAGGTCTGTAATTTCCTGGCTGGGACTTTGATCCCTTTTTAAATATGGGCACCACATCTGCTTTATGCCAATCCATGGGCACCATACCAGAAATAAAAGAATCCCTGAAAATCAGATATATCGGTCTGGCCAGGGTCTGGCTTAGCTCTTTAAGTACCCGTGGGTGTATACCATCTGGCCCCGGAGCTTTGTCTACCTTGACACCATTCAATTGTTTTAACACTTTTTCTTGTGTTAGCCAGTCCCATGCTTGCTGTGACTGTTTTGTAAAAGTAGTTTGCAGATTCTTGTCCAATGGGTCTTCCTTGGTAAAAACAGAAGAAAAGAAATTATTTAAAATATCTGCCTTCTCTCTGTCCCCTTTGACCATCTCACCCGTTTCAGATAACAAGGACCCAACATTATCAGACTTTAATTTTTTGCCATTAATGTATTTAAAGAATTTTTTTGGGTTGCTTTTGCTCTCTTTAGCAATATTTTTTTCATTCTCCAGTCTAGCTAATTTAATAGCCTTTTTACAGGTTTTGTTGACATTTTTGTATTCTGCAAATGCCTCTGCTGATCCCTCAGCTTTGTAATGTTTAAATGCCGCTTTCTTGTTATTTATTTCATGGATTACTTTACTGGTTAGCCACATTGGTTTTAATTTGCTTCTTTTGTATTTGTTTCCAACAGGGATAAATTTATATGTGTATTTTTGCAATGTTATTTTGAAGGCATTCCACTTACCTTCTGTGTTTTTTCCTGAAAATATTTTATCCCAGTCAACGAGACCAAGGGATGAATTAAACCTGCTAAAGTTGGCCTTTTTAAAATTCAGTGTTTTGGTGGAACCCATATCAAATTGTTTTTTTGAATTAATCTCAAACGATACCATGTTATGGTCACTATTCCCCAAGTGCTCCCTTACTTGGATGTTAGAGATAAGTTCTTCATTGTCAGTTATTACCAAATCCAGACATGCATTCCCTCTGGTTGAGGTCTGCACTAGTTGTGACAAAAAATTGTCATTCAACAAGTTCAGAAACTTGCTGCTTTTAGCAGAGTTAGCTGTTCCATTTTTCCAGTCTATTTCTGGATAATTAAAATCCCCCATAGTTATAGTTCTCCCTATTTGGGAAGCCTTTTCTATTTGCATTAATAGCTGTGATTCTTCAAGGTCAGCAATGTTTGGTGGTTTATAACAAATACCCACTAATATTTTCTGGGCAGTTTTACCCCCAGTGACTATTTCAACCCACAGGGATTCCACATGTTCACTACTGTCATCACATATATCTTCCCGCAATTGAGGCAATAATGCTGGTTTGATATACAGACAGACCCCACCACCTCTTTTGCTTGACCTATCTTTTCTAAATAACATGTAACCCTCCAAATTGATTGACCAATCATGTGTGTCATCCCACCATGTTTCTGTTATGCCTATCAAGTCATAGTTTTCAATTTCAGCTACCAGCTCCAGTTCCCCTATTTTACCAGTTAAACTTCTGGCATTTGCAAGCATACAATTTATGCCACTGCTGTGTTCCATTTGTGATTTAATTTTGATGTGGCTTATAGGCTTCTCCCTATCATCTGTACTAACCCCACCCCCAGATCCTCCCACCTGGTTATTAACTACATCGCCTTCCCTTTCTATACTATCTATCCCAGTATTTATTGGCCCCTCCCCCCCCTTCCTAGTTTAAAATCTCCTCCAACCGTCTAGTAATCCTCTCCCCAAGCACTTGAGACCCTCTTGCATTCAGGTGCAATCCATCCCTGCTATAGAGATTGTACCCCAAAGCAAAATCAGCCCAGTGCTCTAAAAACCCAAAGCCCTCCTTCTTACACCAAGACTTCAGCCATGCATTGAGCTCCCTAATCTCCCGCTGTCTCTCTGGCGTAGCGCATGGCACAGGTAGTGTCTCTGAGAATACTACCTTGGAGGTCCTGTTCCTAATCTTACTACCTAAATCCCTAAAATTACCTTTTAGGACTCTCCACCTTCCTCTTACTATCCTATCCCTAACACTGAAAAGATTACACACATATAATAGTGCAATTGTTGCTCTAACTCTTTGAGTGCCAGATGTATTTCCCTTAAATGCACTTACACTCTAAAGTCTAAGATAGTATATAGTTCAATATTTTAATAACTACCCCCATAGCACATGTTGCCCTCTGCAGTTATTACTGCAGCTGTGGGTTATTTAGCATTTTCATTAAAAAAAGGTTGTATTCCTAATTAGTCAGTATATCTGTGCTACATAGTACCTTTACAGGAAAAAGCAAATAATCAGTGATGTACATAATTATGATGTAAATATATTATAATTTGTTATAAAACAAATCCATCCTAACACATACTCATGTATCGGTCAATTTAGGTGAATTTGAACTAGCAAAAGTCCACAAAGTTCCACAATACAGACATTCAATCTTCAAGAAGGTTTTAGCTAAAAACATTTCAGTTCAGAGTCCCTGACAAGATCATTACAGTCATTAGCTGTTGGAACATTGCCTTATTTTTGTCACTGCCTAGTGGGAATAATTAAAACCACAAAAATTGAATGAAGTCTTTATAAAATCACTCGCAAATGCAAAATATATGATTTCTATATAATATAAAGCTAGAGAAAAACATCTAGATGTTTCTGATAATTAATTTTTGAAAGTATCTTTTGGGACCAATTATTATATACTAGTTGAAGAGCCCATGTATACAAGCCACAGTGCCGCCCAGCAATGGCCATGGTGCAGTCATACACAGTAGAGACTGCCCGCTCCGCGGCTGATACGGATTGGGGCGCTCTGAATTCCAACTGTAGTCCTCGCTGCACACGGTCTGAATTCAGAGCCCTGCTCCATTATCAGCCACGGTGTGGGCAGTCTGTAGTGCACATGGCTACAGTGCTCGCAGCTGTCTCTACTGCATATGACGACTGAGGTGCACAGTAAAAGTAAATTAAGTGAAACTCTCTCTCGTCAACAATAAACTTGTGCCAGATAGACTGATGCAAAAATTACAAGGAAAATTGGTGACAAAAAATAATTGTTGACATAGGTGATGTAGCAAATGTTACTTCACCTTATTATTGCAATTTCTTCAGAAATTAAAAGATCAGAAACAACATAGATCACAAACGTAGCAAATAACACAACCCAATCATATGTGCTTTATTAGGTCTTTCTTTGCATGCAGTGGTTAATTAGGATCTCTTCCTTTGCCTTGCATCGAAGACCCAAAACAACATCATATGCACAATAAAAACTAACTGTACCGTTAGGTAAAAACATAAAACCCAACTGATAAATACGGGGCTTTTAACTCCTTGAATGCTAGAAAGGTCTCTGACAGATTGTAAAACATGCTGGAGATCCTTCTAGCACTCAAGTGGACCATTTAAATCAGTCTACATTTTGGGAATACTTATATGTCCTCTATAATGCAGCTTACTCCCCAGTTGTTTCTTTTCTCTCTTTTTTGTGAATGCAGTCCAATGATTGGCCTCTCTGTAGGATTCAGAAGGGTAACATTTGATTCAGTGAACATTTGGGAATGTTTATTTGCCCTCTATAGTGTACTTGTTTTACTCCAGTATTTTTCCTCATTTTCTTAGTACACAAGGTTCATGGCTGCAACACACTAAGTGGTAAAAATAGTTGTAGGGATATTTTCAATGCTGGTCACAAATTTACCAAAAAAATAATAATTATTTTCTTTATGCAGTAGAACATTTGATAAAACAAGTTTTAAAGGTAACTTATCACTCACTGTGCCTTCATTGTAGCCAGACAGAATGGTGTTTTCATCCAAAAGTAACTTATAACTTACTGTGCCCCCATTGTAGCCAGGCAGAATGGTGTTTTCATTCAAAGGTAACTTATACCACACTGTGCCCCCTTTGTAGCCAGGTGGAATTGTGTTTCCATCTATAAGCTACAGTGGCTTACCTGATAACTGTGGAAAAGAGCACAAGTGCTCCAAACACCACCCTTGTCCTTGTAATAGTTCAAATATATAGTGTCTAAATAAATTACAAAAATAAATCTGATCCATGAAGAAGCTTTAGATCTGCAGCATCCTCTTTTGGTGTCATCACCAGCATGCACCTCTGTATAATCATATATACATGTAAAGAGGACAGCAGAGAGCACAAATATCTTAGAGATCATTTTAGAAAGTGAGTAGAGTGCTAGTACTGCAGGGCTATCTGTATTTTTTCTATATTATTTTTCCCTGTAGCACCACTCTTCAATATGACTGGACGTTAGGGCTTATACATATATATTTTATACATCTGGATTGTTGATATACGAGATATATTAAGTGCACTAGGTTTTTCTTTTGTTTACATATCTGTTTTTGGTTTAATGCCTTCCACCTACTTTTCCCCGGGATAACACTATGGATTTGCTAAAACACTGACATTAAACTGGTATTTAGTGATCTTCAGTTATATATAATTATAAATGTAGTATTTGTCATTTTTCATAAAGACTTAAACTGTGTTTACCTCAAGATAAGGTCATGGTAAATTCAGATATTGATATTTTGTGAACTTTCTTCAATTGCCTGCTGTTGACTTCTTATTGATCTTTTCTGTCCACCACTGACTCATTTTGGTACAGTTACTATGCATCTATGTATCATTCAGCCACAATAATAAAAGCTGTTTAACATTTTTAAATTAATCAGCATCTGTAAAGGACAAATTCACACACCATTTAAGTGCCAGAGATGTATCCAATGCATTGTGTTGCAACATGCTCTGCAATGTGTAGCGTACCCCTCTGGCACTCAAAAGGTTAAGTGGCTGCTACCTCACTGCTCCATGCCATGCAGTCTTACACCGCCTCACTCACGCGATGCAATCATGTGCAGTAGAGACTGCCCGAACGCGCGCAGTCTCTACTGAGCATGACAGCTTCTGACAAACATCTTAGCAAATTATTATATAGGATTTTCTCTCCCATTTTATTTCCTATTCTTTATTGTCAGTTATCTTCTGGGGATTATTTAGGAGATTTTCAGTTGGAGTTCACTTTTTTTTAAATAATCCTGGTATTTCTTCGCAGTGCGCAGGTGGGTTGAGACTAAAAGTTGGTGATTGTATTTTGTCTTAGACATATACCCACACTCCTTACAAAATGATGGATACTTCTCTAGAGTTTACAAAGTTAAAATGTTTCAAAGCCCCAATTATATCTATGAGAATTTTCATTTGTCCCCAAGAAAGCAGTTGGTTTGTTCCACAATTTCTCCACTTTGCCTTTATGTGTAAGGTCCATTGTACTCTAACATTTGTGGGCATTTCCATAACATACAAATTGGAGTACATCCTATAATTAAGCAATATTACACCTCCTAACCACTGAAAAACCGTATCCTAAAGTCTATTGAAATTTTACATTTATTTAAGTGAATACTACAACATCTCTTTTATATAAGATTTATTTTTTGTATGTTCTGCTTTAATATATTTTTGTACAAGTGCATTTACCCTTTTTCTTGGTTAATAGGGGTGTTCAATGTGTTGCAAAACTAGCATTACACATCCCTGCCATACTCATGCTAGCCAAAGGGCCTTGTGTATGAGTCAGGGACATCAATATATTTATTTCTGGGTGGCTGACCAGTATTAGCACATTATCAAATGCTAGTTAAGGATTGTTCTCAATAAGCTAAAGAGGTGCAATTCTGGAGCACGTCAGTGGCAACATAGGGGACAATTAACAATTTCTAAAAATCCCATTGATTTAAAAGTGGCTTTTAACCTCTTCAATGCAAGAGAGGTGAATGCATTGGTGACCTTACTAGCATTCAAGAAGTACATCTAACTTGAATTTTCATATGTTCCCCGTGGCACAATTAATTTGCTCCAGAATTGCAGCTCTTTGGCTTATTGAATACAACCCAAAGTTCTGTACTGCACTGTCAGTGTAATCAGTGTACGGTGCTGCATAGAGGAAGATCGCTATCCCAAAACAGTAGTTAGTAATATTTCCTAAACTATCCTTGTACTGGCCTGTAGATAGCATGGTGTAAAGGAAACTTTCAATGAAATTTTCAACTATACAAACTTTATTTTAATTTTATTTTAAAGAATTTTGTAGTACCATTTATGCATATTGAATTGGTCCTGAAAGCTTTTATGGTGAACTAATGCATAATGAAATTTCAGTAAATGATTTGTATAGGATGTCACCGCCTTGAGCAATTCATATTGTGGAAGGATGAACGTTATGTCCTTACCCCCTTGAGCCTCCAGAGTTTCAAAATTGCAAGTGGCAGTGGATGTTTTTGCTGCTCTGACTTCTCTATTTAAGTGTTCTGCTGATCTTACGCTTAGTGGGGCACATCATCTGTCACTGCTTCCAGAAATAATTTGTGTTCATCTGTCATAGGTCAAGGTGAAAACTGGTGTTCTACTTCATTGCTTCTTGCAAATACCATTTAAGAAATTCATCTAGAGACATGTCCCCATGAAGATGTTTCAGAAAATAAAAATACAATGTGGAATATATTTTTTGTGATATTATATTGTATTTTTCATTCTGTTCTACCCTGAACACTGTACACTCTCAAATGATATAAAGCTATATATCAGCACCTTGTCTGTTACATCTGTCACATCTATGAACCAACTAAGTGACTGAGTGACTCCTTGAGTATAGAATGGAGATTGTTGCCTTGGTTGGGAATACTTGTGAAATTAGCAGTTTTTCAATAGTTTCAGTTGCATTAATATCAATGTTAACAATGTATTTGCACTCACTTGGAGTTTCCCACATGTATTCTCCCTTTGCTAACTACAAAAGGGGTGTCAGTTTCCTGCATGTTGTCAGCCTGTATGTGGGACAGAGAGAGATAGAAAGAAAGCAGCTACATTTTAGGTGCTAGAGGCAAACAGACAAAGAGGAACTGAGATCACCTGATAGGTGTATTGGTCGTAGCCAGTTGCTCTCTGGGTATAGGTGTCATGGTTTACCACTTTTTTCTTCTTGATGTTAGATGTGTGTGTATCTTTTTTTTTCAAGTTATCTAATGTTTGCTTTAGCGTGAATTATTCCAGGTTAACATAATGAATGAGTATGCAAATTCTTCCCCGTCTATATGTGGTTTTTCCTACCTCAGCTCCTTGCTCATTTGTAGGGGTGGGCGAAACTTGTTGCCGTGTTCCTGTGAGAAATTTTGTGAAAACCGAGTTGTTGTCCGCTTTTTCTCAGGAAAATCCACTTTAAAACTAGCGGTTAAAATTTTCGCATCTTTCGCCCATTGGCCAAAATTTTTTGCTGTTTTTTCAATGGTTAGAAAGATTCCGCCCATTGATTTACTTTGTTTTTGCACTTCCTCTATAAAAAGGTGATGTTTTTGCTGAAGGCAGACACAATAGAAGCAGCTACAGAGCGAGATAGACGTGATGTGCTGTTCTGCTGTGATATTTTGCAAAAATTGAGGCAGGAAAGGCTCATAGTTACTGCTATCAATATGGGCAAGGTGAAAAAAATTCAGTGGAGGAGCTGGAAGGACCCTTATGTTTCCACTGAGTCTGAGGAGGAGGAGGAGGAAGTAACTAGCAGTACTGAACCAATGCTGTCCAGTCCCCCTAAATCACCCCCAAGGGATCTTGGGGAATTTAATAAGACGGGAGGGAGAAAAGAGAATGGGAAGGGAGGGAGAAAAGTTTAGCACTAGTGAGAGCAGGACAAGTCCAACTGCCTGTGCCTGCTGAAAGACATGCTGCCCCTGCTGCCAGTGTCACCACTGCTGTACCTTCAGCCACTAGCAGGGCCAGAGTTACACCCCACAGGGCCTACAGGAACACCCCACAGAGGTTGCCTCGCCGTGCCTCGCCGCCCACACTAACCCCCCCCCACTGCCCAGTCAGGTCTGTGCCTCCTTCAGGACAGACCTGTAGATGCTGCACTCCCTCGTCAGTTCTTTAGTATTACAGAACGCTGGGAGTTGACATCAGCTCCCAGTGATCTGCATGAAGAGAAGACAGTGCGGGAGCTCCAGCAGCTACAGGTCTGTGCCAAAGGAGGCACATACAGACCTCTCCTGCCACTGGATCACCAGGGAAGAGGTAGGAAACAGATACTGGGGGGCAATGTGGAAATAATGGGACAATATGGATCTGATGGGGGGCAAGATGGAGATGATGGCAATGTAGAGATGATGGGGCAATGTATGTGAGGGTAAGTTGGAGCTGATGGCAATATGGAGCTGATGGGGGGCAATATGGAGATAAAGGGGGCAATGTGAGGGTAAGTTTGAGCTGATGGGGGGCAATACGGAGATGATGGCAATGTGGAGCTGATGGGGGCAATGTGAGGGTAAGTTGGAGCTGATGGGGCAATATGGAGCTGATGGGACAATAAGTAGCTGATGGGGGCAATATGGAGATGATGGGGACAATGTGAGGGTAAGTTGGAGCTGATGGGGCAATATGGAGATGATGGGGGGCAATGTGTGGGTAAGTTGGAGCTGATGGGGCAATATGGAGCTGATGAGGCAATATGGATATGATGGGGGCAATGTGAGGGTAGGTTGGAGCTGATGGGGCAATATGGAGCTGATGGGGCAATATGAAGGTGATGGGGGTAATATGGAGCTGATGGGGGACAATGTGAGGGCAATATGGAGATGATGGGGGGGGGCAATGTGGAGGTTAGGAGCATTGTGGAGGTGTTCAGTGGAGATGGCCAATGGGGGGAGGCGCTTCAGAATTCTTTGCCTACAGGCTCCTGAGATGTAAATCCGGCCCTGGCCACTAGTGTTGTACCTGCTGCCAGATGTGCTGCCACTAGTGTTGTACCTGCTGCCAGTGCTGAACCTGCTGCCACCAATACTTTGCCTGCTGCTTTTGTTTCTTGTAGTACTCAGTGGGGGAAAGAGAAAATGATGCTAAGTGTGACAGCATGGGACCCTCTGTCACATTGCTCGTCACCTGCTCCAAGCATTGGTGAGATGCCTGTAATAGAGCAGCAGCACGTATGGACTAGTGGTGGTGGTGGTGTTGGAGAAGCTGGGGTGGAAGAGACATTGATGGCCTTTTTATCAGAAAGTGAGAAGGAATGGGAGACAGGGATGAGGATGGGCATCACCATCACCACTAGCAATCAGCTTTTGGAATTTGAGGAAATTGCAACTGGTCTAATTCCTGCTGCTGCTGCTGAGATGAAAGGGCAGCAGGGTGCTGAGGAGCAAGCTAGTGTGCCATAAACCACTCTGGACACAGTGGGAATGGGGTCAACAAGTAATGCGGGACTAGGACAGGTTTCACTTGCCAGCTCCAGAAATACTCCTGGTCCTAGTTGCAGTGCTAAATCTGAGGCAGTAGCAACAACATTATACACTGCCATAAAAAGTGAAGGGTAATGTGGAGAAAAGAAGAAAGAGACCATTCTTCTCCACCTGTTCCCTATCCCTCCCCCAGAAGTCATGGATGTGGGACTATTATTCTCTTCCGGCAAGAACAGTGCAGGCATCATCAACAACGGTACAGTGCAAAATTTGTGATAAGTTAGTGAGAAGGGGAAAGGAGGGAACTCACCTTGGCACAACCTCCCTGATAACACACATGAAACGCAGACACCATGACATTTATGTCAAACATGTTAAAGCCAAACACACATTACAGAAATCTAGCACCGCTGTTACTGTACCCCCTGACTCTCCAGAAAGGTGGAGATCAAAGAGGAGGAAGAATAAAGAAACCCAGAAAGAAACTGGAATTTCCATGATGAGCAAAACAACTAGCTCGCCATCACCTTCTACATCTTCTGCCAATCCTCCGCATTCATTACCTCCCCCACCAAATGATAGTCACTCTGTTGATGTTAGGATATGGCAGTTCATCTCTACCCATTGCACACTGTGTGGTGCACTGGCCACACATGCCAGTGTGGTGGAGGAAAATCGATATCAGGTCATCAAGCGGCATCTGAGGAGATTCCATCCCGCAGAATATGCTAGGATTCTGGCAGGGAGGTTTCATCATTACTATTAAACTGTCAGCAAGTTGTCATGTTTCCTTAACGGGGTCTGGACAAGGGGTACAGTGACAGTGGCAGTACTTGGTTTCGGGTGTCATGTGTTTGGATACAGTTGTGCCCCCAGATGTTATTTGCGACACACACACTGTGCACATTGCAGTTGCTGATGGAAGCTACAGTTCCTGTTCTCAAGGGAAAAACATATATTCTAATAACAACACACCCATGATGATTTTGGAGGAGGGGCAGGTGGAGAAGATTTAATGGTCAACTTGTTCTTTTCTCCACTTATACAGGGGGCTACTTATTCTTCTGCTACTGCCTCAGGCTCATCTCTGGAGCCAGTCATGGCAAGTGGAACCTTCATCATCCATCTTCCATGTTACTGCTATTGTTGATCCCATTCCCTTTCAGTTCCCTAATCATCCTGCTGCTTAAAGAACTCAGCAGCAGCAGTACGAACAGCAGTTGCAACTCAGGATGATATGACCTGCTGGCATTAGGCCAGTAGGGCATTTTTATTTTTTTTTCTCAGGGCTTGTGTTTTTAAAAAAATAAATAAATAAAAAACTAGTCCTACAAAAAATAAACAATTTTATTTTATTTACTTTTTTTAATTAACTGCCCCCTATCCCTATCACTGTCAACAAAAAACAAAAAAACACATAGTAACATAGTAACATAGTTGATGAGGTTGAAAAAAAACATGCTCCCATCAAGTCCAGCCCATGCCAAAAACACCCCTGTTGATCCAGAAGTAGGCAAAGAAAACCCCTCTTGAGCAATTTCCAATTTAGCCCCAAGTAGGTATAAAAATTCCTTCCTGACTCTAAATAGCAGTCAGATTGTTCTCTAGTTCAACATCTTATCTGCTTTGAAGCCATCTGTCATAATTTTCAGAGACAAAGACTTGTGAGGAGCACCCATCGAGCACGAACAAGGTAAAGTGTTTTGTTCTTAGGCATGGTAACCTCTCAATGGTGCTACAACTCACGTTTTTCACTCCCATGTGCCATTGCAGAGAGGAAATCTCCATATCCATATCAGTCTGGTCCCGCCCACAGACAGTCCAGCTCCGAAATGTCAGGCAAATCCTCTCCGCACGAGAGAAACAGCATAACCACAGACGTATGTTTCGGCCTATGTGGGCCTCATCGGTGTGGTGCAGCTGAATCCCTCTAGGCACATGGAAGCAAGGGCCCATGCCTGGGATACCCTTATACTTAGAGAGACAAAGACTTGTGAGGAGCACCCATCGAGCACGAACAAGGTAAAGTGTCTTGTTCTTAGGCATGGTAACCTCTCAATGGTGCTACAACTCACGTTTTTCACTCCCATGTGCCATTGCAGAGAGGAAATCTCCATATCCATATCAGTCTGGTCCCGCCCACAGACAGTCCAGCTCCGAAATGTCAGGCAAATCCTCTCCGCACGAGAGAAACAGCATAACCACAGACGTATGTTTCGGCCTATGTGGGCCTCATCGGTGTGGTGCAGCTGAATCCCTCTAGGCACATGGAAGCAAGGGCCCATGCCTGGGATACCCTTATACTTAGAGAGACAAAGACTTGTGAGGAGCACCCATCGAGCACGAACAAGGTAAAGTGTCTTGTTCTTAGGCATGGTAACCTCTCAATGGTGCTACAACTCACGTTTTTCACTCCCATGTGCCATTGCAGAGAGGAAATCTCCATATCCATATCAGTCTGGTCCCGCCCACAGACAGTCCAGCTCCGAAATGTCAGGCAAATCCTCTCCGCACGAGAGAAACAGCATAACCACAGACGTATGTTTCGGCCTATGTGGGCCTCATCGGTGTGGTGCAGCTGAATCCCTCTAGGCACATGGAAGCAAGGGCCCATGCCTGGGATACCCTTATACTTAGAGAGACAAAGACTTGTGAGGAGCACCCATCGAGCACGAACAAGGTAAAGTGTCTTGTTCTTAGGCATGGTAACCTCTCAATGGTGCTACAACTCACGTTTTTCACTCCCATGTGCCATTGCAGAGAGGAAATCTCCATATCCATATCAGTCTGGTCCCGCCCACAGACAGTCCAGCTCGGAAATGACAGGCAAATCCTCTCCGCACGAGAGAAACAGCATAACCACAGACGTATGTTTCGGCCCTTGCTTCCATGTGCATAGAGGGATTCGGCTGTACCACACTGACGAGGCTCACATAGGCCGAAACGTACGTCTGTGGTTTTGCCGTTTCTCTCGTGCGGAGAAGATTTGCCTGACATTTCGGAGCTGGACTGTCTGTGGGCGGGACCAGTCTGATATGGACATGGAGATTTCCTCTCTGTAATGGCACATGGGAGTGAAAAACGTGAGTTGTAGCACCATTGAGAGGCTACCATGCCTTAGAACAAGACACTTTATCTTGTTCGTGCTTGATGTGTGCTCCTCACAACTCTTTTTGTCTCCCTAAGTTTAAGGGCATCCCAGGCATGGGCCCTTGCTTCCATGTGCCTAGAGGGATTCGGCTGTACCACACTGACGAGGCTCACATAGGCCGAAACGTACGTCTGTGGTTTTGCCGTTTCTCTTGTGCGGAGAAGATTTGCCTGACATTTCGGAGCTGGACTGTCTGTGGGCGGGACCAGTCTGATATGGACATGGAGATTTCCTCTCTGTAATGGCACATGGGAGTGAAAAACGTGAGTTGTAGCACCATTGAGAGGCTACCATGCCTTAGAACAAGACACTTAATCTTGTTCGTGCTTGATGTGTGCTCCTCACAACTCTTTTTGTCTCCCTAAGTTTAAGGGCATCCCAGGCATGGGCCCTTGCTTCCATGTGCCTAGAGGGATTCGGCTGTACCACACTGACGAGGCTCACATAGGCCGAAACGTACGTCTGTGGTTTTGCCGTTTCTCTCGTGCGGAGAAGATTTGCCTGACATTTCGGAGCTGGACTGTCTGTGGGCGGGACCAGTCTGATATGGACATGGAGATTTCCTCTCTGTAATGGCACATGGGAGTGAAAAACGTGAGTTGTAGCACCATTGAGAGGCTACCATGCCTTAGAACAAGACACTTAATCTTGTTCGTGCTTGATGTGTGCTCCTCACAACTCTTTTTGTCTGTCATAATTTTCAGTTTTGTTCTGTGCTAGATAATCATTCATTGCTTTTTTGAAAGCAGTTGCAATATCTGCAAGTACAACATCCCAATGCAAAGAATTCCATAGCTTGATTGCCCTTACTGTAAAGAATCTCTGCCTTTGTTTTAGTTGAAAGAGCATGCATGACCTCTTGTTCTTAGCTCAGCTCTTTGAGTAAATAATTAATTGGCTAGTTCTTTGTATTGACATTGAATGTATTTGTAAATGGTAATCATATCACCCCTTAGATGTCTCTTCTCTAATGTAAACAAACCCAGTTTGGCTAGTCTCTCTTTATAATTCAGATCCTCCAATCCCTTAATCAGTTTTGTTGCACATCTCTGCACCTTTTCCATTTCAACAATGTATTTTTTAAGAACTGGCACCCAAAATTATACTCCATATTCTAGATGAGGCCTAACCAAGGATGTATAGAGAGGTAGGATAATATTAGCATCCCTTGCATCTAGACAACAACAAACCGGCGCTTCTCTATGTATAAAATAAATATGTGCCCTGTGTCTAGCATATATAATAATATTTCTAAATAAATAAAATAAGTGAGATATTAGTTTTCACAAATTGGCCAAGTTGCAGGTAAGCTTGCCACCTCGTCAAGGTTTCTCACTATACGGCAAGTCCTACTCTATACATCTGTAATGCCCTATCTAAAAATTAAAATAAAACTCCCTGAGGAGATGTTATTATAAACGCGTTGGAGAGCAAGTTAAGTCCACTATGTACATCTTTTTATTAGAATGTATGTCTCTTGTTTTTAATTGCACCACACTGGGACCCAGAAGCAATAAAAAGAGCACATTTAAAGGGTCCCTTGCTCTCCAACGCATTTATAATAACATCTCTTCAGGGAGTTTTATTTTAACTTTGGATTTTGGCCTGAAGTTTGAGGGTTTGGAGAGCCCTCTTATTCCTGGCTGCTATCTATGTATACACTTTATATTCACATTTAAAATTAAAATTCATTTATTGTATGTATTGGTTATTGTGAGTTGGCACCGGGAGTTTTTCTTTTATCCCTTGCATCTACACCTCTTTTTAGGCAGGCTAGTGCCATATTTGCTCTTGCAGCAGCTAAGTGACTCTGCACATGACTGTGAAGTCTATCGTATATCAGTACTCCTAAATCTCTCGCTAATGAGGATTCCCCAGGTTGTTTCCCATTTAGAGTATATGTAGCAAGTTTGTTTCCACAACCCAAATGCAAAACCTTACATTTATCTACATTAAATGTCATCTGCCACTTTTCTGCCCGTTCACTCAGTTTATCTAAATCCTTCTGCAGAGAAAAAAACATCCAGCTCTGTATGTATTTCCTTACATAGCTTAGTGTCATCAGCAAAGATTGAGATGCTACTTTCATTTCCCACTTCTAGATCATTAATAAACAAATTAAAAAGCATTGGGCCCAGGACTGAACCCTGCAGCACCTCACTTATAAAGTTAGATCAATTTGGAAAGGTTCCATACAACTCTCTGCCATCTATCATTTAACCAGTTCTTAATCCATTTGCAGATAACACCGCCCAAACTGAAGCCTTTTAATTTATGCAGTAACCTGTTGTGTGGCACTGTATCAAAGGCTTTTGCAAAATCCAAGTGTGCTACATCTACAGCAATTACTCTGCCCAATTTACTACTTACTCTTTCATAAAATGCAAGTAAAGTAGTCTGACATGATCTATTGTTCATGAAACCATGCTAATTCCTATTTATAATATTGTTGGTCTTCACATAGTTCTGAATAGTGTCAGTTAATAACCCTTCTAGTACCTTACCCAATATGGAAGTCAAACTCACAGGACTATAATTTCCTGGTTTGGATCTTGCTCCCTTTTTAAATAATGGAACTACATCAGCTTTCCTCCAGTCACAGGGCACTATGCCTGATGAAAGTGAATCAATAAATATTAAGTATAATGGTCTTTCTATTACTAAACTAAGTTCCTTATGTACCCATGGGTGTATACCATCAGGTCCAGGTGCTTTATTCACCACAACCCTTTCCAGTCTCTTTTGGACCTTGTCCTCAGTAAGCCATGTACATGATGGAGGAAATTCTGTGGTTTTGTCTGTTTGCCCATAGCCTGCCATTGCTGCTTCCTTTGTATATACTGAAGCAAATAATGTATTTAGGGTGTCAGCTATAGACTTATCCTCACTAATCAATTCACTTTTCTCACTCCTAAGAGGACCAAAATCAACCTTAACTTTTGTGTTATTAATATACTTGTAGAATTGTTTAGGGGTTTTCTTGCTCTCATTTGCAATATTTCTCTCATTTTTAATTTTAGCTAGCTTATTGCATGTTTTGCAGATTTTATTACATTCTTTATATTTTTTGAATGATGCATCTGACCTGTTTGACTTAAACACTTTAAAAACATGTTTCTTATTTCTCATTTCGCTGCAAACCTCATTATTAAGCCACATTGGTTTCACTTTACTCCTCTTGTGCTTATTCCCCAATTGTATATATTGAAGTGTATATTTGTCTAAGAGCATTTTAAACAAGTTACATGATTCTTGTACATTTTTATCTTTGAAAATGCCATCCCACTGAATATCCTTTAATACTTCTTTTAGCTTTGTAAAATTAGCCTTTTTAAAATTGAATGTTTTAGTTAAACCCTTGTATTGGGTTTCTCATAACAAATTTCAAAGATACCATAATGTGGTCACTGCTGCCCAAATGTTCCTTTACTTGTACATTATCATGTCAGAATTGTTTGAGAGCACTAGGTCAAGCAAGGCCTCTTTTCTAGTTGTCTCCTCTACTAGTTGGGACACAAAATTATGATTTATCATACTTCAAAAATTATTTCCCTTTGTTGTGCCGGAAGTCATATTGCTCAAGTCAATTTCAGGATAGATGAAATCTCCCATTATAATTACCTTTTGCTGACCTAGAAGCCTTTTCCATTTGCAATAAAAGTTGGGCTTCCTCCAACTCCCCAATAATAGGTGGCTTGTAGCAAATCCCCACTAACATCAGCTTATTATGTGTGCCCCCAGTGTGTATTTCAGCCCACAAGGCCTCTACAATTTCATTGGACACTTCATTTATATCATCACTTAAACTAGGTTTTAAGGCATGCCTTACATATAGGCTTACCCCTCCTCTCCTTGTATTAACCATATCCCTCCTAAAAAGTGAATAACCCTCTAGATTGACTGCTAAGTCATATGTATCATCTTACCAGGTTTCAGACACACCAGTGAGATCATACTGCTCATGTGTTGCAATAATTTCTTCCCCCATCTTACCAGCCAGACTATGAGCATTTGCATGCATACATTTAATTTTTTTGCCATTCTTAAACATTTTAATCTTTGTCAAATGTATTTGTCTTTTATCAGGCTGTAACAATGGCAGCTCCCTATTAGATTAACTAGCCCATTCCCCCTCTCCACCCCCATGCCCCTTCTCTAATCCCATTTCCTCAGTTATACTACCTTCCCCAGCCTGTGTTGCACCACCCTCCCCTCATTTCTAGTTTAAAGTCTCTTCCAGCCCTCTAACCATCCTAACTCCCAGTACCGCGGCTCCCTTCCGCTAAGGTGCAATCCATCATTACTATGAAGATTGCCCCCAAGGCAAAAGGCTGCCCAGTGGTCTAGGAACCCAAACACCTCCTGCTTACGCCAAGTCTTTAGCCACACATTTAACTTCATAATCTCCCGTTGCCTTTCTAATGTAGAACGTGGCACAGGTAGTATTTCAGAAAATACTACCCTAGAGGTCCTCTGCATAAGCTTATATCCTAAGTCACTGAAATCCTTCTTAAAGGACCTCCATTTTCCACTGACGCTGTCATTAATACCAACATGTACCATAACTGTCGGGTGATACCCATCCCATCCCAACAATCTATCAACCCGATCAGCCACATGTCAAACCCGAGCTCCAGGGAGACAGCAAACTGTTCTATTGTAGCGATCCTGGTGACAGATTTCCCTGTCTGTCTTCCTAATAATAGAATCCCCTACCACCACCATCTGTCTAGGTCTGCCTGAGTCCTGGATCCCATCCATGCTAGAGGAGCTGTTCTCCTGGCTGTTAGAGAGAGCAGTCCTCTCCAGCAAAGGCATTCCTTTGTCAACATCCCCAGCATCATTACTCAATGTAGTAAATTGCTAGGGTTAGTAAACACAGGAGTGTCCTCCCTATTCCTCTGCCCCCCCCCGCAATGTCTAACTATAATCCATCGGGCTACCTGCTCTTTCTTTGTGCAGTCTCCACCCCCAGAACTATCTACCACTTCCCTCTCAAGATCGTCTGTCTCTCTGAATGTTGCAACTTGCCCCTCCAGATCTCTGAGATTCCAGAGCAATCACTTGCTCACATCCGCCACAGAGGTATGCACCCTGGAACGGTTGTTCCAGGTGTGCAAACATATAGCAGCTTGTGCACAGAGTTAAATGGACAATCATGCTACCATTCATATTATGCTAGTTACCACAAATTAAAAGACAGCAGAAATATATATATATATATATATATATATATATATATATATATATATATATATATATATATATGCACAATAAGGCTAATAAATATTTGTTCCCCTTTGTAATCTCCTGTATTTGAATCCCCTGTTACTTAAATTCCCAACACTTACCACACTTATGCATTTACTTTAAACCCCTGTTATTTAAATTCCCAACACTTACCACACTTCTGCACTTACCACACTTCTGCACTTACACACTGATGCAAGAGTCATCTGTTATTCAAAGCAGGAATCCATCACGTACAAACCCAGCAATTAACCACTCCCACCACACCAGACTGCAATTAGTTCCTTGTACCACAGCAAGGGGAGGGGGGGGATTTGTTTTTTAACTTCTCCCTTACCACACTACACCATAGACAAAATACTTATTCAATTTATCCAGTGAATATTGCAAGCTTAGCTTTTCAGTTCACAGATCACTGATCAGCTTCCATGTTTAACTGCTTTTTTGCCCCTTAACACTGAGATAATAAGACCCTGATGAGGAAAGAACTTGTATCAAGGCTGCCTGTGTTTTTGTGGTCATTCAGTCATACAAAATGTGGGGGAATTTGAGGTCAATCTCCTTTGTTTCCTTCTCAACCCCCCCCCCCCCTCCACCTACCCAAGCACAGAGATTACAGCCAGATCAGGAAGGAACTTGATCATGACTGCCTGCTTAAAGGGATAGTAATACTTAATTTTAACTTTATTTAATTTTGTAGGCATTAAAAAAACATGAAGAATGATATAAGTCTCATCTCTCAAACCTTTATGGTTTAAGAGATATTCACAAGAAAAGTGTCCCCCTCCCGCCCCTTTTACTGATGTCATACTGCTCACCCAAAGCAGAAGGGCGGTACCCAGGTAGATTGCAGAGAGGGACAATATTCAATTAAGATAAGGGAAAAATCTGAAAAGCTTGTCAAGGGGGCCAGGGATTTCATTGTTTTCATAGGAATAAGAGTGTCCCCTTCTGTTATCTGTCCAGTCTATAGACTGCATTCCACATCTGAGAAGAGATGGCTTACACTAGGCAAAAGGGGCGGGAGGGGGAAACTTTGCTTGTGAATATCTCATGAACCATAAAGGTTTGAGATATAAGACTTAAATCATTCTTCATGTTTTTTTTAATGCCTACAAAATAAAATAAAGTTAAAACGAAGTATTACTATCCCTTTAAGGAACTGGATCACCTTCTTGTCACTTCTTAGTCAAACAAGGTTTTACTTTTTTGGGTTACATTCCTTTGTCCCTTCAACCTCTCCCCAGAGTCCCAAGACTCGCAAACACAGGACGAATTGACTGCCCAGAAGACTCCCTAAACTAAACTCCAAATCCACTTTCTTTGCCTATCTTCTCTAGCTCAAAAATATGCTGCTTTCTCTTTCTCTAACAAACACAGAATAACATGCTGCAGGAAGCTGACACTCTTTTTATGCTATCCTGGTAAGAATACAAGGGAAACATTCCACGTTCAGAGAAATTAATTCTTACCATTGATCTCAATACAACAATCAAAAAATGTCTCACTGTGGGAAGTGCTATCTTTCACCTTGTTTCTTTTTGAGGTAAATGATTTTCCCATCCCTAACTCTACCTCTCTCTGTCTGCACAACTACTACTCCAAACTGTTTTTTTTCTCTGTAGCTCCCTCTATTTCTACAACTCCCTCTGCCTCAACCAAATCCCATAGCATGGTGGGAAGTTCAGGATTTTTATAATAATAGGAAGGGAGTTATGGTGGATATAAAAAATATAGGCACAATTCTCAAAATAAATTAATTAGTGGTAGTGAAGAGGCAGACATTTTATGTATTTTTTTAATTGGGGTTTTTCCTCATAAATGCCATTAATTAATAAGGGACTTTTCTCCAATGCACACCTCTGATGGCCCCAGTAGGACAAAAGCAGCTGACTGAGCCTCCTTCATTGAGGACGTTCTCCTCTTCATCTCCATGGTCTTCTTCATCTCTCTGCAGTTCGGATGTCACCTATATGGAGTCAAAACACATTCCATTACAAAAGAGGGGTGCTCTGATATATATCAATGCACAAAGAAAATGGATCCACATTTATAATGGCACAAAAGAGCTAAAACAAGATTGCTGCTGAATGGGTACTATTCAATAAACCAAGATATTAAATATTATTGATGCTCTGTGACCATCTCTCACTTGTTAGCATTATAGTATTAGGTTAAATCTGATTGCAACATATTATTTGCATGTTATTGAATTCATTGGAGACCTGTAGTGCCCATGAGGTGAGATTTAATATACACACTCAAGCATGCATGATATAGTTTCCATAATGGGTATGAAATGAAAAACTCCCTAGCTGGAAGCTGACTAGAACGCTGTGTACTTTAATGGTGAACTGTCATTTATACATTTATAGATAAATGGTGCAGTTAAGAAAGACATATCCCCCTGAGAGATGTTTCAACATGAAAAAAACAAGAGCTTGGAATTTTTATTTCATTATGTGTTATTTATTTTATAATAACTTCAAATTACTGCCAAAAGAGGATTTAGGAGCATACAGGAAATTTCCCATGATTTAGATTTTTTTAGGGCTCATTAAACAGCCATCTGTAATTTAGAATTTAGGGAGGAAAATTAAGTATTAGATGCATACAAGACAATTTGTTTTAAGGATTGCCAGATCATCCCTTTAAGGCATATATGAAAAATGTATGATATTCTAATATACAGTAACTGTTGAATCCAAGTAATCTCTGCAGTCCTGCAGCATGCATTCTTATATGTAAAGATACGTGGAGGAACGTCATCATCGAATCGTGGACTTAGCTCAATCAGTGTTCTGCTCTATGACTGATATTCACACTTAGTGTTGGCAGAGAGCTCAAGGCTCTATGTGACAAAAATCATAGAAATGACTTACCTACCCCTGTTCAGGAACCCCAGCTCCAAAGATAATATTATATTGAGAAAATGCTGTTTAGCATTGGTTAAAACAGATATGAAATAATAAACTAAACACTACAAACCCTCAAGCTTCTAAACATTCCAAGACTAAGTTGTCTTTTCTTCAGGGCACAAGGCACTCAAAAGGGAATGGTACACCATCACTCCCACTAAATATATACATTTCATATTGGATGACCAATTACGAACACTGATAAAAAAAACTTAAAAAGGCAACAAAATGACTATACTGTATACAGCAACATAAAAAACCAGGATGAATGTGAAGTATGAATAGAAAGGACACCAAGTTGCCACCAATACCATCAGGTGCACATAACATGCTACTCTATGTATGTACAAGAGGAGTGGAAACATAACAAACAAACAAAAACAAACAAAAGAAAAATAATAATAATAAAACAAGCACTCTTACAAGATGGTGTATAACAAATACATAAATAAAATCTCAATATATAACTTTCCACTCTCATCTGAAATACCCATGAACAATTTAAATAAAATGAAAAGTAAATGAGAAGTAAAGAAATTAATAAAAGATGTAAACATGATGACCATATGTATTAGAAACATACCAGTATATAATAAGATAGGATGTCTGCGTGTGTAACAAATTATTTGATTATTATTTATTTTCACATTTTGTGACTTTCATTCAAGTGTACTGCTTCTGCATTTTGCATTTGTGTTCAACCCACTACACCTAAAATGCCCACAATAATAATATACAAATATGAAACTTAGTGAAACAAAGGAAGAACTTAATCTAACATTAAATAATATATTATATTAAATTACAATTAATAAGACCTGCCAGATCCAAAATATGGTATATTTCTTATCTGCACTAGGTCTTAAACATCTCTTGTAATAGAATCATCAGTGTGACCTGTGTTGGAACTGACAAAGAGGTATGTATCATTAATTTATACATATATGTCTTTATAAGTAACATCCCACAATGCATTGACACGTGTTAAAGCATGTTATTGTCCCAACCTCCAATTTAGTACAGATGGAAAAATTATAATTCAAGTTGCATGTACTGAAGAAACAGAGAGGCAACCTGTATAATTTATACTTGTGAGTAGAAGTTAATCATATCTGCTTCATAATGTAGCAGGAAAATGGCAGCTGCCAAATCCCCTTACAAAATGCAGTAGTGGGAAAGAAGCCTGCTGTCAATCACTTTTGCACCTGTTGTAAAATGTCAAAGTTGCATTTAATTGTGGAAGCATCCCAAGTTCCTTTTGAAAAATGATGGGTCAAAGCTCTCTCAAGTGAGCAGTGTACAGGTAATCAAATAACTAATGCATGAAATGTAAACCTATGCAATATTTAATCAGATGCCTTTTCATTTTTGCTTCCCCTTTGCTCCCTTTTGTTTTATTTGATTCTTTATTAATGTTCTGTCTCAATGCAACACATTTATCAAAGTGAATGGTATTTGAAGGTGCAGACACAAAGTCTGTGTCTGCTTTTTTGTTCAACTGCACCAGTCTTCCTCTCAAGTCTCAACCTATCTGCCTCTTGTTTCGTATTGGTATTTATAACACTGACACACTCACACACCAATTCTCACTCACACACTTACACACTGACAAACTCAATGATAACACACATAGAGCCCTTTGCAAAGTGCAAAATATACTGGACCATACTAACAGCACCAAATTTCAATTCTTTTAAACAGGACTTTAAACTCTCTTTAATGCTAGTTATGTCTCCAAGTTCAAGGGGTTAAAGTCTTCATTTAACCCTTTGAGTGCCAAAGAGGTATCCAATGCATTACAAGGCATGCATTGGATATCTCATTAGCACTCAAAGGGTTAAAGTTATATCTATCTATCTATCTATCTATCTATCTATCTATCTATCTATCTATCTGTGTATCTAATAGCCTTCATGAATATTTCCTAACCATATAGCAAGCCACAGGTCCCCGAAAGAGATGAGCAAACTGACTGCAATTCATTTTCATTTCCAATTAGGGAAAACAATGAACATTAATTATTCATTAGAACTACACTTAATGAGTCATCATTAGTAAAGTGAATTGTTTGACATAAGTGTCCAATCTGTTTAGAAAGGTCAGTGAACCCAAACTAGATTTGAAGTAGAGGTTAATTATTAAATCTAATGTTTATATAGCTGATCATTGTTTATCAAATATACCAACCATATCAAAAGGCTCCTTTTGTCCTTGAGGTTAGTGAATTAACCTCTTAAGGACAAAGCAATGCAAGGCACGCTCCTCTGTTCTTAAAGGGTTAAAATGAAACTGCAGACAAGGAATAAGTAGCTCTTAAATGAACAACAACATGTAATAATGGGGTTATATACACTTGAGGCATAAAATCTATACTTACATATGCCCAGTGAAGGCCTCCTTTTGCGATTTGTACCATAGGAACACATTAGTATAGCAATTTTAATGTCTCCGAAGAGAAAGTTCAGTATTTTCTTTTAATTGCATTTAATAAGATAACAGCCTGTTTAGTATTATGCACTCTACTAATCTCATTAAATTAATTGCATTGATCTTGCTTTTAATTAAAAGGTGAGCAAATAAAAATAATTAGATGGTATCTGTATAGGTTATTTTATGTATGCATTAGAAAAAAGCAAGTTTAGGGTTAGACTAACCTCTTGAGCACCAGGTGTATTGCTTTGGGTTAAGAGCCTAACGTTCCAGATATGGAGCAAACCAACTGTACTTAGATATTGTTGATATTTTTGTTAATTGAACTATCAATTAATATTCTTCAGACAAGCTTTTAGGAGATCCTGTCCTTCTACTGTTGTGCTGATACCAAGTGTTGTTATTCATGAAATTTGATTAAAACAAAACTAAATTCCAAGAAAATATACCAGTAATGATACAGCTGTAATAGGCAGGACAAAAAAATCACAAGAGTATAAAAAGTGATCTAGATAGAAGAGAAGGGGTGGGGGGGGAATAAAAAAAGAAACCATCAACCGTGAGCAGATTATATACATCTCTCATAATCGGTTAAAAATCCAAGTTCAATATTTAGGTTTTTTCCTGAGTCTTAAAGAGAATGATCATCCATACATCAAAGGTCTATCTTTCTTGGATGTTATGTAAATCCGCTTAAGGATCCTGACTGTAAAACTGTTCATTGAGTGGACTGGTTAAAAGAAATGGTGCCCATCTGTAGTTTGGATGTGAAGCCTATGAATTAGACTGAGGTGCTTTGTTAACTGCTAGCAAGGCATTACTGCGGTTAAGTGCCATAAGTAAAGCTGTTGATAGCAAAGTTAAATTCCAGTGACTGGGAAAGTATGAATGCATACACAATTAAATGGGTGGCCACAAGAGAAATCAACCAAGAGATTAAGTAAAAATAGCAGAAGAATACAAGCGGTGTGTAATTACTACAAAACACAACTGGAGGAAGCTTCTGAATTCAAGTTAAAAGTAAAAAGAGTTAAGATAAGATGAACAATTTTAACAATAAGTAACTTGTGACTTATTTCAGATAATAAACACAGTGGTTTAGAAACATACTCATGGCCAAAAGCATTTGTAGTTTGCTTGTCATGTTTGTTATATATTTGAAAACAAGAGAAATGTATCCTTCCTGTTAAAAACAGAGCCATCCTTCTTTTCTACAAAGAAGGAACCAACTCCAGCTGAAGAAAATGAAAGACTTCATAGCGTGGTTTCAGAATTAGGCAAAGGATAAGTGCACCCTTTTAGGGGAATTGTTCCAGGCAGCAATTCGATGGAACAGTCATAAGGCCTGGGTGTAGGCAAAATTCTCTGATTTCTTTTTACAAAAAACATACGTAAACAACATATAAGGTTCCGTGAAAAAAAGAGTTGTCAGAAGATTAGATGGTAGCTACAGAGGTAATAGGTAAGCAGCACAGCAAGATGTACAAGAAAACCCCTAAGACACAATGAATTCTGTGTACCAATTAATAATAGGATTATATTTTATCAGCGACAGGTATCCTAGAATTATGTCATTGTTTGGAGAGGAGATGACCTCAAAGACTGCCTCTTTTTGATGACAGGTATCAGTGATAATAAGGAATGGTCTGGTAGTGTTTCACTAATGTAGCATCATTGTTTGCACTTATTGCAATGAATTATATATATATATATATATATTATTTTTTTATTTTTTATTTTTTTTTTTTATTTTTTTTTTTTTAATTGAAGATCAAAAAATCACATTACAGTATCAGGACATGAAAAAAGATATAAACCTCAACCAGCAACAATGAAATAGGCCATCAAATCATCTTCAATGTTTTGTTTTTCATTGAAAATAAGAACAAAGACACAAGGGGGAGGGGGAACCCTGAAGAGGAGAACATGAAATGTTCACTGCATATCATCCAATCTTGTAAAGATACTACCAAAATCCAAATATACCTGAGCACAAGGGAAAAAAAAAGTGTAGGTGGAAAGTGAGGAAACAGAGAGAAAAGGAAAAAAAGAAGAATGAAGAGGGACGCTCCTCATCTGCCATCCATCACCCCAAGGGTGTTACAGAAAGGCTATGTTATCAGTGTGTGTGTGTGTGTGTGCTAGGAAGTATAGATAACTAGAGGTGTGACAGCCTGTAGGATATAATGTAGGTAGAGTGATGGAGTTGTGAGTAGGTGTACCTTAGGTGCTGTCTAGATGCTGCTTAGGTGCTATTGTGCTTACATTGCAGTTGCTACATACTAGCTTATGCTAAGTCACATTCTTAATGTCAATTTAAGAACTGTCTCTAAAGTTGACAAAGTCGGGTCAATTTTATAAGGTTTATAAATATGCATATCTGAGAATTTCCTGAGAATATTCAGAGATAATTTGCAAATGAGAATATTTGTTTTTTTTGCATACATAGATGTCACTATATACTTCCACTAAGAACAAGTTATAGCTAGTGATTTATTCACTAAAACGGTCTTTATTTTTTGCACAATTAGCTAATTTCTTTATAAATGCATTGCAACACAATTCTTTTTTTTTTTTTTTTGAGTTTTCAAAATAGCTTTATTGAGTATAAGAACAAATACAGGAGATAAGAAGGCAGAAAATCAACAGGGTAGTACAATGCAATTGAATAATAACTACAGATATATTGCGTAATCTCCAGAGAGTAGACAGAGTGAAGAAAAATGGTAAGAAAGAAGAAGGGTAGAGGGGGAGAGAGAGAGAGAGAGAGAAGTAAAGAAGGAGAGAAGGAGGAGGAGAGAGATGTGGAAGAAGAAACTCCAGCAGAGGGGGGAACTGTCAAGATTTTGCTGAGCAGCTCAACTCTGCATATTGATTCTGTTGTCTGAGCTAATCTAGTGTTCTGTTATCCACTGCTGCTGCCTTCTGAGTTTCTGGCTCAGGCTGAATCAGCTGACCTCTCTGATTACTCATCTGACTGTTATAAGCCAACCCTCCCAGGGTGTTTAAAGCAGCTTGGCTCACTTCGCCATTGTCCTTGTGTTTGTTTGTTGACCTGTTGCTGCTGGCTGCTGTGGATTTTCCTGCACTCCTGTTTGCTGTGTTCCAGACCCTTGGCTTGTTCCAGACTTTGTGGACTTCTGTGCTCCTGATCCTTCCTGGTCCCTAACAGGAACACTATTCAAAATTCACTAAGGTGAGAAGCAAAGGATAGATTTAGGCGTACGACCCCAATATCAGGGTGCCTGGGTTGTGTGGACTGGATACAGACTTGAGAGTGTACATCCAGTAAGTTTTAAAGTGTTGGAGGGGCATGAAGGTTCAGGTGAGAGGGAGGGTGGAGAATAGGAGCGATGCCTCATTTGAGTCTTTCCCTCTATGAATTAAAGTTAAACGGAGCAAAGTGATTTGTTCACGAGTAAAGTTAAGCTATTCAGGAACAGCAGGGGTTCAGTATCCCGCCAGTGTCGAGGGATAAGTATCTTGGCCACATTAAGCATTGTGACGAGAGCGTGTTTATGAAAAAAGGGAAGAGAAGGCAGTTGTAGGTAAAATAAGGTTTGCCAGAAAGTTCTGGATAAGGTAATATGAAGAGTGGATTCCATAAGATCCAAGCATGCAATCCAATACAGGGTAATCTTCAGGCAAGACACCGGATATGGGTCAGGGATGCAGGTTCCAGTAGGCACCTCCAACACAGTGGGGAGATCAACTCAGAGATAGCATGAAGCTTGGTGTGTGTTTGTACCAACTCATGAGGAACTTGTAATGGACATCTAAAGTCAGGGCAGAGATAGAGTCGGAGGCAGAAGCTGCTCAAATGGAGTCCCAATCATCTTGTATTAACGTGTCCCCTGTATCTTTTTCCAAGGCCAGGGCATAAGATGCTTTCAAGGAGGAGTGCATAGAATATATCCTTACTAAAATACCCCTGAAGCGGTAGCGAGGGGGAAGCAAAAGCTCAAACGAGGAAGGAGGTGTAGAGGACCAACTAGGTTTAATTAAATTGCAGTCAAGAAAATGTTTGATTCGGAGATATTTCCAAAGCTTGCTGTTGGGTAAACCAAGGAGGTTACTCAAAGAGGCAAAATCGAGAACACTACCATGAGAGATATAGTCCGAAAAACATTTAGCAGAGGAGCTGGAACAAACCTGTAATTCCAGGGATGAAAACGAGTATGAGGAGACCGCCTCTGATAAGAGGGGAGAGACTCGGGATGGGAAAGAGCAGAAAGGTTTGTGTTTACTGCATTCAAGCATAGCGGTAGACACCATTGAAATGATAGGATGAAGCTTCAATTTAGGGGACAGGTGAGCAGCGGGGAAAAAAACATCCACAAGGGGATCCGTGTGAGGGATAGCATTTCGTTCCATGAAATGCATCCAGTCATAAATTGTAGACAAAATGGCTGCCTGGTGATACTTGCATATATTAGGGAGGCCCAAGCCACCACATGATTTAAGGAGATGGAGGGTTGAACGTTGCACCCTAGGTGGGCAGGAGTGCCAAATAAAGTTGGAGAAGAGAGAGTGAATCTATAGAAAGAAAGCGGGGAGAAGTTTGAGATTGAGGGTTTAGAAAAGGTATAAAATTCTAGGGAGTACATTCATTTTAAGAACATTTATATGGCCAGACAATGACAGGAATAGAGGCTCCCACCATTTCAAATCTTGGTTAATGGCGTTTAGCAGATGAGTAAAGTTCAAAGAGAAGATGTCACCAGTATTGGGAGAAACAGAAATGCCCAAGTATTTAATAGCAGATAGGGACTATCTGAAAGGAAAGGAGCATTGAAGTGAGGCAAGCAGCTCTGGAGGACAGGCAATAGGCAGAGCTTCTGATTTGGACATATTAAGATTATAGTTGGAGAGGGTGGAGAAAATATGGAGTGTCTGCATAATACGTGGGAGAGAGGCAATGGTGTTAGATATTGTGAACATGATATAATCCACAAACATTGCCCATGAATGATCACAATCACTGAGGTGGATTCCAGTTATGGAAGGTTCTTTCCTAATGTGACAAGAGAGAGGTTCCATGAGTAGGACGACAAGGAGAGGGGAGAGAGGGCAACCCTGATGGGTGCCATTTGAAATAGAGAAGCAAAAAGAGAGAGTACCGTTAACACAGACTTAGGAGTTAGGAGTTAGGAGTTAGTGCAGAGACAAGACCTATAAAGGTGGGTCCAAAACCAAAGATCTCAGAGTTTGGAAAAGAAAAGGCCATTATACACGGTCAAAGGCCTTTTCCGCATCGCTAGATAAAAAAACTGTAGGAGTTTGTGTCTAAGAAAGGTGTTGTGGTAGGTTCAGTTAATGACCGGTATTGTCCCGAGCTTCGCGGCCTTGAACAAAACCCATTTGGTCAAAGTGGATTAGGGTGGGGAGGACAGGTTTCAGTCTTTGAGCCAAGATCTTAGGCATATAGTTTCCAGCAATGAGATAGACTGAAGGAGGTCATTAAGTTTACGACTGTTTGCGTGTTTTTTGTGTGATGCTAATTTGATGAATTCGAGGTATGAAGTGGAGAAGAATAGGAGCATGATCGGACCATGTAATATGGCCTATTGAGGCTGCTTCAACTCTGGGGCAATACAATTCTTATTTGGACAAGATCATTTCTATGCCACTTTTCAAAAAAGTCTACTGACTGGAGTTAGCAGTTTATGAAAATGTCACTAAATGTTTATACATATCCAGAGCTTTGCGACAATTTTACAGACACTTTCTTCATAACTCCTGTTTTATAAATCTCCCCCATTGTATTTAACATGTCAAATTTGTAACAGAACAGTTGGGTGATTAAAAAATAATACAAAACAACAATTCTTCTTTTGCCATTGTTTTGATATGTTTTGTAATTCAGGTAGGGATTTTGACTTGTGACATTGAAACTATTGGTCATCATCATGTCCACCAAAGGAGGAGAAGATAGTTTGAATGTTCTCATTGACATAGTAGTCATATAAAATATACTGTGGAAATGGTTGCAGCAACTATTAATAATGACGTTATTGCAGACAAGTCTTTTACTAATAGAAAACGTGATGCAGAAAGTGATTCTAAATTACATCCAAATAGAGGTGGTAGGAGATCCATGAGTCTGCCAATGCCTGCTAGGCTACCTAATGCTAAAAAAGAGGTAATGATGATGAAGTTAACAATAATGCTATGCTTTTCATCTTCTCCATTATAACATCTATCCATTCAGTCAGTAATTGTATTGTAGTAAATGTTTTTAGGTTATTTCACACCACAGTCAATACATTATTATATTATAGTTCTCTTACAATTTTTTTATTTACCATGAGCTATTTTCATATGATATAATTTTATATTTCATAGTTCATATTCATTGTTTATATTTTTTATAGCATTGTTATATGTTAGTATTATGTTGTTTCCTCTATACTTTCTTATATTTAAAATATTATTTTTGCTTTATGCACCTACAGGGAATCTACTTTAGTATATGTGTATCTTATTACTTTGGGTGCTAAAGGACCATCCCTCACTGAATGGTGTGGACTCAGGACATTTTACGATTTATTGATCTTGATATGATTGCTAGTTTGTACTAACTTTTACTATGTATTCTCTCTTATATTTAAGTGTCTATATATATTTTGAATTATATATGCAAAATATGTGGATCTGTTTCAGTTGATATGTTTGTTATTTATGACCGGTATTTGTAATTCTGTCCTATGAGATGTGGTTCCCTTCGTATATACTTGTTAATGATCTTGGTTATAACCCCATACACTTGTTAAAATATCTGAAAGAGTTATTGTTAGCTACCATTTGTGAGCATAAGTTATATCTCTAGTAAATTATTACTTAAGACAGAACACATTGTTATGCAGTGTTAGGTCAATAAATATTCTTAGTGGTTCAAATGATACTATGATCTGTTGTTTGAATTTTAATACTATCCAACAGGTTTAATGAATTATCTTTATGGATGGCCACTTCATTGATAGACTAGCTCCTGTAAAGGTATATGAGGTGGAAATCCAACATCTTTTGGCTTCCTTTGTTATGTGGGTTCCTGATTAAACAATTTTGTAGTGATCAGAATCCTATGGTACTCAGTTGAACCTTATACTGTTGCCTTTTAATTGGTTTATATAATAAATATCTTTCCATATCTCATTTTGTATCTATTCACCTGGACGAGCGTTCTTGAGATTGGTATTCTGTTAGGAGGGTGGTTAATTGTACCTGCTTGCGATATTACCGACTTTCGACCGATAAGCTGTTTGTATCTATATATGTAAGTAATTTATTTTCTTCATCTAATAATATTGTTATACATCTGGGATTTTATCCTTATTGTGCAGCACCCCCACCTGTGTTTCTTAAATCTTATTTCTTGGTGGTATCATTTTTGGATGCTCTTAGATGTTGGGGAGCTTAGCATGCAGGTTGATTGTTAGATTGTCTGAGTGGAGGCAGTCAGTGTCCTCCATTTGCCTTGGCTGTCCTTTTCTAATGGACTAGAATATTGTAAGTACCCTGGTATTTCCCCCTTCAAAGGCTGTTAGGGGATTACTACAGTCAATTTGGTCTTCACTTTGGAGATTTTCTTGTGTACATGTTGTTGAGTAGGGGTAGTATCAGGGACATGACTGCTGCAGTCATGGTGGCTCTGGTGGCTGCAAAAGCTGATGGGGGATTGTTGCTGACTGGTGTGCGGTTTATGTAGGCAATTTGATATTCTTAGTCATGGTTTTCTCTTTTTCATGTTTTCACAAGTGGTAGAACTAGCAAGATTAGCCAGATCAGCAGCAGCAGTGGCACAGGAATAGGACTTTTTTCCACATACATGACAGCATGTCTATTGTCACCACTCCTATCTTCATTGACCCCTGGTGTTTATACTCTGGTGCCAGACTTCTGATGGCACCCGATTATTCAAGCTAATCTGTTACCATTGCTCCTGACCTGATCCTTAGCTTCAGTTGTCAACACAGCTGTGCTTCTTTCTAGGATTTCCCTCATCTTCTGATTTGTCGCTGTGATCTGATTCTCCAAGACCAACCAGGCCATGTCTGACTATCCTTCCAGTCTAGCGATTAGGTGCCTCTGCTTTTTGATCTCTCATTGCTAACTCGGCTCTGTTTGACTCTCCCAGCTGCCATACAAATTGATTTTGCTCCTTGCCTATCAGCTGCCGACAATATCAATCTGACTCTCCTACCTGCCTCTCTGCCGGCTTCTAGTTGTTTGAGGCCTACCTGTGGTTCCAGTGATCATGTTCACTTTCCTGTGGTAGTTAGCCCCCAGTTCTCCTTGTGTTGTGTTACTGTGCTGTCCGCACTGCCCCATTTGCTCTTGTTGCCAGAGGAGGCTTCCCTTTGTGAGTATGAGGCTACATTGTAGGTCTTGGGAGTGTCCATCCTGGTCCAGCCTTTGGATCATCCAGGGGTGGTATGTCTGGCTTTGTGGACAGCCCTTTAACTTTGACTTCAGCCACAGCAAGGACATTCTCAAGCCCACCAATGATCTCTATCACCGCTCTCAATCCATCTCTCTCTCATGTATCAGGGTAACCTCACACCTAAAGGGGAGTGTTCCTGATCTGACCCTGACACCTATGCTGCATATGGTTGAGTAATGCAGATGTGTCAAGATGGGATCGCTCCTTTTTCCTCTGTACTTACACAGGGCTTTTGGGGTTACCTGCACTTTTCCTTACCCAAATAAGAAATATTACCACCCACAACTTTAGTGAGGGAGGAAGAGTTGCTGGAATACCTGCTGCTGACCCTGAGTCTGACCTGCCTCTGGTAAACATTAGGCTCTGCTTCTCTCATTTTCCTCCTCATCAGCCTCTGTGGCTGTTGTCACCAAACATACCACTACCATCACATTTTCCTGCTTACTCACAGGAACTTGCTCACTGACAGCCAGCACCTGCCTCTCTTCCTGCCCACAACCAGGACCTGACCCCTCACAGGAACCTGCACCTCTTCTTCCTGCCCTCTCACAGGAACCTCCACAATATCCTCCTACTGCCAACTCAGAAGAGGAACCTTAACATATTTTTGCATCACTAGACCTACCTCCAATTGTAGTAAGTCTTCATCATTACTCTCCCCATTTTATTCCCTCTGTGATACTCCATGCTCATCTTGTGAAAGAAGCTTTGGCATTTACTAAAAGACTTTGAGGAATCACCACTATCTAAATTACTAGGTTACAGTGATGGTGGACCTGGTGTCAGCATCAGTGTCATTGCAGGTGGCTGGGGGTCCTGTGTAGTGCTGCAGCTGGTGGCAGTAGATGTGGCACTTCTGCTACTAATTTCTACCTCTTCTTCCACCTGGGTGAGAGACCTCTCCCCTTCTGTGCATCACTGAGAATGATGCCCCACTTTCCTCCAACTCATCTTGCCCATGATGATAAGCAATACCAATATGTATTAGAAAACATTATTTAAAAAAATATATATTTTTAAATGAATTATAATGAAAAAACACACATATTTCACACTCAATACACTGCACAACTGATTGATGTCCATTGCCCTAATATTAACAAACACAACTGAGTGACCATCACTGCCGTAATACTAACTCCTACAACAGACTCACCCTTACTGTCCTAAAACTAACTCATCCTTACTACCCTAACACTATCACACAAACACACATTTCGCTGACTAACATTCACACAATTAACTGACCCTCACTGTCCTAACACTAACTCTTACATACTTCAGAAAAACCCAGTGACTTAATGAAAAAAAATAGTTTCGCAACTATTTAGTAACTACTTTCTACTGCAACACTTCTATACTTCTCTACTAACAAAACCCATACTGAACTGCAGGAAATTCTTGGCATTTTTAGAATAGGGTGGGAGGAAATTAAGAATTACTTCTATGTTGTGGGAAATTATTGCCTCAAACAATTGATATGCAGGACATCTACCTGCAAAACTAAACATTTGCAATCTGAATGCAAACTTTCCCGCAAGGAAAAAACAACTTTTCATCCATCTACACACAATGATGTAACTGTTTTGATCCCTCATTTTGTTGCCAGAAATAAAAGTGTGGTCATATTAACAATATATAGTAGAAAAAATGGAAACTAAGAGCGAGAAATATATGAAGGGAAAATGTGTAATGGGGTGCATATTGAACCAGTGGTGAAAAAAGTAAGACAAGTTTCCCCACAAGATAATTAAGTAAAGAAAAGGTGTTGCTAGGTATATGCTACAAACCACCAAATACTGATGACAATGTTGAGGCCCAACTGCTATTACAATTGAGGAAAGCTGCCCAGCTTGGGCATACTATAATTATGGGCAATTTTAACTATCCAGATATCCAATGGAAAAATGAGACCTGTCAGAGTGCTAAGGGAGGCAGGTTTGTGAACACACTTCGTGAAAGCTACATGTCACAAATGGTGGAAGTACTGACAAGAAATAACAATGTATTGGACCTAGTGATAACTAATAACACATAAATGGTATCCAATATTAAGCTAAGTGAACATTTGAGAAACAGTGATCACAACATGGTTACATTTGAGATCAGTCTGGTAAAGCAAAACTATGTAAGTTCAACCAAAACTCTTAATTTTAAAAAAGCTAACTTAAAATTGTTAAGAGCTTCAATGCAACACATAGACTGGGCTAAATTATTTAAAGGCAAAAATACTTAGGAAAAAATGGTCAGAATTCAAATTTAGGTTGCAGAACTGTACCCAACACTATATACCAAGGGGGAACAAATGCAAAACTAGTAAAGCACAGCCAATGTGGTTAACCGCATGTAAAGAAGGAAATGGCAAGGGAAAAAAAAGCATTTAAACTATTTCAGTCTGAAGGGACTGAACATTCTTTCTTAAAATACAGGGAGTGCAACAAAGATTGCAAAAAGGCAATTAGGATAGCAAAAATAGATAATGAAACTCAAATTGCAAGGGAGAGCAAGACTAATCCAAAAAACTTTTTCAAATATATAAACAGCAAAAAAACTTAAGAGGGCGTGCACTGGATCTTTCAAAATGAGATGGGTGAGTTGAATAGAGAGGATAAGGAAAAGACCAATGTTCTATACACTTTCTTTTCATCAGTATACACAAGGGAATATGGAATGGTAGAACAGCCTCTTCAAGTAACAAATAAAACAATACAATTATCAGATATTGGGTTAACTCATGAAGATGTCATGGGAAGACTGAACAAAATTAAGACTGACAAAGCACCGGGTCCCGATGGTATACATCCAAGTATACATCCATGGGCTGGACTTGATGGACGCATGTCTTTTTTCAGTCTCTTCAGATATGTTACTATGATGAGGTCCATTCATGGAGCTGAAATCTAATAACAAATTCACCCTTTCCACATCCACATGTCCTAATGTGACATCTTTTTGGAAGCAGCGTGTAAAGATTTGGAGATCCTGGCTAACACTAAAAATCCAAAAGTGTCATGGTTTTAATGAATGCTCAGACAATTTGGTTAAGGTAAAATCAATGAAGCTTTATTAAACAAATAATAAAGAACAGAAATGCCCTTCACAGGTCCAGACCCAAACACAGGATAGCACTTTTGAATATGACACAGGTCAGGGTATATAATAAGATATGTACAAAATACAGAAATGCAGAAAAATGACTGGAACAGGAGCTGGAACAAAACCTCAGCAGTACTGGTCAGGAGATGCCCTAGGAGAGGCAAGTACTGCAGGGCAGACACCCCATTAGATTAGGGAGAGGATAGGCTCTACCGGCCTTGCTTGTAACCAGGTAAATGCAGCCCACGTGACGGCTCAAATCAGTACACGGAGGAGATACCCAGAGGCAACCAGAATAGGCACAGTCTGCACGGAGCGCAACCGGAGGTGATAGTAGGCAGACTGAGTATAGTCACCCGGAGACAATAGAGAGTGCAGAAGTACAGCAACGCAACCGGAGACAACTGATAGGTGCAGATGGACAGGTCGTGCAACCACAAGTACCCACTGAGGCAAGGCTGTATGGTAGTGCAACCGGAGGTAACAGTGAGGCACCGACCTATAGTGGCGCAACAGGAGGCAACGGATATGTGCAGACTGACAGGTATGGCAACCACTAGTGACCGCTAAGGCACAGGCTGTATAGTAGTGCAAACGGAGGCTGCAAGGAGGCACAGGCTGTATGGTAGTGCAAACAGAGGCAACGGATAAGAGCAGACTGACAGGTGGCGCAACCACTAGTGACTGTTAAGGCACAGGCTAGGCAACGGAGGCTGCAACGAGGCACAGGCTGTACGGTAGCGCAACCGGAGGCAACGAATATGTGCAGACTGACAGGTAGTGCAACCACTAGTGACCGTTAAGGCACAGGCTGTATAGTATCACAACCAGAGGCAACAGGTATGTGCAGACTGACAGGCAACCCTAAGACAATGGCTATCAGACACAAAACCAGGGCAACAGATGCACTAGTGGTAAGCTGATGCTAGTCGAGTAGCCAAGGCCTGGAAAGGGACACAGAGATCAGTAGTCAGACAAAGCCAGAATCGGTACACAGAGAGAGCGGTAGTCAGCCAAAGCCTGGATCGGTACACAGAGAGCAGTAGTCAGCCAAAGCCTGGATCGGTACACAGAGAGCAGTAGTCAGCCAAAGCCTGGATTGGTACACAGAGAGCGGTAGTCAACCAAGCCGGGATCGGTACACAGAGAGCGGTAGTCAGCCAAGCCGGGATCCGTACACAGAGAGCGGTAGTCAGTCAAGCCGGGATCGGTACACAGAGGGTGGTAGTAGCAGAATCGGTCACGGGATCGTAGTCAGGCAAGCCGGGTCATAAACAATATGGGCAGTGAAGACAGGAGCAAGGTCAGACGAAACCGGATCATACACGGCAACTGACATCTGGTCAGGAACACCATGAAAGGGCACCGGTATAGTGACAGGAGGGCGTATATAAAGGCAAGCCCTGGGAGGAGTTGAAAACCCAGAGCCAATGAGAAGCAGCCAAAGTAAACTCGGAAGTAAGAATGTCGCTCAGGCAGAATCGCGGGCACTGTGATACCAAGTTAGAGGAAGAAGCCCTCAAGAAACTCTTGAAAAATAATTCTATAGTTATCAAACCCTCAGATAAGGGTGGAAACATAGTTATACAGTGTAAAGATTACTATGTATCAATGTGCCAGGGACTATTGAATGATACACGATGTTATCAAAAAATATCGGGGGATCCAACTGAGGTATTCAAAATACAGTTGAAACTAATACTGGAGAATGCGCTCCAAACAGGCTTCTATACGATCCCTAAGGTCCACAAAAATCAACTTAGTTCACCAGGGAGACCAATAGTCTCTGGCATTGGTAATTTGACTGAAAAAAACAGCATCTACATTGATATTGTTTTAAGAGGTTTTGTTACAGCACTCCCATCATATACCAGAGACTCCCAAGATGCCCTGAGACAGAGGGTATCTATCTTGAGGAAAATCACTATCTCGCCACATTGAGTCATTGTACACCAGTATTAAACACAAGGTTTGTTTGTTCGCAGTTGGGCACTTTCTCAGTATGGTACCCCATAGCGAGTTCATCATTGAATTATTAAGATTTGTGCTGACACACAATTATTTCTTGTTTGATGGCAAATATTATCACCAGATACAAGGAACCGATATGGGAAGCACATGTGCTCCTACCTATGCGACCTATATTTAGGATGGTGGGAGGACCATCTGGTGTTCACTGAGTCTATGGCTAAATTCACAGACAAGATTAGTCTGTGGTTGTGCTACACAGATGACGTAATTATGATTTGGACAGGAGAGGATCAATTATTTTGTGAATTTGTCAATACTCTCAATATCAACTATATTAATTTGAGAGTAGCAACCTCATTGGACAAAAAAGACATTTCTTTCCTTGATATATAAATCAAAAGAGGAATGGACAATGCAATAGAGACTACATTATACCATAGCAAGCAGTCATCCTGAACCATTAAAGAAAGGAATACCCATAGGACAGTACCTTAGACTACAACTTATATGTAGCAGTACTGAAGATTTCAAACTGGAAGCCTAAAAACTCAGAAAGAGATTTAGAGAAAGAGGCTACAGCAACAACATTTTAAAGAAAGTCTATCAAAGGGCCCTATTTTCTGACAGAAATTAGCTGTGAAGTACCACTAAAGCATCTCGAAAAGAAGATCCAAAAATGATTAATCTGATAGGTACCATATTGTACTGAACACAGGGCAGTTAGAGATGTATTGCAAAGACACTAGAATATCCTCACATCAGATGATGTTTTAAAAGAAGTGATAGGAAATACACCTGAAATAACCTTCACATGTAGCAGAAATTTGAGAGATACTTTGGTTCAGAGCCATTTTCAACGTTCCAAACCGGAAACTTGTCTCAAATCTAACATCAAGGGCTTCTTTGTATGTGGGACATGTTAAGCCTGCAAATATGGAATACAATCCAAAACCTTTTCAAGCAGTCAAACTGCAAGAAAATATGAAATTCGACACTTTATTAATTGTAAATCCACAGCAGTTATTTATTTAATCTCCTGCAAATGTGGAAGAACATTATGTTGGCAAAACCAAATGCGCGCTAAGGAGAAGGATACTGGAACATGTAGGAGACATACGTAATAAAAGAGACAGGACAGTGGCCAGGCACATCCATAAGTGCCACAATGGAGATTTGAATTTCTTGAGTTTTATAGGAATTGACAAATTATTTCCTAATTCGAAAAAGGGAGACTTTAACCAAAGTTTCCTTAAATGTGAAGCTAGATGGATATATATGCTGAAAACACTGAGCCCATGTGGTCTTAATGAAGGCTTCACATTTGTTCCATTTATTAAAGACTGAGTAGTCTTATGGCATTATAGTCATCTTTATCAATTCCTTCCCTATATCTGCTATCCGTTAAATATCCATCCATAAGAGCATGCTCCCTCTTACCAGTCAACAACAAGTCTCCTCTCCTATTTGAAATATCCAGGATATATATATATATATATATGTTTCTGTGACAGGTTGAATATATTAATCCTGTTCTTATGATCCTCTTATACATAGATTTAGTCTCTTTCATACTATTACAATATATTAGATCAAAAATACTCACTATATCTCATTCTTTTATTTACTATATCCTTTATTTATGTTTCTAACTATGAACATATAATGCACTATGTATTTCTATAAATTTTAAATTAATTTGTAGCATTATGGTGTATAAATCTACATTTTTCTATTCTTCTCTAATTCATAACATTGTGTTAAATGGGACTTGATTCTTTCTAATTGTAATTCTAGCAATAATACAGATCTGCCCTGCCCCCAACTACATGTGGGTTTTCTGACATGCCCTGGATGTCTGAGGGTATATATACCAGCATCCTTGGTCAGTAGGTAACATCATTATCCCCTGAAGAAGCCGTCAGTAGAACGACGATACGCGTAGGGCAAATGGGTGGTAGGGGGGAAGGATTTTGAAGAGCTAGGCACCTATCTTGTGAATTATATTCTACTTATCTTAGATTCATAGTCAAGAGCAAGCACTTCTGTATAACTAATAGGCTACCCTCAATACAATTAACTCAGAGTTTCAAGCAGTCTGTTACAATAATACAGTATAACTATAACGCTGTCATATTTCTTAGCAGCCTCATTTAACTCTATAATCTCCACAATCTAGCCGATACAGATACTATCAGGTCAGCTTTCGTACTGTCATCTAAATAAGGCAACTTATGATACAAGTAAAAATTCAAGATCTCGATCTTGATGGAGACATTAACCGCATCAGAACCTGTCAAGTTAGCCAGAGTGACTAGCCTATTAGTGAAACACCGATTTCTGACCATTATAATAGTTGTCTGCAGTAACCCACAGTTTACTCCAATATCTGATTGCCATACAAACATGTTAAAAATATATAGGGAGAGTCAATCCACTTTTCAGATATCTAAATACTTATATCTACAATAGAGTTAGCAGAAACTGTATGGTTCTAGGCTAGGGGATTATGCTACTAGATAATTTCTTTACTTAGTAGTTGATACCCTATTTCCCCATGGTTTAATGAGAATCTATGGGCTAACCTGCTGATACTATGGCATACTAATTACCACACAGCCTGCTCTTATTGTCAAGTGGAGTGTTTGATGAATAATAAATCAGAACACTGCCACGTGTGTCAATTTCATGTTTATTTTATTTTGTACTTAGCAATCACCTGACCGTAGCCATCTAAAATCATAACTGGTATCAGATACGATCAGTGGTTACATAGATAAGTAACTCATAGATTTATTTTATGACAGGGACATTTATCCTGTCAGTATCAGCTAATAACCGTATTTGCTAATAGAAGCAAATTAGAATTTGGTTTAGGCTACTATCCGATATTGTAGTTGTCTGCAGTAACTCACGCGATTACTTGTTTTACCACTCTGCTGCTATAAGCAGAAGTTCAGAATTTGAACAAACAGCTTTCAAGTCATACAACATGTAACATAACGTGGCTGTGGTTTTGTTGCAAGGAGGGGATTGACGATCGGTAACATTGTCTCCCCAAGTTTGTTCTTGTCAAGGAGAGCCAAGCCGACTTGGTTACAATACAAAGGTTTTTTCAAATGCGGTAGAAATAGGTGTAAGACCTGTCAATATGTGACACAAGTACAGCTGATGGATCTTTATATGATATTGATAGTTATATAAATTGTGTCACATATGGTGTGATATATCTGTTCACCTGCAGTTTCTGCTCCACTCAATATGTGGGACAGACAGCCCGACAGTTATGTCAGCGGATTAAGGAACACATATATCAGTCTGAGAAACATATTTTAGATTCTGCTGTTTCCAGGCATATCTGGGATGTTCATGGGGGGACTTAAAAGGTCTACATTTTGTGGATATTGAGAGAGTTTGTCTTCCTTGGAGAGGTGGAGATCTCTCCAGACTTTTGGACGAACGAGAAGCGTTCTGGATTCTCACTTTGGGTACCAGAGTTCCCTTCAGCCTGAATGCGGAATGGGACATTGGATGCATTTTTTGATGGATGTTTGCGTTCTATGTCTCATCCATTTTGAAATGAATATGGAAGGTTGTGAATTTTTGGTTGGATTTAGTCAGTATCTTGTGAGTGCACATGTGTTTGTGAGGCAGAGATGCCCTTGTGGGCTACTGTGCTCTGCTCATTTACATAGGTGCTCCTAATAATAATAATCATAAATAATGATAAAAAATATGATATTATTGTTATAATTGTTATATATATTTTTATACGTTTTTTTTTGGTTTTTTTTAAGTTTGTCATGGGTTAGTCTTCATACAAATGGTGAGCATCCTGGCACCGTCAGGGTGTTCCATAGCTGCAGTTGAAAGCCAGGGTATATTCCAGGTCTGAGTGCGGTTTGTGGTGTTCTGTAAGTGTCGGGATGCCTTCCGGAGGTTTTTGTATATTTGTGGTTTTTCTTCTCCAGAAGGGTTAATTACTGTTTTAAATGTTGTCCAATCAGAATTTTCAGGAGTGTTCAAATTGGCCGTAGCTGGCCGATGCACCTGGTCTATGATTAAGCACAGGTATGCGCGAAACATGTCAGACGAGTTCTGGTTCATCATAGTTTATTGTTACATGTGAGCCCTGTTTCCCTTTGTCATCTGGAATGCCTGAATGATGGTTGTTTTATTTTTTGATAAAATAAAGTCTGTTTTTTTATCTACACTGGCCCGGTCATCGTGAGTTGAATTAATTTTCCCAGCGGACCGATGAGTGCCCCGGAGACTCTTGTATGTTTGCCACTGGATTGGATTAGCATTGGTGGAGTGCTGCTTTCAGGAGGCACCCCGGTGATTTTTGCTGGTGAGTACCCCAGAAACTTTTTTCACTATATATATTTCTTGCAACATTTGTATACCAATGTGTAGCACCATAACCTCTTCTCTGTGACACGTTGTAACTCCGAACGAGTGCTCCTTTGGTAATACGCATATTGGAGGTGAAGGATTGGACTTTAGTGATGAGCGAGCACCCCAATGCTCGGATGTTCGGGTGCTCTGACCGAGCACCCCCTGAGGCTCGAGTGCTCGGCCGAGCACCCGAGCCCCATTGAAGTCAATGGGAGGACTCGAGCATTACACCAGGCACCCCCTGCTCTGATGAGGGGAGGGTGCCTGGTCCATAGGAAAAGGGCAGAAAAAGATGGAAACACTACAGAAATGGTTCAGGGACAGCATAGGGAGGATGTCTGGATGCACCTTGGACTCCAACATCGCTGCTGGGAACGATCTTTCGCCCGTAGTACGCCATTTTTACAGACTGACCGTAAAACACACAAAAAGGAAAATAAAAACGACTTTAGGCGAAAAATTGTTACCAAACAGTATTTGCTGTATATTTACTTGTATATCATCTGCAAATTCTCCCAAAAATTTCATCGATTTTCTGAAGTGAGGCCATGATTAAGAGGGAAACGTGCGCAGAGGCAAATTATCCCAAAAATTTCCTTGATTTTCAGAACTGAGGCCATGATTAAGAGGGAAACGTGCGCAGAGGCAAATTCTCCCAAAAATTTCCTTGATTTTCAGAACTGAGGCCATGATTAAGAGGGAAACGTGCGCTGAGCTGACCATCTAAAACATTATGGGTGAGGGTCTGCTGCAGAGCTGACCATCCTAAACATTATATGCGAAGGCCCGCTAGTGAGCTGACGCTATAAAACATTATATGAGAGGGCCCGCTAGAGAGCTGACCCAATAAAACATTATATGAGAAGGCCCGCTGGTGAGCTGACCTATATAAAAATTGGCAAACAGGGCCCGCTGGTGAGCTGGCCCTATATAAAAATTATATCACAGGGCCCGCTGGTGAGCTGGCCCTATATAAAAATTATATCCCAGGGCACGCTGGTGAGCTGGCCCTATATAAAAATTATATCCCAGGGCATATGGAAGAGGAGGAGGAGGATGAGAACATTAAGAGTCAACCATATACCCGTTTTTGGGGTGGAAGGGGTGAATGGGAATACAGAGTATTCCCATCATTGTAAATAACATATATAAAGTGAGTTTATGTTCCCCCGGGGCTTTCCTCCAGTGGAGTGGAGAAGTCAGGGGAAATCCAGGCCTTGTTCATTTTTATAAGTGTCAACCTATCAGCATTGTCGGTGGAAAGGCGGATACGCTTATCTGTTATGATGCCACCAGCAGCACTAAATACCCGCTCAGACAGAACGCTGGCGGCAGGGCAGGCCAGCACCTCCAAGGCGTAGAGTGCCAGTTCATACCACGTGTCCAGCTTGGACACCCAGTAGTTGTAAGGCACAGAGGGATCATTGAGGACGCTGACACGGTCTGCTACGTACTCCTTCACCATCTTCCAAAACTTTTCCCTCCTTGTGACACTAGGCTGCGCATCAGGGTGAGGGTACTGGCGGGGTGTCATGAAGGTGTCCCACGCCTTGGAGAGTGTTGCCCTGCCTTTCTCGGAACTGCTGTGTGCTCCCCTTTTCTCCCCTTCTCGGTTGGCCAAGGTAGCACGTACTCTGCCGCCAGCGTTGTCAGATGGAAAATTTTGGAGCAATTTTTCGACAAGAACCTTCTGGTATTGCACCATTTTGCTTGTCCTCTCCACCGGAGGAATGAGAGATGAGAAATTCTCTTTGTAGCGGGGGTCCAGAAGGGTGAACACCCAGTAATCCGTGTTGTCTAAAATGCGTATAACGCGTGGGTCACGGGAAAGGCAGCCTAACATAAAGTCAGCCATGTGTGCCAGAGTACCAACAGGCAAGATTTCGCTGTCCTCACCAGGAGGATGACTCTCAATATCCTCATCCTCTTCCTCCTCTTCTGCCCACCCACGCTGAAGAGATGGAACTAAAGTTCCATGGCTACCCTCTGTAGCGGAGGCAACCGTGTCTTCCTCCTCCTCCTCCTCCTCCTCCTCCGCCTCCTCCAATTGTCGCTGAGAAGACGAAGTGAGGGTGCTCTGGCTATCACCTTGTGTAAGCTCTTCCTCCCCCATTTCCACCTCTTCCACATGCAAAGCGTCGGTTTTAATTGTGAGCAGCGAGCGTTTCAGTAGACACAGAAGTGGGATGGTTACACTGATAATAGCGTTATCGCCGCTCACCATCTGTGTCGATTCCTCAAAATTGCGTAAAACCTCGCAGAGGTCTGACATCCATTCCCACTCCTCACTTCTGATTACAGGAAGTTGAACGGAGAGGCGACGACCGTGTAACAGCTGGTACTCCACTACTGCCCTCTGCTGCTCACAAAGCCGGGCCAACATGTGGAAGGTGGAGTTCCAGCGCGTGCTCACGTCACACAGCAGCCGGTGAGCTGGCAATTGTAAGCGCTGCTGCAGCTTCAACAGGCCGGCCGAAGCTGTAGATGACTTACGGAAATGTGCACACACGCGGCGCACCTTGGTCAAGAGATCATGCACATTGGGGTAGGTTTTTAGAAATCGCTGCACCACTAAATTAAATACATGCGCTAGGCATGGTACGTGTGTGAGCTTGCCGAGCTCCAAAGCCGCCACCAAGTTACGCCCATTATCACACACAACCATGCCTGGTTGCAGGTTGAGTGGCGAGAGCCACTGCTCGGTCTGGTGACTAATCCCCTGCAACAGCTCTGAGGCCGTGTGCTGTTTGTCCCCAAGGCAGATCAGCTTCAGCACGGCCTGTTGACGCTTCCCCACTGCAGTGCTACACTGCTTCCAGCTACTGGCTGATGGGGGAGTGGCGGTGTGTGTAGAGAATTCGGAGGTGGAAACGGAGGAGGAGGAGCCAATAACGTAGGTGCTGGTGGAAACCCTGATGGAGGTAGGGCCCGCAATCCTCGGCGTGGGTAGCACCCGTGCCATCCCAGTGTCCGAGTCGCTCCCAGCCTCCACGACATTCACCCAGTGTGCCGTCAGGGAAATGTAGCGTCCCTGGCCACAAGCACTTGTCCATGTGTCAGTCGTTAAGTGGACCTTCCCAGTAACTGCGTTGGTCAGGGCACGGGTGATGTTACGGGACACATGGTGGTGTAATGCGGGGATGGCACACCGGGAAAAGTAGTGGCGGCTGGGGACCGCGTACCGAGGGACAGCTGCTGCCATCAGGCTGCGGAAGGACTCAGTGTCCACAAGCCTAAATGGCAGCATTTCGATGGCCAGTAATTTTGAAAGGTGTGAGGTTAGTGCTATGGCCTGTGGGTGGGTGGCTGGGTACTTTCTCTTGCGCTCAAATGCCTGGGGTAACGACATTTGGACGCTGTGCTGGGACAGGGAAGTGGATGTGGTCGCTGATGGTGCTTCAGATGGTACAGGTGCAGGGCGGGAGGTATGCGGGCCTGCGCCTTCGACAGGCGATTGGCCGGCACCGAAAACAGGGGAAGAGGAGGCAGTGGTGTGGCCTGCAGACACAGATGGGCGATCCAGGCGTTCCTCCCACTTACTACGGTGCTTGGATGCCATGTGTCGGATCATGCTGGTGGTGGTGAGGTTTCTAGTGTTCATGCCTCGGCTCATTCTGGTGTGGCACAGGTTGCAAACTACAATTCTTTTGTCGTCCGCACTTTCCTTAAAAAAACGCCATACCGCGGAACACCTACCCCTTGGCAAGGTAGATTTACGCAAGGGGGTGCTCCGTGGAACATTTGCGGGCCGGTTTGGTGCGGTCCGCCTTCTTTCTGTAGCCACACCACTGCCTCTTCCAGCCTGTTGCGGTGCTGCAGATGGCTCACCCTCAGGACTGCTGTCATCGCTCGGCTCTACACCTTCCCAGGTGGGGTCAGTCACCTCATCGTCCACCAAGTCCTCCTCCACTTCCTCACTCTGATCATCCTCCTCAAGTCTTGATCCCACCACATACTCAGTCATTGACAACTGTATAACATTCTCCTCAACAAGGTCTTGAGACGGAAATAGTGGTTGATTTAATGGCAACTGTGTCTCATCATCATCATCATCATCATCATCCACTACTTCCTTTGACCTTAAATGCCGTTCACATCTGTCATCTTCTTGTGATTGGGTAGCCTCTAGAGGTTGTGAATCAGGGCACAAGATGTCATGTTCCTCTGCAAGCGTGCTTGGAGAGAGGGTCAAATGAAGGATTGGTGATGAGACGAGCTCATCACTATATCCCAGTGTGGGATCACTTCTTTGACCAGACCGTGTATGGTGGGAGGAAGGATGATCAGAGTGAGGATTATGTTGACCAGACTCTTGGCTACTGAGAGTGGACTTGGTGGAAGACAGGGTGGTGCTTAACCGACTGGAAGCAGTATCAGCTGTCATCCAACCGACCACCTGTTCGCACTGGTCGGACCTCGAGAGTGATGTCCTGCGACGCCCTGTGAAATCAGACATGAAGCTAGGTATGGTGGATGTCTTTCTTTCTTGTGCTCTGGCACCAGGCACAGTTTCTCCGCGTCCTGACCCGCGCCCTGAACTTTCAGGATCACGTCCACTTCCCCGTCCCTTTTTACCCGCCTTCTTCATCTTACACGATATATATGACTTTAATATATATGAGTTTGAAAACTTAACAGTATTTCTTACTATTCTGCAACTCTGCAGAGTACACAGAATAGGCTGCTAAACTGCGGTGACACACACTGAATGGAATATGTGACTTTAATATTTGAGTTTGAAAACTTAACAGTATTTCTTACTATTCTGCAACTCTGCAGAGTACACAGAATAGGCTGCTAAACTGCGGTGACACACACTGAATGGAATAAGTGACTTTAATATTTGAGTTTGAAAATTAACAGTATTTCTTACTATTCTGCAACTCTGCAGAGTACACAGAATAGGCTGTTAAACGGCGTTGAAACACACTGAATGGAATATGTGACTTTAATATTTGAGTTTGAAAACTTAACAGTATTTCTTATAATTCTGGAACTGTACAGAGTACACAGAATAGGCTGTTAAACGGCGGTGAAAGACACTGAATGGAATATGTGACTTTAATATTTGAGTTTGAAAACTTAACAGTATTTCTTATAATTCTGCAACTCTGCAGAGTACACAGAATAGGCTGTTAAACGGCGTTGAAACACACTGAATGGAATATGTGACTTTAATATTTGAGTTTGAAAACTTAACAGTATTTCTTATAATTCTGGAACTGTACAGAGTACACAGAATAGGCTGTTAAACGGCGGTGAAAGACACTGAATGGAATATGTGACTTTAATATTTGAGTTTGAAAAATTAACAGTATTTCTTACTATTCTGCAACTCTGCAGAGTACACAGAATAGGCTGCTAAACTGCGGTGACACACACTGAATGGAATATGTGACTAATATTTGAGTTTGAAAACTTAACAGTATTTCTTACTATTCTGCAACTCTGCAGAGTACACAGAATAGGCTGTTAAACGGCGTTGAAACACACTGAATGGAATATGTGACTTTAATATTTGAGTTTGAAAACTTAACAGTATTTCTTATAATTCTGGAACTGTACAGAGTACACAGAATAGGCTGTTAAACGGCGGTGAAAGACACTGAATGGAATATGTGACTTTAATATTTGAGTTTGAAAACTTAACAGTATTTCTTATAATTCTGCAACTCTGCAGAGTACACAGAATAGGCTGTTAAACGGCGTTGAAACACACTGAATGGAATATGTGACTTTAATATTTGAGTTTGAAAACTTAACAGTATTTCTTATAATTCTGGAACTGTACAGAGTACACAGAATAGGCTGTTAAACGGCGGTGAAAGACACTGAATGGAATATGTGACTTTAATATTTGAGTTTGAAAAATTAACAGTATTTCTTATAATTCTGGAACTGTACAGAGTACACAGAATAGGCTGTTAAACGGCGGTGAAAGACACTGAATGGAATATGTGACTTTAATATTTGAGTTTGAAAACTTAACAGTATTTCTTATAATTCTGGAACTGTACAGAGTACACAGAATAGGCTGTTAAACGGCGGTGAAAGACACTGAATGGAATATGTGACTTTAATATTTGAGTTTGAAAACTTAACAGTATTTCTTATAATTCTGGAACTGTACAGAGTACACAGAATAGGCTGTTAAACGGCGGTGAAAGACACTGAATGGAATATGTGACTTTAATATTTGAGTTTGAAAACTTAACAGTATTTCTTATAATTCTGGAACTGTACAGAGTACACAGAATAGGCTGTTAAACGGCGGTGAAAGACACTGAATGGAATATGTGACTTTAATATTTGAGTTTGAAAACTTAACAGTATTTCTTATAATTCTGCAACTGTACAGAGTACACAGAATAGGCTGTTAAACGGCGGTGAAAGACACTGAATGGAATATGTGACTTTAATATTTGAGTTTGAAAACTTAACAGTATTTCTTATAATTCTGCAACTCTGCAGAGTACACAGAATAGGCTGTTAAACGGCGGTGAAAGACACTGAATGGAATATGTGACTTTGATATTTTAGTTTGAAGACTTAACAGTATTTCTTCCTATTCTGCAACTCTGCACAGTACACAGAATGTGCTGCTACACTGCGGCGAAGCACACTGAATGGAATATGTGACTTTGATATTTTAGTTTGAAGACTTAACAGTATTTCTTCCTATTCTGCAACTCTGCACAGTACACAGAATGTGCTGCTAAACTGCGGCGAAGCACACTGAATGGAATATGTGACTTTGATATTTGAGTTTGAAGACTTAACAGTATTTCTTCCTATTCTGCAACTCTGCACAGTACACAGAATGTGCTGCTAAACTGCGGCGAAGCACACTGAATGGAATATGTGACTTTGATATTTTAGTTTGAAGACTTAACAGTATTTCTTCCTATTCTGCAACTCTGCACAGTACTCAGAATGTGCTGCTAAACTGCGGCGACGCACACTGAATGGAATACGTGACTTTGATATTTTAGTTTGAAGACTTAACAGAATGTGCTCTAATCTGCAACTTTGCACACTAAACAGAATGTGCTCTAATCTGCAACTTTGCACACTAAACAGAATGTGCTCTAATCTGCAACTTTGCACACTAAACAGAATGTGCTCTAATCTGCAACTGTGCACACTAAACAGAATGTGCTCTAATCTGCAACTTTGCACACTAAACAGAATATATATTTTTTTTTTTTTTTTTTTTTGTTTTTTTCCCCCCACACCAAATAACCTGCTGCCCCCACACACAGTAGTCCTAAAAAGGACTTTTGGTTCTTTTTTTTTCACAATTTTTGTTTTTTTCCTCCCTACACTGCCTTTCCCTTCCTATCCTCAGCTCTCCCTGGCTCAGACTGAGCCGAACTCGATGGTCAGGTGCTATACAGCACCTGACCACGGGTTCTGGCCAGCCAATCAGTGTAATGCCAGCAGCCAACATGGCTGCTGGCATTACACCGATGTCAGAGCCTCCCTGCACGTTTATTGGCTGCGCAGCAGCCGCAAAACGTGCGGGGAGGAGACCCGAACATGGCGGGCGAGCACATGCGGTACTCGTACGAGTACCGCCATGTGCCGAGCAGAGCGATGCTCGAGCCGATCCGAGCATCGGCCGAGCATGCTCGCTCAACACTATTGGACTTGTTACAATTCAGTTTGCATCTTAAAGAAATATCATCTCTGAATATGTTGTGAGATTTATGTGTTTATATTGGGGATACATCTTCATTTATACCAATTTTTATTAACCGTGGCCAGTGTAGTTTTTTCAATGGTAACAGGATGATGTCAGAGGGCTCTATGGACTAATTTATTTTCAGTGATTTTAATGACACCAATGCAAGAAGACAACGCATTGATGTTCTGTTTGAAAGTGAATTATCACAACCGATGCAATTAGAGAATTTGGATCTTAAAACCATTTTTCAAAGATTGGAGAAAGTCCTTATTAAAGGGATAGTAATACCTAAAATGTAAAAAAAAATATGTTGTAGGGTTTATCCCCCTGAGTAAAACAAGAGTACTCCCACTGCTGAAAGATGTTTCATTCAAAAGTTATTAATTTTCAAAGTTGAATTTTTTAGGTGCAATATCACAGTGGCCTGAAATTGTACAGTGGCGCTGTTGCTACACCATCCTATGGAGATTTATGGTCCTGAGACCAGAGCTGTCCATAGGATCGTGTAGCAACAGTGCCACTGTACAATTTCAGGCCACTGTGATATTGCACCTAAAAAATTCAACTTTGAAAATTAATAACTTTTGAATGAAACATCTTTCAGCAGTGGGAGTACTCTTGTTTTACTCAGGGGGATAAACCCTACAACATATTTTTTTTTACATTTTAGGTATTACTATTCCTTTAAGGATTTAAAGGTGTGGTGGGATATTAATACTCTGAACAAGTATCTGGAAGCGAAACGAAAAGCCAATAAGAACTAACCCACTGCAAAAGTAGAAACCCCAGGGAGAGCAAAAAGTTATTGAGATTTGGAATACGTTTGGATACCAAATGAATAATGAGAATACATCATATCATGCGACTTCTCTACATATGACAACTGGATCTGTCCACTTTCAAGTTATATATCTGATCGTTTTGGAACTGGATGTTTATAGTCTCATTGAGAGAGTTTAGATATTTTGGATATAATCCCTTGGCAGGATTTGTTCACAATGAATTCAGTGTATTAGGAATTCATCAGCTGTAATATAACATATGTTGTGCATAAGTATATATTTAGCAAGGATATTGGCACTTAGGTAATGTTTTGTAACATTCTTTGGACTGGATTTTGTCCCTTGTAGATTGGGTTTTGGGGTATCTTAGATATTTTGATACTTGCATTTGGTATATTTAGATCCTACAATTGTTTTGTGTTTTTTTTGGGTACAATCCAGCCTCAAGAATGATAAAAAAATTTTTTTGTACGTATGATTAATGATTTGATATGTTGATATTGGAGGTATTAATATTTTTTTTTTTTCTCTTGAGATAATGAGCTGTATTTAATGTACAATTTGGTGTATAATTATACTCCACTTCCAATGATATTTACCTTAGGATAGTACCAATTTTTGTGCACTCAGAGGACTTTTATATGGGCATTAGTAATTTTGAATTCCGTCCTCCAGTGGTTTTATTTGAGATATGGTATGGATCAACACTCAAGATATTCATTCTTTATTTAGTTGTGACATTTGAACTTACCTCAATAAGTGTGTTTTAAGATCTTTTTGTAGAATTCTGTAATTACATTTTCTTGTTTGGTATTAGAGAGCGGGATATAGGAAGATAATGTGAAAAATACCTGAATTTGGGACGTTGGATGGATGTATAATTTTCTGCGGCTATGCAAATATTATAAATAGTTCGGAGATCTAAATGACGGCGGATTTGTAATTGCTTGATAGTATCTTATTTCTTCCATCTCGCCTCGCCTCTTCCTTATCTGCGATACTCCGATGTGATCATGCGTTTAGTATTATGCAAATGAGTCACGTGAGGTATGACGAGTCACATACTATTTTGATCGTTTACGTCTCCTTTTTCTCTTCTCGCTCCCTGTGTCAATGTCTTATAATAAATTATATCATGGATTCGCTCTGTTAATGTGCTGTGTGATCTTTTGATTATGCGACGTGGAGTTTGTATTTTCGTTATTTACTCTAGTGCGATCACATGAGTGGGTCATGGGACATAGGGTAGCGATACCAAGAACTATTTGAAGAGGCGGTTATTTTGAATATCAATAGCAATATGTTTATTTTTTAGTCTATACTAGCCCAATAAATGAGAGCGAGAAGGTCTGTCGCGGATCGAAGGTATTTGAACATCTGACCATAGTTGAATATTGTTCCTTGGTTGAGACGGTCACGTGACATTTCACCGTGCTCTCATTGGTACTCTGAGTGTTTAAAAGTTGTGTTTGACCGTTAAGCCCCTGACGAAGCCAGTATGGCAATACGTGTGGGGAAGTGTAGCTGGTCCGGATAGAACCCTGTGATCCATTTTCTATCTCTGGATATCCTGTTCAGAGTTTTGTTTATATGTGGAGGTTGATGATAAGTAACCTTTCTTTTTCTCTATGATTTGTTGTATCTTACTACTTGTTTGAGGTACATTCTATTATGTTTAATAGACTCTGTATGGATAATGTACTATTATATATTTGATATAATTATTGATGCGCTGCCTTGTATTTGTTATACGCTGTATGCTTTATGTCACTCTTGTAGGTTTGCGCTTTTTTGTATTTGTATCAGGGATTTTATGGATCATGGTTTTATATCCGGATCTACATGGTTTTAACTGATTTTATTGTAATTGGTATATTCCTTGTATCTGAATAAACTCTATATTTTTGTATTTGACTTTATCTATTTGGCTACGGAGTGCCTCATTTAGAAGCTGCTTTCTGTAGTTACTCTGGGAGGATATTATTTTTTTGCTCTCCCTGGGGTTTCTACTTTTTGAGTGAGTTAGTTCACAATAAAAATAAAACTTCTCATGCTGGTTAGTCTTTGGACTACTATGGGCCGTATGTTCAAAGGGATAAAGACAAAAAATTGTTGTATGAATGACAAAAATAAGCAATTGTATGCATGAACAATATATTTTCTATAGCATATACAACAAAAAACGAGTAATGTCCGTTGTGTACAACACAACTCCAGAATTGCTGGGAAAAGGGGAGGGGCAAGGGAGTGGCTAAACTATTCTCCAATGTTGTATAGTGGAAAAGAAAATTTGTCATAACGAACGACAAAAAAGGTCTTTCAAAAGACAAAATTTGTACTTTAAGAAAAAAAGTGGAGGGAATGTGTTCTGAATGTGAGAATTTGTGCCTTTAGTTAAGACATTTTTGTCGTTAGTTAAGACATTTTTTAAGACATTTTTGTCGTTAGTTAAGACATTTTTTGTCTTTACATATGACAATTTCAGTCAGGACAAACGATATATTTCCAATCATAACCAACACTCTCTGAAAATATTAATGTTCCCAACATCACTGTACTTTGAAAAGTCGTTATAAATGACAAAAGCTATTTCTCTACTTCTTTGAACACATAGCCCTATATGTGTATCTTAGGAGGTCACCAGATTCATAAACCTCCTATACAAATTATAATGTCCTAAGGTGCTTAAAATGTATCTAATTATCCCCACACTGTAGGGGATTTCAACTTAGCCACTCTAACTAGGCAATACTTATTTAAGTCCTGTAGGTTTTGCAAGTTAGGTGGCAGTATACAGCCATTGAGGATATCCCTATGGGTTTCAATTCTACTGCTTAGCTGCATTCTGTTTACCCTCCCCCCCCATTAAGTGGACTTAGTTCCATTTTTTAACGTTCACTTGGATAATCTCCAACAATTTAGAGAGTTATTTTGGTTAGTTACCATTTTAAATAAATACTGATATGGGCATGTGACAGTGCAGAACTGGTCTCTTTTTACAGCACTCCGACTGAGCTTTATCTACAGGTATAGGCTCATATGAGAGTAGTTGTAAAATTCTCCTCTTTTTCTAGATGAGTAAACAGAAGTGATCAAAACCTATATATGAGCATAAACTAATGTAGGCATAATATGAAAAAGAATTATGTACAAAGCATTCATATATGAAACATAAAGCTATAATGCAATCAAAAGCAACTACCAATCAGTGATATATTATATACAACAACTTAGGTTAACTATAAACAAACACATTCATATCCAGTATTTTTACTAATTTCTTACATGCTAATAAGATGAGACATATGGAAATATACTATGCTATTCACAGTTGTCCAGTGTGGAACAAAATGTAGCAATTTTAACAAAGCAATCAGCCAACTGTAAAAACCAATAGGACTAATTTGCTATGTGGAAAGTATATTAGAAGAACATAATTCGAAGATCATTCACTTACAACTTTTAATTCACTGCCAGAGGTAATCTGAACAGAAGTAGGTAAATTCCCTGGAAGCTACTTATCAGTCACTGTAGATCCTGCACTCCCCGGGGAACTCATTATGTGTGTAACAAGCATTATATTCATTAGACAAATTGTTTTTATTAATTGGCAACTGTGATTACTGTCATATCAACTTCACCATTATTGCAAATATGTGAGTTTTTAGTTTCTAATATTGTTTAAAGTAATTATAATAAAGGTTATATTTAATAAATACTGCCACCCTCACCCTACACTTCTTTAAGTTGATATTTTTAAGAATTATCATATGCTCCATGAAGTATCTTTAATTCATGCTATGATTTTTTTCTTTCTTTTTACATATTGTAATGTATTATATAATTTGCTCATGAAATTCCTTTGGTCCTGCAGTTTTAAATTGATCAATACCACGATTGTATTACAGCAGTAATCTCAACATTCATTCACTCTTATTTGCCTGTTTCCAGTTTTAGTATATAGTTTATATATAGTCCCTTTTCTTATAGTCAGGTCTGCAAGAATTATTAATGAAAGAAAAAGTACCAATCAATTCCTTGGTATTTAGACTCCACCTGTATTGTCTGCTATTTGAACTTTCTGTGTAATTAGTTTACAATACACAGAGCAGAGCATGCCACTGAGTTTCCACACTATGTCAATTTATAAAGGGACTTGCAAACATTGGAGAAATTAACTCAATGTTTTAATATAAATAAAGAACAACAGAGTTTACAATCAAAAGGGAACATTTCTTAAAAAGATTGGAATCCATAGAGACTGCCCAACTAATGCAACTTTTTTTTATTAATTGTTATAAATAAATAAATAAATAAATATTAAAAATATCTGCTTAACGCTTTCCAGTCTCTGAAAAAACTCATGGGGGAATCACATTAAACTCAAAACTAAACTGCTAGTTGCGCTCCAACATACAATCTGATATTAGATGAATAAGTGTCATTTACATTGATGCTGATGAGATCTTCACAGAGCCCTGTAATGGATCCTACCCATTACTTGAGCCCTTGTCTGGGTTAGAGACTGGGTACCCAAACCATCCTACAAACTAGGGACATTTTGCCCTATTGGGACCCTATTCTGAGACTTATCGTATGACTCTTCAAACCAGAGTCATACACTAAAATAGACACTGAGTGAATGGGCAGTTTGATACATAGAGCTGTCCTGGGTTACATTCCTGTGCAAGTGTATTAAGTTTGGTTTTATGTATTGTCATATATTGTATGTGTTTAATTGTACTTGTCCAATTCGAAGGTTTCTGCAATCACCAACTACCAGGTATGCAAATATCTTCCATAGCCTAACATGGGGAAGGGTAGGCAGATCAATGATTGGTCAAGGTTGGAGCAGGACATTCAAAATAGTCAAACAAAGGCTCCAACCCTGGGCCCTTGTCCCTAGGATGTGTATTATAGCCACTCCAGCCATTTGATTACGTGTACTGTAGGTAGACCCCTTGCTGTGTGTTAATTAAGCCATTGTGAACTGCAGTCAGACCCCTTGGCCATTGTGTAAAGATGTGTATTCGAGTCCCTCAGCCTTTTGTCCCAGCGTTTACCCTTCATCAGCCCCTTTGTATAAATACTGTAATCATGTCTGGCCCTTTGTGTTATGTTTACACCATCTGTCTTTTGTCTAGTATTGTATCTTGATGTGGTTCACCATGTATAAAAGAGTTTAAGTTTATGCAATAAAGTGTGTTACAGTTTGAACTTCAACTGGCTCCTGTCCCTCTGTTGCTGGATGGTATCAAGGGACTTCTGTTGACCCCCATCCTAGGAAGAAATGCTGCTTGAGTAACCAGTGGAGCTGCCTGCTTGTAGCTGACCTCAGAAGGGAGAAACCTAGAACGACGGCCTGAGTTCAACCCAAGGACTTGGGTATCCGTTACAAGCCCCTTCCCTATGAAGGAAGCAAAATAAAGTTCTTCCATAGGTATCTAATTAAGAGTAATGAGAGATATCCCAGCAAATTATTTTTGCCATAAGGTCTACAAGGATTTTCCTTTAAACGTGCATCTACTGTAGGTCATCAACATCTTATTCAACCCTAGCTATTATGAGTGCTTCTGCTGATGAAAGAAGTACAGCACCTTTGATACCAACTAGTACAATTGCAACATCTAGCCCCAGTAGTAGTAGCCTTTCAGTGCATGAAGTCTACAGTATGAAGATACTTCACTCAGGATCCAAAAACTAAACATGGTGCTATCTGATGTCTGTGTAAAGAGAATGTAAGTAGGGAAAAAGCAGGCTCACACCTAGACACCTCCTTACTGAGATCCCACCTGAAGCACAACCACAGGTCTGTTTGGGAGATACACCATCAACTTGTCAGAGGTTCCACAACTAGCAGCAGCAGAAGCAGTCCTAAAAGTTCCAGGGCTCTCTGGGGCACATAATAGAAGTGATGATTTTGATGTGTCAGAGCGTGTGTCATGATTTTGTTAATTTGAAATAACACCTATGGCTTCTGCTGTAGAGGAGTATGACTGTGTTTGCCATAGAAGATGACAATAGTCATAGAATGACCACACATGTTGCCACCGCCTCCTCTAGTCATGTTGTTAAAGCAATAAAGTTCTTTTAACATATGCTGACAACCCACTCTTAATGAGTTATTGGACAGGAGTCACAAATTTCACAAAAATAATCCCAAAGTATACCTGCGGAATGGGCAAGTTGCTAAGAAGTTGACAGTTCACTGCTGCTTTATTCTTTTGTAGAAAACAGAGGTTATAAAGTACTGATGTCATGTACTACATCCCACAGTCATATCCCAAGCCACAGTTATTTTTCAATTATGGCTGTGCCATAATTGTACAAGGGCTGTAAACCTCTTATGGAAAGAAAATTCACCTGACACAGACAAGTGGACAAGTGGGCAGAGTGAACACCATATGACTTGCACTGATCACTGGGCTTTTCCTCTCACCAGTGGACAATAATAGCTTGCAGCATCAGGTCACAGCTAGTAATCTTGGCTCTTGTTCTGGAGGCATTATTAAAGGACACAGCAGCAGGGTAACCTATACTATTGCCATGTCACTTTGTGTATGCAAAGTTTTGAGAGACAATTCCATGCAGGTTATAATGGGATAGCTTGCATCCCACTCTTTAAAAGATGGATTTGTGTCTGCTGATAATGGCTCCAACATAATAGCTGTCATGAGAACAGACTATATGGAACATGTAACCTGGTTTGTCCATGTCCAAAATTTAGTTTTAGTATGTGACTAAATACCTGTAAGAATCCAATACACTCAGAGAGATGATGAATTTTGGCCACAAAATATGTGCCAAATTTAGCTGCTCCTACAGTGCTAGCAGTGCATTATATTCCAAACCAGAGTAACAACTTGCCTCATTACCAGCTGAAAATGGATGTCCCTACCAGGTAAAATTACACATTGTACATGCTAGACTGTCTGTACAAGCAACATAAGGCCATTTGCAAGTATACAATGCAAAACTGAAAGGTTTAGGAGGGAGCATCTTTATCAGCTGGGCAAAGTCAATTAATGTGTGATCTATGTGAGCTGCTGAAATATTTTGAGGTGACCACTCTCCTGGTTAGTTGTGTAGGGGCAGTAATTAGCAAGATTCCTCCACTTATATATTTACTGCAGAAAAAAACTGAGGACCATGGCTGATGAATTTTTCAGACATGCACCAGATAGTGAAGGAAATGTTGTTAGCATACTTAGAATAGGATCCTCACACAGTGTCTATTAAAAACAATGAGGAATACATTATTGCTACTTTGCTGGTCAATTTGCAAAAAGGAATGATGATGATCAGCAGCATCTCTCTGATGAACTGGATATAAAGATCGATCGAGTGGAGAGTTGCATTGTGGTGGATGAGAGAGAGAATGTTAGGGCCAGCAGCCGCAACATCAACAAGAACATCTCAACATATTTCTGAACATGTCATTGTTATCAAACAAAGAAAGTCATGTGACTCAGGGGCGTCAAGTTAACACTGGTGGTGGTACATCTTTATGGGATTTGCTCCCAGTGTATAGGTTTGTAACTAACACGCACGAACACTGTGTAGCTCCTAGGAGTGGTCCCATTGCCTGTGAGATAGTTATAGTATGCTTGCAGGATAGCTGCATTCTAGGAAGATATATTGACCCCATTGACTACTGGCAAACAAACACAGTGTGTGTGGCCAGCTGTGGAAACCCTTACTTGCACACCAACAAATGTGCAGCCTGAGTGGGTTTTCAGTAGTACTGGTTGTATTGTTAACGACTGTAGGACATAGCTCTCAAGTGACAGTTTGGGATACTTTTTAAAATAATGAACCAGAATCTAATACCATCTGAGTATCATGAAGCAGATGTGGACAAAACAACACAACACAGGAAAACCCATGACACATGTACTATTAACAGAAGTACTGAGTACAAAAATGGATTTAAAGGGTTACTACCATCTAACACTGTTGGGACCACTGCTATAACCACTGAATAATGTTTGAAAATAATCTGATAATAAATCAAGCTTAAATTTGATTCAGATATGAAAATGTAAATAATTTGTCTAGCATTCATATATATATTCATATATATATATATATACACATTAATCATACTACTATAACCATAGACATCTACCACATTCACTGTCATCTTATTTTTTATGTATTGTTTTAAATATAATGCTTAGCTTAGAAGCAGGCTTATAGAAAGAAAAACCTGAAAAACATTTGTTTGCTGGGTTTCTCATGTATTTCTCTGGGATTTTTGCCTCTGTTCTTTGTGCCATTGGGGAGGGACAAAGGGCACAGTGACAGTGGCTCTCAAGTGACCTAATACAAAACTGTCAATACAATAAATTACACAGAACTCTTAAGCAGTATTCAAAAGTTTATTAAGAGCTATTTTAACCATTTAAGGACCAGTGGGATGCACAGCCCTATGATGATTTTATTATCATTTACTTTTTCCATAATTTCATTTCACCATAAGCATCCATAAGTGAAATGGATAATACAAATGTCACTTTCTACACGTAACAATGCAAATGCCATTTGATTATTCCAGCTGAATCCTGAAATAATGCACAGCACCTGAAATTCTCAGACAAAAACATCTGAATTTACCTTAAACATGATAATTGTCATGCTTATTTTCATGCTTCCCTCATGCCTTTTCAAAAGGTGCATTGTTTGATAATTGTGGATTTGCAACCTCATAAATCTTGAGTGACACAGAAAATGCTTCCCTTGTGAAGTACTTAGCGCCACTGCAATGGCACATACAAATTGAGCCTTTGAAAACTGTCTGACATTTCTGCAATAACTTGTAGGCAAATAAACATATACCAATTAGATTTGCTGAATTTACAGATAATTGTTTTAAAATCAGATTCCTATTCTCTGCAATTTACTTTGACAGACATTTCAAAATTATATTTACAATTATTTTAAAAACATAATAAACCCTTTAACCCGTTAAAGACCCATTATGTGCCACAACTGTCATGCTGCACAGGTTGAAACTGAGTGCACCAGGATTGGAGCGCTCAGTTTCACTCCTTCTCTGTTCTGCCAGTACATGTGATCGCTCCAGCAGCGTTCACATGTACCGGCTTTTTCATTTACAAAGACAATGTGTTTTACACATTGCCTTTGTGACTGTTCTCTTCCTTACTATGAAAGCCAGCTGGGAAGAAGACAGAGGCAGAAGTTGGGGGTATTAATCCCTTCAGCGCTGGAGCTTTGGGCAGAATAAATGCAGGTTCTTTTTGACCTGCTAACAGCAGCTTGCTTGGTTTTAAAGTAAAATACATTGCTCAGCTTCACATTTATTTACACAAACGTATTTATAAAACATCTATTAAAGTTTAAACACACATTAATCCCAATGTTACAATTGTGGAGAAAAGTAATACACTTATACACACTACAGAATCTTATCCAACAAAAAGGTAGAAACTGGGGGAAAGAGGGACGTGAGGATTTTCACCCCAGAGGGAGAGTGCCCACTTAAAACTGCCCATGTTGTAGGTATGAATGACTGGTCATGCCTTTCATGCAGTCTCCATAAAAATGTAACCATTACACACAAATAATCACAAGAGAAAAAATAAAGTGTTTTCTTTTAAATTTTTTTTATCCATTTTCTTTAATTTTAATAGCATTAACAGATGGGTTATCCATATAAGTGTGGGGTCAAACGGTGTGTGAAAAAAATGTATGAGGCTGGAATAAAAGACTTAGGGCCATTTTTTGAAAGGGATAACAAGAAAATGTCGTATGAAAGACAAAAATAAGTATGCATGAACGACATATTTTCTATAGAGTATACGACAAAAAAACTAGTGATGTCCGTTGTGTATGACACAACTCCAGAATTGCCAAGCAAAGGGGCGGGGCAAGGGCGTGGCTAAACTATTCTCCAGTGTCATATAGAGGAAAAGAAAATTTGTCGTAACTAACAAAAATGTCTTGCAAAAGACAAAATTTGTACGTTAAGAAAAAAGTGGAGGGAATGTGAAGTTCTGAATGTGAAAATTTTTTGTCTTTGGTTAAGACATTTTTTGTCGTTAGCTAACCCCTTCGCAACCATTGACGTGCCAGGACTGTTGCGGCAGTCTGGCACTTAAGGACCAATGATGGTCCTGGCACGTCATGGAGTTGAGGGCTCTTGGCACGGCTGCAAGGAAGTATTAAAAAAAAAAAAAAAAAAAAAAAAAACATGGTCGTCAAGCGCCGGTCCTTAAGGGGTTAAGACATTTTTTGTTGTTAGTTAAAACATTTTTTATCTTTACATACAACAATTTCAGTCAGGATACTTACTTACATACTTACAATCACAACCTGCACTCTCTGAAAATATTAATGATTTCAACGACACTGTACTTTGAAAAGTCGTTACAAACGACAAAATCCATTTCGCTACTTCTTTCAACATATGGCCCTTAGAGGGAAAACTGTTGAAAGGTCAGAACTGCTCCGGTCCTTAACCCCTTCAGTGCCAGAGGCTTGGGCCATTTCCTATACCCTGCAGGCCAGACATTTTTTCAGCATTTTTGCTATCCTTCTGTTTAGGCTTGATTTACTCTGGTGATTTTTAGTTACATATGGAAAACTATATATTGTTTTTTTTCAGAACAAATTGTGCTTTCTTGTGGTACCTTACATGAAGAGAATTTTACATTGTGCAAAAAGCTATTATGTCATAATGACAAAAAAAGTGAAAATTTACTCATTTTGCTAAAATCACATACTATGTATCAAAAACATTTACCTTGATTGAAAAAGCTCCGAGTTCCCCGAGTAAAAAAATACCAAATTTGTATAGTTTTACCTATGTCCATGGCTAGCGCACAGCCCTTATCACCAGCAGCGCAAAATGACATTTTCAACTCTATAAACTAATATGCGCATTCTAGGGTTTTTGTGGTAAAACTACCCTAAAACAGTGGAATAACTATATAAAACTATATATTTCTGAAAAGTAGACAACCTGCCGCATCTAATGAGGGGTAACTTGCCTTCTTGCCCTAAGCCTGTTGTGCCCAGATGCTTCCAGAATGTGGCACTATAGGAAAAAAATAGCATTTTCTTACAGTTCTGCCCCTTCATCTGTACGCAAAACTGTGAAAAGCATGGAATTTCCAGCTGTATTCATTAGCTAGTGCTCTTAGGAGAAAATGACACCTCATTGGTAGGAGTTCACCTACCTTAGTGGGCGCTATAAGTACCAAACTACACCTATTGCAACCTCTAATTTTGCAAACATTTTCTCAAACATTACTTGTCTGTACAAAAATGGTTATAACTAGAGAAGTGAAAAAAGGCTACACAAACCATACCATTTTGGAAAGAAGATAACCTGCCACATCTAATGAGGGGTCAATTGCCTTCTTACCCCAGGCCTGTTGTGCCCAAATGCTTCCGGAAGTTGGCACCATAGTAAAAAAATGGCATTTGCTTACATTTCTGCCCCTTCAAATGTATGGAACTCTGTGAAAACCAAGGAATTTTCAACTGCATTCATTAGCAAGTGCTCTTAGGAGTCAAATGACACCCCATTGGTATGAGCTGACCTACCTTAGGGGGTGCTAGAAGTAGAAAACTACACCTACTACAACCTCTGATGTTTCTAACATTTTCTCAAACGTGACTTGTCTGTATGAAAATGGCTATAACATCTTCTTTTGGAAAGAAGATAACCTGCCTCATTTAATGAGGGGTCACTTGCTTTTTTACCCCTAAGTTAGTGTGCACAACTATTTCCAGAATGTGGTGCTACAGGAAAAACAAACAAACATTTGTTTTACACATCAGTCAATTCAAAGATACTAAAATGGTTCAACGGAGTGGGATTTCCTAGGAGGACTTCTTGCTAGCCTAAGAAAAATGGTACCCCACTGTTGTGGGTTGACATACTAATTTTGGTGATGAGCGTAGCTACCAGTGAAACAGGGATGGGAAAGCAAACAGTGTATGTGTGATTGAATGGCTAACAGATGAAAGAAGCTAGGGCGTCAGCCAGTGTACGTGTGGGCCTGTGACTACCAGTGTAACAAAGTCTGTGGGTGGGTGAGGGGTTAGGCAGTGTGTGTGGGTATGAGCAGAAGAGCAAGGATGGTGGTGATGGTGGGGGGGCAGTGTCTGAGAGTGTGTATGGGGGGATCTGTGACTACCAGTGTGCACTGTATGTCCCCCTCATACAAAGTTTGATTCCCAGCCTGAATCTAGTGCATACTGGTACTTTGAGTCTACCAATAGGCAGTGGAAACAGGCTGGGGGTCAGGCTGGGGAATGGGATTGCCAGTTGGCTGTGGAACCAGGCAGGGGGATATGGTATGTGGGGGAAGGGGGGATTGGAGGCATTTTGTGTGCATGCCACAGGGGTGCCCAATACACTGCAAAGCAATGCGTTGGGAGCCCTGTTGCACACAAATAGTTTTTTTTTTTTTTAATTATTATTTTATATTCATACCTCATTGGGGAGGCAGTATCAGGAAGATTCCTGGTGTCCCTCATCAAGGTCTAAAAACAGAATAATGAAAAAATAAAAAGTGTGTGTGTGTGTGTCACGGGGGTCCAAAGCATTGCAAAGCACTGCGTTGGATCCCCCCGTGGCACGTCCTTTTTTTTTGTTTTTTCCCCCAATATTTTTGTGTAGACCTCGTTGGGGGCATCAGAACCCATACAATGAGGTCTAAATAAAAAATAAAAGGGGGAAAAAAAAATAATCCTTTGTGCTACACAGGGGTGTCCAGTGAATTGCAAAGGGCATTGGGCCCCTGTGGCACACAAAGGGTTACTTTTTTTTATTGTTACTTTGTATTCAGATGGCCACCATACAAGCTCTGATCACAAAGTAATGATAAAAAGTCCTGTGTGTGCCACAGGAAGGGGGTCTGCATTGGACCCACCCCTCCCAGTGTCATACAAAGAGTTTTTTTTTTTTTTTTCAAGCAATGCATTGGATCCTTGTGGCACTCAGAGGGTTAATTTTTTTAAACAATACTTTGTAATCAGAGCTTGTTGATTACAACAAAGTAAAGATAAAAGCCCTGTGTTTGCCACAGGAGGGGGGTGCATTGGACCCCCTCTGGCACACACGGGGTTAATTTTTTTAATTTTTTTTGTAATTATAGACCTCATTGAGGGGCATCAGGACCCCCCCGATCCCCCCAATGAGGTCTTGCAATAAAAAAAATCCCCCCCAAAAGAAGTGACCCTGTGAGTGCCACAGGGGTCTCCAGCACATTGCAAAGCAATGGGCTGGGGTCCCCTGTGGCACTCACAGGGTTACATTGCGATTTTTTTTTTTTTATCATTATATTTTGTTAACCTTTTCAGACCTCGTGGGGGACATAAGGACCCCTCCTGATGTCCCCTCAGTTATTGATCTCCCAGTCGATCGGCAAAAGCTCTCCTGCCCTTCTCTCCTACCACCGGTAGGAGTGAACGGGACCGGGGAAACTTCTATGTCACCGATGACAACTGACTATGTCACCGATGATGTTGGGAGGCTTCCCCCGGTCCCGCCCACTCCTACCCGGAAGTTCGGGTAGGAGAGACGGGAGAGGAGAAGCTATGCTTCTCCTCTTGCGTTATTGATCTCCTAGCGCGATTGGCTGGGAGATCAATAACAGGGGGGACATGAGGAGTGATGGTCAAGCACATGGAGACCTCTTTGCTGAACAAAAAATGACTTAAAAGAGAAATGAGTAGAACTTAGAATGGAAAAACTCTGACGTTAATGCCGATGTTACTCTTCTCACTCAACTGATCAAAGGTATGGAAATGATGATCATAGTTTGGAGGTGAGAACTTTAACCACACACCTACCCTTTGATTTGCTCTCATTAATTATGAAACAACCAAAAACACACAGAAGTTCTTCTCTCTGAACTACAACTGTCATTACTGTACTTTTCATCACTCATTACAGAAATAAGAAGTCAGCTTTAATGGGAATGCTTTGCTTTATAATTGAAAATGACACACAATCCTAGAAAATTTACCATGAAGAATCTACTATTGCCTCCACTTTGTGAAAATGTTTTCAGAAATATAAAACCAAATTTATTAACCTTATGTATTGTAACATTTAACTCAATGTTTTGATCACTCCCTGGCCCTCCATGGTTTAGCACTGTGAGTTTTTGCTACATTAGGACAACCGTCTGCCTCGCAAACAAGATCAGTCAAGGAATTTACAGGGGGCAATATTTTCACTTTTGTTGCTAAAAGGAAAAAAAAACTCCTGGGGTTTACAATTATTATGGCTCAAACAATCTGTGTTAATGGCATACATATGTTGTTATGTTTTAGTTTTCTATCTACAATACACTAGGTTCAGGCAATACCCACATGTCCTAAACCAAAATGATATGCTGTCAGGTGTTGCCTTATTTATGTGTATTCAGTACAAAATCTGCAATACACTTGCAAATGGCAAACTACACACCAAAACATTACTAGATATGTTTATGTTTATTTAAACAGGAAAACATTTAAAATATTAACATTATGCCTTAGGATATGTGAAGTTGTACTATAAATGTTTTTAGTGTACCCCGTTGTATAATATTCAAGTAAAAACATAACTTGTGCTTTTATCTCTTCAAATAATGAAGATGCATTGAATGTAACAGGAATGTTCAAGTTGTCAGCAAAATGAAGTAAAAGCACCCCCTGCTGGACAAAATGTAGAATTGCTCTTCATATTTTAGAAAACGCAGTTAGAAGAGAACCGGACAAAATAATGCAAAATGCCAATATAAGTAACAGGTAGTTTCTCAATCCCTGTAAAGATATAAAAAGTATAAGATTAAAAAATACAACTTTAACAGCTACTTAGTATTATATCACAATATATACACATTTGGAGCTGGAATGTATATGATATTAAATATTAAAATTGCATTGCTGTAATTGCCATTACTCTAGCATTTCAAGGATTACATGTTACATTTAAATCAATGAAAAAATGTAATTGCCTACTGCGGTACAACTTGATTGCCCAGAATGACTCTAGTTCTTCTTACTAAAATGACAGTCAACCTCCTTCTTGGTTTTACATATTGTGCAAGTGCATAATACCTAAAGTCACATTGTCTTTGTATTATGCTTTTTGTACTGATTCATTTCTGTCAGGGACTTTGAAAGCAGGGACAGTGATACTTGTCCCAATACCACTTACCACTCTGAATGTTGTAGTGGAGGTAGGCTTGTCTGGTACAGGAGTGGTGTAACATTGTGTCACTAGCCCTGTTTTCCCAGTCCTCGACAAAAATCACTCTGGAAACTCAAATCCAGGGAGCTCTCTGTCAGGGACATAAAAGTGTAAATAATAGGTGAAGATGGAAAAATAATAAAAAAGTATAAACAAAACGACTTTACATATTCTGCACTTGTAAAATATGTAAGGTGAAAGAGGAGGTGGACTATCACTTTAAATCAGCCTCTAAGGGCCTTACGCTGTGTTCCAGAGGAGTTCCTCTGTGTTTCCTGTGGCAACTCAAATAGTTAACCTACATATTACACTAAACAAATGTAAAATACGATCCTTAAAATGGACCTGTTGAATTAATGTATATTTAGTTAACTGTAAAGAGTTACAACATGTTCTCCTAACCATCTGTTGTAATATCAATATTTTTTGAAAAATTAACCTTTATTTGTTGGTGGCACAGAGTGACACATTATGCAAATTAGCTCATGTGCTCGAACACTGTGGTATGAATGAATCTGAGCAAACAACAGGGACATTTCTAATAGCACAGTGTGTGCCAAGTTTGGCCTTGAACAAAACAAATTACGACACTGCACAGAAAATTAGCATAAAGTGTTAGAAATTCTCAAACATAACTTACTCTACAGAAAAATGGCTAGTACAACACATAGGAAGATTTTAATTTTTAATTTTCAACAAACTAAACTTGCTGTAAAGTGCCAGTTCCATTTTAAAGAGAAGCTATGCCTCTGGGAATACGTGCTAACTAGGGCCATATTCGCCAATTCAGGGTAAAAACAAATTTGCATTGATTGGAGTTTTTAATCCCTTAAATTCTAGGAGGTCTTGGGGGAGATGAACTAAAATGTGATAAACAGGTGATAAAGTGGAGATAACTATGTTATTTTATGGAGCCAGTACACAACGATTTCTCCAGCTTTGGATCTTGGGTGTGAATGAAGGGAATTTATTTTCCAGCAAGTAACTAGTTAGAGTGGAAAAAACTTCTTGACATATATCATGCATTATTAAAATAGAGTTGTTCAGATTCAGTTTTGTGGGCTAGGGGAAACAGACTGCAAGGGACAACTGAAAACTATGGGTGGGTGAAAATGTCCTTACTTCCCCTGGAGTAGGGAGGATGTTTCTTCTTTCTACACAATTTCCCACTACAAAGAAAATTGCACTTCAGCCTATGATGGAAAGTGAAGCCCACTGCTATCAATGGGCTTCATCTTCCAGCATGCACCCATCATCATGCATGCAGGTATGTGCATAAATTAATACATTCAACCACACATGCACAAACACATACACTCATGCTCATACCACACATTCACTCACACTTCAGGAAGAAGTCATGCGGAAGATGAAACAAACCATTTTGAGTAATTTCTTTTAAAGGCAACATTATTCATCCATCTCTGCTTAAAACCCTCTCTTGGTCTGCCCATGGCAGCATTCTATGAGATTAGCAGTGCATAAAGCCATTACATGATACTAGCAGAGCACTATTATATGAAACCAAGAGTATGTCATCATTACATGACACCAACAAAGACTGTCACAGTTTGCTTGATTACAGACCTTTGATGGGGCCGGATTACTTAATAAATAGACCCTTTGAATGAAATGTGATGCACATCTCTGGAACTGAAAGTGTTATATTATTTGAATTAAGCAACATGACTTCATTACAGTCATCCTAGTCCAAAACAAAGATGCAAAGTTTTAAATAAACTCACTTTAATCTCTTTGAAAACTAGAACTCCCCACAATGCAGCTATCAGTCCAGGTCCCTGAAATTGAAACATATGAGTATTACTTAGTAATGTAGGCTTGTATATTAAAATACAATTCACATCTCTACATTTAAATGAATACTTTAGGACAACATACATGAACAATACAAATGTTAATGTGCTTATAGTACATTTTTATGGAATTAGTTTGTTGATAATGCTCTACATGTGCATTAATGGAATACAGTGAACACAGGCACCCACACATTGCACTGCAATTCAGACACACCTTTCATACTTGCTGTGTACGTGAAAACTTTCAGCAACTCCGATTTTGTATATGAAAGATATTGTGTAAGGACATTTGTGTGTTAGAGATGTGTGCCCATCCATATGATAGGTTTTTGCACAACAGTGTGTGTCTAATATATGTAAATAAAAGCAAAAAGTAAGGTGTAAGTAATAAAAGCTGCATTTTAGCACCATCAGCAAGTTCCTACGAGTGCCTTCTCACAGGTTACCTAGTATGTGCCAGAGCTGGGAATGACTGGAGTGAAGCATGATAAATTATTCTGTGAGTTCCCAGCAAGGACATGTTACTACTGTATTGGTATTAAGCCTGTACACCACTTCAAGACGGAAGAGCAAACATGAGTATGCTTTGAGGGAAAATCTGACTGGAGCCACTCCTACCATGAGTCAGAGGCTGATGTGCTAAGATGTGGACTTGAACATCAGTAGGGTAAAACCCCTGCACTTTCACTAACATCAGTTAGAAGAATGGCCCCATCCTCTGAGTGACATCACACACACCTCACTCTGTCCGTGCAACTGATCATTACCAGTGTAGGCTATATAAGTACTGTGAAGCTTCCCCAGCCTCACAACACTTCCAAAAGACATTGATGTGGGTGTGATGCTGGTCATCGAGCTTACTTAACTCTTTGAATGCCAGAGGGGTATGCAATGCATTGTGGAGCAATGCGTTGCATACCCCTCTGGCACTCAAAGGGTTAAGCCTTCACAAACCTGCTCACAGTCTTGCAGGCCACCTCAGCTGAGCCTCCATACTTGGCAGGTAAGTTCATTTAAAAGTTAGTCAGATGTTTATAGTATTTAAAATACTGTATTTATTAATACTATGTAAGTGTTGTGAGGAGTCTGAATGGGGTGTGATTTTCCTTTTTACTAAAATCTTATTTTAACACAATAATTTTTTGAACAACAATAATTATCTGCACTGAATGGGTTGTAATCCAGGATGCATTTTAAATGCTACCTCATGCTGTGTAATAGGTTGTTTGGCATTCAGTAGTAACCAATTATCTCAAAATGTGATATACATATTTTGCGCTGTACTTATTGATAGGGATGCTAAGGACTAGCTCATTGTTTGAATCATAATTATAACTATTTACCGCAGTGATTATTGGGAAGCTGACCACAGCACTGAGGTAATTATTAGCCAGGAACCAGCAACAATTTGCTATTGCCCAGAGAAAGCCAGAAATGAATCCTTAAAAAGAGAGACAAACATAAATAATCACAGAATTTACATAAGTGTTAGAAAATGACCTATAAAGGTTTACACAAATTGTAAAGAGACATTGGGGTTATGTACTAAGGTGTGATAAAGAGATGATAAAGTGGAGATAACTTATCCAGTGATATCACTTCTCCAGTTCCTATGTTATTATATGGAGTCAATGCAGTAAGATTTGGAGATCTTAGTGCATAAGTTCTATAGCATAACATAGGAACTGGAGAAGTTATCTCCTTGTTATCACCTCTTTATCATGCCTTAGTGCATAACCCCATGCTCTCCAAAGCAACATTACCACCTTACTCAAATTATATATATACTAAGTTGAAAAGCCTGTTACACAGGACACAGTACCACTGCCAGCCTGTCGCGGTGCAGTCATGCGCAGTAGAGACTGCCCGCACCGCAGCTGATACAGAGCTGGATGCTCCGAAGGAGTCTCTACTGCGCATGACTGTGTCATTACACAAGTTTTAGCAAATTATTATATTGGATAACAATAAATTTTTTTTTTTTTACAGGAAACACTTGTTATTTGTGGTTTTAACATACCATACTTAAACTATTACATGTATACTGTAAATTCCAAACAAGACAAAAAGGCACATAACAGTAGTATGAACTGTAAATGTTTTATAGTAAACTGAAATGCTTAAAGGGGAACTCTACCCAAGGAAGAAGTCACTCTAGGATTAAACTAGGATAGTGTCCACCACACAGCTTAGCTGTAATAACTTTACAGCATACCCAACACACTCTTAGCAGGGGATATAATGAATTGCAATTAAAAAATACAAAAAGAAATAACTTGAAAATCCTTCCGAATACCATATTGGGAATGCTGCCTTCAATTTTCAAGTTACGTGTATAAGAAACTTTTCTCCCTGAGAAGTTCAGGTGGTTCGTGTAGTTTCAGTAAAGTTCTAGTCTATTTAAATGTCACTGAATTGTTAATCATACAATATACAATGATGTGAAGTTACTGAGGCTGAAGTACTCAGAAGAATAGGAATTTTGGAGCAAACCAACTGCACCATGTGGGTCAAATACAAGTTCTCTGAAATTCCCATTGATTTAAATGTCTTTTTAACTCTCAGAATGTTAGAAAGTGCTTCAATGCATTGGGAAGCAATGCATGAAAGGGGTTAAAAGCACCACTTCAATAACTGGAAATGTTAATTGTCCCCTATGATGCAGATGGTTTGCATCAGAATTGCCACAGTTCATGCTGATGCATCAGCCTCATTAACATTACTAAAATAACATATGCTTGACATTGATTAAAGGTTACATTTAAAGGTAAACCTTATTGTTCTTTATATAATACTAATTACCATTAAATACAATCTGAAATATTGTAATGTAGTTTTCTTATTCATACAGCTGCCACTTTACAAAGTTTCTCAGTGGAATATATGAAGGGACTTCCTCAGTAATATAGGACCTAAGGACCTCCATCGGTGTGCTCCTCCCACTTAAAGACTAGGTATAAAATGTTTTTTTTACCAAAACGGTCCTGGCACGTCATGGGTCCTTATAGCAAGTTGGACCCATGACATGCCTGGACTGTCATGGGTCCTTAAGGGGTTAAAGAATACCCAAGTGGAGGTTTAAAGTAAATGGTTTAAAAAGTATCCCCCACCTAATACATGAGGCATGAATTTACAACAGAAAGACCATGTGAAACAAATCTGATTGCAGTTTTTGCTTAGGTTACTCAAGTGATAGACAAGGTTAGAGAAATAGATGTCGTAAATATGAGTTCTATAAACCTTCTGACACTGTACCACATAGGAAGCTGATTCGTAAGGTACACAGTTTTACTAGACTCAAAGGTAGTTGACTGGATAAATCTGAAGGACAGGAAACAGCATATCATAATCAATAGTATTTTATTCAGAGAGGGGATGGTTACTAGTGGAGAGCCACTGGGCAGTGCTAGGGCCTTTTCTCTTCAACATATTAATCAGTGATATTACTGGTGGTATTCAATGTAAGGTATGCTCTTTTGCGGATTTTACAAAAATCTGCACCTCCCCAGGAGGTATGAACCAAATGCACGAGAACCTAGGAAAACTGTGGGAATACACAAAAGTATGGGAGTAAAAAGCTTAATTCTGAAAAGTATAAGATCATACATTTAGGACACGGAATCCCAGAGTTGGAATGCAAGCTTATTAGAACTGTGCTGACAAAATCATCACAGAAAATGGAGCCTGTGTGTTATTATTTATGGAGATCTGAAGGTAGGTAAGCAATGCAATAAAGCAGTGGGAAAATCAAATTGGGTTCTTGATTGTATAGGAAGAGGTACTGGCAGCAGGAACAAAGAGGTACTAACAACACTCTATAGAATATTAGTAAGCCCTTCATTTGGAGTACTGTGCATAGTTCTGGAGACCACATCTCCACAAGGACATTAATAAATTGAAGGTAGTTCAAGGAAGAGCCACCAAATGATGTGTGGTCTTAATTATGCAGGGTACCAGAATAGACTCAAATAACTTAATATGTATAGCTTGGAAGAGGGACAGGGGTGAATGATTGAAACCTTTAAATATATTAATGGATTTGATATAATTCAGGAGGGAGGCATTTTTCAGAAATGAGTATTAGTGCAAGATGTCATGCTCTAAAGTTAGAGGGTGGAAATTTCAAAAGCAATATGTAAAGTACTACTTTTGGTTCATAGACTCATGGAACAGTCTCCCAGAAGAAGAGGTAGGACCAACTAATGTTAGGAAATTATATTATATAAAGCCTATGCACTAAGACCTCCAATGTTGCAGAAATCTTAGTGCATTGGCTCCATAGAATAACATAGGACCTGGAAACGTGATATCACTGGAGATTTCATGTCCACTTTACCACAGCTTTATCACGCCATAGTGCATAATCCCATATGTATTTTAAATAGATAGGGAACTCGGCAGATTGAATGGACTAGATGGTTATTTTCTGACATTCATGTTTCTATGTACCATAACACCACAAGTTATATGGCAGAATTACTGAACAGACTGAATATATCTTTGAATAGACTTACCAGGAAGAATTGCTTGTGGATAAACCTTTGGATGATTTTTCATTACAGCACAGTAGATCAAAAAATAAACTGTACTAGTGAGGAAAATGCCACTGAAGTGTGCAAAGACGTAGTCTAAATCTGGAAAATAATAATATTTGAATTTCCAATTTTAATTTCCATAACAGCCCAAATTCCACTATGTTCATACAGCAGGACTTAATGGTAGGAATCAGATCAATAAACATCTGGACAGATGTGGACCCTGTCAGCAAGCAATAAACCAGAAATATATCTTAACCAATGGACTACATGTAGCGCTGTAAGTAACTGTATGATTTCATCAGAAAAGGGTGTGAGCTGTACATATCAAAGGATGGGTTTCATGTTATTTTACTGATACGTATCGTTTCTTCATGTAAATGTTTTTCAAAAAACATTTCAGATGTGTGAAGTATTAAATCAGCTGTCACTGTCCCTTGTACAATGTTCTACAATGTCATCCTGTTGAACAGTGCTATGGAATCTGGTGGTGCCCTGTAAACAAATGATAATAACAATACTACTAATAATAATAATACTAAGTGAGGGTTATGTGTTCAGAAGGGGACAAAACTAAAAACTGTCCTATTGATTTACATTTGATTTCTAATTCCCAGAATGCTAGAGAGGTCTCCAACAAATTGCAAAACAATTTGTGGTTAATGACAATTTCATGTCCCAGCTAGTAGAGAAGCCAAACAGAAAAGAGGCCTTGTTGAACCTATTGGTTTCAAACAATTCTGGAATGGTAATCAATATACAGATAAAGGAACATTAACCCCTTAAGGACCAGCAGACACACGTGGGGATCACTTAAGGACCATGGAGCATTTTTTTCTTTTAACTGATTCTGGACTCCCCGAACGGCGTGCAGCCGCACGGGGAACCCAGAATTCCATGACGGTTCTGGTACATCATTGGTCCTTCAAGCAAATCCAGCCATGACATACCAGGACCGTAAAGCATCCTTAATGGGTTAAGGAAGCACTGACCACAGTACGGTTTCCTTTGAAATTTATGTGAAACTATTTAACAAATGTTTAACCAATTCATTCAACTTTAAAAAGGTTAATTCTGTACAACTAAAAGCAGTATTAAAGGACATTCAGTGGGATTTAATCTAGGATAAAAATTCACAAGAAAGATGGAATTTGTTTAAAATGCTCTTAGATAATACACGTCAACATGTACCATTGGGGAATAACTATAAGATGAGCAAATTAACCCTCTGAGTGCCAGTGGGGTACGCAACACACTGCAAAGCAATGTGTTGCCTACCCTTCTGGCACTCAAAGGGTTAAGACCAATGTGGCTTAATAAAGAGGTTTGCAAGGAAATTAGGAATAAGAAGCAGGCTTTTAAACTGTTTATGTCATAAGGGTCAGATGCATGATTTAAACAATATAAAGAGTGTAATAGAATCTGTAAACATGTAATAGGCTATCTAAAACTGAAAGTGAGAAAAGTATTGCAAAAAAGAGAATAAGAAAAATCTTAAACAAATTCTACAAATATATAAATTAGCAAAAAGATTAGTTCTTTGAGTGTCAGATGTATTCCCTATGCGTTTGACACTCCTCTGACACTCAAAGGATCAAAGTTAATATTGGTCCTTCTAAAACTGAGACAGGTAAATTAATTAGTAAGGATAAGGCAATGGCTGACACTGTAAACACATTATTTTCTTCTGTATAACCAAAGGAAGAAACAATGGCAGGCTATGGGTAAACAGAGAAAATCACAGAATTTCCTGCATCATGTACGCAGCTTACTAAGGAAATGAGTTCAGTAATAGCAAAAGCAAAATATCTAATATTTATTGATTCATTTTCATCAGGCTTAATTCCCTGTGATTGACGGCAAGCTGATGTAGTACCATTATGCAAAAAAGGGGGCAAGATCTAAACTAGAAAATTATAGACCTGTGAACTTGATTTCTATATTGGGCAAGATAATCAGAAGGGTTATCATCTGAAATTATTCTGGACTTTGGGATGACCAACAACATTATTAGTAGGAGTCAGCATGGTTTTATGAAGAATAGACCATGCCAAACTAATTTACTTACATTTTATAAAAAGGTAAGGGCAAGTAGTAATTTGGACAATGGAATTCCTGTTGATGCAGAAATTTTTTGCCATCAATAATGTGCCTCAGAACAGGTTACTGCAATCATTAATAGGCTTCAGTTTCTGGGGCGATATCTGTGTATGGATAGGGAGTTGGTTAAATGATAGGTGGTGGATAATTGTTGTAAACAGAACAATACATACACAATAAATGGGAAACTAATTGGGGAAACCTTGTTAGAGAAAGACTTAGGAGTGCAGACAATAGACTTCACAGCAGTGTACAGTGTCACTCAGCTGATGCAAAAGCAAACAGGGTACTATACTGCATAAAAAGGGGTTAAGGATGAACAAGATGGGAATGCAATTCTACTTCCATATAAATCCTTGGTAAGGCGTCATCTAGAATATGGAGTAAAGTTTTGGGCACTAGTTCTTAACCCTTTGAGTGCCAGAGGGGTACGCAACGCATTGCACAGCAATGTGTTGCGTAGCCCTCTGGCACTCAAAGGGTTAACAATGTCATTACTGAACTGGAAAAAGTGCAAAGACAGGCAATAAAACTTCTAAAGGGATTGAAGGATTGAATTATGAAGAAAGACTAGCTAAACTGGGTTTGTTTGTATTATAGAGGACACATCTAAAGGGTGATATATTTACTATTTACAAATATATTCAAGCTCAATATAAAGAACTCTCCAAGGTACTATTCTCCCAAAGAGCTGAGCAATGAACAAGAGGTTATCCATTAAGACGGTCTTAACTAAAACAAAGGCATGGATATTTTTACAGTAAGGTCATTACAGTTTTGGATTTTTTTTGCCTCTGAATGGTGTGTTTGCAGATACTGTATTTGCTTTCAAAAAAACCTTCCTAGCTCAAACCAGTATTGAAAATTATCACAGCTGGCTTCAAAGAAAATAGGATGATGATGATCCAGGGAAATATTTGACTGCCATTTGTAGTCAGCATAGAATTTTTGTAATCACTCGGGGATTACTTAGAAGAGACTTCGAAAGGTTTTTTTTGTCTTCCTCTGGACAAACAAGGGTGACATGGCATGGGCTGAACTTGATGGACGCATATTAAAAAACAGAAAGGGGGAGAAAAAAACCAGGGGTGCCCCTGTGTATATCAATCATGTATGGATCGACCACGACCTTCCATGTTATGGTGTGCACTCACAATGGTAATGTGTTAGAGACAAACTAAATAGTTCAGGTGATATAGTGGGGTGCCTGAATGGGGACAGGATATATTTCTCCGTAGGCACTGTTGTCAGTTGACTTTGATAACGGAGCCCTGACCATTATACATTGTGAGTAGTTGTCTTATCTATCCTGATTACATTGTGGTGAAACATATCACACTGTGGCGATTTCTTTCTCTTTTGTTCCTTTGTTGAACGCATGTATATTTTAAGCCTCATCAATTATGTTACTACTAGTGTAAAAGCCCGTGTACTACTAGTGTAAAAGCCAAGGTCCGGGTGATGTTAACCCTTTGAGTTGCATACCCCTCTGGCACTCAAAGGGTTAAGATGCCGGTCCTGCTCTGCGTCCTGCCGCAGTCATGCACTGTAGTGACTGCCAGAAAGCACAGAACTCCCAGCATTCTGTGCATTCGGGCAGTCTCTACTGCGCATGATGGCTTCTGACAAACATCCTTAGCAAATTATTATATAGGATGTTACAATATGGAAAAAATATATATTCTACTAGAACATTTACACATGAAACTCTTAAAATAATATTACATATTCAAATACTCTTTAATGGATAAAGTTGATTAACAGACAACTGTCATGTTTTAATAACTCTGCTCCTATGGGAGCAAATTATCACTGTAGAGAGATTTATACAAAAGAGCAAATATGATGAAATGCATTTAATATTATCTATAAAGAATATTTGTAATTCATTTACCAACAAAATAAACACTGAGTAGACCAAACTTGGCATCCTATGGCTCTGTCATTGAACTACAATAATAAGTTGTAGTGATGATAATAAGTTGTAGTTCTACAACAGCTGGACTGCTATATATTACTCACCACTTGTGCATAGAGTATACTTACATTTACATACTGTATATATTAAATAAAATATTTAATATTCCTAGAATAAGACAATCTGACTTCTCAGTTCTTGGAATTTATTTCAGATAAAATTATGAATTTCAGAAATTCTATCTGAACATGATCATTAATTACTGTTGATGAACATTAAAAAATAGGTCATGCCTTTTGCACAGCAATGAGGCTGGTTCTCTAAGAAGAACTGGAACAATTCTGGGTCAAACCAACAGCACCATAAGGATGGATACAGATTCCCTTTGACTTCAACTGAGGTTTTAACCCCTTGTATGCAAGAGATCTCGAACATTCAAGGGCTTAAAAAGCCTAATTTAAATCAATGGGGAATTATTATTTGGCCCCTACTGTACAGATGGTTTGTCCAAGAATTATTCAGTCCTTAGCAAATCAAAGAGTGAAGACAATCCGGCCCTGCTTCATACAAATTATTTAACCCTTTGAGTGCCAGGGGGTATGCAACTAATTGCAGAGCAATGTATTGTACACCCCTCTGACACGCAAAGGGTTAAATGTAAACCCCCGTGTAGAGCATATATTATACCAACATATTCATTAACTAGTTTTAAAAAAATATGTTTTTTTTTTCCTCATAGTTTGGCCAAAATATATTTAATCTCCATTACCTCACCAAGGTACCACATTTTAAGCAGGTCCTATCTAATACGTATTACCATCTTTAACCCCTTAGTGACCGGCTGCGAGCACACGCGGCCGGCACTTAACGACGGGGTTTTTTTTTCTGCATTGTAGCGAATGACTTCCGTGACTTACCAGGTACGTCCATTTTTTCGTGACGTACCTGGTAAGTCACTTGTCGGGAAGGGGTTAAAGTTTATGAAAATGGTTTATATTAAAAACTAAATTTACCTAATGCCCTCGCTGGCCTGCTTTCAAACAGGGATCACAGAAGATAATCCTGCTCTACTTCATACAAATTATTTAAATGTAAAAGCAGGTAAGTTCAGCCATGAGAGCATTAGATAGAATCAGCTTTTAATATAAAGCATTTGTGTATGCTATAAAGATGGCAATGCATACTAGATAGGGGTACCTTGGGGAGGAGTGAATGTAAACATATCCTATATAATTATTCGCTAAAACGTGTGTAATGATGCAGTCATGTGCAGTAGAGACTGCTGAGCGTGCTGCAGCCATGCGCAGTAGAGACTGCCCGCGCCGCGGCTGATACACAGCTTCTGTATCAGCCGCAGCGCGGGCAGTCTCTACTGCACATGACTGCCCCGCGACCGGCTGGAAGTGGCACTGTGGCCCATGTAACGGGCTCTTCAACTAGTTATGCAATAAAAACCCTCATTTTTTAAACACGTGAACTACTGCATTGATATAATATATGCTCTACACAGGGTTCACATATAAGTCATTTGTATGAAGAAGTATGACTTTGTCTTGTTTTTAATTTGGAGACTATGGAGGGTTCCCTTGTTCCTTGCTGCACTTCATACTTCATTCACTTTATTTCTTTTTATATACATGTATATTATTGAGTTTTAGCACTGTAACTTTCTTTCCTTTTTTCTTCTCAGCATTCAATATTTGTACATAAGAAAAAGGCATTTAATGAGGACAGGGGAATTAATGAGGCTGTATTTATACGTGAAAAAGGGAGAAATTAAATGCTACAAGTTAACCCTTTAAATGCCAGCGGGGGGTAAGCAATGCATTGCAAAGAAATGCTTTGCGTGCCCATCTGGCACTCAAAGGGTTAATAGGAAAATGTAGAAAATAATTTAAATACACATCTGAATGAAGCTATACTACTTAACCTTTACCACACATAATAATAATAATGATGATGATGATGCATATTTTAACCCTTATGGCATGCAAAGGGTCCCTTGGATGCTAGATAAGTTTACATCGATTTGATACTTCTGTAACATTCCAGAGGTATTATATATTTTCCAACAAACAATCATTTAACACTGGTATATTTTTTCCTCACCGAACTGACTTGCACCAGCATATATGCTTTCATTGTTCTTGCTGTGGTCCTTGATATATAGGACTGGAACAAAACTGGAGCCATAAAGAACTCCTGCCCCTACAGCCATCAGGGAGCCTCTATTACATAGAGAAACAGGTAACAATTACACATATATCATACATAAGTCATGCAGTTGCACATATTAGCATATTGTAACAAGTATGAATATCTCTTCAACTGTACATTTACTGGTATTTTTGGCTAAGATGACACATAGGAAGATTTTAATGCAAACTTGAATTAAGGTGAAATTTCCTTAAAAGTGACTGGGAGAAAAAATTCCAGTGATTTCACTGGGGTTTTTAATCCACTGATGCTGGACAGCAGGGTATTTAAAAAGCTTCTATGGAGGGATTCCCACTGCCTGCGCATTTTCTGCCCATGGGCCCCATGTTTGACATCTCAGCGAGACGAAAATATAAAACTTCTTCATTTAAAAATAAATAAATAAATTAAAAATCTAAACGGTCTAGCTCCATTACTAATAAATGACCTAAAATGATTTATGCATAACAGGGCTTATCCTATATAATAATTCGCTAAAACGCGCGTAACGACGCAGTCATGCGCAGTAGAGACTGCTGCACGTGCTGCAGTCATGAGCAGTAGAGACTGCCTGCGCCACGGCTGATACAGAGCTGGACGCTCCAAAGAAGACTGCTCCACGACCAGCTGGCAGTGGCACTGTGGCCCGTGTAACGGGCTCTTCAACTAGCATATTCATAAAAACAGAAGTTAGATCTCCTATGGCAGAAATACATTAGAGTATTCTGACTTACAATACTGAAATCATTGCTTTTTCTATGGCTGCAGGATCATATTTTTAAAAAATGTGATCAATAAATATATGTCCAATATTAGATATACGGTTGTGAAAAGCTGACTTACACTATTCTCTTTTGCAATGGTGATAGTTTGTCTACCCATGATTCATCAGTAATGGTGTTTTCATTGCAATTAACCTGCAAAAAAAAAGGTTCATATGAAAGAATATTGAAAGTAGCATATTCAGTAATGTTAAAATGACCACTTAATAATTAATATATTAGAATGTTTCACATGAAGTAAAACAAAAGGTGCTCTAGTTGAGAGAAAATGCTTAAATGAAAGCTCATTACAGAGTAAAACTAAATTTTTGGTACAGTAATAATGGCATGTCCATTTATTGGAGGGTTAGTTGATATTATGATCTATAATTATCTTATTTTTACAGACAATAATTTTTCATAGATGGTAATAACAGCCTTCCCAAAAATTGGACACGTCATGAAAATACTACATTGCAAATGCAGTTTTATTCTAGAATAGCTTTTGAAAGTAGTAGAGTGTGTACACGTGTGTTACTCAACAATATAATTGTTTTCCCATATGAAATTATTATTTCCCTTTAACACTTTGGATGCTAAATATATATTCAACACACTAGGCAATAAAGAATTGGAAATGTCTACAGAATCCAAGGAGATAAAGAAATTACTTAGGGCCTTAAGCACAACATGTGAAAGTTGGGCAAACCAACTACTCTACAGAGATCAAGAAAACATTCCCATTGATTTAACTCTGGGCTCTTAACCCCTAGAATGGTAGAAATGTATCCAAACCATTATAAAGCAATGTACTGGAGACATATCTATCATCCAAGGGGGTTAAAGGTCCAATTTAAATCAATAAGAATTTTAAATTGCCCCCAATGGTGCACATGGTTGCTTCAAAATTGTTTCATATTTGACTCAGTGGATCAGCCTCTTGGAACAAAAAGAAGCAGGAAGTGATGTGACAATTAGAAAACAACAGAGTTTGTACTATGAGATACGTACACTATTCCTTAGCAGTGGGGATGTTTCTGACTCTGAGACTGCAGTGACATTTTTTACATCGGATTTCACAAACAGAAAAATAATTGCACTAAAAAGCAAATACAAATATAACACATTAAAGCGTCCATGGATTTGACATAAATATCTGGAATTCAATTAACAGAAACCAAATTAAATGATTGCATACATGGTATATGTACAGAGTGGAGCATTCTGAGGAAAACCAGCTGCAACAAAATAAACTAAAATCTCCCACTGATTTATATGGGAGTTTAGTGCCTTTTGGAGAGATCTTCAGCTCATTGCTTCACAATGCATTGGAGACCTCTCAAACATTCAAAGGGGGAAAATCCCCATTTAATGGGCAACTAGCATGAAAATCTGTCTCTCCCACTATATATATTACAGAACTACTTTATTTTAAAAGAACTTTAGCACCTGCACCTGGTGGGGTGTAGCACAGCTCTTGTTTCTATTTTGAATGCAGTTCAGAATAACAAAAGTGCCTAAACATCTGGACACAGTTGTATAATCTCTAAGGTTATAGTGTTTGTCGCAGTATATCTATATCTTCATGTCCCATGGTATTAACTACACTGGGATTATCTGCAGAGACAATTTAATAATGGGTAGGAGGGAGACAAGGTATTTTTCTAACAGAGAGGGCAAGTATCCCTTATGCTACACAGTACTATGGCAGCTTCCTTGCTCACATAAACAAACAGGTATTTTTTACATCCGTATAAGCGTACAGGTAAACAACTGCTTTTTTTATTTTTTTGTAAGATGCGTTAAAATTACCTAACTTGTTTTAAGGTGACAGTTCAATTTTAAAAGAAGGATTGATGTCCTTCATATACCAGTCTGATATACCTATTAACTTTATTTTTTTTTATTTTGTTTTTCTGGAGTCTATAACTGAAAAGGAATACTTTACCATCTTGTGAATACCCATATGGTATTTTAGAATCATGGATGCATCTCTCTCTATGGCTCTAACCACACTCCCAAGGAAATAAAACCATTCTAAAGGTAGTAATATGTCACTTTTAAATCACAGACAACAGCAAATGCAAAAACAAAACAGAAAATAGACAGACCTGACTGGATGAATGAAATCTGTTAGGTATGTCCTTTTATTAAACAAAGTAAGAGACACTTATTCCAAGGATAACTGTCCCCTTCAAGAAGAGTATATTTTTCCAAGAGGCAAAAAAATATCAACATGTACATTGAGCCCTTGGATGCAATAGATCAGGGACACACAGAACTTTATTCAGCCCCCCAAAATTGCAGGTTTTCAGGATCTCCTCAATTAAACACTAGTGAGTGTAAATAACTCAGGCAGATCCTTCAGAATGATTGTACCACTGATTGATTCATTCACCTGTGTTCATGTGAGGAAATCCTAAAACTTTACACTACTAGGGCTGGCTAAGGACAGGTCTCAGTTCCCTTGTTGTAGGTGTTTCCATAACAGTGCACCGAATATATCACTAGCTCCCAACAAGCTAATGACTTTGTATTTGTTTGCTGCCTCTTGTGTCACATTACAAAACATACAAAGTTATAAATAAATATTTTCTACATGTGCATGCTTTTCTATCTACATTTAATCCTGTCAGTAAGCAGCAGTATTTATGCCAACATGCATGTGATGTAATAAAATAATTTTTTTCAATATATATGTTAGGATGGAAGTGTCAGTATTAATGTTTGAGAAAAGGATTGTGATGTGTGGTTTGAACACAGCAAGTGAAAAATAAATTATAATGGTATTCAGAGTGCTACAAAACATGACTGAAGGAGTTGTGCAGGCAAGGAAAACAATTAGAATGGAGGCAATCAAAGCAGTTCTTGGGCACACTGTCACAGTTCTGATACCAATTTGTATTAAGTGAACTTGCTTCTAATTACATACATGAAGTAGTAAGTATGAGATAAGAAAACTCCCAATGATTACAGCTTTCCAATTCTAATCATACTGGAGCCTGTCAGTGCTCAGTATCTGTAAGCAGCTGCAAAGGTCATCAATATATTAATATGTATCCAGTGTAGCAAAGATGCATGGGATTAAAGTGCACATTAGCTGCTTTATGAATATTTGGTGAGACCCTATATTGAACATGAAATATAATTTTGATCATCAATTTTTATAAAGTTACTATGTGAAAGAGTTAAGGTGTGGAGCAAACTTAGCAAATATAAGTAAAATGTACTTATGATCAAGAAACTAAGTTTGATTGATTAGCACCAGGTCTTATAATTTTAATATATGTTCATACTCATTGTTAATAAGTATGTCATTATTATTCTTTCAGTTCTAGGACTGCATGAGATTATAGGGAAAAATGATTCAATTTCATCAGCTCTTTGCTATGGGAACTAATAACCCCCTTAAGGATCAATGCAACATTTCTAAACTGGCAGATTATTTTAACCAATTTGCCCTGCATGCCATTTGAAGTAGCACAGGCCCTTAAAATTGACTGGGAGTGATGTCAGTAGTGATAGGACTCCCAGTCTGCACCCTGGAGACTATGCAGCATGCTTCACAGTTGAGGTCTCATGGCAGTAAGTGGAAACAATCCAATCATCTCTCCTCACTTTTGACTTTCTTTAAACTCATTGTGACCCAGAGGATCAAGACAAGTAAAGAAGTGTGCTGGTATGTCAGCACAGTGTGGCCCATGAAGAAAACTAACACAGAATCTTACACTGTCCAAACAGATTTGTTGTAGATGGTCTTTCATGGCTGTCTATATTAAGACTTTATTAAAAGGGCTAACCTTAATGTTCATCCTCTGAAGCAGGGTAAAAAAGAAACAAAACATAGTTTGCATGGGTGCACTAACCTAGAAACTGGTGGGTGGTCATTATAAAACATATTGCAAGAAACTTATTTTCTACCATTAAAAGCAAAGTGTGAACTGTCTTTAATGTGCCTTTCCCTTGTCCAGGAGATGATGTGGCGAAGGTTGTGCTTGATAGATACATGCTATAATTTCATAAACTATATAACTATGTAAAATTATAGCTCTCTCATCACTTAATTAATCTACCCACATAATTATAGCCCTGATCTAAAACAGACACAGAACATAATATTTCAAACCAGATAAATAGGTCAGATGTAGGATATGTATAGTTTTAGTCTTTACAAGTATATTATTTACTCATCATTGGAACAGGTATATGAGATAGCTGAATGCAGTTTCCAATATGCTAAAAGGATAAAACAAAATCTAAATAAAAAATATAATGAATGTATGCTTTAATCATTTGAGAACCCGAGCAGCTGACTTCCATAGCCCAGTGGGATATTTTTTATTATTTTTAGTTATGTATTTTGTGAATGAGAATTTATGGGGTCTATTTATCAAGTGGTAAATATATGAATGTGCAAGGAAATCTCTGATATCCTTGCACATTTGCCAAATAATCAATGCGGGGATCATCCCTGGCACCTGCTTATTCATCAATGAGCGAGTGCAATCCAGGTCCACGATTCACATCTAGCAGCTTCAGGACAGAGGATCCAACAGAAGTCTATAGGGACAAATACACTCATCCACATTCATTATATTTATAAATATGCACTTTGCGGGATTTGTCATATATTCACTTGATTTTTAATGCTATATATGAAAAGGTAGGCCCTAAAATGAGGCACTCAGAGTTCAGTTAACAATACAAAAAATATATACATTTTATTAGATACAATACATGAAAGGAAGTACTGATAAAACATACTTAAAAACATATCAAGGAGAACAAATGGAGGTTTACAATAGTAGATTCACTCTCCAGATCTCATAGCTCATAATAATAATACACACGTATGAATAGGATACAAAGGAGAGCAATAATAAACAAAACTACCTGGGACACTGCATAATTCCAGAGACAATATAAAACAACATGTATATCTCTTATCTTGAATTAAAATAAAGTGCTAAGTGCAAGTGCCAAAAAAAGTGTGCAAAAAATCTAAACTAAATATAAGTGAACAAAATACACTCCGAGAATAAAATCGGAACACAGGTAGAAAGTGTCTCCTCCAACCCATACAACCGGACGTGTATTGCCCTGTGTGTATTATTATTATTATGAGCTATGAGATCTGGAGAGTGAATCTACTATTGTAAACCTACATTTGTTCTCCTCCTATTTGTTTTTAAGTATGTTTTATCAGTACTTCCCTTTCATGTATTGTATCTAATAAAATTGATATTTTTTTTGTATTGTTAACTGAACTCTGAGTGCCTCATTGTAGGGCCTTGCTTGCTGGGTATCTTTTTCCTTGTGTGTATTGTGGTATATTTTCTAGGTTTCGAGTGCACCGGACAGAATATTTTGGGTTTCATTGTTCAGTTATATATTTGTCAATACTAGTGCTGGTCAGTTCTATTTTGAAAATATGCAAAGGTATCTGAAAATTATTTACTACCGTTTGATAAATGCCCATACATGTAACATTCATGTGAAGCTCTGGCAACAGATTGCTCTGTGAAAAGGAGAATAAAATATATGCAGTAATTACTGGGTACTGCTAATGAAAATGGTAAGAAAAAGCAGTTAAAATGAAACAAACAAACAAACAAAAAACCCATAAAATCTGGTGCTTCAAATTATATGTACAGATACCTTAATGCTGACAGCCCAGCTCCAGCATAGTTCAAGTATGGCTTTGCAACAATTTCAGGGTCTATTCCAAACATACCAAACCTGAAAAAATATAAAAATTTATTTATTTATAAAATGTTTTACCAGGAAGAATACATTGAGATTTCTCTCATTTTCATGTCCTGGAAGATGTTACTTCTACTGCAAATATGTTCATAAAGAAATGTATTCACATGAAAAGAGAAGTGTAAATGAATCTACTCCATGCATGTGTAAAATTATATAGCATAATCTTTGTAAACAATATTTATACAACAGTAGACTATGGTCAGCCATGCTTACATATCTCAGGCATTATGTGGTCTTCAGAGCTTTATTTCTGTTTGTCAGAGAGGTATCTGCCTAGGGAGAGTGAGTCAACCCTCATAGTGAGCCCTAGACTAGTTGTGCCACAACAGTGCTTGACACAGCCCCCCCCATGCAGTGTGGTGGAGGTGGCTAGTGAAATCCAAATGCTTCTACTACAACCACCTGCTTCTGGTTTATGGAGGCTGGTTTATTTACCAGCTCATTTTTTTCTGAGCTATCCAATTTATATTGTTATTTGGCCAGATTATCCCCATCTAATGGCATAGGAAATGGAGAGCTAGTGAAATGGTCTCCTCTGTTATCACTTCCATTATCACACCTTAGTCCATAAATCCCCACTGACTGAAATAGAACTTTTAACCAACTGAATGCCAGAGAGGTCTCCAATGCATTTTGCAGCAGTGCATTGGATACATCTCTAAAATCCAGGGTTTAAAATCCCCATTTAAATCAATGGCAATATTTATTTCTCCCATAAGGTTCAGAGGGTTTCCCCAGAATTACTCTAGGGGGGAGATTCACAAAGAGGTGATAAAGTGGCGGTGACTTCTCCAGTTCCTTTGTTATTCTATAGACCTTATTCACTAAGATTTCCAAAGTTAAAGTAATCTTAGTGCATAGGCTCCAAATAATAACATAGGAATTGGAGAAGTGATATCACTGGATAAGTGATCTCCACTTTATCACCTGTTAGTGAATCTTCCTCTAGTTCTCTTACTATATCAGCCTCTTTGTGTTTGTATGTTATGCGCTAATAATATTTTCTGTGCTAGGCACAAAAATGTGACAAGCTGGGGGAGGCGTCATGGGTGGAGTTGGTACGGCATCTTATCTACTGGTGCCTAAAATGTAGATTTAGCACTGCAGGTCAATTATGCTTACTTGTACATTAAGGAATCAATGGGGAGCATGTATCAATCTGCCAGAGTAGCTCTGCTTGCCTCCAATGCCAATGGCTGTACCTCAGGGTATGCATTAGAGCATATGATCGATGTATTGCATAAAGGTGGCACAATGCATTGTCATTAAAACAATGCCAGCAAGCCCCTTACAACTGCCCCATAGCATATGTAGGAAAAATACATAAAGTTAAACCATACATGGAATTAAATAAGGTGCAGATGAAAAGAATGCCCTGAAATTCCCCATTACCCTTCCACTGGCTCAAATTGTATTAAAGGGAACATTTTTGGCATAAACTTAGTAAACTGATTTTAGGAAAATGTAAGGCTAGAATTTCAATTCTAGCTCCTGTTTTAAATGGCATTGTATTTGTACATTCACTCCAGAGTAATTTCAATTGAAATATGGCAACCAGAAAATATATTTGCAGGGAGAAGGAGTTGGAAAAAAGGACTGATTGAAAGAGATAAAACGAGACTGTTTAAATATCTAGCATTGTATAAAAATGTACCTTGAACTTGCCCAGCCAGTTAACAAGTTGATAGAAGCCCATATAAGGAGGCCAAGTCCAAGACCTACAGTTTTAACTATCGGGACAACTGTTATATTGCCTGCAAGTAAAAATCACATTTTGACAAAATGTACCACAGCTTTGATCAGACAGTATGTTAGAAATGTTTGTTCATTAAGAATTGTAGAGAAAAATAAATTATTTAACACTGACTGCACAGATAAAAGCACAACACCCAGCACTCCCACTTATCACCCTTTTGATCCATACATGAGTAACACCTCACTTTGACTTCTCTTCCCCACTATACTCTACCTCTGTACTGTATTAATGAAGGATATCTGTCAGGTGTGGTGTGAGCCTGAGATGTGCTGCTTGAATCTTTGCAGCCATTTTATTGTAGCCCATCCAGAGGTGTAGGAACCTCCACAAATCTGGGGGGGGGGGTGTAGCATTTTTACTGTCCGGGTATATTCTTATTCAGTAAACTGGGAATTGTTTATAACGTTAAATTTTAAGTGTATGTATGTGTGTGAAAAAGTATCAGTTACAGTTTTCACAAAAAAGTAACAGTTCTTTATTTATCAGATCACAGAAATTAACCACATTTTGGCATATATTTCAGTTATTCCACTTAAAACCACTGGTATTAATACTTTAAGTAATGCACTCTTGCCTAGATTTTAACAAAACAAAAAATCTTGTATAAATATAATTATTCAACACTTGCACAAAATAAACACATACAGTGGAAAGAAAAAGTGTGTGAACCCTTTGGAATTAGTTGTTTTTTGCAAGAATTGGTCACAAAAGCATCCCACAGCCCCCCTGTGTGTCACTTTGCCCCCCCAGCTCCTCTGTACCTTCTTTGTAGCGTGGCCAAGCGGACCGCGGTAGAGGAGCATCTTAACCTCTACCCGGTCTGACAGAAAGCTGCTCGATGCACTCGACAAGCAGCTTCCAGTCAGACCAGGGGAGAGGATATAGAAGCTCCTCTACCCAAGGTCCACTCTGCTAGGCCACACTACAAGGCGGTGACCGGCAGGAAGGAGTGCTGTGCAGTGTGCTCCCCTTCTGCCAGTCACCCAGAGCCTGCGCCCCCTGGGCCGGTGCACCTAGCTCCTGGGGGGGATTTCTACATTATCTGTCACCTGCATGATTTCCTCATGGGTTTCTACGCCCTATACCGATCACAGTCATCACTTTCTGTCACAGCAGTCAATGGGCTTTTCTCCCTAATATTTAGAACCCTGTGGTCATGCCGAGTATTGGCCAGGCAATTTTCATTGACCTAGTGGCCTTATCTCTTAAAGTGTCATATACAAAAAGTGGAGTCTTTCTGGCATATATTTTTCTTTGCCTCTTTAAGCATTGTGGATGCTACACCAGATACTGGGCAGGAAGAAAACCACAAACATTTGTGTGGCCACTAAAGAGAAGACTGTGACCATTCAATAGAAGGAGGACATACATCAGATTAAAGAGGAACTACCACCGCTAAGCAACTTTGTTTCTAATAATTCCCTATCTGGCGATAACTGCTTAGTAGCGCTAGTCACCAGAGTTATTACCTGGTTATGGAGAAATATTCATTCATCCTCTGCTGACATGCAGGACTGAGCGCGGATATCTTGCCCTAGTGACGTCCGAGCGCCTGTGATGTCAGTCCCTTCCGGAGCCGAATGGCTCCTAGCAACACCTCCTACAGCCATCTGGGACTGACAGCACAGACGCGCGGACGTCACTAGGGCAAAATGTCCACGCTCCGTCCTGCCTGTCAGCCAAGGATGAATGCATATTTCTCCATAACCAGGTAATAATTCTGGCGACTAGCGCTACTAAGCAGCTAGTCGCCAGATAGGGAATTATTAGAAACAAAGTTGCTTAGCGGTGGTTCCACTTTAAGACTCTTGGACATGCGGGAGAGAAATACAAGAGAACTGTACAATACAAGAGTGGCTTAAGAAGAAATAAAGGAGAGACTAGTTTGATTATCATTGTAAGGATGAGACCCAATGAAGTAGTCTGGTAAGCGTGGTGTATTTAATTAGCTACATTATATCAAGTTGTCACATTGTAAGCATACTCCTATTGGAGGTGATTTATGTCCCTATCTTTTTGACTGTAGGTGTATGACTACATGGTGCTTACTCTGCTTCCCTTTATCAGTCTGTGTATCATGTCCTATTTCTGTATTTTATTCTCCCCCATAGGGGCACTTTTTGTCCCACTTGCTTATGTCTCTCCAAACACTATTTATTATTATTAGTTTTAGCAATTTATTTAAACATGTATTTGATTTATTTGTATTTATTGTTGTTTTGTCTTTTTATTTTGTATATGGGGGGTTCACTTCTATGTTGTTGGTGTTTTAAATACATAATATTTCTTGTATATATGATTAAACCCTACATTTAAATTCTCCCGGTGCACTGTTTTCTGTTCTTCTTTAGGTCAGGGTTAACTGACAAAACATACACGTGGAGATCTTCCCCTGCCTCTGCCCAGGGTATCAAAGGCACTGGAACACAAAAATCCACAGCTTCTGGATTCCTTAAAGTAATAGTTGTTTATGAATAAAATACATCAATGTCAAAATAAACAGATTAAAAACTCCTCTTATGCATTTCTTGGCTACATGCCGATTTATCAAAGATATGAGTCTTTTTTCTTGTACACTGCTGCATTGGGAGAGCGTGTCTGTGGAGAAGAGCTGCCCGCACAATGAGTGGAATATATTTATGAGCTATAGCCAGAAACCGCATACAATAGCCTGGCATTTACCTTTGTGAGTATCGTTACAAGTTTCCCCTTTTTTATACTATTATTATATCTATTTCTCACTAAAGGGGCACACTATTTGACGACAAGCTCCTACAGTTTTAATTAATATACTGATTGTGTATATTTGTCTCTGAGGTTGGCTCTTCTTGACTCCTTCTTGGTTTATATTTTTGCTTTTGCCCAGGAGAAAGAAAGGATGCATGGCGAGTAAGCCATAACTGCAAATGTGTATCTGAGGTGAACACAATAAGGGGTTCAGTGCACTGTTTCCACTAGATCACATGTATAAATATGTTTTCCTGAGTATTATACCTGCCTACTAAGCTTAATAAAAAGCCTGCGACTTTTCATCCAGCATTCACACATTTTCTACATATATTTTACATAGTGCAGTCAAAAACCTTCTTAAAGAAGACTAATAGTTGCTTGGATACCATAGTTGCCATCATAGAAGTTGGCTCCAGAATATCCCCTTAAGCCAGTTTCACAGAGTTAGGCGAAAACTGCAGTCAAAGGGATATCCAGCAAGTTTGACAAAGGGAGTTTATTTGAGAGCAATATATCTCAAAAGAGACAGAATACTTGAGTATAAATCAAAAGAGAAATTGAGAAAAGAATAGAATAACATGGTGATATTTTTTATAAGATACAAATCTGACCACAGAGAGATAAGAAAAATGATAGAAAAACATTGGCTTATTTTACTATTTGATCCAATCCTGAAGGCAGACCTTTCAAGCTCACCATTATCAACTTTCAATAGAGCTAAGACACTGAAAACTATAGTGGCCTCCAGTAACCTTAAAATGGAATCCAAAAAAGTTGATAAGATATATTATAGAAACATAGAGAACAACTTTTTGAACACTATAGTGAGTTTTATATGTGGTCAAAACAGATGTCTGACATGTTCATTTACTGAACACAGGGACACCAGTTCTGCTTCAGATGTCACTGGAGAGGAGTTCACTATAAAAAGCTATAAATTGTGGATCAACTTTTTTAGTCTACCTAATGACATGTAAGTGTGGAACCCAATATGTAGGACATACCTAGCAAACAATACATAAAGATTCGGACAACATTGCACGAATACTGAAAAGAAATTTGCCTTGCATAGTGTATCCAGACACATTTCATTACATCATAATGGTGATCCATCATGCATTAGGGCCATTCCAATAGAGAAGGTTAAAACTACAACCCAGTCTAGGAAGTTGACAATTGTAAATAATAGATAAGCCTTTTGGATATTCAGATAGCACACTATGACCCCAAGGGCATAAATGGTCACTTCCCCGTGCTGGTCGCCACATAGAGGGCAACATGCTTCTTCATTGCTGCCCACCCCGTCATCCGGTTCACTATGGAGAAATCTCATGCATTTCCACATGCACCATCTAGTGGCAAAAAAAAGGATCTATAAAAAAGACCTGATCATTTTGTGCATATACACAATGATTATGTGCACTTAAGAGAAAGGATATGTATTCCAAATGTAAACAAACGATGACCAGATAAAAACAAAAAATGTTGTAAGTATATTATGTTTTGAAAGCTTTAAGCTGCCCTCTTCCTCCCATGTGACTGAACACACTTAAAATAGGAAGGACGGACTTCACATTCAGCTTAAGGCACAACATGGAGAAGAGGCTTGGGCATCGGTTTCTCCATCTGGGTCTCTCCCGGCATGCAAAACCTCAAAAAACAGAGCACTTTGTAATGGGCCCGCCATGCTCTGCCGGGCCATTCAATACGCACAGCGAGAAACAAATTCAAACATTCTGGCCACCAGCATGGAGAAGCGGTTCAGGCACCGCTTTCTCCACCACAGTGAACCAGATGACGGAATGGCTAGTAATGAAGAAGCATGTCACCTTCTATGTGGAGACCAACATGGAGAAGCGACCATTAAGCATGCAACATCAGAATCTCGCCTTTTTGATGCGGGTGAGATTCTGATTTTGCCCTTTTGCTGGTCACCACATAGAGGGCAATATTTCAAAAGGATACCCATTGCAATATGGGTGTAATGATAGAATGTTATTATTGTTATTAGTTTTAATTGTCAAGTTGTTTTGGTAAAATAGATATGGTAGATTGGTTGTCCACTCTCCGTAGTGCATTGCTGGTTTCATTAATTACATTTGAGTTGATTGGCTTTCCTAGCTTGCTTGTTAATTTAAAAGAGCAGTGCTTGTGGAGGCCAAATCAATACAACTTGGATACCCCCCAAAAAAGATTGTGCATCCTGAAATACATTGGTGTATGTTTTTTATTGGTTTTATCATATTTTTACAAAAATCTATATTTTTTTTCTAATACTTCAATAGTTTTTATTGCTAATCTCTACTCCTAGAGAAGATATTCAGGTGGATACTGAAGTACCTGTACAGGGGTAGGTTACCCCTCTACCTATCTATACCAGATGGGATTCTAACAACTGTCAGACTATTCAGTGTGAGTAAACCAATGTTAGGTGCCATTAATATTCAACTTGCACATATCCGAAAGTGCGTCCACTGTTTCTTGCTGATTTCTGATAGCAGTAGCTGTCCAAAATGTCAATATATAATCAAAAATAAGAGAGAAAAAACAAAGTTGCCTCCATGTGTATTATATTTAGTAAGCACCAACCTTCACCAAAAACACACAGTGACTGAATACTCACAAAGATAAATGCTGTGGTTCTTCTTATGTATAACACAGCTCAGTGGGTTTTTTGGGATACCAAATGGTCACAAACACAGTTATCTGCTGATCTTCTTCACTTCTAGCAATGTATGCAGGTTTAAGCTTTCTGGTGGAAAATTGTATTTTTTAATATCTGTCAAGTAGACAAACCACTCTGTAACCTAAATTTTCTTTTATGCATCTACCCAAATGAAGTACACATCCAAAAAAAAAAAAGATACTAAATAATCTACTGATGCTCACCATGAAAAGTATACTCACAAACTGCCTCCCTTTTCCTTAATTTAAAGCTTGGAAAGAAAACTGTGTATTTTACAAAAATAAAAAAGGGAAACGTGTAAAAAATTCCAAGATTACTTTTATAAGTGCCTCCATTACAGAGCTTGGAAAGCTATGGAAAGTCTACACCAATCCCATTAATTTCATGGAATTATTATACAAATTCATGAATCTGTGATTTACCACACTATCGTGTTTGAAACAGGATGGATGACTTCATATGTGTTGTTCTTCTCTTTTTTTTCTTGTTTTTTAGTCTGTCACTATCTTACATCCATGTGTCCATATGGGTGGTGCAGACTGGAGACCCTGTGCAATGTCATTCTCCTCAGTCCATGGCCTGGACCACATTATATAAATGAGATATGCACTTGATTTGTATGTGGGTTCTTTGTTTATGCTATTATGGAGACTCACATTGATTTCTTTTCCTTCATGAAATTCATAACAAAACAATTGCTTAAGTTAAAAAAAGATTTATCATGAAAACATATTTTTTGTCCCTGCTATGTAAAACAAGAATACTTCCTCTGTTTTACGTTACTAAATTGTTAGCAACAGCACCAGCTAGTTTCAGTATGTGTTTTCTCTTGCTCTCCTTGGGAAAGCTTGAATTTTTGACTGAAAGCTCTCCATCCAAACTGGTAGCAGCAACACTATCAGGTGACCACAATAGGAAACTGCAGTGTAATCCATTGAGGGCTGTGCAAAGCAATGTAATGCAAAAAGTGTGTACTATAATAGCTTTTGTATGATGCATGTCCCAGAAGTAAGAATAACTTTGTTTTACTGTTCATTTAATGATAAAGGTGTACATTGGATTATCCTGTTTCTGGGCTATGCCAGTTGTTAGAAAGGTGTACATTGGATTATCCCATTTCTGAGCAATAATTATTGCTAGAATTAGATCAGTGTTTTAACTAATAAAACAATAATTTGTTAGATTGAAAGTGAATGTAGAATAAATGCTTAATTTATCTTACCTGTTGCCCATACACAACCCCCTACCATAGCTAGGGGCCAGAATTTGGGGGAGCGAAGAATGATGTTGACCACTAGTGAAACCAGCCATATAGAAGCACAGAGTATCCACTGGAAAAACATGCCTAAAAGATACAATGTAACAGCTACAATATTTCTATATACTATATAGCAATTCTAAAACTTACAAGTAATTAACACAATGCAGACATAAAAATATTGCATTTCACATGGAGGATGATGTACTAATTAAAATATAACAATTCTTGAGCAAACTAACTGCACCACAGGTGAAAAATAGTCCCTCAAGGTCCCATTAATCTAAATGGCGGGGAGGTTGTAAGCTGCAACACTGAGGACAGAGTTTGTTTGGGAAGAAACAAAAGACAATGAAGATTTGCCTCAAACTACATGAAGAGGAATTTTGTGTACTCACTGACAAATCATTTTCTCTTAGTCTATATGGAACTCAGAAACCATTGGGTAAAGTATCCTGCAACCAAGAAGGTAGGGCACTGGCCTTAAAAAGCTCTCTGGAGTAGACTACCTCCCTATTCAATTTTACTCCCACCAGATATACCGAGTTTTATTCCAGTTTTCCACATGGGCAAAGAGAAAAAGATTTATCAGTGAGTACACGAAAATCCTCTCATCATCCACGAGAATTTTACCCATAAAAACAATGCAACAGCCTGATCTACTTGTTATTCTATTGTATATGATATTAACACTTATTAGATTGATATAGTTTCCTAAGGTATTTCTGCTCTCACAAAACCCATGCCTAGCATCTCCAATGCATTTTAAAAATAATTGTTTGACACTCCAGACTAATTCAGCTGTCTTACTTGGACCAAAAGAACCATACATACATTAGGTAGCTTTGTTCTGCTCTCCCACTGGTATACATAGACTCATAAGTAACATCCCCAGCCTTGTTCTACTGTCCCACTGGTAATCATAAAACCACACATAAAATTGACACACCAGGCCTAGTTGCACTTGCGGCCACAGAACCACATATACACTGACACCTTAGACTCCTTCTAATGTCCCACTAGTAGCCAAAAAAATCACACAGACACCTCAGCCTTGTTCCAGCAAGTTACTGTATAAATTAATATGGATGTTGTCAGTCCAGCCATGTCCACAATACCATGATCCTACACTCCAGTCACCAAAAGTAATAAACTAAATAAATACAGAAAAAAAACATCTACACTGTCAATGCCACTATATATATACAACTGCGAGAAATAACAAAAACAGTGGCCTGGCCAACAGTAGGGATATTTTTTATTTATGGCAGAGGTAACAGTGGCGGAAGGTTCTTAGGGTGTTTATTTTAATGTATTTATTGCTTTAGGAGACTGTAGTGGAGGACCAGGGTATCACAGTCACTGCTGGACCTTCAACATCCAGGTATATGTTTAACATTAAACACAAGTACATGGGGGTGCTGTAAGTGGCCCAGGGAACCCTTTCTTTGATTTTTTGTTTTAAATTAATGTTATGACTCTATTCTGCATACTATTTTAGCTTACAGGAACAAGGATAGGGTGTCTTTTTGTATTGCTTTGGCTACCAGAGAGACAGTGGAATGGGATGGGTGTCAATCTGTGATTCTTTGGCTACCAAATGGAAAAATTATGGGTGATCAATTTATATGTGGTTTTGTTGTTTCCAGTGGGACAGTAGAACAAGGCTGGGAGACTGTGTATGATTCAGTATCTCCCAGTAGAACAGTGGAATGAGACTGTGGTAGAAGTTCAGCTAGTTTCCTTTGATCTTTTGGTTCTTGATGTATTTTGTGCTACAGATTTGCACCTGGTATGGAAAAACTGATACGACATGTGTAGCTGTAAATGTGGATTTGTGCTTCTCCTGCAGGTCAAGTAACAGAAAACCCTGGGTAACAGGTATGTATTCCAGATGGCATTTTTTTCTATTATTGGTAGCTTTACCAGACCAAACAGATTAGAGCACTAAGTTCCCATTAGGGAACAAATACATTTTTCAGAGTACCCATTCATTGACTTGGGACTTCATTAAAAGTTGGAGTCCCTTCTAACATTTAAGGTGTTAATTTAAATCAACGGAAAATGTTATTTGTCCCCTATAGTGCATTTGGTTTGTTGGAGATATCTCCTGTTTTGTCTTTATATATACGGCAAAGACTTTAACTCTTTGAGTGCCAGAGTGGTACGGAATGCATTGCTTTGCAATGCATTCCGTACCACTCTGGCACTCAAAGGGTTAACAGACGAGTAAAAAATAGGGCCTTGTGTGTAAAAGCAAATTGACAAAATTAATGCATTGGATACCTCTCTATTACTCAAAGGTTTAAAAACGTTCTAAATAAATAGAATAATAGACTTGGATTGCCATGTTGTTGCAATGTGTTTTATACATAAGGTCCTCAAAGTTTAATGCACTTATAAACTACCCAATGACAAATATAAACCATGAGTATGTGTACCATCTCCAGTGTCAAACTTCTTCACTGGGACAAAGTTGGATCCAAATAAGACAACAGATACAATAGAGGAAGAGAAGCCAAGTGCAAGATTAGTGCTGTTACTAGCAATACTGCTGTTAGAATCACTTATCCAACCCTCCATGTTTCCCTTTAGTCTTTTCTGATGAAGTATAGGTGCAGTCCTTCCAATCAGCTTCTGAAAGGAAAATACGGAAAAATACATTTATGATTCAGTTGTTAGATTTTAATATACTACAGCAATTATTTACATTTAAAACAATGGATGTTAGGTATGTCTCCGATGCATTGCATTTAGGGAATATAAATAAAATACTTACTTTTCAGCTGTGTTAGGAGTTTTACCCCTTGGATGCCAAAGAAGTCTCTAACCAATTATTTTACTGCACAAAAATGGTATCAGTTGCAATAAATTCATGTTATAGTAATGTTAACCCTTTGCATACCAGAGGGGTCAGGAATGCATTGCAGAGCAATGCTTTACTCACTCCTCTTGCACTAAAAGGGTTAAAACCTGGCATTAAACGTTATTATATTCATTTCAAATAATGTTTATGCAAGTAACCTCAGTCACCTTATAACTGACGTACTAAGAAGCACTGGAGGAATTCTGGAGAAAACCAACAGCAATGAACTGGAGACCTCTCTAGTCTTCAAGTGGTTGAAAACACCATTAAAATCCATGAGAATTTAGGGAATATTGATTTCTCTCCTACGGTGAAGTTGATTTGCTCCAGAATAACTCTAGTTCATGTTGTCACATCAGCTTTCATGTGACCTGCTGTGCCTCTTACCACAGAAACCTAAAGCATGTTACAGTAAGACAGCTGCTTTAAGGAAGTAACTATGAAAAAATAAAATATTTGTCACAATATGTTAGCAAAGGGAAATACTGATGTTTATCCAATTCAGCAAACCTTCATGAAAAAGTAACAAAGCCATTCCAAGTTGAAATAATGTACTAGTGTGGGGGAGACCATGCTTTAACCCCTTGAGTGCCAAAGGGGTCTGCAATTCATTGCTCGGCAATGTGTTGCAGACCCCTCTGTCACTCAAAGGGTTAAAGTCCTGTTTCCCCCTCTCAGCACATTCCTTTAATAACACCATTCTTATGATGATTAGCAGGTTATGTGCAGCAGAAGGAGACATGGAGGTGGGAGGGTGAGGACAAGCAGAGCAGCTGAGGGTCATATGAATGGACGAATGAGTGATGAGAGAACGGGGTGAGTGGGAGGAGCTCAAAGGGCTGAGAAGGAGAATATATTATGCTGTTGCACTGCTTTGAAAATCACACTGTGCAAGCTGGGGATGTGAGGGGATGTCAGAGGGTGGCATGGTGAAGTGTCCACATAGCTTATTTTCAACACAACTAAGACACAATGTCCAGTAACAAGTCTTATATCTCTCTTGTAAGCTTTACATTTCACATGCAAACAGTGCCTACATTGTTTTTTTTAAACATACTTTATTGAGAAAATGAAGTTATGATACAATATATGAGAATCTGAAAGCAATTCAAAGACAAACATTGTCGGATGAAACAAAAAGAGAGAAAATTACAATAATAAAGTATTTGAGAACCTTGAATTTTAGGTTATATCTGGAAAAGGTATACAGATAAAAAGAGACTTAAACTGGTGAGTAAGATAATTGCCAAAGGCCCATAGCCGTAAAGGTTGAATTAGGAGCATGGGAGTGCCTACATTTTTTAGGTGGGATGACTGTCTTACTGAGGCTCTCGATTGTGCACTTTGCATGTCACTGAGTCCCCTATCTTGCCTCTCAACTCCAGCTGTACCCCTTTCAGTGGTACAGGGGTATGTAATAACTCTAAAAGGGTTTTTGGAGCTGTTTATGGTGCTGAACTCGTCTAGTGGGGGAGCAGAGAGAATACACTCAGGCTTCAGGGTTGCTGAACTTCTGGTGATGTATAAGGGAGGCCAGACCTTCCACATTGCCAGCAGGTCAACAGGATGATATGCCCATGATTGAATTCAACACCCCTCCCCTTGCAAACTTAATTATTAGTGCTTATGGCAATAAATGTCTCCATTAACAATGGCCATCAACCCTTAATGCATCTCCCCCGGAAAGCCACAAGTTGCCTACTCCTGCTTCCAATGCCTTTCATGTGTCTGGCACTCAAAGGGTTAAAACAGTTTTCAAGTCTACAATTTTATATGTCAAAAGCCCTTTCATTCCTCCCTAAACTTAAATTACACCCTCCTCTTATGCGAACTAGTCAACTGGTTTTCTCATGATATAGTATATAATGTCATATATACACTGTATATGCATCCAGTCACTGGTGGGTTCAAATGGGCTTCAATCAATCATGTTTAGCTGAAGTCATTGTGTCTGCCCACAGATTTTTTTGAACAAGCCTCCTTTGGATAACAAAGCAACAGCACAAGGGTTATTGGAACAAGGCGGCAATGTCATTGTGTTCCAGTCATCCCTTTGTTACATCTGCTAGCATAACTTTACTACATGTTGAAATCTGGAGTTGAAAACATGACTTCAGTGTAATTTCACATCAAAGAACACAAACCCTTCCTATTAACAAACCTCCACTTATCTTAAAAACAAACCATAGCATTGCAATAAGTCTCTTTTAAATTGTTTAACAAATTGACTTGTCTAATTAGATGCCAGCCACACAGTAGTGAGGTGTACTGCGGATTGGTATTACAAAATTAATATTTAATTAGTCATTTTTATTATGTCCACAGAGATATACATTTTTCACAAAGTGTTGGAGATCTCGCTAACATTTAAGGGATTAAATGCTAAAGGTGTTAGTATGGATATTAAGAGGTCATATGAATTCTAATTATATGGTACTAATAAATATATGTAGTATGTTAACTCTTTAAGGATCAGAGGGGAATGCAACTCTGCTTCATAATGATTTGTACACTCCTCTGATCCTTAACCCTCTGAGTGCCAGAGGGGTACACAGAATGAGCTTAGGACATTCTAAACTCATTCTGGCACCAAAATACCAAATAGAAATGGGTACAGTATGCTCATAAATTACAATTTCACCTTTGCAGAAAAAAATGTAGGCCTTCCTTCTGCTGCCATTTACTTTTATTGGGTCTAAAAAATTGTTTTTAACAGATTGCTGTCTTTTTAACAACTAGGTGGCAAGGCAACCCAGTGGGACAATTTCCCTGGCATGTAGGTGTGTGACAGCAGATATACAGCAATTTCTGCCTCTCTCTTTACTCTGAGCACAGGACTGATACAATGTATTATTCTTCCTGAACAAAGAGCCAGAACTGATACATTCAGTTGTAACAGTGAATATTATCAATCCACATTCTGGCCTGCATTCCATTGCAGTTGATAGCCTTATCAATGGCTTTAACTACAAATGTTCTGCTAAATGAATGGGAATATGTTCATTAAAACCAGTTATACCTGTTATAACCTATAATGTAATTTAGGCTTCTGCGAGCAGACAGCCAGACATTATAAAGTCATTTTCACTCAAATCTCTCTCTCTCTCTTTGACAAACATCTCACTCTCTATTACTAATCATAAACTATATTAATAGAAGAACAAGGGTTTTGAAGCATATATGTATAACATTTTAAACACATACAATTTACTTTGTTTTGTTTGGAGGTGCTATACAACTACAACCCTCAGAATATATGTTAAACAGAGAATTAGCCCTTGGATCAATACAATTGCTTACATTTGCTTCAGAGTGTAAATTAGCAACTCACTATTCTCTTAAATTGCTGAGACACATAAAAATATATTAAAATGGATCAAGCTTGGAATGAAACCCAGTAGGAAAATGTAACATCTTGAATGTTAGAGAGATCTCTAATGAATATATTAGCAATACATCCAATGAGTTAAAAGTGAGAAAATGTAACAAAACAATGCCCTTTTAGTACACCAGGAAATGTATTTCAGTCTCTGGGCAGCAGAGAGGGCAGACAAACTTCCTTTAACCCTTTGAGTGCCAGATACCCCTCTGGCACTCACAGGGTTAAAAAATATTTTTATTTTTATATATTTCAAAGATATCAGAAGATTGTGACAGCATCCTGCACTGCAGTCAGGTTATAAACCCGTGTGTGTTACATATATTGATATATGCTCAAATTATAAGCCAACCTATTTAAAACATTGAGGAAAAACAATACAGACTGTGGAAGTAGTGTATTTTAAAAGAACTTCTCTACAGCTTTGCATACAATGATTTAAGCCCATAGTGTCATGGGGTGTCCAAAGCATCTGAAAAAAACATTAAGTATATATTTTGTTTGGATACAGTGTTACAAGTTACTCAGCACTCAAGTTAATATTTAGTCTCAGATCTTCTATTTAGGATTCCATGTTACATTCCTTGCTTTGGGACTGGGGAAATATAATCGTTTTATTGCCAGGAGTTGGGCACCCCGGGTGCCGAAAGGGTTAAATAACAGCAGGTGTGATTCCCCACGAAGAGACCCTGTACAGCTCTGTACGGTAGCCGCAGCACTTACCTTCAGAAGCAATCTGTTTCTTATTTACTGTACTTCCTAGTGTGACACGGGAGGGAGGTGGGGACTTTTGTATAGATCATGTGACACAGGATCCTGCTCTGCTTGTTAGTTGGTTGTATGCCAACTTCCTATACGCGGCTTATCGGGAAGGCTTCCTGTATGTGCATTCTTACTGCAATAGTAACAGCAGGAACAGTCCTGCAGTTGTACCGGATTTCCAGGAACAATCCCTGCTTTTAGTTTAGCTTTTGTACCTGCTACATGGTTAGTCCATAGTCTGAGTGCAATATGTGTGTGCCACTGTTTTGTTATTTTTAGGTATAATTGGAAGCATCACCTTATAGCCCTTTGAGTGCCAGAGGGATGTCCATTGCTTTACAATGACAATATTATACTATATTTCTTAACCCTTTTAGTGCCAGAGGGGTATGCAGCTCATTGCAAACTCATCTGATACTCAAATGGTTAAACAAATTTCCATCTGAATGGAAGGGGATTTTTTTCTGTATTCTACTAGCAAATTATGATTCTACATTTGTCACCTCCTCACATTTCCAAAACACCAAAATTGTGGTTGAAAATAACATTTGAAAAATAAAAGACATTTCTTTTTTTACATTTTGCTCCATTTTAAAATTTTGGATATGAAGTAAGTGGGCCTTGCCATGCTATATATTTTCGAAACATAAAAAAACATTCCAGTTTCATGGATGGGTCATTTGTATTTCTATGTCAATGCTAGATGACTAGGAAATCTCCAGAAGATGGTGTTATAGCAATAAAAAGTATTTTGTTTTGTTTACTTTTCCCCTACATCAAAGATCACCTCACATTAGCACCCTCAAGTGTACCCTTGTTTGAATTAAATACTCCCTCTTTCAAACAAAGGTACTTGTACTCTCCTAAGCAAAATGGTGTAAGACAGGCAATTTTTTATTTTTTTACTTGTTGCCAGGTGACGAAGAAATGTATTGGCATAGGTACCCTGAGTACCTTTGTGTGAAAGAGGAAATAATTTCCTTTCAAATAATGTGACTGATCCCAATTTGTGAAGAAGGGGATATGATAGAGGCTTCTTTACTACTAGTCGAAGGTGCGCAGAGAGGACTCCAGTCTGAAATCTAATTGCACCGCTCCATATCAGCCGCGGCTCGGGCAGCCCCTACTGCACATGACTGCAGCACGCAGCCGTCTCTACTGTGCATGACTGCAGCGTGCAGGTGTCTCTACTGCGCATGACGGCTTCTGACAAACATCCTTATCGAATTATTATATAGGATTACCTCCAATGTCTATGTATGGCACTTGGGTTATCGTTGAAAAAAGGAGATTCTCCCCTTTCCAGAGATATTGTATACATTTAAATCATATTATGGTGGTGGGGAGGGGCAAGATACAGACTCTTAAAAAAAGTTTCCCCGGTCTCCAGTATCATTTATCTAGTATTCTCCAGTATCATATGCCATCATGCTGCTTATTGCTTTATTGGCTTGATGTCCTCTTAACATCTTTTCAAGGTGCCCCTTGAAGATACTAGCTTGCCTGATGAAATGACATTGATTATAGGTGTGTGAGGTATGGGCCCATTGTCACAAAAGTAGACTTTAAAGAATTGAAGATGATGTCAAGACAGCATCAGCAAAATCCCACCATAAGGAACTCGAACACCTTGAACACTGAGAGGGATTACGTTTTACCTCCGCATGGAAACTTAATTGCCTTTGTTTTGATTTTTGTAAAATTTAGTAAGAGACTGAACTATATTACTTCAGAAATGAGGCATTCACAGAAGTGGACTCCACTCATATACTGCTGTTAACAGAAAAACATTTGGACATTAATGGACATTGCCATGTTATTTAGGTGAAATTTAAACTTTATCCATCTGCTGGTCATAGTGTAGCTGTGTATTCTAGTGAATATTGCAAGTTTATATATATATATATATATATATATATTTTTTTTTTTTTTTTTTTTGCAAAACAGAGCTATTGATTTGGTTACTGTCTTGGCTTGTGACACTGGTTTTTGCATTTCTTTTTTTTTGGAGTGCCAGCTCACATAGGGTGATGCCAGTCACTCCTTAACCCTTTCAGTGCCAGGGGGTATGCAACACATTGCTTTGCAGTTGCATACCCCTCTGGCACTCAAAGGGTTAAACTGGTGGTCAGGTGGTGGTCAGGTTAGGTACCTAATAGAGGTACCCCACCATACATTTCAATATTAGATATTTTGATACTACATGTCCACTTACCTATTCACCATAATACTTTACTTTCAGGACAGGCATACTCTTTGTCTTGTGTTTTGGTTTTGGTATTCTATAAGTTAAAGGGATTGTAATACTTAAAATGAAAGTTGCAGCATTTATCCCCCCTGTGTAGAACAAAGGTACTCTTACTGTTGGAAGGTGTTTTATTCAAATGTTATTACAGCTAAAACTTGATTATTTTTTTAGGTGCAGTATCACAGTGTCCTGAAATGTTACAGCGGCGCTGTTGCTACACCATCCTATAAAGATTTATGGCCAACTGACCAGAGCTATCCATAGTGTAGAAACAGCTCCACTGTACAATTTCAGGACACCGAGATACTGCACCCCCAAAAAATCATGTTTGAGCTGTAATTACTTTTAAATAAAACAACTTTCATCAGTGAGAGTACGCTTGTTTTACTCAGGGGGATAAACCCTACAACCTTTTGTGTTTTTTTTTTTTACATTTTAAGCATTGCTAACCCTTGAAGCCAAGTGTCACTAGTTTTCTAGTTATAGGAAAGAGATTTCATCTTTTTGTTTACTATTATTGTGGTTGACCAATACCATAGCCTTTCAGCAGATGTATTTTTAAGTATTTTTATTAACCCCCACTCCAGACCCCTATGACTTACCCATTTGGGTAGCATGATGATTTTGGAGATGTCAGCTGTACCCAGGGTCTAAAAAAGCCTGATGTCTCCCAAGATGTTAGCTGCAATCAAGATGTTAAAGGATGATCTGCCAACCGTAAGCTAAAGCTGTGTTTATTTTTGAAAGCCATGCATCCTCAAATAAACTGATGCCAAAAATGTGTAATTTTATGTGCATTCACAACTTGCACAGACCCCAAATTAAGAAGAATGCAAACGGTCTTTTCAGCTTTTTAAATGAAATTGGATGTTACATGGTAACATACCCCAAAACAAGTCAGTGACCCTGTGGAAACCTATGTATCCCCAAAAGGTAGGCAACCTGAGTAATCAGAAAGTGTTTGAAGTATAATTTTATGCAAAATATCAAGCGCCTTTTGTTAAATATAGATAATTTTTTTCACAAAATGTAGACTATGTGATGTCCTGCTCGCCCGGTGTCTTACCCTGGGCGCTTTTGCGGCTCTGGGTTGCCTTCCCGGTCCCGCGCTGCTTCCTTTGATCTGCGCCGCTTCCGGAGGCGGCTCGCATGCACATGTTGGCGGACCATAGAGAGGATTTGGTAGAAGGTCCGCCGACATTCTAGCCACCCTCTCCAGGCTCTTCCGGTTGGGGATCCTTATCTTCTGCCTCCAGCTCTGTTTAGACGCGTTTGTATAGCGTCTATCAGAGCTTCCAGTACTTGGGTTCTTCTTTTGTGTATGACCTGGATCTGCCTGGACCAAGACTCTGCCTGAGCCTCATGTGCCACTGTGTATGACCTAGACCTGCCTTGACCAAGCCTCTGCCTAATCCTGCTGTGCCACTGTGTATGACCTGGACCTGCCTTCACCAAGCCTCTGCCTGATCCTGCTGTGCCTCTGTGTATGACCTGGACCTGCCTTGAGCAAGCCTCTGCCTGATCCTGCTGTGCCTCTCTGTATGACCTGGACCTGCCTTGACCAAGCCTCTGCCTGATCCTGCTGTGCCTCTGTGTATGACCTGGACCTGCCTTGACCAAGCCTCTGCCTGATCCTGCTGTGCCTCTGTGTATGACCTGGACCTGCCTTGACCAAGCCTCAGTCTGACCCTCTTCCTAGGAGACCTGAGTGAGTACCTTCTTCTTTTGGAGATTTTATTCCTCCCTGGGGACCTCTGAGTATAGTTTGTCTAGGTTAGAGTTATCCGGGGTTACCCAGCGGCTCCTCTGCTGGGGGCCACAACATCTGGCTTTGCGGCCAGCACCTATAGGTGGCTCAGCTGCAGCACAACCCTGGCCTAGGCAACCTACGGTCCCTAGCTCCATTCCCTAGCGTCGCCCTCTAGCATCTTGCTCAGCGGCCTCTTGTTGGAGGAGCGTCCGTTTCCTGCTCCCAGGTACTCCGGTTCCTTCCTGTCCTCACCTCTGGTCGTGACAGACTAAACCCAAATTTTGTGTCTCACACAAGCTTAGTGCAACAAACAAAATGAGCATAAAATGTGAATGACTCATATCTCCAGGGCACACAGATACTCAATATATATAGGTGCACATAGGCACCAAATTGGTAACAGCGATTAACAATATGTACAGTTGCATTTTCAGGGAGAAACATAAAATGCATTAAAAATGATTTAGAATAGGGTGACCGGATGTCCCTGTTTTCAGGGGATAGTCCTCTGATTAAGACCTCTGCTCCCAGAGAAAATGTGTTCACAGGAATGACTCCCTGGAAGTCTGCCGAGCTTAGGCTTCCTGCTTCATCCTTGGATTAGTATAAATGATTCCTGCCATCAAAACATGTCATGAACTGTAACTATGTAGTGTATGTCAATAAATAGCTAATCTACTTAGTCATTGTTGTTATTAGCCAGTCACAATGATACGCCACTGCGTGGGCATTGTTGGCAGCTGGGCAGACACAGGTGTACACTCTGGCACATTAAGAGAGTCACATCAGTTCCATAGATTACTAGGGCTGTGGTTCAGTTTGCCTGTTGATCTCAAGCACTGATAATTTAGTCTGTATTTGCATTGTAAGGTCTGTGGATGAATTCCATAGATTTCAATCTCTAATGGTCAATTACACTACAAATAATAATATTAGTATTAACCAATTTGTGTTAGTGAACTGATATAGCTCATTTGGTTAGGCACCAGCTGTAGAATCTCAGGATTGAAGGTTTGTGTCCCATCCCAGCAACATTAACTCAGCCTTTCACCCTTTTTGAGGTAGATAAAATGAGTACCCAGGTCAGGACATACGTGAAAACAAACGAGAATCTCAGTGTATCCTTCCTGGCAAAATTCTTTCATTAAAAAAGCATAAAACCTGCATTGCAAACACTAACCAAGGAAGTCTTTCTTATGAGCCTGGTATGTTGATTCAGAGATAAACACACATATTTACAATAGATGGTCTTTAGATTAGATGGGCCAAATGGTACTTATCTGCTACAGATTATTTGTTTTAGTACTTTTGAAGTGAATATGAGAAATAGGAGGTATAGTATTTAACCTCAAAATTCAAGTGAGGTCTCCAAAGCATGGATTTCCAATGTGTTGAAGACCTCTCTAGCTTCTAAGGGGTTAAGTTAATTAAATGTATGGATAAAATATGCTCATAACAGCTATAGTAACACCTCTATCCAGCTATAAAAATGACCCTAATTAAAGGGATAGTAATGTAAAAAAAAAACTCTATAGTATTGTTCACTTTAGTTTGTTGTAATGCATAGCATTTTTTGTATCTTGTTACCTTCATATTCTTGTTCAAATTCGATTTAAAAGATCCCCCTCCCACCCATTCCCATTATGCCAGGCAGATTTGAAAGCCGGTCAGGATGGGTTGCAACAACGGGCAATATTGTGTAAGGAAAAGAAAAACCCTGCCCTGCTTTGTCACTGAGAGAAGTGTTTTCCTAATATGTATCAAACCTTTTTCTCTCATTGCTCCGTATCTATGGAATGCTCTACCATCCAACCTGCGCCACTGCACCTCTCTGATAACCTTCAAACCTCACTTAAAAACGCACCTCATGGATAAAATCTCAACATGCTAGAAGACGCTGATGTTGTACAATGAACGCTCTTATAAATTATTTACTTTACTGATGTCCTCTACCATCATCAGAACTAGCACTGTATTCAGCACTTGACTCTTGTGCACTCTGTATGTCTCCCTTTACCACTTTAGATTGTAAGCTTTCGGGCAGGGACCTCTCACCCAATGTTTCACTCTACGCTGTGATCCTCCTGATTAAGAGACCAGCTTTCACATGTCAGGGATCTCTGCCTGACATAATGGGGGGTGGGAATCTTTTAAATCGAATTTGAAAAAGAATATTTAAAAATATGCTATGCATTATAACAAATTAAAATGATCAATCATATACAGAGGTTTTTTTTATATTACTATCTCTTTAAGTAAAAACATCTGGTCAATTTATTTAGAAGTGGTAGCTGTCACATAGCATCAATGAAACCGTAAAAATGCATACATTCATTGTAACGGCCCTGGCAAACGAAGAGTTTTTGCATTTGAGGCTCAGAAATTGTGCGCTGGAACTGACAAAAGAGTGTTCAATCTGTAAACCTGTCCCACCATACTTTTAATCCATTGACAAATCAGCAGTGCTCGTAATCAGTAAGGAAACTAACTTATGTAACATTGACTAAATAGAGTCTGAACCAAAGAGCTAACAATCAGGCAAGGAATCTAACCTGAAGAACACTAGTTTGTATGTTTTTTTTCCATTTATTTATTTCCTTATTTGTTTGCTTGTTTATTTTTACTACTGAACCCAGAGTTATGTCAGTATTGCTGTTATGTGATGGATCTAGTGAAAATCTAATTTAATTCCCTATACATTGCTGCTGTCATCTACTGTATCTCAGTGATAGCAGATCACAATGTTTGCCTGCTAGCCTATGATGCTGACAGAGAAAGACACAATCAGCTCTCACTTAAATATTATTAATGGGAGCAGTGATTAGGATTTCATAGATCCTGATTCCAGCCCCCATAAACAAGATTGAGTGTCACATTACAAATTACACAGGGTTAGATGGCCCTGTGGTTTGGGGACGCAATTTTTTTTACCAATGCCCCCCCGGGTACTGATCTCCTTCTTGATCATAATCAATATAGGTGACCAAAGCGACTTCTTGTTGGCCTACACTCCCCCAAACTGAACTGTAGTTCCTGGACTTATCTTATGCCAGAGGATCAGGGAATCTAGAACATCATTGCTGATGTCATGGATGATTCAAGTGGGCCTTCCCTATTCTGTTACGCAATCAGGAAGTTCACAGAACACTGCTAGTATTTTTCAGTCACCTGTCCTGATCCCCTGTAGTGATTAGATAGATAGGCAATAGATATCACTGGTAGCATAAAGAGGGGTCTTTTTGATGACACTTTATGCAAGAGACAAATATGTAAAGTCAACTTATCTACCATTTTTTTTATCTTCTCCTTTTTTTTTTTTTTTTAACATTTTTGTATCTCTAACAGGAAGCTAACTGAATTTCTGAGAGCTTTGTATAGATAGATATAAAAGTACACAAAACACACTCCTATGGGCCTGGATTTTCCCTCCCGTCTCTCCATGTTGTTGGAGATATATAGACAAGGTAGGTACAATGTTTCATATATGCTGGACATGTGCTTTAATATAAAACTTTTGAAAGGAGATGGTTGAGATGGTCAAAAAGATCCTCTCCACTGCACTCTCTCTTCCCCCAAAAAATTTATCTTTACAGCCTTACCCAAATCTTGTTAACTATCTAAATCTAGACGTAAACTTTTTTTTTTACTTCCTAGCCAACCCAGCTAAGTTGACTATTCCTCTCCTTTGGAAAGACCCACAGCCTCTGACTCTGGCCATGTGGTACTTGTGATTATGTTTTACACCTACTTTGGAGGAGTTACATCTGGCTGCTATGGGGTGAAAGGAGTGGTTTCCAGAGATATAGGCCCCATGTCTCTCCTAGAACAATGACGGAAGTTCATAGATGATTCCATTTTTAGCTTGACTGGCCTCTGTATTAGAGACCTGCTTGTATTACCCCATTCTACAGGGGCTCTTAACCGGGTTGGGGATGGGTACAACATTGGTTGTGCACCTGCTTATTGTCGAATGCTTGCAGGTGAGGGATGTTCTTTACAGTGCTATAGGATTTATGCTACTCTGCATCCGGTGGAGGGCTAGAGTGTACTATTCTGGTTACCTTCTCCATGCTCTATATATTCGGTATGGGGCACCTCAGATGTTCCCCTCCCCCAGGATGGACTGTCTGACCTTGTTCTTATTCTTTTAATTTTCTACTCTTTCCCCTCTATCACTTTCTCTAACCTTTACCTTAACTACTTTGAGCTTCTTCTTTATCTACGTTTTTCTTTTCCTTATTGCTGTTCCATCTCCTGATGATGCTAATTATGATCAGTATCTGTTATGATGGATAATTTTTACCATTGTGTGCTGACATCTTATACATTGTATACTATATTGATATTCCATAATGCTTTTCAAACATTCCCTGTACTGTTTTCTTTTTAAAAATAAAAAAAGTGCAAAAATATGAGAAAAGATGAAAATAAATTAGTAAAAAGTACAGGCCATTTGACTTAACATATGCAATTGCAGAATATGCAAAGAGAAAAATGAAGTTACCCGAACATACAGAGTTATACTGTTTATAAGTAGGCAGATCAGGAAGGTCTGATAAAGACTAACTTATTTGGTAGCAGGAAAGCTATAAAATTACTGGGGTATGAGGAGAAGGTTGAACTTGATGGACTTGTGTCTTTCTTCAACCTAATTTACTATGTTACCTCAAATCAAAGAGAAATTTTGTTTATCCCTATGATGCAGTTAGTTTGCTTCAGTACGGTACCACTTTTCCTTCATATTACAGAGCAGAGCACTGCCACACCATTATCTGGTGCTAGTCAGGTGTCAGCCTGCTTCATTGTGTGCTGCCGCCATCCAGCTGACCTTCCACATTAGCAAAGCAGTACCTTGGCTCCAGAGATATATGCCCATTCTATTCTATTTTTTTTTTGTTTGTTTGTTTGTTTGTTTGTTTTTTTAAAGCATCAGGACTTCGCAGCAACTTGCCTTGGTGGTCCCTTACTTGACACACAGCCAAACAAGCAGCTGCTGCTGAACATTGTTAGAGGTCAGCCACAGGCTTTTTGAATGGGGGTGTATATCATGGATGTGGCCATCAGCACAGTCAGCTCCTACACCAATGACACTCTCTAGGCAAGTGCCTATCCTGCGCATTGGGTACTACTGCCCTAAGCATGAAAGAGAAACAGACATAAGTCAGTGACAGTGAGATGAATATATGGCTATGATTCTATGCATAAGGGGCTGGGAGCAATTTTCTTGCCCTTTGTCTGCCCATCAAGAATTTACTAAGCAAGTTATTCCAAAACTCATCTACACTTGCACAATGTGAAGGGCAGCGGGAGAGACATTTTAGGCCATTCCTCTGTTCCTTGTTTCAAGCCATGTACTAAATAAGGCTTAAAGGAAATTGTGTGATTTTATGCCATTACCTTGCTCATTACAGTCTTTATGCGTGTGTGTCTGCTGATATGCACTATATTTATCATGTGCTGTCATGAATAATCTGAGTTTTTTTGTTTTTTTTATTGGTATGCCCCATTTCTGCTTCTTGGTGGCTGCTGAGGAGTGGTGTAACTACTGGTTATTTTGCATTTTCCAGAACTCCCATTACAGTTATGTTTGAAAGTATTAGTGTGCTTTTACTTATAGATTTCTATGTATGTATAATTTTATGTATGCCAATTACATATATGCTTCATTACATGACACATATTCAGTACATGAAGCATATAAGTTTTCACAGCAATAAATCACAGATGCTTTGTTTAAAGGGATATTAATTCTTTATTTTTTCACTGCAAGCGAATAATATTTAAGGTAAAAATTCCTATACTTTTTTACATTTTATATCCCTGACAGCAAGCTCCCTGGATCAGAGCTTTCTGTCATGGAAAATGAAAACAAGCATAATTATAAAACATGATGAAAGATTCTCTGTACACAACACAGTGCATTCAGTACAGTGGGGAGAGTGTTACATTTTAGTTTTGATGGTCTACTGACCAGAAAACTCTCTGCAAATAGAGATCCAGAAACCTTACTCTCAGAGATATTGACTAGTTAAAAAAAAAAAAAAAAAAAAAATAGGTGAAGGTTAGGGATAGGTAAAAATTTTTTCTTGTGGGAAATTTCACAGAAAACCAAAACATTTCCTCTTTTTCCCTTAAAATGTCCCTCCCATAGATAATACATAAAATGTGCTCCTCTTTGCTACTACCAATGAATTTCCCATGAAAACGTTGCCTTTTTCTTTCTTTTCTTTCTATGGCTGCAAGATTTCCCACTGCTGCTGAGAGATAAAGTGGAGAAATCAGCAGCTGAAAGTAAAACTACAGCAATGTTTGCCTTTAAGAAAATATTAAAGGCCTGAGTCCCTTTGACCTTTGCTTATTACATTAACATTATACAACTTTGACAAGGCCATTTTTTAAATTAACTGTGGCTTGGAATTTACCAGTATGGTCCTACATCTCGTATCTTTTCTTTAAACCTTTGTTTTCAACAAAAGAAAAAGGCAGAATGTCAATCACCAACATTTGGGCATGTGAGCCACTGCACACGCTTACATTCTGATTATTTTTTTGCAATTTTTGACCATTTTCTAAGAGCTGGGTAAGTGCGGGTTGGGTGAACATAGAAGAACTGTGTAACTTAATTAATTTAACAACATGACTAGTAGTAATGGAAGTGGTGGTAGCAGAGGCTGTGGGGTCAATGCGATTCTTGTCACCACCAACTCGTCATCCTCCTCTATGCCTTAAATTTGCACAACAACAACAGCAGTAGGAGATGTGTGTTATTGTTATATAAAATATTGTTCTACTGTCTGAGGCAGCTACAGTACTACTATCATGTGCACCTTGGCCCCATGCACTTTTAGAACTGCTTCTACTGCTGGCAGCCATGGTACCTTTGACCTGCTGGTATGTCTCCCATTCATACCTGTACTTGTGCTCGGTTGAGATCTCAGTGGGATCTGCTTTCACCTGCTCACATGTTTTTTATACAGAGAACAGATAGCAACATGTTTAGCTTTTGGATTGTGAGTGAAGTTTCTTCATGCTGTGGCTTTCATAGACTGAGGGGTACTGGAGGAACTTCTACTACTATAGGAGCTTGATGTTGCAATTGTACTGGCAGTAGGTGTCAATGGTGCTGTGCTTCCAAAAACAGCAGTAAAAGCAAGTGTGTGTTTGTGTGTGCAAATGGGGGGGGATGACTTAGATGTGGTGATGACTACCAGGATGACTATCATTTTTAAACATGTCTACTTTCTAGTTAATCTCCCAAAAATATTAAAACTAGGCATAGTACTGCTTTCCAGTGGTAGAAGACTGAGCCTTTTCCTTTCTGCTAATTTTACGGCCACATCATCATTGCTCTCACTCTTTACTTCCTCTGTGTCAGAAGAAAGGGAGGTTGGTAGAGGGATGTATTCTAGATCATCATCATCATCATCATCAATAATTAGGTTATCATCAGCATTGGCTGCTTTCTCCCCTCTACTTTCATATTCTTCTAGGCTTTTTAAAGTGTCATTCTCAAACTGTTTCTTTTTACTTTTCCCCTTAGGGAGATTTACAGCACGTTCACGACTACTTTCTGGACAGGTGTTACTGTCACTGTCAGACACAGCAGTTGGTTTAACTTTGAAATCTCATTGTCAACTTCAGTGTTCTAAAAAATATTTATTATTATTACAACTGCTTGTAGGGGGGACTTTCCAGGTCACTTTTATAAACAGTCTCCTTAGTAGAAGTGCAGTCATCATCATTTACTGTGCAAGCTGGTCACAGTCAGTTTTTGGAGTAACATTTACTGTCATGAACTCCTCCTACTCCATTGTCTTTCCCCCTGCCCCCTAATAAGTTAGAAGGATATAATTAAAGCCGTGTAGATTTCCACTGTACAGCACACAAAAGAACTGTTTGTGTGTGTAATAATGTCTTGCCTTTCTCAAAATATTGTATCATGTGCATCTCTATTTCTAGTATCTGTCACTGTCAGGCTCAGCTCAGGTCAAGGTCCCTCCCTAAAGAATTAAGTAATCAACTGGTGGATTTTGTTTACTTTTCCTCTGTTTCGGTAGCAAAGTGGAACAGCGGAAGCTAGTGTAAGAAGGAACTTTTGAAGAAGGAATCCTGCTGAATGTATTATTTCTAGGCAACGATCACAAATGCACTTATCAGATCTGCTTTCTGGGAAATCCCATTTTAAATCCCTGTTAGAAGCATGTCTCTTTGATTCTTTATTTGGTTTGCCATTGGGAAATGTAGCATTTAATTCTCTTTTATCCAATTTTATGTATCTACATTTTCTATTTTATTATCATCACTTGGTGTTGCTTTCACTCACATTTCTGGTGCATTGTTTTTTTGTTGTTGTCACTATCCTTATAATCACTCTACTCAATATTGCATGGTTTGCATGTTTACTTTGGTTTCCTTTGCAATGTGAATCAACATGAAGACAGGAGGGTCTTGACATCGGTCTTAGACCTTTTAAGATGTTTTGGGATTCCAGCTCACTGAATATCTTTGATGAATGGTATGTTAGCCACTGAAACATTAGATGGCTTTAGCTTTTTAAACTACTGATTTCTACTAAGTCATTTTTTTTATTGGCATGCCCATTTCTACTATGTGCAGCTGCTGAGAAATGTTGTAACTATTGGATACTGTGTGCTGGTGTATCTTTATTTGTGGATTACTTGGAAGTACTTTAGAGGCTAATCCCAATGGAGCTGTTCTGGTCTACACTTACCACAGTGAGGACAAGAAAGTGAGAAAGAGAGAGAGAGAGAGAGAGAGAGAATTAGACTAATGCTGTTCGGTTCTGTTTTATAATGCAAGCAGGCAGACAAATTTAGCAATAGAGGCAACAGAGAAAAACAGACAGCAAAAGCATGAAAGCGAGAGTCAGACATAGAGACTCAAACAGTAAGATGGAGGCAGTGAGATTGAAAAAGAACAGGGTGACTGAGCTGGGCAGAGACAAACTGAGAGAGTGACAGTGACAATGAGACCATCCCTATTGTTGAATGTGTATAATAACACTGGGTCGCTTATGTTAATTTATTGAAAAAGCCACAAATTATTCTGAACATTTGTACAGATGGAGCACATATATATATATATATATATATATATATATATATATATATATATATAAATATAAATATATATAATACTATAAATGGTTCTCGTGAGATATTACTCTAATCCTAACACCCCCCAGACTTTACTCCTCTCCTTTTGTCTGCCATCTCCTCAGCTCCCTCCACTCCCAGCTTTTAATCTTTGGCTCTTGGGAGCCACTGCTGCTCGTGCCTGTATTCTGGCCAGGTGGAAATCTCCTGTACTGCCCTCAGTATCGGACTAGATTCCTAGACTTCAGTCATTTTTAGATTTGGAACAGGTATATCACATTTCAAAAGGCACCCATCAATTTTTTGACTCTCACTACACCTCCTGGGTTACGTTTATTGCTGCTTGGTAATGGGATCTCAGCTTACCCGTTTCATTCACCCCCGATTGCAGCGATTGGATATCCTGCTTGGGAATCATCCCCCCCACCCTCAAACACCCGTCTCCCCCCACCTTTTTCCTCCTTGCCCCGCTACTCCTCTCGCACTCTTCTTCTCTCCGTATGATCTATTTTTAGTCTTCTCTCTCCTCTTCTTTAAATCTATTTGTTTCTCTGTTAGAGGTTTGACTCCTCCTTTTTCGCATCTTCCTGGAATATTATAGGCATCTTCATACTCATGTACAATAATGTCACCTGATTTAAAAGTCATTTATGCCGTACTTGGTGTTCAGATGCTTTTGTTCATTTTGTACTGTCTCCATCTCTGACCATCACCTTACCCTTATACTATGTTTGACGTATGTCTTTTTTTGTTTAATGATTGTATTTACATATCATGCAACTGTGACTAAGTCTGTAATGTGTGAGTTTATTCTCAATAAAAAAAGAAACATAATAATAATATACTTAGCTTAATAATAATAATAATAATAATGTCTCCGCCACTGTGTGAAGCCGCAGAAGTGGTGGTGCCTCATGAGCAATGCCCCTTCAGCTACTGGTGATATAATTGTTTGGAACTCCAAAAGATGTGACAAAAATTGTAAGAGAACAAGATGGGTGAAGGAGGAGTTGGTCCAAGTGACATGGTCTGGTGAAAAAATTTACTACACTCAGAAAGAGTTTGCAGTGTTTTTTCTATATTGTCATAAAAGTTGATCCAATGACTTTGAGAACAAGCTGCATGCCATATCTGAGGAAAAGTACAAGGAGCGGACAATAATTTTATTGCAAGTACTTTTATGTATCTCTGCGGGATTCTATTTTATGAAGTATAATTTAATTTTATTTTTTTATTTTGTTATATGTATATGTGTGTGCTATGCTCTTTTAATTAATGGTAAATAAGGGAGTTTTCTCTACAATTGTAATTGATTAGATATACTATATGTATGTGAGTGAGGTGGGACTTAAGGTGAGCGCTGGAGTAGTAAGTTGGATTTTATATATGGAAAATGTAAACATCATGCAGGCAAATATGCAGTCCACGATTATGGTGTCAAACAGGTATCATATAAACATAACAGCCACAAACAGTAAAACATAAATGCACCATAGGGAACAAAGAAATATTCTACAAATTCTTACAGTTTGAAATTATGCTTTGATTCCATTCAAAGATGAAGAGGTCTTAATGCATTGAGAAGGGGAAATGTAAAGTGTTAAAACTGTAATGCTTTGGAGCAGGGCTGTATGTACATCACAGTTTCCCCTATACACACTTGATAAAGCAGCATTTTATGATGCGAAATGCATAGTGTGTTTAATTTTGTTATTTTAACTTTTTAATATTGTAAGTTAATAAGACTTTCTGAATACATCAGAGGAATAATTTCATTTGAAATCACCAACTGGATAGCCAGAGCAGATATGTGCTTAGACTCTCTGCCTGCTTGGTTGTTGTGAGGCAAAATATGTCAGTCCTTCAACCACATCTAAATGTGAGCACAGTATCTATTAATATATCTGGTTCTAAATTTGCTCCTTTGATAGACACGGTTGGCTCCTTCTTGTTTTTTTTCTTAGGTTTCCATACATGTGTTATTCATTTTGGGCTCAATACAATAGCCACCATTGTAAAAAAAAAAAACAGATGATGGTAGTTTCAAGCACAGTAAGCAATCCAATAACCTGTGCTGTCAACTGCTAACGGGAGATAAAAAATGTCAACTGATGGTAATCTTTCACCCATTGAGATCAATGGAACAGCTCAACCCATGAATGATTAATTTCTGAGTGGTCAGTACCAACGCACGATAAACTGATACATTTACCAGAGGAAATCAAAATTAACACCTGGAATGCTAAGGAACTACCCTGCAAATGTGTATGCCGTATAGATAATTCCGGACAACCAACATTAACCCATCAACCCAATGAGGGACAAGTGGTTTACAAACAATCCATGATACAATACCTCTGGCACAAAAGGGGTTAACACATACCAACAGATATGTACACACAACACAATATGCACACCAGACAATTGTTCAGCAACCCAAGCCTGCCTGTGCAACACCACTAGCCAATGAAGACCCAAGTGCACCAGTCAACATCACACATGCACATGACAGGTAAACAGCAATTACAACAAACATATACAAACAACAACAGCACACCACCATACACTTACCTGAACAACACAGACCTTCACATTGGCCCCTTCGTACCTCCTGACTGCACCCGGACAACACCCCACCACTTCTTAAAGGACATCTCACAGTCCTCAAACATGGTGTGTTTACAGTGAGAACACTCAGAGAGCTATAAGGAGCAGTATGTTTCCACTGCAATACCTGTGAAGACATCAGAGAAGAGGCCGTATGAGGGCATTGCAATGCATGGGATACGATCCTGGCACTCATTAATTGATCAGCTTGACAAGATCCTGTACATTGATGGAAGCAACCTACAGTGGTTGAGCTTTGGTTTTCATATGTATTGTGAAGAGTGGGGATGGAAAGAAATACCTTCTTGCCATCCCCACTCTTCAGGATACATATGATAACCAAAGCTCAACCTTGACATGTTGGTTGTGTGTTTGTTCTGGTTCTCCTGGTTGGTGAAACGTGTCCTCCAGCTGCTTGTGTTGCTGAGTTCAAACATGCGATGGGGTTTCTGTTTGTTGAACTATTATGTGTGTGCTGAGCCCTGTGGAACTGTGCAATATAACCCTGGTGTAGTGTGTTCATCCTCTCTTAACCCATTGAGTGTCAGAGGGGTACCCAACGCATTGTGGAACAATATGTTGCGTATCTCTCTAGAATTCCAAGGGTTCAGTGCTGACCTCCCTGCAGCCCCATGTATAACATAAGAGATGTTTGTCTGATAACGTGATGGCAATATTTGTGTGCAATAAGCATGAAGGATCAACACATCAACGAGGGGGTTAAACCTGTACTTTGATATGGTTTGGCCTGCTTACCCATTCAGTTTCTGCTTTGGATGTACAGCATTATTGAACTACATACCCCTCTCCCTACGTCTTGAACAATCCCCCTCTGTCTTTAAGTCTACCTTGAAATCTTATCTTATGGAGCACTAGGACCATGCACTACCTTTTGGCCAAACTCAGCACTTGTAATCTCAGACACCCTCATACCCTGTTGTCTGTCTCCTATTACCCATTTAGACTGTAAGCTTCTTGTGTCACGGACATTTCGCCTATTGTTTCTATGAATGTGACACTTATTTTATCCCCTCTTATTTATTGTAACATACATCAAATGTATGGCACTGCGTACACTGTCTGGAACCATATAAATAAAGATATACATACATACATACTTACATTATCTCCTTTTTCAACCAGTGCTGTGTTGGTGAACTTGTGAAGATAAATGAGGCACGTGTTCGCCTGGCACTGTGTTGTGGCATACTAGTTAAGAGACTTTGTGTGGTGGACAGTTATGGACATATTGCCTTACCGGGAGTCTGAAGGATGCTGTCATTGCCAGTGTCACATCTGCCAGGGACCCCTCAACAGCAGTTGTGGAGAGGTTCTGGCGCAACATCTCCTCCCAGGCATTAAAAGTGATGTTAGAAGGGGGAGCACCTCCGGTGCCTTTCACGTGCATGGCCAGGTCCCCCATATTGTTTTTCACCCTCCTCTTGCAGTCTGTCCACCAGTTCTTCATGGACTCGGTGGGCACTAACACCTTGACACCAGTTTGACTGCTTTGATGTCCTGATGCCAAGTGAGCTTCTTCCGCACACAAATACCACTTGCCTTCTCTGCAGAGAACAAGATTGCATTCTCCTTGTGGGAATACATGGGGTCCTGCAATCTGTCTTCCTCCGCAACAGCCTGGGATGTGTTAGAATTTTGAGAGGCAGTTGGGGTTCAGTCCCTGCCTACAACGTCCTTATCAGCTGTGTACCTGACCATAGTTGGGTATCCCTCTGCCCACTGCTCTCCCTCTCCCCCTCCTTCCCTGCTGTCTTTTCTCTACTTTTCGAGCCATTCTTTGTTCCCCACATTTTCAAGCTGGTATGTAACCTTTTAAGGATCACATTGATGTGCAATGCTTTGCTTCAAAATGCGCTGCACACCCTTCTGGTGCTTAAAGGGACAGTAATGCCTCATAAATTTTTTTTAGAGTTTTGTAAAGCTTAAAAAAATAAGCTAAATGCCACAAATCTTATCTCTCAAACCACTATGGTTTGAGAGATATCATCCGCTAAAGTTGCTTCTCGTGTTGGCCGACACTAGTAGGCTCTTCAGCAGAGCAGCAATAGCGAGATTTAAAAAGAATTACTCCTTTGGAATGGTCTAAAAAGTGTGCTTGCAAACCAGGCACACTCTGTAGACAGTTGCAAAGAAGTAATTATTTTTAAATCGCGTTATTGCTTCTCTGCTGAAGAGTCTCTTGTCGGTCTTGTCAACTTACAGCTGATGTCAGGAGAAGAGGAGGGAGAAGAGAACTTTAGAGGATGATACCTAGCAAACCATAGAGGTTTGAGAGATAAGATTTGTGGCATTTAGCATTTTTTTAAGCTTTACAAAACTCTAAGAAAAATTTTATGGGACATTACCGTCCCTTTAAAGGTGTAATAGGCTGCAAAGGTCTGAATCACATTGCAGTTGATCACACAATTTATTTGAACAAAAATCCCATAGACTTCAGTTGGAATCTGTGAGATAAAACCACCAATAATACTTACTGCCTGCAATGTAATCCAACCTAAAAGTAGCCATTTGGCTAATGTAAGTGTTCTTCATGCTGACCTGGGTGTTTAAAAATCTTTTCTCTACTAAAATGTGGAATATGAATGAAGGTAGGTTTTATAAATCCATTCTGTGGAAATAAAATAAAAGCTTCTCATTTAGTATAGTAAAGGTAAAAACTTGTGACCACATGTAATTTTCTTCAAATTTGTTCTAATTTATTCGAAGTTTAGTAATGGAACATTCAATAGTACAACTTAACCCATGATCTGAAGTTAGAGGATTAAGAGCGATTGATGACACGAAGGGAATTCAGGTTGTGATCAAACGTAGTTGAGATGCCCAGGACTGCAATCTGCTGTTTAGTTTTATAAAACTGACCCCATGGCTAGCAGAAGGCTGGAACTCAACACAGAAGTCAGTAGCTTTGCAGCTTGTGCATGCAGCTCCAACAGTCAGCTAGTATCAAGCTTGACAGCTTTTATAGGAGTTGCACACAGAATGAGTCTGAACTGTGTGACTTCAAATCTACCATTACAACTTAAAGCCCATTGAGGGAGCCCGGAAGGTCTCTTTTCAGACTCCCGTTCAGCTCCTCCAGATCCACCAGGACTTACAATGCAGCCCCAGCTTCATCATCAAGTCTGTTCCCAGGGGAGGAGACTACAGAAAGGATACTAGGTGATAGTTGCCTGTAACACTTCCTAATAATAACACCCTCTCCCCACTAACCCTCATAAGGCTAGAACATCATAATGGTTACTATGTTAATATTCTTTTAAAAGTATACTTCTGGGCCTTATTAACCCTTTGAGTGCCAAAGGCATGGTGAGGAGGTTCTGGTGCTGATAGTTTATTTTCTTCTTTCATATTTATTTCAGATAGGTATCTCCTATGGCATTCAAAGGCTTAAAGGAGATTAAATACAAACTGAAAATGTATCTCCATTAATTTTATAATCCCCAACCAAATACAAATGGCTACTTGTATAACTATCTAATACAGTGGAAGGTTTGTGATAGTGATTTTAATTTTTATCAAATTTACTTAATTCACTTATGATATTTGTAAATGCTACATAGTCTAAGGTACAAGTAAATGTAATCTAGTCAGTGTTGTTTTATGGTGTTACCTCCCATGGTGTCAAATTTTTAACTTGATCAATACGCTCTGTAAGTGTATGAAAATTCAGAAGAAATGAAATTCTGTGATGACCAATGCTATATACAATATAAGCCACTAGAGGGATCCCTGCAGTTTGAAATAAAACAGTCTTATTCTGTAGGAATTACAAATGTGCATTTTCATATTCATTGTGCACTTGCCTTTAAAGTTTGATCATGAAGAAGTTCCTTTATCTGCATGACTCTTAATTAAATGAATGACAACTCTTAAACATACATGTTAACCAGGGATAAGAGACCCTCAAAAGTAGTGGGCTGTATAGAATTTTAAAAAGTTTGTGTGTTAATTAGCGAGTTAGTGAGAGACTGAACTTTGTTAAGGGGGTATTGGGGGATTCCTCCACCCAAAGAAGTTTTATGACAACATTTTTTTAATTTCATTTTGCTTAGCTGAGAAGTCATTACAACATTGCTTTCAGGATTATCTCTAAAGGAGACATTTGGAAGTACTCCAAGATTTGTTTTAACCAGAGCCAAACAATGCCAGTTCAGTGACAATAAATATACCCAACAGGCCAGTGGTAATCAGTGGTAAGAAATAAGTTAGTTTGTTTGTTCTAGTCCATCATAAGCAGTCGGTTATATCTATATAATTACTGTTTGTAATAGAAGGACTTGTCCAGGTAGAAGTCCATCATTAAGCAATCAATTAGATCTTTATAATTACTGTGTGAGATATATCCCTCTTCACCATCACTCAATTATACTCCCACACATAATATGCAAAATTGGTCTCTCTACCTTGTTCCTCTACATTCAGGTATATAATTCTACCCCAGCCAGGTATCCTCCACCAGTCATATCTCTCAATTTCTCCTCCTCACTCTGGAAAGTTTACTTATCCCCCTCTTTTCACAACACTCTCCCCAAAAGAGGGCTCTCTCTGCTTCTTATCACTAACAAGCCTCTATTCCCTTCTCCACTGACAGTTCCATCCCCCCCCCCATTTAACACACTAATTCACATGTAAGGCTCTTTTTGCCAGATATCTATCTCTGTTCATTGGTGTCCGCATCCCTGGGCACACAACTATATTTCCAAGCCCTGTGGGTGAACCGCTATGTCAGCAATCCCAAAACTGTGTCTTACTTTGAACTATTACTGCAAATCGAGTATCACAGCAGTACCTCTGTCAGCCTCTAGAAGGCCACCTTATATACACAGTGTATATAGACGCAACAGTAATTGTTACCACCTCACTTCCACAGTAATGAGTCAGCTCATTGGCTGATGACCTTAATAAGTGAAAACAAAACTACTTGGCAAATTCCCTCTACCTAGTCTGACCATGATCCATCCTCCAGTTATCTCCATCTTCCCTACACACAAATACCACTGCTGGCTGTCTCTTTCCTCATGATCCCTCTATAATCTTGCATTTAACCTCTTGGGTGCTAGAGACATCTGCAATGCATTGCAGTGCGATGAACTGGAGACGTCTCTAACATCCAAGGAGTTAATTTTAAAGCAGGGTCTCAAGGTGAAGGTCCAAATTCTTATGATGAGAGAGAGTCCAGTGTCACCCATTTTACCATGAAGGCAGAGGGATAAATGTTAATGCTACATTATAATGTCATAAGTTCACAGATGACTCACTTGAGCACCTCTGTGTTACAGTAAACAGTGATATATTGCTTATTGTCTATATTATGGAAGTGCAAAGTTACAAGTTATGCTTGTAAACAATTTGACACAAAGTAAAAAGGAAGTGTTGTGGCCAGGCGCTGAGCATTATGAAAAATTAAAAAAGAAGGGAATAGTTCCTTGTGATTTATGTAATTAACCCACTAAAGACCAGTGACAGGACCGTCACTGCTGTCATTGCCTAAAGGACCAGTGATGGCCCTGGCACGTCAGATAGTGGGGTCTGAAATCGACTGATCAGACCCCTATTCAGTGCGCCGGCAAACGTGATCAGTCAATAATGCCAGCACTCCAAACTTCCTTATCCAAAAAATCAAGAATGCGCTAAAGGGCTCCCGTTGTATATCATATCCTATATAATAATTCGCTAAGTTGTGTGTAACGCCCGACATGCGCAGTAGACACTGCTACGCGTGCGGCAGTCATGCGCAGTAGAGACTGCCCGCGCCGCAGCTGATACAGAGCTGGGCGCTCCGAAGGAGCGTCCAGCTCTGTATCAGCCGAGGCACGGCCAGTCTCCACTGCGTGTGACTGCCCCGCGACCGGCTGCCAGAGGCACTGTGGCCCGTGTAATGGGCTGTTCAACTAGTACACCATATAAAAGTATATCTAAGTGTAATATATTTAATCCAACCACATATAAGAAAATATACAAATGCACACATTCGCAACAGCCTAAATGGCAATAAGCATCTAGGGGTCCCAGACCCCCTTACTGGTCACAATGCCACCTTCCTCTCATTACATGTGTCTCTGCTCCGATGTACTTCTTAACTGAGACTCCTATCCGCTCACTCCAGATTAGTCCAAAGAATACTGCTTTAATAGAAGACTGGATCACACAAGATGGCTGATACGGGAAAGGGAGAAACTAGAGGCTAAAAGTGATTGGAATATACTAGCGGGGGACCGGGGCTGGGACCTGCATTAGATGAGTGCACACCAAATACAAAGCCAAACGCATTTTCGTTAACATTCTGCCAACTTCATGAAGGGCCTTCCTTGTCTGGTTGTTAAAAGGAAACTAACCCCAGGACTGCTGGTCCTTAAGAGGTTAAGTATCAGACATTCCAGTAAGTGTAAAATAAAAATAACTATCACAGTCTCCCTTAGAGGCTAAGTGTTCTTGTGCTTCCTACCTCTGTATGGCCTCCGGCCGGCATGGCCTCTGGCCACTTTCTCATTGCTGACATCAGGTGACAGGCACTAGCACAGACGCCTGTTTATGGGCCTATTCTGGGTGGCCTAATTGGGTCCTGCCTCCTTCTGCTCCTTTATAAACCTCCTTGGGCCTTGGAATCATTGCCCTTACGTGGTATTCCTGTTAGTTACTCTTGTGCTCCGTTGTGACCTGTGCTTATCTGAGAATCCACTCCGTGTATGACCCCGGCTTGTCTGACTAACCACATCAGTTCTGACCTGTGGCTCTGGCTGACTAACTCGCTCCTTGTTAACCCCAGCTTGTCTGACTACCCACATCGGTTCTGACCTGTGGCTCTGGCTGACATACTCGCTCCGTGCATGACCCCGGCTTGTCTGACTACCCACATCGGTTCTGACCTGTGGCTCTGGCTAACTAACTCACTCCTTGTTAAACCTGGCTTGTCTGAATACCCACATCGGTTCTGACCCTTGCCTCTGGCTGACTCACTCACTCCATGTAGTCCCTGGTTTGTCTGTCCTCCGGTTCCAGCTCCTATCTCGCTCCGTGTATCCTTGGCTTGTCTGACCTGTGGCTCTGGCTGACTACTCGCTCCGTACGCTCCTAGCCTGCCTGACCATTAGCCTCTGTGTACCGCGGGTCTGTCCAACTCTCGATCCCTGTTGCCTTTAGTCTCCGGTACCTCGCAGTAGTGCAGTGCGTAGCACAGTATGTAGCTCCGGGTTGGAGCTTGGGCCCTATCATCTGGTGGTTTGTGGTTTTGTGGGATATTATCATCGCTATATCTCATATATTATTATCATTGTATATTCTAATAAAGGTGGTTATATTTTATTACTGTGTCTGTCCTTCTTTGCCTGATTACCGTGACAATAACATAACAAAGCCAAACCACAACAGTACTTTATTGAAACTATAGGCAGATTCAGAGATAGAAAAGTATAAAAGTTAAGGGTACGTACATCATCAGTAACATATCTAGTCATTGCAAAGCCGTTGTTCAGATATTTTTTGGGGCCCACTAACAAAAAATATTCTTCCAATGGCATAACTACAACCTAATGTGCCCAAAGGCCAATGGGCCCCCTTGGATGCCGGGTCTTATCACTTCTACACAGTCTGTACTCCCTGCAGTTACACCCCTGTACATAATCAAAGGTAATAAATCTGAAGAAAAAAGTGTAACTACAGTTTTAACATTTATCATTGAGTAGAACAAATTAAATATTAAGACTAACAGAGATCCTCCTAAAATATTATTATGCTCTGATTTTGCAACTTACATTAAAGAGTGACAGCCCCTATCAAATGGAGAAGCTATTCATGTTAATGCAGGAGACAAAAGTCATCACCAAAAAGTTAAAAATTAGACATTAGACATCAGATGGCTCAGATGGACTGCAAGAGAATTAAAATAGCTTAGATTTTTGACTAGGAGACTAATGTCACTGTTAATAGGATGAGTAGCTCCAGATGACTGAGGAATTGCTAATGTAGTGTCACCACAGTAGAGAAGACTGGCAACTACAGACTTTAAGCTTCAGTAGCTGGAAAATAATAGCTGGTCTGTATATATTCTAATTGGCCGTGCTGACCTTAATATATTGACTGCCCTGCTAAATGTATGCACCCAAGTACTTACCTAGCCTGTGACTAAAAATGAGGGGAAATTCTAAATTTTTTCCACAAAAAGTGTTATGGAAAACCCTAAATTTGCCACACATAGAAACCCCATAAAATGTCCTCCTTTCCTCTAACCTCAAGAAATTTCCGGCAAGAACTTTGTTGATTTCGACTTATGCCCAAGAATTTCTGAAAGGGGTTCATACTCAATATGTGTGGTTATATGGCTACCGGTTTAGTGGGACAAGGCTATGATTTGGAGGTCAGTAAGTGTTGTTCTATGGCAACCAGTAGAGTGGGACAAGGATGATGGTTCTATTGCTACTCTGGGACAAGGTTAGGGTTCTGTATGTATTTCTTTCTTCCAGGGGGGCAGGGTTTTCCTTATACTTACTAAATGAAGATTGTCCCTCGCTGCATCCATCCGTTTCCACAACCGAATTGCAGCTCTAAGGGAAGGCATTCAGAAAGGGTGGGAGGGGGATCATTTCAGCTTTAATATCTTTTGTACTACAGACATGTAAGTAATTAAACATAGCAATATATATTATAAAAATTATATAGAAGACTTGGAGATAAAGTTAAAAATACCATCCCTTTAATTCATGGTATAGTGTGTAGTAATCATGGTCCAGCACATGAACTAATAAGCATAAAGTGCCACACTGAGCCAAAGGTTAATTTCCCAGAGACAACTTATATTACGAACAAATAGGTATTACCTATATGATAATCAAATTAACTAAACTTATCTTAAGTTAAAGTGGAACTACCACCCTATATAAAGTCTCCCCCCAGTTATTAGGCTTATGGAGATTAGCTTCTTAATAGCGCTATTATCGGACACAAGTACCAGGTTATGATGTAATCCTTCTTCTTCTGAGACCGGCGGCCAGGCTTGGACTCAGACATCTTGGCTTAGAGACTTCTGCACGCCTGCTCTGTCTGTCCCAGTCTCCTCTAGGAGGCATTTCATGGTACCAGAAGGGACTGACTGTGCAGGCTCTCAGACGGTAATAAAACAAGAAGCCTGGCCGTCAGGCTCAAAAAAAGAAGGATTATGTCAGAACCTGGCACTTGTGTCGGATAACAGTACTATCAAACAGCTTATCACCATATGCCTAATAATGGGGGGGGCACTTTATATAGGGTGGTAGTTCCGCTTTAACAGGTCATTTTTTTTTGAAATACCTTTGCTAAATACAGGGCCGGATTTGCCATAAGGCAGAGTAGGCATCTGCCTACAGGCGCACCCCACAGAGGGGCGCCTGTCATTGGAATCAATTTTTTTAAACATTTTTTTATATTTGCATTCACAGAGCTGCGCACAGTGGCAACAATAACCCGCTGCATTGTAAGGTCAGTGCTTTCTTCGGCACAGACCTACAGCTGCTGTTGCTCCCTCGTCAGCTCTTTAGTAATGCAGAACACTGGGAGATGACAAAATCCTAAAGAGAAGACTGTGCGGGAGCAACAGCAGCTATGGGTCTGTGCAGAAGGAGGCACAGACCTCTTCTGCCGCTGGACCACCAGGGAGGTAGGAAATAGATATGGGGGGCAAAGTGGGGGCAATGTGAAGATGATGGGGGCAATGTGGAGATGATGGGGGCAATGTGAGGACAAAGTGGAGCTGATGGGGCAATGTGGAGATGAAGGGGCAAGTTGGAGCTGATGGGGGCAATATGGAGCTGATGGGGGCAATGTGAGGGCAATATGGATATGGGGGGAAATGTGGAGATTTGGACCATTGTGGAGGTATCCAGTGGAGATGGCCAATGGGGGGGGGCGCTTCAGATTTCTGTGCCTACAGACTCCTGAGATGTAAATCTGGCCCTGGCTAACTATCTAATAAAATGAATCAATTTTATTTCCTTTTTACTTAACATTTATTAGTTTATTTAGTTAGTATTTTTTCCATTCCATGTATGACTTCTCTGCTGCTAAATTTCACTCTCTAGAACCATGGTTCCCCAGTTCTTCTACAACTACAACTTCTATCACTGGTCAGCTGAGGAGGAATTTGTAGTCCAACAACAGCTGGAGAAACACAGATTACTCATCCTGCTGGAGTCCACATCTTTGTTTACTTTTGACAGTTTGTGCACACTTTCCTTATGTTTTAGTTGTGTAAAGATCTTATGTAAATAACACTGTGTATTTTGTCTAAAAATCTTGGAATTCCATGCTTTTCCAAGTTAATTATAAAGCAACAGTGGACCACAGCACACAAATATTGATAAGGTTAATCATTAAAATGAAGCTATTGTTTAACTAGCACTTGGTAAATGAGGTGCATGTTAAAGTTCAAGATTGCTGTGAAATTAATCATGATAGCGCTTGCATTTAAAAATAAAAGTACTTTGTTTTCTTCAAATTTAGTTATTGATTAGCTTGTAAAAGTATCATATGAAGGACCATGGGCTGGATTCAAATGCAGGAAATAAATGTTACCTCCCGTTTTATAAAAAAAATTTTGAAGTCTATGCGGGTTCCTGGAGATAAAAGCAGAGATAAAATTAGCACCTGCATTTGAATTCAGCCCCATATGCAATACATCAAAGTGGATCAATTCTGGGGGAACCCAGTTGCGCTACCGGAGAACAAATACAAATGCTCCATATTCCCAGTGATTCCAGTTTTTTCCTTTCTAATGTTAGAGTTGTCTCTAGTGCCCTGTCATTTAATGCATTTTAGATCTCTGTAAAATTCAAAGGATTTAGGGCTGGATTCAAATGCTGGAGATAAGTGTTACCTCCCGTTTTATCAAAAACTAGTTGAACAGCCCGTTACACGGGCCACAGTGCCTCTGGCAGCCGGTCGCGGGTCTCCCGCGCCTCGGCTGATACAGAGCCTCTGGCAGCCGGTCGCAGGGCAGTCACACGCAGTGGAGACTGCCCGCGCCTTGGCTAATACAGAGCTGGACGCTCCTTCGGAGCGCCCAGCTGTGTAACAGCCGTGGCGCGGGCAGTCTCCACTACGTATGACTGCCGCACGTGCAGCAGTGTGTACTGCGCATGTCGGGCGTTACACACAACTTGGCGAATTATTATATAGGATGTTCCTATTGAAGTCTATGGGGATACCTGGAAATAAAAGCAGAGATAAAATTAGCACCTGCATTTGAATCCATCCCTTAATTTCTCATTTAAGAAATGGGAATTTATAGTTGTTACCTTTGGTGCAATTGGTTTATTATTATTTATTATTTGTACATATGCTAATGACAGATGCATTGTTTCACTGCTAATATAAGCTATGTTCTATAACGTAAATATTATATATAAACTTTATATTAAACTATGGTCAAGATTTTTTACCAATTTCCGCCAGCACTGTGCTCTAACAAACTACAACTTTATAGTCTGAACTCTGATGGAATCACATTGCAGGTAGCTGTGTTTTCTGTGCGAAATAGAAAAACCTGTACTGCAAAACTGCATGTAAAATACAGTAAAATTACATTTTTTCATTGTATTTCATTGCAGTGAACACTACAACAAAAAACTTATTTCTAGAAACCAAGGGTAAAACAGATTTTGAAGATAATTTGGGCCACATTTATTACTAAAGAAAAACAATTAAAGATAGAAAAAGCACATACCTTAAGTAAAATAAGGAAACTTAGTGGACAAATAAAAATTACCCTTCACTTAAATGAGACTTTTAACCCTTTGAATGACAGATATCTGTAGCATACAATAATGTGGCACTGTATAATAAAAAAAAAAAAATGGATTAACCCTTTGATTGCCAGAGGGGTGCACACTGCATTGCTTTGCAATGCATTGCGCAACCCTCTGGCACTTAAATAGTTAAAGTGTTACAAAACTGTAATTTGCCGTCTTTAGAAAATGTTTCCCATGTAATCTCATGGGGATAACATAATGTTATATCATTAATAGCTTCTAATTAGCATTGCATATTCCCCACTGAGTGCTAGAGGGGTGTCCAGTGCATTGCGGAGAAATGTGTTGGACACCCATTTGGCACACAAAGGGTTAAACTAAAGATTAAAAATTAAATAGTATGGCTTTGCTGGGGAAATTATTGGTCTTTTTTAACTTTTATATTAAGTTAAATACTTAATTCCACTGCCCCTTTAAGAAAACTCTTAACATCTGCATAACCCCTTGATAGGACTTAACACTTTGCACAAAGTTCCCTTCTAAGTATTTCATTTTCAATGGCGTTGTCTTTAACCCTTTAAGTCACAGAACAGTATGCATTGCAATGTGGGGTTAAACTGTATAAATTGAAACGGGTTTTGTAATTTCCAGGCAGCGTGTCATGCATTTACAGCCTAGGGAATTTATTTTAACCCTTTAAGGACAAGTGGGGTGTGAAGCTTTCATACCTCTCAAGTCCTTAAAGGATTAAATCATAGCATTTTAATTTATAAGTAAAGGTTTCATTGTAGGGCATTAAAAAGGGCTTGCTTTCCCAGTAAACAGACATTTCCTGGTATGAAGAAAATGTTACTTTTTCACATGAACAGTCCTAAAGCAGGCAGCCTGTGACATTTGGGCTGGTGGTGATCTCCGCCTCGCTGTGTTTACACAGTTGTCTCCATTCATTCTGTACAAGGAATCACTTCCCCAGTGGTAACTGATAAAAGGCTGTCTGCTCTGTATGCTGGAGTGTCAGTTGGATCAAGACCCAGCACATTCCTACTCCCAGCACTGACTCTTGCAGTTCTTATACAAACTATTTATTTTCTTTATGGAGAGATTCTAAAGCATGTATCAGCCTGGCAGCAGCTCCCAGACTTACAGCAGCTGTCACTATGTAGATGGTCTGGAGAAATGACCTCAGCTCGGGTAGGGAGAATCAGAAGCTCATTCATACTGTTGTTCTGTGCTTGGATCCTGAGGGCTTGGGGTGGGAGACGCCCAAAAAGCAGAAGGAATTTGCTGCTAATCTGCACTGCTGGTGTGCTATATGGGATCTTTATAGTAAGCCAGGTGATTCACTTTCTACCTCAACAGAAAGAGCTAAATAAGGCTTCACACCAAGGGGGTAAAGATGCTGCTACTAAACAGCCTAGGGTCTCTCTGGAACAGAACACCTTTTACATGGAAAATATACAACCTGAAGGGGGCATCTTGAGCAGTTCTTCCCCACCTACACTGAAACCCAATGTGGTCTACATCACTCTGAGGTCCAAGAGAATCAAACCAGCCAATATCAGGGGCACAGTGAGACCCAAGAAGAGGAGGAAATATGCAGCACTAGCACAAGATTGGCATCACCAGAGCATCTTCCAAGTATCTGACAGAATGGGGGAGACACAATGGACTGGGGAGAAAAAAATACCTTCTACCATGTACAAAACTGTGGCCAAAGAAATGGTGCAAAATGTTGGTGGTGCAAAGGGGGACACTAAGAACCGTCAGAGCAATATTAGGATATACAGTAACAGTGCTCCTCCATGGTTTACCATGGAAGACATTAATGCAATGCGGTTCCTTGCAGATTCTAGGATCCATCGGATTAAGTCAGTGCCCTCAAGTCAGGGTGATTTGATTCTTTTTGAAAATGACCAAAACCCATCCAAGAAAAAGTCAGTTTCATCAGCCCCCTCCTCGACCTGCCATGGGAAATGTGGTCTCATCAAAAGACCTCTGGACATGAGCGAGGTCTTCGCTTTCCATTTGGACCGGATCCTGGGACTTAATAGGACTCTGCCATCTGTGAGCAGAAAGTTCCAGTTCGTCCAAGGTAAGGGGATCTATTGTTCTTTTGTCACTGAGTATTGTGTTTCCTGTATTACAAACTTGGATATCTAATGCAGCCACCTGCTCACTGTGCAATTCTGCAACAATATCAAATGTGTAGTTCTACTGAAACAGGTTGATATACTAGTAAGAACTAATTATGGATCAAACAAACTGCACCACAGAGAAGCAACTCCCTAAATTCACAAAGATTTTAATGATTTAACCCCTCGAATGACAGAGACTGAGGTCTCCAAATCATTGCAAAACTTGTGTTACACACCACATTTAAATCAATTGGATTTTGTATTTGCAGTTTCTAGTACATAGCAATCTCTATTGCAGTCTGCTACCAGGTAACACCATATAACTTCCAAGTGTCCCACTTTAGGCAGGCCAGTCTCCCTGATCTTTATAGGCAATCAGGATGTGTAGTGTGTACATAAGTGTATCACATTGCTCCACAGCAGTAAAACTCATATTGTTTGTTTAACTTCAGTAGATGTGTTTATACATTAGTCTGTGTCAACAAAACACTTTGGTGATGTCCTAAATCAGTTATTCATTTACATAAAGAGCTGTCATTGGGACATAAAGTAACTTAACATTTCTTGGAAGTGTCCTGCCCAATAGTTACAAGCTCAGCTTACACCACATGAAACGAATATGTCCCTCTTTGGACCAATGGAATGTTGGGTGGAATGATTTCTTTTGTGTCCAGTTTCTACATAGCCTACACCATTTCACAGAAGAACTGCATTCCCCAAAACAGGCATACTGTTCCATAATTCCCAGCCCTTGGTGCACCTGTGCAAAGTGTCCATTTGGTCAAAAAAGAACTTTGCACATTGGAATTATGCAGGTGTTGTACCATTCAGCTCACAAAAGCGGTTCTTTGAGCTCCGCAATCCTGTGCTTATTTTACCACTTCTGTTTCACCCTTGTTTCTGGGGAGGTTAAGCACAATCATGTGATAAAGGAAAGAGTAACTCTCATATGTGATAAACTCTATTAGTATGTTATTGTGTGGAGCCTATTTGCTAAGTTTGCAATTCAAGAGTTTATCTAATTGGAGGGCTTATGTTATGTGTACTTCACATTGTTGCTCCCCTCCCACCACTACTGGGGGTGAATGCAGCTGCACATCAATGTTACAGCAAAAAAATCAATCCTACTGTCAACACTATTGTGCATCATCTTCTGTCCCAGTAAAGATGCATAAATGCAGTGAAACATTAACGAAGTAGATTCAGAACTGCAGTTCCATGACTCGTGACAATGATGTGCTGATTGCATTCTTTTTACCCTCAATCCTATATAATAATTTGCTAGGATGTTTGTCAGAAACCGTCATGCGCAGTAGAGACTGCCCGAATGCAGAGAATGCTGGGAGATGTAGGAATGCTGGGAGTTCTGTGCTGGGAGCATTCTGTGCTTTCAGGCAGTCTCCACAGTACATGGTTGCATCTGAGGCAGGACCAGCCTCTTAACTCCTTGAGTGCCAGAGGGGTACGCAACGCATTGTTTTGCAATGCGTTGCGTACCCCTCTGACACTCAAAGGGTTAACATCACCTGGACCTTGGACCGTGTACACGGGCTTTTACACTAGTGTATATATAAACAAGTTCAGTGATTGGTTTTTTTTAGCTCCTTTCCTATGCAAGAGTAACTCAGCAGCTGCCAATCATATATGCATCATTTAGTACCAATCTGCTACTGAAGCAATAAACCACCAACCAAGTACCTTCCTAGTATCTTTGCCCAAACAAGTCTGTGCCCTAGTTTATCCTGCCCACAATGTAATACTATTAAATGGAATAAATAAATCCATTATATCACCTACCTTCCCATATCCCTGCTCCCTGTTTATGGGCTCCTGGACAACTCACACTGACTATATGTGGGTCTTTACAACCCCTTCTGTTGTTAATTTCAGCACCACCTTTTCTGAGCACTCATTGATGATTCAAAACATATTAAAGTTTTTTCCCTCAACTATAAAGGGATTAATATCCTGGAGGAGCAATCTATGGCTTTGCGGGACTTCTCCAGTATGGGGGCTGAGGTGGTATTCCTTGAGGATACCCATTTTGGACATGTTCACTCTTCTTCACTCTTGAGCACCAAATTCGTCTTTGTGAGGTTGTCGTCTGCGCCGGAAAAGAGGTGTGGAGTTGCTATCCTGTTTGGTAAGCATGTCCTGTGGGTATTTGGTGATAGTCTGACTGATCCAAATGCATGAAAGGGGACAAATTCAAATTTCCTTTGACTTGAAATCGGTCTCTTAACCCCTTGAATGTTGTCTGAAAAAATACACACACACACACATGACCAGTCACACTAATAGACACCCACACGATTCACACTGACACTCATACATCATCACATTAACAGATATACACATAGCTGTCTTCACACAGACAGGCAGTCACAGATACACAGACAGGCAGTCACAGACAGAAAACACACAGACAAAATTAGCAAACATACATACTAATAAAACTCACGCTATGGTGGTTATGCAATAAGATGTGATAAAGAGGTGATAAAGTGGAGATAACTTCTAGAGTGATAACACTTCTCCAGTTTATGTGTTATTCTATAGTGCCTATGCACTAAGATCTCCAAAGTTGGAGAAATCTTAGTGCATTGGCTGCATGATTAACATCGGAACTAGAGAAGTGATATCAGAGAAGTGATATCACTGGAGAAGTCTTCTCCACTTTATCACCTCTTTATCACAGCTTAGTGCATCTCTCCTTATGTGTGTGCCACTATAGTTGATGCTGCAAATGAGCAAGTGATAATGCTTAATTTAGAATTACTGTAGCTTTAGCTAGAAGAGATTCCTGAAAGCATATAGCTCTTAGTTATACAATAGCTGTAAGTGATCTGCACTGTATAGTGTAGTGCTCACTGCTTGATTTTTCAGTATTAGGTTGATGGTTGGTACCTGTACTTCCCATTACTTGGGTCTTACACATGGGGGAAAGGGCAGGCTACATATCTAGTAAAGGTCACTTCTACTGTTTGTATATATACCCTATCCCTATCTATAACATTTTAATCTGCCTGTGGAAAAATTACTACATGACTGTGAAGAATAAATCTAAAAATGGGTTTGGCCACAAAATAGGGTGGGGCTAGGTGAGGGGGTGTGGTTATGGGTGGGGCAAAGGCAGGGTTGTGGGTGCCGGGGGGTGTTGTGCCTAGGGGCACTTGAGATGTAAATTCGGCTCTGCCTACATACGTTTTTCTTTTTGACATCTATGCATGTGTTCTTAATCAAATATTTGCTCCTATAAAAACAAAATATATACATAATTGGTATTGGTTTCATAAGTATGATGCAGAAATATGTTTTGCGTCAATGGTTAGATTTGCTGTTTAACCCTTAGGATGCTAGGAGAGGTTTCTAAAGCATTGCTTTACAATGTGTTGAAGACTTCTCTAGAATTAAATAGGTTAAAACAAGCTAGAATCTGCATTAACGGATCACATTTGTGGCAGGTAATATCCAGATCTTTACATTATGCATTTAAGCCACTGGTTGCTAGGCAGGCAGATGTTAATAGTCTTCAGTCATTCAGTTATGACTTATGTTGCTCTACATTTATTGGAAGAAATACAGACTTTTTAATAGTCTCTTTAAGGGGAACTACACCCTAAACATAAGTGTCTCTTAATTTGTTATTTGAAAGGCATTAGGTATATGTCCTTCAAACAGAAATCAGTTATTTCTGCGGATTCTTTTATTTGCATTTGATCTTTGTTTTAGTCCACTGCTAATTGTTTTATTAAAATCTGATAGCAACTTGTGTCTCTTAGGTGTCTTTCACTCGGCTGACAGAACTGTTACAGCCCCCTGTGATGGTTCTGCCAGACATGCATTACTCTCTCCTGCCTTCCACTGCCAATCGTGACTCAGGAGTGCTGTCTGATTGGAAATAAGGGGACAATTCTTCCTTGTCCTTATCCCTGTAACAGGGGTGATGTTTAGGGGTGGGCAAAAGGTCCTGTCATGTTCTCTCAAAAACTTCGTGTTATGGAACTTTTCGTGGGTAAATCATCTTTAAATAAAGTGATTAATATCTTTGCAGTTTTTGTCCATTGCCAAACATTTTCCGCTATTTTTTTCAATGGCGACAAACCTTTTGCCCCTTTACTTACATGTTTTTCGCCTTTTCACTATAAAAAATGTATTTTTTTTCCAGGAAATGAAACACAATACATGCAGCTAGAGTGAAAGAGAGAGTGTGGGTGAAATGGTTCTAGGCTGTTGTGCTGTGAGTTATTTAGCAAAACTGAGGCAGGAGAGGCTCATAGTGACTGCTATCACTGTGAGCTCCTGGGATATAAGTAAAAGGAGGAGCTGGAAGGATAGCTATGCATCCAGTGAGTCTGAAGAGGAGAAGTAACCACTACCAACATTAAAGGTTATGGATGCCCTGTTTCCCCAAACCCAATGATGGCCAATCCCCCTACATCTCCCCCTAGGGATCTTGCAGAAATTTGTGTCATGGGCAGAGGAAGAAGAGGGTAGTAGTGTGAACAGGACAGGTCACCTACCTGTGCCTGCTGCCAGTGCTACCAGCCAGGGCCAGGATTCTCAGGAGGCAGGGAGGATATGATGCCAAGTGTGACAGAAGGGGACCCTAAGCCAGACTTGCCATACCCAAGCAGTCCCGCCACTACTGCTACTACTATGATCCAACTGCTACAGACACACAGTGTTAGGAGTGAGAGAGGAGGTGATACTAGTGGTGAGAAAGTTTTTGGTTTTAGTAATAGTGATGGTGAAGCAGCTGGTGGGACTAATGTGACTGCAGTAGATCCTCCTGCTGATGCTGAGGTGGTAGTGGAAGTAATGCAGGTTGGCCATACTAGCAGTCAAGAGTGCCCACAACTTTCCCTTCACCCTGGGATTCCCCTTCTCCCTACAGTATTGTCCCTATTAAACATGATCCTGAAGAAAACAGAACTGGTGGCTCACAGAAATAATACCACCAACCCCATGAGCACAGATCAGCTGTCTGTGCCTGATGCTAGTGTTGCCAGTGTGCCTTCTTCAGCTAAACAAGTGATGGCAAGTGTGATAGTAGGGGACACTCTTTCACATTTCTCATCACCTCTAACCTTTGCGATGGCTGTAGTAAAGCAGTAGCAGCAGCAAGGAGGTGAGTGGTGGTGTGATGATGATGGTGGAGAAGCTTGGGAGTAAGAAACATTTATGGCCTTTTTAGCCCAAACCATGAAGGAATGGGAGACAGGGATAGGGATGGGCATCACCACCAGCAATGAGATTGGTGAATTTGCAGAATTTGCTGATTCTGCTTAGTTGCAAGGGCAGCAGAATGATGAGGAGCAGGGTAGTATACCACAGACCACCATGGACACAGTGGGAATGGGGTCCAGTGATGTGGGTCTAGGACAGGTTCCACTTTCCAGTAGCAATACTCCTGGTCCTAGTTGTAGTGCTGATTCTGAGGCAGTAGCAGCAACATCATCCTCTGCCCAATCAGTGAAGGGAAAAATGGAGGAGAAGAAGAAAGAGATAATTTCACCTCCCCCCATAAGTCCTGAATGTGGAGATATTTTTTTCTTGGAGCAGGCACAGTGTTATCTTCAGTAATGGCACTTTGCACAATTTGTGAAAAGGGGAAAGGAGAGAACACACCGTGGCGCAACTGCCCTGATAACACACATAAAATATAGACACCATGACATTTAAATGAAGCATTTTAAAGTCAAACCCCTAACAACTAAATTGGGCACCGCTGTTGCTGTACCCCCTGACTCTCCTCAAAGGCAACATGAGGTGTGGCATAAATCAAAGAGAATGAAGACTAGAGAAACCCAGTCAGAGCCTGAAAGTTCAATGGCGAGCAAGCCACAACATCACCTTCTTGCTCTAAGGTCCTGCCATGAGAAAATGTAGCTATATCTTCTGGTGATCCAACACATTCATCTTTACCTCCCCCAGCAGCTGATAGCCATTCAGTAGATGTCAGGATGGGACAGTTCGTGTCCACCCATTGCACACTGTGTGGTGTTCTGACCACACATGGAAGTGTGGTGGAGGATAATTACAACCAGGACATCAAACGTGATCTGAGGAGATCCCACAGAATACGCTATGCTGGTGGCTGAGAGGGTTCAAAATGATTAAACTGCAAGTTGTCATGTGTCTAAGGAGCATAGTGACAGCAGCAGTACTTGCTTTCTGGGTGGGATGATTTCACAGTGGGTTCCTAAGCATCATGGTGTTTGATTAGAGTTGTGCCAGGTGTTTGATGTGAGCGGAGATGTGCCCATTGTTTCCAATCCTTCCCTTATTTACCACACACGCTGTGCACATTGCAGTTGCTGATGGGAGGCACAGTTCCTTCCTGCTCTCAAGGGAAAAATTATATTCCAACAACACACCCGTGATTTTGGAGGAGGGACAGGTGGAGAAGCATTACTGGCCGAATTCTTTTCCTACATATCGGGCCGTTGCCCGAGTCATACTGCGAGAGTCTTGAACAGTGACTTGCTTTTATATTCCAGTCTATGTTAAAAATAATTAGCAACCTCCAATTGGCTGGGATGTGTGCTTACGAACCTCCCAGCCAATCAGCTTCTAGTAGTGGAATGGCTGGGAAGTGGATAATGAAAACATGGATTAATAGTTAGTATGCTTCCATTCCTGAGGGTAGAGGTGCAAATCTAAGATAAGCCATCGCAGTGAGAGAAACTATTCATGTCTATGTTTTCCTATAGATAGAGCCTCCCTTTCTCATACTACCCAGCATTTAAAATGGGCAAGGAGGCACACTTGTTTTAGGTGGTGTTGCTTGAGGTGTGGCTGGTGGGCTTGGCATTACTGAGAATTTTTAGGTTACGTCATGATATATTGACACCTCATTATGTAATCGAATAAATGGTTTAGAACAAGATATAAGTATTTTATATACAAAGACCAATTTATAAACACATATACACTGAAGCTATTCTATAATATAAAAGACCAGATGTATGCTTGTCCAATACAGTCATGCGCAGTAGAGACTGCACGAACGCATGTAGATGCAGTTATGTGCAGTAGAGACTGCCCGAACACAGATGTTTGTCCGATGCAGTCATGCGCAGTAGGCATTGCACAAACTCACAGAATTCTGGGAGGTGTAGTTCTGCAGTTTTATGCACTTTGGCCTGGGTACACAGGCTTTTACACTAGTACAAAATATTATGATAATGTGAGTTTTATTTGTGTGGAGCAATGTAATCCTATATAATAATTCGCTAGAAAGTTTGTAACATCGCAGTCATGCAAAGTAGAGGCTGCTGCAGTCATGCGCAGTAGAGACTGCCTGTGATGAGGCTGATACAGAGCGGGGAACTCCGAAGGAGCATTCAGCTCTGTAGCAGCCACGGCGCGGGCAGTCTCTACTGAGCATGACAGCACCGTGACCGGCTGGCACTGTATCAGCCATGTCGTGGGCAGTCTGTACTATGCATGACTGCCCCGCGACCCGCTGGCAGTGGCACTGTGGCCCTTGTAACAGGCTCTTCAACTAGTACATTTATATATACACACTACACAATCTTATCTCCTAAAAAGAGGGACACCAGAACAGCAGGTTGGGAAAGACACATGGGAGGTGTGTTGAGATACAGCTGTTCAGAGCCCCAGGGGGAAAGCAGATGTACACTTTCTTAGAGTTCCATAGTGAAAGAAGGGAAAAAGCACAGCTCCCCCCACACCAGGAAAATGGACATTCAGGGAGAAAGTGGGACATACAAAGAGACCATCCACCCTTAGTGCAAAACACTAAGACACACACACACACATCAACTGTAAAATGGAGATATAGACACACTTAACATTTATACATTTGCCATTGCAGGGCAGAAGCCCCTGTCCCCAAACTCAGCATCACTAGCATCACATAGCAGGACACATGGTTATCATATGAAGTTCTGTCTGTAGTGTTGTTAGGTCTCCAGCCTCAGCCAAATTGCTACACTTTCCGATCTATGTCACTGATGACAGCACATGTAGTCCTCCGGTCCTATGACTTATCCAGAATAAACCATGTGGTTTGCAACAGGGAAAATGTTATCAGCCAGTGAGCAGCTATAGAAATGAGAGAACTGCAGATAAGCAGCTCACAGATGTCACTAACCATGGCAATGTGAGTTCAGCATGTTTGTTGTGGTAAATACAGTAAAGTGAAGCAAATGTGATCAAATCAACTGCTTATCTAATATGCAATGATTTAAAACCCTAAATTAAATCAATGGGATGTTTTTTTTTAAATATATTTTATTATCAGATCGCTCCATACACATCTTAAATACAGAAAAAAGGGATACATGTAAAATCGTTCAAGTACAACAAAAATATGTAGATATTTGTAACAATGAAAAGAACATATGCATATCAGTAGGGCGTACAGAGTCAATCTGAGGTTTTTATGATTATTTCAACCTTCAGTAACCCACACTCCTAAAATCTAACCTAACTTAACTGTTACTACACCCTCTGACCCCAATTCCTCTCTCTCCTGAACCCACAGCACCCCCCCCCCCGCCCATCAGCCCACAGCTGCACAGTATCCCAGCATGTATAGGGTCCACACACAGTGGTAGGCAGCAATTATACATCACAACCATCCACACAGCAAGCAGGCATGACTTCAATCAACCATCACCAGTAAGTTGCACATCATCATGTACCACAGTATTATCTGCTCTAATCGTCCACCAGTTCTGTCATCTTCCTCAGATCTTGTCAAACTTAGTCGGAGTACCCTGGTGTAAATAGACCGATAGACCCAGTAGAATTCTGTCAGCTGCGCCCTCAATCTCATCAGGAAAAACAGACAATAAACAAATCTTTGGAGTCACAGGAACAGGTCTCTCCAACACCAGGGCCACAATACGCATGACGTCCGTCCAAAACCTCCTGACTCCAGGACACTCCCAGATCATATGCAAGTATGTGCCCTGAACACTATCACAGCGAAGACAACAGTCGGTACCAGAATTCCCCATTTTATACAGTCTGACCTGCGTATAATAAACTCTATGTAAGATATTCAACTGTATCATCTGGTGTCTAGTCGACGTCGCCACCAGAGCTGGACTCGACTTAGCCAAATCCCATTACTAGTCCTCTAAGGGACCCACGTCCAGTTCCCATTTGTTCCGTGAAGGAAATTCCTGATACCTCATTTGAGATTCTTGCCACAGGTAAATGAAAGAGAGAGGTTTCGGAGGCTCAATGATCATCAATCTAATAAGAAGCGGAAACGTAGCAATCGTGAGGGCTCAATCGCCCCACTGAGCGCTAAGAGCATGCCTAATACACAAATATGAGTAAAAAAGATTATGTGGTATATGGTACTCATCATGTATTTGTGCAAAGGATTTCAGCTGATTATTCTGGTATAGTTGTCCAAGAGTATTAATCCCAAATCTAGCCCACAAGGGACCAAACTTGCTACCACGTAAATGATGTTTCCCCGCAGCGCCCCATAGAGGGGTATCCGGATCCATAGCTGTATATCCCAGTAGCTTTTTCAACTCCACCCATGCCTCGTGCAGGGTTGTTACTAATGAAGTCCGAATTTTAAAAACTGGGGGGCCGCCATGCAAAAATTGGGGCAGTCTATAAGCAGGCTGTAATAATAATGTATCAATTTGAGTAGTCTGGTAACGAGGCTGAGGGGAGACAAAATCGAGCGCATATCAACATTGTGCTGCTAAGTAGTACCTATAGAAATTGGGCAAGGCAATTCCCCCCTCACATTTTGGTCTCATGAGAGTAGTTAATTTGAGTCTAGCCTGACCCCCTTGCCACAGGAAATGCAAAATAATTTTGTCAATCTGTCGGAAATACTCCTTAGGAATAGGGACCGGCGTATTTTGAAAAAGATATTAAAATTATATTTTTGCCTAAATTTTTGTAAGGTTCGATCTACCAATAACATTTAAGGGAAGATGAAGCCATGATATTGTTTTGTCGTTAAAGTATTGAATAATAGGTATCAAATTCACCTCCAAAAAGGAGTCCGTTGTCGCTGCCACCCTAATCCCCAAATATGTACACTCAACCACATAAGAAATCGGGACGTCTGTTGGTTGAGACTCCTGTGGACTACTATCAATGGGAATCAAAGAAGACAGTCCAATTTATTTGAAATCCAGAATATGAACCAAAATCTTCCACCAATTGTAACGTGGTCCCCAGGGAATTCCCATCATCACCTAGAAAGAGCAGGATTTCATTAGCATACAATGCAAGCTTTTCCTCCCTGCCATCTACACTGAGTCCTCGGATCAACGGATTTGCACGAATCAGAACAGCCAGGGGCTCTACAGGCCAGGTGAGAGCGGGCAGCCCTGCCTGGTGCCACGATGCAAGGAGAAGGGCTGTGAACTCAGTCCACCCGTTACCACTGAAGCCCTGGGATTACTAAAAATCAATGGGATGTTTATTTGTTCTCAGTGGTGTAGCTGGTCTTTAGCACATTTGATCCACTTTTTCTTTTTTTTATTTGCACATGACCCATACTGTACTGCTAATAGGGAGTAGTCAGTTGTTTGAACTAGAAGATAGCAGTTCAGAAGCATAGTATCACAGTTGTAAAATCCATTAAACTTTATTGCATAGCATAATTAAAATCATACCTACTACTTCACACAAAGATGGTATCAAAGGGAGACTTATGGAGTGGCAAGGTGGTAAGCTGTGCAAGGTATATGGGTCAATCCGTTTCACACCTTAGAGGAGCCAAATCATGACCAGTGAATCTCCTGGCCAGTTACTTACTTTACTGCTATATTAAACTAGGAACTGGTAGAAATAGTTAGTAAAATTCCTTTCATAGTCTTGTTATTTAACCATCCTATATAATAAAACGCTACCAATGTTTGTCAGAAGCAGTCATGCGCAGTAGATACTGCACACGTTCGGGCAGTCTCTACTGCGCAAGACTGCATCACATGGAGCAGTGAGGCAGCGGCCACTTAACCCTTTGAGTGCCAGAGGGGTACGCAACGCATTGCAAAGAAATGTGTTGCGTACCCCTCTGGCACTCAAAGGGTTAACATTACCCAGACCTCGGTCCGTGTACACAGGCTTTTACACTAGTTAAACATAAATATAGATTTTCACTCTGTCTAAAATACCTCTATGAATAGAGGATGAAGATGCTCCAGCTTAGCTGTCATTTAGTTTTATCCCATCCCCCGGCCTTTATTAAGGGAACTGCCTTTTAGATCAGTGACAGGCAATTAGTTTCACTCCAAGAGCCACAAATGTGCTCCCAAGTCCTCAAAAGATTAGTATAATAGGTTAAAATTTGAATTTGAACTATACTGGCATTAGCCCCTAACTTCAGAGTTTGAATCACAGTTTCACTTTATGGTTAATTTAATGTTGTTAAGTTGTATACCTTACACTGCCCTGAAGAATGCACAGGAATATAGAATACTGTTTTTCTGCTCATTGTTATTACATCAGGGGCACAACTGCAAGGGGTGCAGAGAGTGTCACGCACCAGATCCCAATATCCAAAGGGACCTCATACACCCCAGGGTCTAGTAGGTTTGATTTCTACCTCTGTGAAAATATTTTTGTGATATTTGACCCAAGGAATTATTTGTACCGGGTCCTTGCAAAGACTAGTTCTGTCACTGCATCAAGTTCAAGTAGAAACAGAGGAAATAAATATCCCAAAAGCCCATACACCCCCACACTAACCTCCCCTTGGAGCAAGCTGTGTTAAAGGAATCATTTTATGTTTAAGTAGCATAGCAAATTGGTGTTAGGTATGTGTAGGACAAGTACATCCAGCACCTGGTTAAGTGTGGAATCATATTCCTAAATTCATACCAGGGGCTTAAAGGGATAGTAATACTTCGTTTTAACTTTATTTTATTTTGTAGGCATTAAAAAAACATGAATAATGATATAAGTCTTATCTCCCAAACCTTTATGGTTTAAGAGATATTCACAAGCAAAGTGTCCCCCTCCCGCCCCTTTTACTGATGTAACACTTTTCAGCCAGGGCAGAAGAGAGCTGCCCAGGTAGACTGCAGAGAGGGACAATCTTCAATTAAGATAACAGAAAAACCTGAAAAGCTTGTCAAGGGGGGCAGGGATTTCATTGTTTTCAAAGGAATAAGAGTGTCCCCTTCTGTTATCTGTCCAGTCTATGGACTGTATTCCACATCTGAGAAGAGATGGCTTACACTAGGTAAAAGGGGCGGGAGGGGGAAACTTTGCTTGTGAATATCTCATAAACCATAAAGGTTTGAGAGATAAGACTTATATCATTCTTCATGTTTTTTTAATGCCTACAAAATAAAATAAAGTTAAAACGAAGTATTACTATCCCTTTAAAGTTGAAAAATGTGTGAATGAATGAAGGTAAGTTGAAAGGCACATGAGAGACTAAGTTAAAACGTAGGGTTAATAACACGTGTGACTCCATTTAAAGCCTCAGATAGCTGCCATGTTGAGAACAGAAATATCACTTTTAAACCTGCTTCAGCAGTGACTATTTTTACATTGATTGGAAATGTAATGTCATATTTCCAAAGTTTCTGCCTACCCTAGGTTTAAGAATGGAACATAAGCATTCCTGTTATATATAATAATTTCCTTAGTTGCCACAACTTCTGCTAAAAAAAACAGCAAAGTTCCTTTTACAGTAATGTTAGTCATGTTTAGCTATGACACAGTGGGGGATTTTTTCCAGCAATTCTTTGTTTGTTCCTAAATAGTTGCATACAGCTGGATTATTCACACTGCTACAAAATGTTTTTCTATAAGACACTGAACAATTGGCTCTTTATGACCATTAACCATTAGTGGATCAGAAGGGTGTGTAACATTAAAAAGCAATGGATCAAATGAGTAATGATGATATTCAGTAAGGTTAGTGGCGCAATTCTTGAGCAAACTGACTGCACCATAGGAGGCAAATAAAGATTCCCACAATTCCCATTGATTTGAGTATTTTACTCATTTGCTAGCATTTGGGTTAAAAGCCCATTTACATCAGTGGAAGTTTGGTTTTCTCCTTTGAAATTCACTTGGTTTGCTCCAGAATTAACTACTAATTGCTTATTGAATATAGCCCTGTCTCTAAGGCATATTCTTTCTTGAATATCTCTTGAATATTAAACTTTCTGTTGTAGTCAAAGTTTTAACACTACTGAGCATCTGCTGTCCTGGTAAAGATGCATGAATGCACTGAAATATTAACCAAGTAAATGCAGCATTGCTGTTCCATGATTGCATTCTTTCTCCCCTCAGTATATATAAACAAGCCCAGTGATTGATTTTTCTAGCCCTTTTTGTAATCATGCAAGAGTAAGTCACTAGCTGACAATCATACATGGATAATGTAGTACCAATTTTTGAATCTACTTTTGAAGCAATAAACCACCAAGTATCTTCCCAGCATTCTTAAGGCAAAGCTGGCATTGCTGACCACTTAAAAAAATAATTCATTTCTTCTTATCCTTCGAGCAGGTCTGACAGTCACTGTGGTCTAAAGCATGCAGTTACTTAAGTCTTTCATGGCCCCCACCTCCTGCAAAATGCTCTATTATTTATGCAATGAAAATACATTCAAATGTCGATTTTAACAGGCGTGATATCTGGGAACCTTACTGGCTCAGCCACAAAAGTGCCAAGAAGGGCTGGGGGTAGGAGAGTCCATATGACGCATTTTGCTTCATAATGTGGATGGGCTTAAACTGAGTGGGCAAGATTTGGAAGAAGCATTGTGGTGTTTGCCATGAAATTGGACAGGACGGGGTGGGGATTTGGGGGAATAGGGTGGAGAAGTTGGCGGGATAATTGAGGAACTCAGCAAGTTGCAGAGTCAGCCTCTGTCCTCTGAGACTCAGTATTTAAAGGGATAGTAATGTCTTCTATAAAGTAGCTCTCCAAGTCTTCTCTAGTGTAAAACGAACACATTTCACTATGTTAAATTACTTACTCTGATGTAGTTCCAAAGATATTACATGTAAAATGATCCCCCTCTCGCCCCTTCTGGCCATGTCACACTGCCTCTATCTTTAGTCTTGATCGAGAGAGGTGAGGGACAAACTTCAGTAAGCAAAGGAAAATCCTGCCCGCATTCTTCAAAAGGGGCAGGGTTGTCCTTATATTTACTCACTGAAGTTTGTCCCTCGCTGCATCCGTCCGGTCCTGGGACCCGATTGCAGCTCTAAGGGGAGGTGGCCAGAAGGGGCGGGAGTGGGATCTTTTTACAAGGCAAGTTGATGTTGTAGCACCTTTTTCTCACTGTGTATCATTTTACATGTAATGTCTTTGGAACTACATCAAAGTAAGTGATTTAACATAGTGAAATGTGTTAGTTTAACACTAGAGAAGACTGAGACAGCTACATTATGGAAGACATTACTATCCCATTAAGTATGAGTTTCAAGGGCAGAACCAGAGAGTTCCCAGGTGTGTGCATAATATAAACTCCTTAGAGCAGGGGTGGATAACGTATTATCACAGTGCCCGTGATTCCTTGTTTTTTATTTTTCTGTCAGTTATCCTGTATGAGGTCCTCATTGGTTGCCCTGTGTTTAGCCCGCCCAGTATTGCCTTTATATACTGGGCTCCTGCACCTTATCACTGCCCTTTCATGGTGTTCCTCTGCCAGTTCTATGTTTGTATTGAGGTTTCCAGTGTACCGACTTGGCTTGCCTGACTACTCTCCTGTTCCTGCGCCTGTGTACTGACCCAGACTGCCTGACTATTCTCCAGTGATTGTTCCTGTGTACAGACCCATCCTGGCTGACGTTCCTGCTCCTGTGTACCGACCCGGATTGGCTGACGTTCCTGCTCCTGTGTCCTGACCCGGCCTGGCTGACATTCCTGCTCCTGGATCCTGACTTGGCAGTTCCCCGTTGTGGTACTAAGTCGCCTCGGCGACATTCTGACTTCCGGTGCCTTACTGTTTGGCACCTCTGCCTTGCAGGCTTGCCTGTCTTCCATTTGCACAGAGCGCCTCTGGTCTAGTCCTCCGTTACATACCGGCTGCCAGCGTTGCCTCCATGAGTGCACCAGTATTCTGCCATTGGTTGCTCCTCTCTGTCAAAACCGGTTGCTGTGTTGCCTCAGTAATTGCACCGGTATACCGCCATTGGTTTGCTCCACTCTGTCTAAACCGGTTGCAAGTGTTGCCTCCGTTATAGTACTGGTACCTTGCCATTGGCTATGCTCTGTCTACCCGGTTGCAAGTGTTGCCTCCGTGATTGCACTGGTATACTGCACTGGTTCGCTCCACTCTATCAAAACCGGTTGCAAGTGTTGCCTCTGTGATTGCACCGGTATATTGCACTGGTTCACTCCACTCTGTTAAAATCAGTTGCAAGTGTTGCCTCCGTGATTACCATTGGTTTGCTCCACTCTGTCAAAACCGGTTGCAAGTGTTGCCTCCGTTATCGCACGGGTACATTACCATTGGTTTGCTCCACTCTGTCAAAACCGGTTGCAAATGTTGCCTCCGTTATTGCACCGGTACATTACCATTGGTTTGCTCCACTCTGTCAATACCAGTTGCAAGTGTTGCCTCCGTTATAGCACCGGTACACTACCATTGGTTGTGCTCCACTTTGTCAAAACCGGCTGCAAGTGTTGCGTCCATTTAGCACCGGTACTCTGCCATTGGTTCCGCTCCACTCTGTCATAACCGGTTGCTATTGTTGCCTCCGTATCAGCACCGGTACTCTGCCATTGGTTCTGCTCCACTCTGTCATAACAGGTTGCTATTGTTGCCTCCGTATCAGCACCGGTAGCTCTCCTGATTTCCTCAGTGGCCTAGTAGACTGTGGACTCTATCCGTGGCGTCTTCTGATGCAGCTGGTTGCCAGAACATATGGGACTGTTCTCCTTTCCTCTGAACATTAACTCCTGCATTGCTGGAACCTGGAAACCTTATCATTCGCCCGACCCGTGTCAGCATAAACTGTTTGTCTCCTATATATATGCTGGACCTGTGTGGGCATAATTAACCTGTCATGTGTCTGTACTATATGTTTTATATTACAGGACCTGTGAGGGTTCTTTATGTATTATTGTATTTAATAAAACTGTGTTTTTATCTCAACTCTGTGTCTGTGAGTCAAACAAACCGTTACACGTATACTCTATAGCTTGAGGACTACAATTCCAATCATATCCCAGCCAGACGAATGGAAACACAGTCTTCAACAGCTAGAGAGCCCTGCTTGTCCACCACTGCCATTAAATACTAGAGATTTCTCCAAGGCATTAAGAACTAATGCTTTGCATACATCTCTAGGGCAGTGGTTCTCAATCTTTTTTCACTCAAGGCACCCCTATCATGTAAACTGGAATTTTCTGGGCACACCTCACATATTTTATGTAAATTATCAAGGGCATAATGAAAGGTACAATACATAAATATGCAATTAATGTTAGGTTTTACAATCATTTAGCAAAAATAAACATATTGTGCATAATAGTTTCCATGAATATACATTTAAAAATGACTATTTTCATTTTTATCAAAGGCTTTGAACAAAATAAGGGGCACCCTAAATTAATATCCGTGGCACACCAAAGTGCCATGGCACCCTGGTTGAGAACCACTGCTCTAGGGTATAAGGGTTTAAGTAATATATTTTAATATAAAATAAAAACATCCAAGTGGTATGTCTCTGGTGCTAACCATTTCTTAACTCTTTGAGTACCAGAGTGGTATCCAACGCATTGTGAAGCAATGCGTTGGATACCCCTTTAGCACTCAAAGGGTTAATGATAAAATATGAATTAAATGCAGCTGTCTGACCTCAGGGATAGTGAATAGTTGTGAGGTATGCACCTTGGGGTAATAGATAAATCAGATGGTGGTTTTCCCTCAAAGTTAATACATTTGTCTGCTCAGATAGGATTGAAAACAAGTTTCTCTTGTATTAGGGTCAGCTGTAACATTAGTGTGAAATGTTTCTTTATACTTCAGTTTAATCTTTATTTTCTTATTTACTATTTATCTTTGTTAGCTTCCATGGCGATTTTAGACTCTATTTACATCCCTGTCTCTGCAAACATAGCACCTTGCCTTTGGTGACCTCACCATGCTCTGTAAACCGAACATAGCCCTCCTCATGTTCTATAGGAAATTCAGCAGCAGGTTGTGTTAACGTTCCCAACCATAAATCTGTCTGTTACTGGTAATACGTTTCTTTAGCAGCATAGTAGCTTTGTAAAAATACAACCACATGAATCTCCAATGAAAAAAAAAACAGGTTGGCAGCTTCTGGAAAGGTCAGAGTACAACTTAAGAAATACTGATATAAAAGTATTGGAAGTTTGAATATATGTCTTTTATTATACATATGCGCTTTCTATATGGGAACAACTTTTTCAACACTATTGGTACTTTAATACATTAATCTGTTGCTGACCTTCCTAGGATAGTAAACACATCTGCTTCTGTCTTTGTAGTATGAAACATAATCATGTTCTGTTGTCTGGACCTTATACACAAAAGGAAAGTGAAGTCATTCTGGGAAAGCCAACTGCACCACAGAGACAAATAAAAATTACTATTGAGTTAAAAGAGGCTTTTAACTCCTAGACTGTTAGAAAGATCTCCATGTCAATGCTTTGCAATGTGTTAGAGACCTCTTGATGATAGAGCAGTTAAAATCCTCTTTTAAATTAATGGGAATTTGAGGAATTTTTGTATTTGTTACTGCTCATTCTTCTATTTTTCTTCAGTTCATAGCGTCATGTGTGTCAGATTAATAAATTAATCTAATATCTCTTTTAAAGCAGAACCACCACCTCAACTAAAGTCTCCCTGCAATACTTAGGCAGGTTGCAAGTAGCTTAATAATCATTATTTTACCTCTCAAAAGTGCCCCTGAATAAAGTTATTCTTAAGCTTCCGAGACCGGAAGCCAGACATCACCGTGGACATCTTGAATGCGTGCCTGCGCTGTCAGTCCTCTTCACCCTTCACAGGCATTGCACTGGCCTGAACGGCTCCAGAAGAGACTGACGGCGCAGGTGCACAGGCTGCAGTAACCTGGCTGTCAGTCTCGGAAGCATAAGGATAACTTCTTTTCGGGGGCACTTTAGAGAGGTAAAATAATGATTATTAAGTTAGTAGCCACCTGCCTAAATATTCCAGGGCGACTTTAGTTGAGGTGGTAGTTCTGCTTTAAATAAAATGTAATATGGGTGACATTACAAAAATACGATCAAAGGAAGTGATTTAGCCAGTGGTGGATCCACTGGTAACCAAGCAGAGTTATTTTAAAATCATGCACTCTCAATCATATTTTCAAAAGAAAAGTGGAGTATTTTGGAGGCAAACCAACTTTTTTATAGTGGAGAACTAAACACCCATTAATTTAAAGGGACTGACACCAATTAACCCTTTGAGTGAAAGAGGGGTATGCAATGCATTGCAAAACAATGCGTTGTGTACCTCCTTTGGAACTCAAAGGGTTAAAGTGGTGCAGGTTCAGCTTTCTTGGCGTTAGGTATGTTAGGGCCCTGAAGGCTTGTTCCCTAAGGCCAACAGATTAACCCTTTGACTGCCAGAGTACCACTCTGGCACTCAAAGAGTTAATAGTTTTAGAGATTTTTTTATTTAATAGTTGCAGAATCTAGTCTTAATAGATCTTTGTCAGGTAAAGCTGCATGCAGCAATAATTAAGCAGGTAGTGACTAGCTTTATAATATATATATATTACCCCTCAAATTTAGCTGATTATAAAGAAATCCTTTATTTTAGGAACCGGTAGCCAGGCATCAGAAACATAGAATTTGACGGCAGATAAGAACCATTAAGCCCATCTAGGGCTGCATTCTGTTGAAGGTGCTAATGTTATCACTGCTTTTATCTCCAGTTTTCCCCGTAGACTTAAATAGGAAAATGTTTGGTAAAATGGGTGTTAACATTTATCACGTGTATCACGTGTAATAGAATCCAGCCCTAGGGGTAGATTTAAAGGCAGCCGTTAAACCATCCGCTAAGTAAAAAAGGCACGTCGGCCGCAAAGAACACATGTTTTACGGCAGATTCAAAGGTAAGCGTTCAAGAATAGCTATCGGGCGTAGGCACTACAAAAACACGTTAAACAAAAACCAGCGTCGCACCTGATTTTGCATCACCGTGCGTCCCAAACACCCGTTAAAACACAACTTAAGTCAAAATGTTACATTACGGCTGCCGTTGTCTAGCAACCCTGATAGATGCACAAACAAAATTCAAACCTACAGCCAATCCCAAGGCCCCAAAGTATCAAAAATGTCCAAATACACCTATATATACCTCAAAATAACGGTTACACCCTGTCTGTGTTTCGAGTTTCAGCAAGCTAGAGCACAGGACCCAGGAGTGGAGGATAGCATTTAGAGAGAGAGAGAGAGAGAGAGAGAGAAGCATACAGAGGAGTAAGGTAGAAGGATTTTGGAGAGGAGAGAGTTACATTTAAATAGACACATAGCACACTTTTGCACATAGCACATACATCCATACAAACACATACACATACATACACATAGTCTTTTTTTTTTCATCACACCTTACACATTTTAAACTTTATTTTTACAGTGTGAATCCGTGAGTGAAAGTGTGTGACAGAGAGTGAGTGGGATCGAGTGTGTCTGTGAGGGCGTGTGAGAGTGCCTGGGTGTGAGTGGGTGAATGATGGCCAGGAGAGGAGGACAGGAGAGAGGGATGGGGAGACTAGTGGAGGAGGAGGAGGAGGAAGGTCAGGAGGGGATCCCTCAGCAGAGCAGGGGTGGGAGAGGGAGATACGCAGGGCGGAGGGGGACCAGGCCCACAAGAACAGGCACACTAAGAAGAAGAGGGACAGATCCTGCAGTGGGACGAGGGGTAGTGCCTGGGGACCACCACACACAGGCAGGGGCAGAGCAGGCAGGACACTCCGGGTCTGACTCCTCGCATGCCGGAGCTGAGGGGGACAGGCTCAGGGATCCCCGATATACCGAGGAAGAAAACACGGCCCTCGTGGAGGCTGTGCTGGAGAGGGAGAGTGTCCTCTTCCCGGGGGACAGACTCCCTGGCCTGTCTGCGAGGAGGAGAGCTGCCTGGAGTCAAATCTGCAGCAGAGTTAATGCGGTGGCCACCTGCAGACGGGATGTGGACTCAATCAAGAAGAGATGGGGCGACTGCAAAAGGCAGGTGAAGAGGAAGATGGGGGATGCCGCCCTGCACGCCAGAGCCACCGGAGGTGGGCCACCTGTCCCCATCACCTACAGCGCATGGGAGGAGAGGCTGCGGCAGACACTGTCGTCCACCCTCATTGAGGGGGTCCCTGGAGGATCAGACACTGGGGAGGAGAGGAGCCTCCACACCACCGGTAAGTGCATCACCCCAAAACCACACACCACCCCAAACCACACACCCATCACAAACAAGCACTCACATCCCAACATCTGCTCTTCATTCAACCACACAATTGCACCAACACAGCACCCTGAGGGTTTAAACAGGGATCAAGACAAGGACAAATGTCAATGTTCAACAAGGCCAAAACCTGTCCAACTCCCTGGTTAACCCTCATGTTGCTGTGCTCATCACACACAATACACACAAACCATGCTCAGTAAAGTGTTGTATGTTAAACATCACAATTGTTGTCACACAGTGTTACCCATGTTCACACAGGGAATCCAGCACATAACCCCATGAGTGCCAGAGGGATCATCAATGCATCGATCAACAATGCTTTGGCAACCCCTCTGGTACTCAAAGGGTTAACCAGACAACAAACACATGTCGATAGGTTAACAATTACATGACACATAGGGGACATTCACTAAGCGGTGAAAAAGAGCTGATGTAGTGAATTTGACACTTGCATACCCTCACTTTACCAATTACAATGTTAGTCTATGGAGAACATCCAATAACAGGATTCAAGCTGCACAGGCCCCATTGTGTGGACTCCATAGAAAACATTGCAGATGGTGAAATGAGGTCAGCGGAGAAGTCAGCATCATAATCAGTTCATCAGGTCCACTTAACCGCTTACTGAATCACCAACAGGATGGATCAGGTCACAAATCACAGTGCCACTGAGAATAAATGCTTGTATGTGCAACACACACGCCAAAAACAATCACACATAAGTAAAGGTGAAAAAGTTGGCCTTGGTGTTGTGTATGCAATCATTTACTCTAACTTCAATTTACATAGCTCACATTTGATTCACATATAGATCCTCAGGAGTGCTGATGCCATGGATGGATGGTACACCAGACACTATTTGCAGGATAAATATGGGAACCAAATATGAACCATTGAGGTTTGGTCAATAACAGGCCAGGGATTATGGATATCTATGATCGGGTCTGGCTGCCTCACACAGAAGGATGGATGGGCTGATCCTGGAAAAAAAAGGCCTCAATCAATGATATCCTTCAAGACTGGCTTGATTGTTGCCCCTCAGGATTCAACTTGAACAGACCTCATGGACAGAATCCTGTAATGTACATCAATCCCTGATTGCCACGGTGGTATCCCATGCATCACAATGCTATGCATAGGATACCATCATGACAACCAGAGAGGGACATGTCTAATCTGACAAAATCCAGCACTGTACGGGATGAACTGATAACATAGGGATGAATACTACTTGAATCACACTGCAGATCTCTTCAAAAAAGATATGTACAGAAAGAAAAACAACCAGATTTGTATGTGGATATGTCCCTTTCAAATGGGTACAAATAGGTCCCAACAAGATGTAAACCCAGAGTTCGGTTCAGTACGTGTGATTGTCCAACTGCCCATATATGTGCACCCTCAACAAAATAACTCATATTGATATCATCATCACAGTACATATACCCAGTATATTACACCTACTTGGATGGGTATCACTTGTATCTATGAAAGGTCATTTGTGATGGCTGTACATATATAGGCAGTTAGACAATCACATGTTCTGAACAGATCTCTGGGTTCATATCTATCAAGGATATGTTTGTACCCGTATGAAAGGTACATATACACACATATCAGACCATATTCCTCACTGTGTACCTTGGCATGGCAATGGTTAATTTCACTTGATGTAACCTTGCAGGCATCATAAAGAGATGTTTAGAAAGATGTTACTGTATGTGACAGCTGGAGATGTCAGTCATATGACCACACGGAGGCTCTTCAGCAGACCCAAAATTGAAACAATTGGAGATGGATCCATCATTGACATGGTCCACAGAGCGTGCTTACAAACCAGGAACACTTAGTAGACAATGGCAAAGATGTAGTTATCTCCAAATGGGTCAATGTGGAGTCTGCTGAAGAGCCTCCGTGTGGTCAAATGACTGACATCTCCAGCTGTCACATACAGCAACATCTTTCTAAACATCTCTCTATGATGCCTGCAATGTTACATCAAGGTGAAATTAACCATTGCTATCCCGTTAAAGAGATAGTAATACCTAAAATGTGAAAGGAAAAATACATGTCATAGGATTGATCCACCGGGTAATGTAAGGGTATCCCCACTACTGAAAGGTGTTTCATCACAAGAGTATAACAGCTCAAAGTTGAATATTCCAGGGACAATATCACTGTGGCCTGAAAATGTACTATGCCAATGTTGCCAGACCATCCTCTGGCTAGCTTTGGTCCAGGGAACAGATATCCACAAAGGATGATGTGGCAACAGCGCAAATGTACAATATCAGGCCACTGGGATGTGGCACCAAAGGAATTCAACACTGAGCTGCAATACATGTAGAATACAACACCCATCACCAGTAGGAGTACCGTTGTTTCACACAGGGGGATACACCATACAACATATATGTTCCTTTACACATTTCAAGTATTAATATCAATTTGACACCATCATGGCTAAGTTTACTGATCACACAATCTCAATCCTCCACACAGGTTATGTGTCTCCAGCACATCAGGAGCCCATGGAGGAGGCCACCTCACCACCCAGTGAGGAGTATTTGGAGGAGGGGACCAGCCAGTGGGCACCGTACCCAACGACATCCACACCTCTTGGCCAGCTGGATGCACCAACTCTGCCTGCACCAACTCTGCCTGCACCAACTCTGCCTGCACCAACTCTGCCTGCATCAACTCTGCCTGCACCAACTCTGCCTGCACCAACTCTGCCTGCACCAACTCTGCCTGCACCAACTCTGCCTGCATCAACTCTGCCTGCACCAACTCTGCCTGCACCAACTCTGCCTGCATCAACTCTGCCTGCACCAACTCTGCCTGCACCAACTCTGCCTGCACCAACTCTGCCTGCACCGACTTATTACAGTGACTGGATGCCCCCCACCACCTCCAGGAGCTATTATCCCCCAGCAGCAGCAGCAGCACCACCACCACCAGGGAGGCAATGGCTGCCCGGTGATGTGGCCACCACCCAATACGGGCCATACCCACAGATTGACCTACCCTCCTGGATGGCTCCCCAGCATGGCCCCAGGTATGATCCTAGGTGGGGGCCAAGCACATACCAGTGGCCAAGGTTTGACCCTTGGCCACTCGACTACCAACACCTGGGCCTGCTTGGGGAGCCCCAACAGCCTATGCGAAGGGACGTGTTTACCCCACCACCTCCACCAGCACAGACATCGGTGGGCAGCAGTGGGTCAATTGATGTGGTGGGCACATACCCATCTGCAGCACAACCAGCACCAGCAGAGGAGGACACAGCACCAGCAGAGGAGGATACAGCACCAGCAGAGGAGGATACAGCACCAGCAGAGGAGGATACAGCACCAGCAGAGGAGGACACAGCAGCAGCTGATTCACCAGGCACAAGCATCACCAGCAGTGAACGGCCCACGGGGATGGAAGCTGAGTGTATGGCTCTGCAAAGGAGACTACTCAGGTCAAGCCTCCGCACCAATGACAACATCACCAGGAGCCGTAGGGAATCCCGTATAAACACTAACAGGATAGAGGCAAGGATCCATGCCCTGGAGTCGGAGGTCATGAGGATCAACACTCAACTCCATCAGCTACACACGGGGGTGATGGACCTGCTTGCACAGCTACTGGTGGAGTTGAGAGAGCTGAACCGCAGGGAGGACTTACGTTTGGAGAGGGAAAACCTGCGCTCCACAGAGGGATCCACTGCCCCCACCACCCCCTCTAATGTGACCCCCGAAGCCACACCTAGGGGGCAAAGGGTGACCAGGAGATCATCCAGGTTATCCACTTCTGCCACACAGTCTAAGCCCCCCCCCCCCAAGAAAAAAAAATAAAATGCCCAACATGTTAAATTTCCCCTGAATAAAGGAACATTGTGCTTTTGAATCCTGTCTGATCTGCTTTGAATTTGGTCATAGATTTGGGTGGCAGAGTTGTCTCCAATGCATTGCCAAACAATTCAGTGAATACAACTCCTGCCTAGGTAAGATGTTTGTGGGATGTTACAACATGGGTTCACATACATACACATCGTTGTACAAAATCAACTGTAAAAACATCCCTGTTGCCATATTACACAACTGTGTTATATGGCAATGTTGTGTGTTGATTTTGCATAACAAAACATTCCCCTTAGCCCAACATTTGGTACAACATTGAACATTCATCTACATCATATGTAGTGTTTAACCCTTTGATATCCAGAGTGGTAGGCAACGCATTGCAAAGAAATGCGTTGGGTACCACTCTGGCACTCAGAGGGTTAAGGGGATAACCAAACAAACGGCTTAGCGGTGAGATAAGAAGCAGGACAGATAAATGGGACATGTATCCATATTGTCTTGGATTCACACACTCATTGTGCAACAGACTGACTGGGGAAGCCAATGTTTTCAACCTAGGATTTCAATGTGTAGCACACACATTGATATCCTGGGGTGAGCATTGGGGCCTCCAGTAAGTTGACTTGTTGTTTTTTCTAAGGGTGTAACAGACTTCCCCAGTGAAAACACTTGTCCACTTGGTCATGTACTGTGATATGTCCCAGTGGAGCAATATCACTGAACATTGAGCAACACATTAACTGTGGACAGGAATTCACTGTGGAAGTATGTCCCCTTTATCACCTCTTTATCACTCCCACAACACATTAGTGTATCACTGCCACCATCTGTTAGCGTGAATACATCACTGAGTCCACTCACTTGCAAACAAGTGCTGGAGTCCTGTGATATGGGTGATGCCTTTCCATGTATGGGGATACTCTACCCTGGGTGTGGTAACGCATTGACAACTGTGTTCTCAAATATATCCTCATACAGACACAGATAGAATGGTGATGGTTCATCTTTATTGTGTCTCAAAGTACATTAGGATGTACATGTGTTTTCTGTGTATTGCCTATATGCATTGAACACCTGTATGAGAACACTAAATGTACTTTGAAACAAAAAAATAGTACTTTAGTTACACTGCTGCCCAGCTCATGTGTTGTCCACAAGGTTTGACAACTCTGTAGCTGAGCATCCTAACTGTACAGGTTATAAAACTCAGGAATTAGTGTTTTCTGTGTCTATATGAAAATGATCCAGTAGAGGTTTGTGTGAACCTCAGGTCAAACTTTGCATCACCAACAACATCAACATAAACAGCAAGGGGTGATCTCCATGAAGGTGATGTCAAGACATCAATCCAGTCACATAGAAGAACTTCAGTTCAAGGATGGATCATGTTACGGATGCCTGTGGAAGAAGAGGACAGGATTTGGAGTAGTTGACTTGAACTGATCATCAAGCAACAACAATTTAGTCTTTTTGATCCCCTCAATTTTCACAGTTACAGGTGAGTACACAAACCATTGCTTGACAATGTGTTGTGTACTCATCTGTAACCAATTATGTGGAGAACTAAGGACATGTGCCCCAGCCCTATGGATATGTGCCCCTGACATGGATACACACATCAACAAGTGTTCTGAGAGCTCCATGGAAGTAATGAATTTGGGCTGCCACTGTTAATGTGACAGTGGCAGCCCAATGTCATTTGTTCCATGGAACTGTTAGGACACATTTGTTGATGTGTGTATTCATGTCGGGGGCACATATGTCTGCACACTCACAGGTCAGCATGGTGTCCCTGGTAATCTGATCTACGTCTCATGACCTCTACATTGTGTGCCCATACCACTGTACATCCACCCCTGTGCTGCTCTTCTCAGCTGTAGCACAGTACAGGTTCCATATTGAGTCCAATGGCCCTTTAACCCCTGATGTGACGGAGTATTATCCAATGCATAGCATTGGATAACACTCTTTCGCTACAAGGCTAGCATGGTTGCTCTGGCTATGCTCATGGCAAATCAAGTTAGCTGCTGTCAATCAAGCCCTGTAAGGCGATGAACATGGGTTATGTGTTGTACCTTGTTTCTCCTGAGGGTGTGCGTGATATCCTTGGGGTCTGTATGTCAACGTGGAGAGTGGAATGGAGGATGGTTTTTGAGTCCACACACACAATTTGCCACGTCCGCTGCAAGTGCAGTGCTGTGTCACTGTTCCTGTGGGGTGAGACAGAACAAAATGTGCAGTGTGGTTAGTGTCACAGGACTGATGGGGGACTTGCATGGATTGTTTGCATGCCTGTGTTATACTCACATGTAAAGTGTTCCGTGATGAGCCTGTCTCTGATCTGTGTCCCTCTCAGGGTCTCCTCAACGTGTCCGATGTCCATGGGCACTTCCTGTATGGGGGGGGCCTGGATGTGCTCCAGCAGCCTGGTGTCCACTGCGATGTTGTGCAGTATTGCGCACGCCACAATGATGTCGCACACCTTTCCAGGTGCATACTGCAGTGCTCCCCCCGAGTGGTCCAGACATCGGAATCTTGACTTGAGGAGGCCAAAGGTCCGCTCAATGGCATTCCTCGTTCTGCCATGAGCCTGGTTGTAGCTTTCCTGGGCATGTGTTCGAGGATTGGCCAGTGGGGTCAGTAGCCAGGACTTGCATCCATAGCCAGCATCACCTGTGTAATGTGAGTGACATGGTGAGACAGGGAGCACATGTTGTGTGAATGATGTTTTGTGTGGTAGACGTAGTAGCTGTGGGTCAGGAGCATGCTAAGCAGCGTTGTGTGTACGCCTGTGTATGTGATGTGATTTTGTATTGTGAACTCACCCAAAAGCCATCCCCCTGTAAAAGTTCCATTCTCGAAATCTCTGTGGACTGAGGAGTTTTGGAGAATGTATGAATCATGTGAGCTGCCAGGATACTTTGCACAGACATTCATTATCCTCATCTGGCTGTCACACACCATCTGCACGTTGATGGAGTGAAAGTTCTTCCTGTTGATGAATATCTGTGCGTCACGTGCTGGGGCCTTAATTCGGACATGGGTGCAATCTATAGCACCCATGACCCTGGGCATGCCTCCCCTGGCGTAAAAGGCCTGCTTGACTTGTATCCAGTCCATGTCGGTGGTGGGGAAATGTATATAGGTACTGGCCTTGCTTTTGAGGGCTGGCAGGACCTGGGCCAGCACCCTGGAGAATGTGGCCTGTGACATGCCAGATGCGTAACCCTCTGTGGACTGGAAGGCCCCGCTTGCCATGAAGTGCATGGCACAGAGTAGTTTCTGCAGGCCAGTTAGGGCATGGTTGTAGATGTAGATGGGATCCACCTGCTCCTTGATGACCTCATACAAGGCAATGATGCTGTCAGGCCTCAACCTGTAGCGATCAATTACCTCATCATCGGTCATTCCAAAGAGGGTGACCCTTGGGCGGTATACCCTGGGCCTTGGTGGTCGTCTATACATCCTGTGCCCTCCAGGTGGGGATGGGCTCCTGTGTGGCTGCTGAGCCAGAGCCTCCTCACTTGCAACAGGTGAAGGCTGTTGATCAGGCATGCTTGGAGGTTGCTGATGTTCCCTAGCTCTCTCCCTTGCACGCCTTCTCTTCAGTCTTCGCAACAATATGTAACCCAACATACTGTTTGCTCTCTCTATCTGTCTCTATCTGTCTCTCTCTCTCTCTCTCTACCTCTCTACCTCTCTCTCTCTCTCTCTCTCTCTCTCTCTCTCTCCCTCCCTGAGTGGAAAACAAGCCACAAGTGAGTGTGTTGAGTTGTCCCTTTAAGTACTTGCTAGGGCGTTGTGTGGGTGTGGTGATGAGGTGAGTGCTGACCAATGGTGAGTTGTTTTTGTCCAGGTAAGTGTTTGCAGGTGTGTGTGTGTTATAAGATGTGGTGTGTTGTGCTTGTTCTGTGTGTGCCATTTGCGGACATGCAGTTGTGGGGTGCAGGTGGCGTGTTGATGTTGCCCAGGTGAGCTTGTATTTGCAGGTGTCCGCTTTGTGTGATGACCCCCATTGTTCCGTGCCATGTTGTGTTGTTGTTTTTTAGTGTGTCGTTGTCCCTGTGGTGTTGGTTGTTGTTGTGTGTATAGTGATTTGTGTTGTGTGTGCATGTTTTTGTGTTGTTTTGGCATTGCACGGGTTAATTTTCCCATTTACATGGTTGTGCGGTAAGCCTTTTGTGTCTTTTCCTATGTAACGGGTGTTTTGTTTTGGCCGTTAAGTGTCTAACGGCTAAAAAAAGTGGGTCTTAACTTTTAGCCGTTAGGTGTGTCTTTTTTTCAGCCGTTATCAGTACCGCAAGCCTTTGAATAGCTCTGGGGTATGTTTTTCCATGCGTCTGAATGCACGTAAGTGTATCGGCCGTAAGGATTCTACAACTGCCGTTAGTTGGTCTTTAGACGGATCTTTGAATTGCAACATGTCACTTAACGCACCCGTTAGTGATTTTTTTGGTTAACGGCTGCCTTTAAATCTACCCCCTAGTCTGCCCAGAATAGAATAGATTGATAAGGAGGAAAAATAATGCAGGTCCCTTCAAGGTGGTAACTCTCATGAGTGGAAGACTTGGAAAGGTGATAGGTCTTCATTAAATTGAATTCATAAATAAGTAAAATGGTGCTTCTGCAAAAATAACCATAATGTAATGTAAACCCTTCATGTATATAATATGAAAAACTGTGTTTAAAGTGATAGGTCTCTTTAAATACAAATAACAACATATTTATTCTGATCCCTTTAATAATTAAACAGTTGCCTAAAAATATTCCAGTTATTACAAGGGAAGTTTACCCAAAAGTAAGATAAAATAGTTTCTTGCCACCTTCTTTTTGACTTGCAATCTTCGCATTTATATAAACAAAGTCACTAATTTGGGGCAAATCACCTGCACTATAGGGGTCCCCTATTAATGTAATTGAGATTGTAGACCCTTGAATGCTAGAAAGGTCACCAGTATATTACTTCCCAGTATGTTGAACACCTCTCAAGCATTAAAGGGAATAAAATCCCCAGTTAAATCAATAGGAATTCTAGAATGTGTATTAGTCCTTCTGGTGTAGTTCATTTGCTCCCTGATTACTCCAAAGGGGAGATGCTCTAAGGGGAGATGCAAGGGGAGATGTACTAAGGGGAGATGCAATAAGGGGAGATGCACCCCATCACTGGAGGATGCTGGGTAGAGTGACGGGAGCAGAGGCAGAGCGGCAAGAGCAGGTTACCTGGAAGTAGGCTGCTGGGCACACTTTAAACCATAATTGTCTCGCAAATAATATATTTTTTTTTAAAAGAAATAATATTTTATAATAATTTGCTAAGTATTCTACATAATGACCGTAACTTGTAAAGTGGTGATAGATCCACTGTAAAATAAGTTAATTAAAGTTAGTAATGTCTATTTACAAGTAGTTTGCCGAGTCTTCTGTATATTCAGATTAACAGGTTGCTCTCTCTGTAACACCTTACTTTTGTGACATTCAAAAGATATGAAGAGATAAAGATGCCCCCACCCCTTTTTGACACGTGTAACGGTTTGTTTGACACTCAGACACAGTAAGTTAGGTAAAACACAGTTTTATTGAACAAACTAAAAATGGCAATAACCCTCACGGGTCCAGTAATATATATACACAATATAGTACTGACACAGGACAGGTTACAGTAGTAAATACCCACACGGGTCCAGTAATTGCACAATACAGGAATAACAATATACTGAGACAGGTCAGGTAGTTTGTGTCATACTTGAATGAGGCAGCAGTGAATGGGTTACTATTAGGCCAGGAAGACTGACAGGCCCTAATAGCGCGAGGCCCTTAAGACTCTCACTTGGGAGGGAGAGTATAAATAGCGAGTAATGCCACAGGAGTAAGCGGAGGCCCTTAATAAGCTTATGGACTGCTGTAGCAGTAACGGAAGACAGACGGTATGCCCAGTGGGTGCCCAACGGAGACTGCAATGCAAACAACCAAAGGAGAATGGCCCTTCCCAGAAGGGGTAAACGAACGCTCAGACCAAATGTTGACTGCCCAAGGTGGATAGTAGCCTGAAGCGCCCAAGGAAGACCAACCTCAGCTGATGGCAGGAAATAGGGTCTAGCGTACCGTGGGCTCAGAATGGAAGGCTCACACCGGAGTGTCGACCGCGCGACACAGACCATAACCGAGACCAGGCTGCAGGAAATGATAATGCGGTAATAGCAACAATGCCCAGATGCCAAGCCCAACGAGAGCAATGGAGAGAGTAGTAGGCAATCCGAATCGGTACACAGAGCAAGAACGTCAGTTAATCCGAGTCAGTACACAGAGCAGGAATGTCAGCCTGGCTGGATCGGTATACGGAGCAGGAACGTCAGCCAATCTGAGTCGGTACACAGAGCAGGAACGTCAGCCAGGCTGGGTCAGTACACGGAGCAGGAACATCAGCCAATCCAAGTTGGTACACAGAGCAGGAACAGAAGCAGCAGAGTAGTCAGGCAGTCCGGGTCATACACTGAGATCACACGAGAAACTGGAACAAGTTCTGGTTCAGAAACACCACGAAAGGGCAACAGCGAAGTGACAGGACCCAGTATTTAAAGACAAATACTGGGTGGCCACTGCAACCAATAAGAGTTAGCTGAGAGTGAGACTGACAGAATGTCACCAGCAAAGCACGGGCACCGTGATAACACATCATGCAATGCTTCAGGCTGGTGAGAACGGATGTATTGAAGGACAAACTTTAGTAAACAAAGTGAAATCCTGCCCTTTTTTGTCAAGGGGACAAGATTTCCCTTATACTTACTTACTGAAGTTTGTCCCTCGCAACAGCCGCCGAGTTGCACAACACTTCTGGCCATTCAGTGGGAAGCGGCCAGAAGGGGCAGCTGGGGGATGTTTATCTCTTCATAGCTTTTGAACGACACAAAACTAAGGTGTTACAGATACAGCAACCTGTTAATTTTATTATACAGAAGACTCTGCAGACTACTTGTAAATAGACATTATTAACCCTTTAAATAAAGTTATTTAAGTTAAGTAAGTTTGACATACTATACTTTATGTATAAGAAATGACACCAAAGAAAAGCTTATATTACATGCAGAATACATCTATGCTTGCTTTGAATAATTTATTATCCTGATTTTTTTTTAAATATATAATTTAACCCCTTAAGGACCAGAGTAATGCTCCACTGTGCAGTGCATGGCACATGCCTTTGGTCCTTAATGGATTAAATGACTGCTTAGTGTTCAAAGCACCAGATAATGTCCAACAGATCTTTAACTATCCAAATTAATAAAGATATATGGGCAAGTTTTACTTGACTTATTATCTGTTTTCCAAGAACTAAACTCTAGCTAGGATTGCATGTGATAAGGAAATCAACATAGAAGAGAACTTCTACAGTATTTAAAAAAAACACTTCTCTGGCCCTGGGATTTATAGATAAATTAAGATATTAACCAGTGGATGCTAGAAAATATCCACATGCATTGCTTTGGATCCAGAATTGCTGCCCCTTGTGCTTCACCACAGGGCTGGTGCAATGAATTTTGCCACCCTAGCAAAACCTCATTTTGCTTCCCCCCTTGGCTCTGCCTCTTGTATCACGCCCCTTAATGCACCGCCCCTGTATGTGTATAAGTGTCAGTGTGTTTGTGTGTTCCCTGTATGTGTCAATGTGTGTGTGTTTAGAAGTGTCTGTGTGTGTTCCCTGTATGTGTATAAGTGTCAATGTGTGTGTGTGTTCCCTGTATGTGTATAAGTGTCATTGTGTGTGTGTGTGTGTTCCCTATCCTTATAATATAAAAGGCCAGATGTATGTTTGTCCGATGTAGTCATGCACTGTAGAGACTGCACGAACGCAGGCAGATGCACTCGTGTGCAGTAGACACTGTCTGAACACACCTGCTGTGTGGTCTGTTTATACTGGCTTTTACACTAGTATGTGTATGTGTCAATGTGTGTGTTCTCTATATGTGTGTATGTGTCAATGTGTGTGTTCCCTATATGTATATGTGTGTTAATGTGTGTGTTCCCAATATGTGTATAAGTGTCAGTGTGTGTGTATTCCCTATACGTATTTAAGTGTGTTCATTTTTGTGTTCTCTATATGTGTATAAGTGTCAGTGTGTGTTCCCTATATGTATATAAGTCTGTTAATATTTGTGTTCCCTATATGTGTCCAGGAAGCAGAGAGCCTCCAATTGAGTAGCACAGGGAACTTATTAGAAGGAATTGTCACGCAGAATACTTGCCTTTTATTTCTTATAGTGCAGCTACAAATTATAAAGCCACAAAGTAGCAAATTCCAGAGCAAACCAGCTGTAACAAAATAAAATGTCCAGAATTGCTGCTCCTTTGCTACTAAATTGCTCCTCGTGTATTAACACATTGATAAAAGCTCTACATATGACAATGGTTCACATGTATCATCAACATTTAGTTGTCACTCATTTTGTTCATTCTCAATATCAGGATGGCAGCCCCTGCTCAGTTTCCAGGGTCACCTGGGACTCTGACTATTCAACAACACCGAGCACAGAAGGGGAGGAGGCCAGGGATGCAAGGACACCAAGGCTGGATAATCAGTATGCGCACTGTGCCCCTACAGTAGGGCATAGTGCACACTATGTGCAGTTCACTGCTCACTGTCTCCCTCCTCTCCTGTCACTGATCTCTGCTCCCTGTGGCTCTCACTCTTTTCAGAGCAGAGCCTCTCTCTTTCTCCTCCTTCTTCACAGCAGCCACTGATGTACATGAGGCTCTGCTCTGACTGCACCCCCATTAGATGTGCACCCTAGGCCAGCGCCTATCTCGCCTATAGGTGGCGCCGGCCCTGCTTCCCAAATAGTGTAGATGACTGATGGACACACAGGCTTCAGTGTCTGCTCTGATTGACTGCTGGCCATTAGCCATTCAGAGGTCACATGGACAAACTGCATCACTCTAATTATACCCAATAATGGGGGATAAAAACATATACAATCTTCTGTGCAGTTCTGTAGCAGCAAATCAGCACTCCCATGAGTGCTTAAAATGGCAGCAGTATCAATTAAAGAAATGGTTAATGCATTGCCACTCCCTTTTAGACATTCCAATTACAGGGTAAGGTATTCATCCTGCCATTTACTGTGACCTATGAACCTGTGTTATTTCCCCTTCAGAAGAAACTGGTAAAAGATTACAGTAATCCAATGAAGTAAGCACACAGCTAAACAATGGTCTGTAGATCAGGAACACTTGGATACCTCTCCTGCATCTATGCTTATATTGGATATCCATTCCTGCAATACCAATAGTGATGTGAGGGTGGGCACATGAAGCCAGAGGTTTGGTATAAACATGATAGGGCAAGTCAGTGTCTATAATTTAAATCAGTGTAATCTAATGTTCTATGGTATCCCAGGATTTCCTGAACAAAGGGTTCCCCAGAACAGAATTAAGCAATATCAAACCTACAAGGCTATGGGGCAGATGATGATGATGATGTACAAAGAAAAATTTGAGCAATTCAAAGTTAGAGATTCCCATTGACTCAAAAGTGGCTTTAAACTCTCGGACCACTTTCCAATGCGTGGTGATCTCTCTATTATTCAAAAGGTAAAAGGTCCATGTAAGTTAATTTAAATTATATAAAACTTTGTTTGTCCCCTATGATGCAGCTGGTTTGATCCAGAATTGTACAATTTTCTGTTATTACATCAACCTCAATTTATGTGTTGTTCTGTGACTTGCAGTGGACATGTGGAACATTATGGTGGTGAATGCCTAAACTTTACCCTAACAATTTAGTATTAGTGTTAGTTTTAGTGCAGACTATCATTCCAGTACATTTAATGATACCATGATAATTCCTTGGATGCCAAAGGTATCCCATGCATTAAAAAGCAATTCATTGGATCCACCTTCTCATTACATCTATTCAATATCTCACAAGATATTGCTGTTTCCTGTCTGTATCATGAGCACAATGATTTCCACCCAACTACTATAAAAATCTAATACTTCTCATCATGGTGTGAGGTGTAGTTGAGAAAAAAAGCTGTAGAAGCAGAGAGAGCCATACAGTGACCATTTTTGGAGTAGCTGTATACAGAGAGAGTTAGCACCAGTACACCTGTTTATGCTGTTGCCTGCTGTGTGTGAATGTATGTGTGTGTATGTTTGTGTGAAAAAAAATCAGTAAGTGGAACTGGAAAAATGCTACTACTGAAGTGAAGAAATCCAGTCACAGCAGTTCTAGTAGTAGTGGTCATCAGACCCCATAAGCTAATAGTGCTGACTGCCCCCCACCCACATCCCCTGTGACAATGAGATGCCAGAACACACCAGCAGACAGTACTGCCACCACCCCCACTACATCCCCTGTGACTCAGCTCTTTGAAAAACAACTGTGGCTTGGGCTATGTCTGATGGTTGCAACACATGACATCAATTCTTTGAAACATTTGCTTTCTCCGAAGAAGGTTGCTTAGAGCAGACCACTCATCATATATATGTAAATGTCCCTCTTTGGAAAGTTCAGATGTTGGAGAATATACAAGTATGTGTATTTGCTATGGCCTGCATTTCCTATCCATTTGCAGAAACACATAGATGTAGATGCTCTTGTTATAAGCTACGTATTAGAGACACAGTATGCTCTGCATGTGCTCCTTTCTAATTAAATAGAATTAATTAAATATATTTTTAAGATTGTACATTAACTCTCTCTATTCTTTTTCACTAAATAAAATTAAAATATATACCCTGGTCTTCTTACTGGTGGATAATAATTATCTCATTTCATGCTTGAAATAACCCTACAGAAGTACTTTGCTGATTCTCTGACAACTGACAAGTAGAACATTAACCATTGCTCTGTAAGCTGAGGGGACTAAAATCACTGACATTAAAAGGAATGTAGGATATACATTCCCTTGTATCAACACATCATGGTTTGTTGGAGTAATAGTTAAATCAAGCAGTAGGAAAGAATGTGAATGATTTAATATTTAAGACTGTTGTTTGTTATCCTTTCCCTTTTCTGATACGGGCATGTTCTAAGATGTCTTAAACCTCTACATTGAACAGATTCTTGTCAGATTTGTAAAACTGATTTTATGGTTTCATTATTCCATTTGAATTCTCTTATACCTACTTTTCTTTCTAGTCAAAAATAAACATTCTTTACAATTATTTCTGTATGTTTTAAAACTTTTATTCCTTAACAATATGTTATTTTATTATTAATACAGTAAACAGTTGAAAAGTAACAGCAGAAATTACAGTATTAGTAGTATAAATAGTAGTATTATAGTAGTAGTAATAGTAGTAGTAGTGGTATGGGTATCTATCTATCTATCTATCTATCTATCTATCTAGAAATGTTAAAGTCCCCTTCAAATCACTGGGAACTGGTTAATTTGTTTGTTTCCTCCTATGTTGCAGTTGATATGCTACTCATCTTTTTGCTTGCCCCAGTGTGTAAAGTATGACTCTTTAACATTGCTAAAAACACTATGGGATACTATGGGATATTACAGCAAAGATTAAGCAAAGCAGAAACAGAAACATTCTTGGTCATACTCATGTATTTCATAGGCAACAAGTCAAACAGAGTAGCAATGAGGCATAAGGAGGATACCATGTTTGACTCCACACAAATAATTTCATATATGATATCTTGCTACTTCCCTGGATAGGTGGGTCAATATTTTTAAGTTAAAGAGTACCAAAGCTGAAACAAATGAGAAAAAGCACATGAAGAAGTAATATCACTGGAGAAGTCATCACCACTTTATCACTTCTTTATTACTCTTTAGTGCATTACCCCCATTGCACCCCAATGTGTTGCACACTCATCTGGGGAAAAAAGTATGATGTAAATACAATTCTGTATGAAGGCAGAAACCAGTGCAACAGTAGCCCCTGATAACAATCCCAGTACATAATTATGATCTTATTTCTCTTTCTTCCTCCAGAATGCAGATCTAATAGATAGCTCCCATCCACAAGGGGAAAAAGAGAAAGAAATTCTCATAGTGTGAAACTGCAAAATGCCAAATGGATACTTTTTGCACAATTTACATACTACATATGGGCACTGTATATATTATTGTTTTTTTTCCTGCTGTTTAAAATAATAATCGGTGGGAGGTGATTAAAAAGAAATGATTACCGCTCAGACTTACACTATTGTCTGTATTTAAAGTTTTCTCACTTCCATATGGAAATGGAGGATAATGAGCCATTGTTGTATTCATGTGGGTATGCTGATGTGTTAATGTGGCTGTCTCCATTTGCAGTACACTCTGATAGCAGCCTCCGCTGTCGGAGCTCATTGTCCCCATCTTGAGGTTGACGATGTTGGGATTTCCCTATAGCTCCCTATGGAGCCAGAGGACAGTTTGCTGTCCCTGCTTCAGAGCAGATACAGCAGCTGCCCTCCCTTTACCCATTCAGTGCCATAGGGATGCACATTATATACCCCTCTAGCACTGAACAGGTTCCACACTGAGAGAATGCCCTTCTCTATTCACTGAACCAGCTGAGATGGATGGCTGCCTGCTGATCAGCCGATTCAGGTGAATGAATGATGGTGACCAGAGTGTAACAAAAGGGAGATAACAATATAGTAAACTGGATGTTAGATTACGCAGTGGATTTGGCTTTGGGTTGCCTGCCAGCTCCAAGGTTAGATGACAATAGCAGGAAAGAATTAACTCTGATCACTGAAGATGCAGTAAATGTGTTTTAACCAGCTGAGTGCCAGTACATCAACTGACAATAAATGTCAGAGTGGGAAGTGTTTAATATAATAACATAGTTGATGTGGCTGAAAAAAAGACATGTTCATCAAAATTAGCCCATGCCAGATCTGCCCTGTTGATTGAGAGAAATGCACAGCCACTCTGTGGGTGGGCGGCTGTCAGCTTGCGCACAGACATCCTCCCATGTTGCCTCTCTCGCTCCCTGTGCTGTACTGAGGTCAGAGTGCTGGGACTCACGTGACCTGCCGGCGCTCAGACATCAGACCACGCGGGGAGTGCGAGAGACTGCTGAATCTGGAGGTTGCAGCAGAGCGCTTCAGAGGAGGCGGTGTGCTGTGACTTGTGCAGGGTGAGTACAGCAGCAGGGCTGGGGTTGTCTGTGCTCTGAGTTACAGCCCTACCGTGGCTGGAGATTTAAGTGGCAACATAATTCCTGTGTTCCATCTCCCTAGACCTCTTTCTGTTATTGAGCTGAATCAATAGATCAGAAATTATCCCCAAAAATGCCAACAAGTCCAAAAAACAAAATAGTTTGGACAATCAGAGTCCCACATTTGCAGATTTTTTACCAAGCCCTGCAATTCCTGGATGTCCCCTTTGACTCCATACAATATTGTGGCCCGTGCACCAAATCTGACTGCCTTCTCTAACTGGTTGAAGCTGTCATTAACCCTTGAGTGCCAGAGAGGTGCACAACACGCAAAGCAATGCGTTGTGTTCCCCTCTGGTGCTCTGAGGGTTACAGACCATATGGCAAACTTACTTTTCAGAAGAGATTTTGATAACTTGATTTCTCAAACCGAGCTTACAGTCAAGGAACTATCAGCAAAGGTGAGGTATGATATCACATACCTGGCCTGCAGGCTCACAGACATGAGGGGGCACCAGGATCTGATGTCTGAGATTTTCCAGACCTTGAAAAATGCAAGACACCCAAATATTCAACCTCCGTAGACAAATCGAGGTCATAAATAAAAGGGGAGTGCAGGAAAACGTAAGGCTCAGGGGTTTACTGGAGTTGGAGGACTCTGGGGATTTTGTAGCTGACTGCTATCTTTAATAATATTGCTAATGTTTTTGACTGTGCCCGCAGTACCCTGAGAGCAAGAGGCCTGCTCTGTAGAGGCCCAGTGATATTGTTTGTTGCCTCCATTTTTTTCACTCAGTGAAGAAATAAGTAGGTGGGGCATAAAGGGGCAGCAAAATGAGGTTTTGCCTAGGGTGGCAAAAATCCTTGCACCAGCCCTGATGAGGCCTTACTAAGGACTTGTATAGCGATAGAATTATATTCCCATCCTGTGCTTCTATACCCTTTTTCATGCAGGATTTTACTCTATTTGCTCTTGCAGTATCTAAGTGATACTGCACATTGATGTGATCTATCATCTATCAGTATTCCTAAATCTTTCTCCTTATTGTATCCCTGTGAGTGCCAGAGGGGTATGCACAATGCATTGAATACCCTTATGGCATTCAAAGAGGTATATGGAGCAAGTTTGTTTCTACAGCCCAGATGCATGACATTATATTTATTTATATTAAATCTCATCTGCCAATTTTCCGCCCATTTACTCAGTTTATCCATATCTTTCTGCAGAGAAAAGTACACCCTGCTCTGTGTATATATACTTACATTACTTCTAGATCATTAATAAACAATTAAAAAGCATTAGGCCCTGGACTGAACCCTATGGCACCCCACTTACAACTTTAGACCAACTTGAAAATATCCCATTTACAACTCTCTGCCATCTACCATTTAACTAGTTCTCTCTCCATGCACAGATGTAACATCCCAAACTGAAGCCTTTTAATGTATGCAGAAACCTGTTGTGAGGCAAAGTATCAAAGGCTTTAGCAAAAGCCAAGTATACTACATCAAAAAGAATTCCCTTGTCCAAATTACTACTTACCCTTTCATAAAATGCAAGTAAATTAGTTTGACATGATCCATTCTTCATAAAACCATTCTGGCTCCTACTAATAATATTGTTGGTCATCACATAGTCATGAATACTACCAGTTAGTAACTCTTCTAATATCTTACCCACTACAGAAGTCAAACTCCCAGGTCTAAAATTTCCTGGTATAGAATAATGATACTACATGTCTGTTGAAAGTGAAACAATAAATATTTTGTATAATGGTCTTGGTATTACTGAACTATTGGCGCGATGCAAGAAATGTGCGCAATCTCTATTTCCCATGTGAAAATCACTAGAGAATAGGTTCACACATGATTTTGTTGAATTACGCAGGAAAAATCAAGATTAGCATACAGCTGCACATATTTTTTTTGTGGGCGTGGCCAGGATTAACAAATTTGTGTGAATGGTATTCAGCTTCCTGGTTTAGAACATGCACAAAATCTATTTGTACACAAAAATACCTTTAGCAGATGCACACATTTCTTGCATCGTGCCATATATTCCTTAACCCCTTAAGGACTACGTGACGTACTATGACCATCACGGTCCTTATACCCTTAAAGACCAGTGACGGTCATAGCACGTCACGTACTTTTTACTTACAGCGCTCTACCGGGAGCGCTGTAAGTAAAAACAAGGCCTAAAATTGATTGCTTCAAGACCGGAGCGATCTCTTAGGCCTCAAAGCGGCGCACCGGTACGCGTAACAGGTCACTTGTACCGGCACGTCGGCAAGGATCAAAGTGGTCCTTAAGGGAAGGTAACTTCCCTGGACCGCTGGTCCTTAAGGGGTTAAGCAACCTTTGGTATATGCCATCACGCCTAGGTGCTTTATTCACCATACCCTTTTCCAGTCTCTTTTGGACTTTGTACTCAGTAAGATATGTACATGATGGAGGAAATTGCGTGTGTGCATTTACTGTTCTAAACAGAGACGGTATATACCAATATGCCTCAGTGAGCACATTGAAATCCTGCTCTGAACAATGGTTGTTATCAGATAATTTAATCATCTGCACAGCAGGACCGGATCATCCTTCTCATAATACAGGATCTCCGTCCACTGAAACATGAACTTTGGAAAAAAAATCACCACTCCTCCAGTCTCCTCCTTGCACCAGCAGTCTCCAGCTCGCTGCCACCTTGGTCTTTCATGGTGAAGGCGTGCAATGCACCTTCCTAAGGAACTGAAAGGGTTAAGGGAGTGATGCTGTTTATGGTGTAGAAGTCTTAGCAGATCTTCTCTACTCCCCCAATGGTCAAGTGGGATTAAGGGGGTTAAGGGAGTGATGCTGTTTATGGTGCAGAAGTCTTAGCAGATCTTCTCTACTCCCCCAATGGTCAAGAGAGGAAGTACTCAGACTTCAGGGTTGTCAGACTGCTAGAGATGGGTAAGTTAGAGCATCACTTACACATCATCAGCAATTCAACAACCCTGTATACTAATGGGGATATTGTCCTCCCTTCCCTATGCATCATTAATTCTTATTGCATATGTTGATGTGTGTCTCCATCACCAAGGCAATGTGTGTCCCACACATTGCCAGACACTTATTACCATAGGATCACCTCTTAGTGCATCTCCTCTAGAGTTATATGTCAACAGGTTTAAATGATAAAGTATGAAATTCTTAATTTTGTCCAGTTTAAACCTTTGACTGTCAGATGCACCCATCACATTACAAGGCAATGCGTTGGATACCTCTCTGGCACACAAAGGGTTAAAAAGGGAAGTGTAAAAAAAAAAAAAAAGCACAGTGTATTATCTGTACACGATTACTGAGTACATTTATGGAAACATTATAGTGAAGGAGAAAGCCTCTTTGTAGCCAGGAAATCATATCTGACATATTTGTGTAGCAAACATGAACAAATTGGTGGGCGAGTCCAGCTGTTAATACGGTATGGTGCATATCCTTTTTGAGTTGAGACATGCGTTTGTGATTACATTTCTATGGGAAAAATTCATTTTTTATAGACAGTACATCTGTGTGGAAATGAATGCAGCTTAAATAGCATGTTTTTTTTAATGTTGGGTAAGTATTTATAACTGGCAAGTAAACTTTCACAGTTGTTTATGAGTTATATTAAGGTTGCCAAATATTGGTTATTTCTGCACCAAATTATTATTATTTATTTATGCAGCTTCAACATATTCTTAAGTGCTGTACAATAGGGAATAGACATACAAGTATATTAAATATTACAAATATATAATGGAAAAGAAAAGGATCAGAGGGTCATGATCGTGAGAGCTTACAGTCTAGAGGAAGGAAGGGGACACAGAAGGAGTAAGTGCTATAGGGTGTAAGTGCCTCCTGACATAAATAGCTGCCGATCAGTGGATGGGAGAAAGAAGTGCTTTTCGGTGCAGTTGTCCTGGCAAGTAGTAGTTCTATTTGGGAGAAAAAGACTATGTGAACAATGAGGTCCTGATGGGGTTGCAGGTGGGATTGCGATTTTAGAAGGGAATGGGTGTGAACAGAGGTTGGACAGGCTGTTGGTCGTGGATGTAGTTGATAGGCTTCCCAGAAGAGGGGAGTTTTTTTTTTAAATACTAAATGTGAAAATGAATGTTATATTGCTTTTCCTGCTGAGTAAAACAAGGGTACATGTTTAATTATCAGATTATCAGATTATTGCAGTTCAAACTGTTAGCAGTACCATATCAAAGGGTATCCAAAAGGCTATTTTTTAAACTGCATTCTGATTGAATGGAGATGGAGTGATGGAGTGACTCTGCAAATATCATTGCTAACTAAAGCACCAGGGGATTTCATGAACAGTGAACTTTTATAGAAAAACAAACAAAACAGGAGAAGCAAGTAAAAGTGGTGTACATGCATTTAAATTAATTAAGGGTTTTTTAACTCTGGAGGTCCTCTCTCTCTTTTTTGGGTATCATACCACAGTTATCGATTTTGCAGACATGATATTCTGTATAGATTGGTATTACCCTCATGTTTTGCCTCTCATATGGCTTTAGGCTTAAAGAGGAAATCCTGACCTCTAACTATCCCATCACCAACTCTCCGAGTCCCATCTGACTTCTTGTCAAGTCTCCATATTATCCCTCTTGAACCCTTCTTAAAAATACATTAATGCATTTTTTTACATTTTAAATGCATCCTGAAGTAATAAAGAGTTTGACTCACAAGTTTAAAAGCTACACCCTCCCTCCCCTTACAATGAACTTAGCACCTACTCCAACAGAGGTGATGGCCCACTCCACTGAATGCTTGCCATGGCTGCCCACACACCACTTACACACATACTTGTCTCTATATGAGCAGTTTTAATTAGCTGTGAGCACTGACTTGACTAGCTTGTTGGTTGTAGACAGTTCTCAGGATGCATTCAGTGTTCTTACACAGAGTCAGTTGTCTCCTTGTAAGTGAGCACTGATCATATTGCTATGGCATCTGTGCTCCACTGGCTGACTAACCACTGAGTAGGTGCTAATGTCAGGGAAAGGAGTGAGGGTGGATTTTAAAAACTTAATATATTTTAAAGTAACAAGTATTAAAGACTGTGACTTACATAATTCATACAATTTCATACTTAAGAATTTGTTTTAAAAAAAAAAATAACATAAATATATATATATATATATATATATATATATATATATATATATATATATATAAATAATATTTTACTATACCTTTAAATGGAGCCTGCATGGGGTAGGATTATGTCGGCTCCAGAGTTTGTTATCTCTTTACAGGAGTCCTCAGTATTTAAAAGTACAGGATGTCAGTGTTTAAAATAAAATGAAATAATCTTTGATATAGAACAGAGTTTGGCAGTCTGATGCCTTCCACCTGTGAAGAACAACAACTCTTATTATCCCCATTGATTGGCTTGGGACTATGACAGTTGTAGTTACCACATATGGAGGACCTCGGGTTGCCCTACCCTGGTATAGGACCCACATGTCTCAAATGTATAACTGCATATATAACCTGATCTGTACCTTTTCTATGTGTATCTTTGTTGACAATGTATGTTCACACTGGAAATCATTAGCCTATCACTGCAATATCGTGTATCGTTTTTGCTGTATTTATCAGTCCACAAATGCTATAACAGGCCACTGACACAATGCCATTGTATCATACATTGATTTTATACCATTGTGGGTATGATTTTGTTTCCATGGTGAAAGCCCAATGTTTTTATGTCCAATGGCCTCTATCTCCCTCAGGGCAGTATTGTTAGAATATATATAGAAGCAATCAATAAAAAGCTAATATACTGTAATTTTCTGATTAGTTTTCTTTGTAAAATAATGTTGAGTTTTTTATGAGACTTTCTGTACAAGAAACAAATGTATGAAAGGAGATTAACAGGCAGTGTGCCTTATGCATGAAGACAAAGTGGAACAATCGATTTGGAGAAAACCAAATCGTACTCTTGGAGACATGTGATTCAATTTAATTTAGATGGCTCTTTTAAACCTTTGAATGCCAGAAGGGTATCCAACGCATTGCTAAGCAATGCATTCAACACTCCTCTGGCACTCAAAGAATTAACTCCTTGGGGGAGATGCACTAAGGTATGATGAATATGTGATATAGAGGAGATAACTTTTGCAATGGTATCACTAATCCAGTTCCTATGTTTTTCTACAGAGCTAATGCACTAAGATCAAAGAGAAGTCTTAATGCTTAGGCAGCACAGAAGAAGTGACATCACTGGAGAAGTAATCTCTTCTTTATCACACCTTAGTCATAAGCCCTTTGAATTGTAGAGAGTTGGAGACCTCCCTGTCATTTAAGGAGTTAAAAGCCCTATTTAGATTAGCAGGAACTTTTATTTGTTGTCTATAGTGATAATTGCTTAGCCTTATAATGTCCTCACTTTGCCCGGATACAATAGGCCTAGTGTGTTTCTAGCTTGAATTCACCAACAGGATATTTCATCGTTTCTCAGATGCAGCAGGCAGTGGACACAAGCTATACTGTGAAAAGATGCAAGTTTTATGTGCAAAGGCATTTTAACCCCTTGAGGACCAGAATGGTGCACAAGCATTGAGATTCAATACATTACAAATCCCAATGGTACTCAAAGGATTAAAGTACATTTCAAGAGAATACTTGGAAAATGCGTGCTTTATTGCAGAGAGAGAGTTTGGAAGGCCATTTTGTACCCACACAACATTATTAATGATTTATTTTATGCACCAGTAAATTCCTTACACTGCTTCTTTCATATATTTCTGATTTAATTCCCTCCTTCCCAAATGTGTCTGTACATAGGACCTAATGTACAAAAGAAAGTGGAGTCATTCTGAGGCAAACCAACAGCACAATAGGGGAGAATTAAAAAGTCCTAAAAGCCCCCATTCATTTGAATATGTGGAAGGCATTTTAGCATTCGAGGGGTTAACAAATCCAATTTAAAATTAGGGGAAGTTTGATTTGTCCATTATTGTGCAGTTACTGTGCTCCAGAATTACCATGCTTTTCTTGTGCCTAAGGCCCTATGTTTGATGAAACTTATAAGGGATGAATTTAAAGCAGAACTATCACTGAAAATAAAGTGCCTCCCAAATCATTATGTATATAGAGATACACATATCCATACTAGTATTACCCTGAATAAGTCTGTGTTATTGGGAAATCCAATTCATTCCCAGACACAGAGGCAGACATCTTGCTGTACCGGCATCTGTGCTCCTGCGCCGTCAGTCCCTTCCTGTACCTTAAGGTGCAATTCATCTCCTCCTAGAGGAGACCGGGACAGACAGCACAGGCGTCTCTCTGGCAAGATGTCTGTGCTGGTGCCTGGCTGTTCTTCTGGAAACAAGTTGAATTTATCAATAATGCTGGACCTATTCAGGGTAATACTAGTGTGAGTATGCATATCTCTATATGCATATTGGTTTGGGGGGCATTTTATTTTCAGTGATTGTTCCGCTTTAAAGAGCATGTGACTGCTGCTTTCCACAGCTTGTCTTTTATAGGCTGGACACACAGCTTTGTTTGCAAATGGCTAAGAGGCAGTAGGAAACATATGTAATATTTTCAATATCTTGAGAATATTTTAAATATTTGAATTTACTTGTAATGTTTAGTAATAGAGTGGTGAAAGTTTTTCCTTGTATTCACTTTCTCTGGTCAGAAAAAAATTGCTTTCCTTATAAAAATACAAAAATTGCCTTATTTTAACCCTTTGAGTATCAGAGGGGTATGCAACACATTGCTTTGCAATGTGATGCATACCCCTCTGTCACTCAAAGGTTAACACAAAATTCCAGCGATACATTTCTCGTGAGCAATCGAATTACAGAGCAGCATTAGCAGTCCATGGCACAGTGCAGCTCAACACCAGCTGAAAACCTTGTAGAACAGATGTAGAGCTACACTTCTACAGTAGAATAGACACATACATGCTATAGTAAATCATTGACATTACAAATATTAATCCCTTGAAGACCAGAGGGGTAGGCAACACTATGAGTAGCAATGCTTTGCACAATTCTTTGGTCCTCAAGTGGTTAACATGTGAGGCTGCTCATAACCTCATAACCTCATAACATGACAGCTGGGTATAGGGCTGGGGAGCCAAAAACCAGGGACTGTCCCTAAAAATCTGGGACAGCTGGCACTGGCATTTATTTGTGACTATGCTCTCACAGGATAGGAAGTATTATTTTATAGCTATTTTTCTTGAAGTACAAAATTAAAAAAAACAAAATCAGGAAGAAACTGTGATATATCCAGCAGAGATAATTAAGACAAGAAGGTTTTTGACCCCAAGTCCTTAGAAGTATCTGATATTTTTGTTTCATGTTATCTCCCAGCAGCTTCCTCAGGAAGGTGACTCAGATTTAAAACCTGCCTGTTACATTGTGATATGATTGTTTCTTCGCTTCCTTGTCACACCAAGACTGCTAATGTTTTTGCTCTTCAATATGGAAATGTAATTATTCCATTCTTGTTTTGGATATCAAACAGAGAGAAGAAAAACATGTATACATTGTAGTAACATTCTGAGCAACACATTGGTACTCTAATGGTTAAATAATGTCCTATTTAATAAAAATAAACGTGTCCATACGTGGGAACTTTGTTTTTTAAAATCCCTATAGGGGACTCATGTGGTGCCACTGTGGGAGATAAATTACACTATTCATGTCACAAAGGGGTGGGGCTTAATCATGGGTGGAGTGGGACTTACTGAGCTGAGTCATAAAGTGGGTGGGAAATGGGCAGAACAAGGTGGGGAAGGAGACAAAATGGGCAGAGGTTCCATAAGAAAGTCCCCACCACAGGAGAATCAGCCTCTGACCCCTGAGACCTGCTAATTCACTTCAAAATCCAGAATCTCCAGGGCAGTTCCAGCAAGTTTCCAGCTATGAATATGTCGCGTATGCATTGTATAGTGTGCAGTGTGTACATTTAAACATTGTAAAATGTATGTAAGGCAAGTTTATTTTATTAAATTAGGCATGGTTGAATATAATATACATAAGCAATGGGATAATGTATGTAAACACAAACACAGCACATCACACTACTAACACCTCCTAATAAAAACCCCCAAGTACCTTACTATGGCCACAAAATCCTAAAGGCGTCTATGACTGTTGCCTTTATGCCTTTGCTCAAGAGATACATCTTCAATCTGTCCTAGATGCCATGTCCATGGAGGCGACATGAGCCTACTTAAGATTACTATACGAAGAGAGCAGAGTTTATGGCCCTGTGGTCCTGATAGCAAATGTCATGTCTTCCTCCACAAACAGGATATCCAAGATTGAATAAACCATGGTGTAAAGACAAAATTCATAGTGACCAATATTTTTAGGATTTTCTGGATATAGTATGGGTAAGTGGGCTGTTATTATCAGGAGGTCTTAGTTCCACTTTAAGCAAAATCATTTTTATGATATATTGTTGCACATGCCAAGAGATAATATAAAACATACAGGGCTAAGCTAGGCAGGAGGTAGCACACAAAACTTAACTTGTTTATGTTCATTGCTGACTTCCCATTTCATATTCTTGGAGGCTATACCATTCCTAATGACAGCTTCAAAGCTCCTGTCACTTACCTTCTGTAGTTTGTTTTAATGGACCACATCCCCAATGCACCTTAACAGAAATTCCCTTGTCCTTGTGTTCTCATACAGCTGCTCTATTTCAGATTTCTCAAACTCATAATTCCCTCTCTATGATCACATCTTATTAACTTGTAACCTTACTGCACCCACAGCCTTTCACTCAACTTAAAGATCCAAAAGCACATGCAGAAACCTACATAATGTGAACCCAACATTGCATTCTAACCTACAGAACCGTCCAACACTTATCTCCAACTCCACCTCTCCAACTGTAACATAAAATAACACCTTGATATCAATCCTTGATAAGATAGCCCCTGCCATGCTCTACCATACACTGTGTACTAATGTCCAACCCTGACATACTACACAAGCCAGATATCTTCAAATGTGCTCATGGATTCTTGAACATTATTAGAGAAAGTCACAATCAGCATCTCCCTTCATCCACTGCAAACTCATTCCATGGTATTGATTCACCATAGTCTTTATGTTATTTGTTATTATTTACACTTAATTAAGGAATGGGGACACGGGGAGATTTATAAAACTGGAGTTAAAAAGAAAATTTATGTAACAATGTTTCAAAGTGACAGACACCTTTTCTTAATGTATGCGAAAAAATATTCACAGGTGCAGATTTTTTGCACATTTTCTCAGAATATGCTCAGATAAATGTATTTATAAACTTGACTTTAATACTTTATACATATGACCTGCAGTTATGAATTCTTCAACAAATCTTAAACATACACAAAAAAGTCTCCCTCACAGTTCTAAGGGATAAGCTTTTTGCTGTACATCCCTTTATGCATGATTTTTGTGCATTTATGCATATAAAGAACACAACCTCAGAATTTGCTTCTTCCAATATAAATGGTTGACATATTTGGTATGGCTATTGTTTTGTTTCCTTCTTTGCTCTATTGCACTATTTAGCACATTATTGTGCAGTAGTTTATAGATTTACATTTATTGTATACATTGGATAATATGATCATTTATGTGCATGCCAATGAGGATGTACAACAATGATGATTTGTCCTTTTTAGTTGCACATAAATAGGTGGTATCTCAGTGTTTTGCTATGTTTAATCATTGTTGTTATTTTTATTATATTTGTGCCATTTTTTTAGCCAAGAGTTGGGTCCTTTATTATATTTATTTCATTTGATGCAGGATTGTTAGTCTTATGGTCTGTTTTATTGTACACATTGTTTCCGTATACATAGTGTTCAATTCATCTTACTGATGAATCACTCCAGAGGGCCTGATACCATCGTCCAATGGAAATCAAGAAAGGCATATGTAAGTGTTTGTTTCAGGTTGCTACTCTTCTTTCTATAGGCTGAAGTCTTTGAAATAGCAACAGTTTCAGCTGTGAAAAATAATATAGAATATTTATTGTTTGAATACATATCATTTTTACATTTTGAATTATGTGGGTAGAAACCAGCATTTGTTCTAATATCCTCCTGATCCTAAACAGAGAAGGGTTATTTTCTCCATGAGTGGTTTTGTTAGAGGTTTGGAAACATTCCCTCTCTTACGATCATTACATGTGAGTGCAATCTGCACATTTTATATTTATTCATTGGGGTAATACAGGTTTATTGGGCAACTTCGTCTCTTTTTCTGTTTTTATTGCTTGATAGGTATAATGGTGGTAGCCACTACAGTTGCTCTCTGTGTGTGTCTGTGAAGGGAAGAAGACGTGTTCAAAATAAATATTTTTAAATAAAACTTTTTTTTGACTGTTAAAGACCCATCAGATGAAGTGCATCTCAGGCAGCTGTAGTGATCCTTACTACCTGAGCTGATTGGCTAAGCCTGAGACTTTACTGAGAGAGTGATAGATACTACCCAGATAGACAGGAATACATCATACATTCAAGACAAACAGGCATACTGTGTTTCCTACATACACTCACACCTACAGCTGAAAGAACAAGAGGGACAAGCATATAATGAGGTATGGTCTTACTTCACCAGCTGCTGTATACTTTATCCTTTATTGAAAGCTGCTGATTATTCAGCTAACAGGTCTATCAGTCCTTGAGATAGAAATCTGCTGAAATGTCAGTGTGTGTAGACAGAAAGGCAAAGAGGGGGAGCTGCAGTTGCTTGATTTAAGGTGTATTGCTTAGAGAGACTATGGATATGTTTTATAGACAGCAACACTGACAGTGACAGGGGCAGTTTAAAATAAATAAATATATATACTTTTCAATAAAAGGTGACAGAGACAGGAGATCCTGTTTCTACTTTTGTGTAGAGTCAGAGTGACAGTAACCAAGACATGCATCATGCATTATTATTAGACAGCAAAACATCACTCCACACAAATATATCTCTGTTGGGGACTTTACAGTAAAATTAAATGCTACCATCATGTCTGACGAATCACTTTGGTCATCATCATCACAGTCACCTCTTCCAAGTCCAATCCCCAAAAGGTCACACTCACTATTATTGACTAAGTAGCAACACAGGTCAACAAATATAACCATAGATAGGGGCAATTCTGCTGCTGTTTGAAGTGCAGAGCCACTGGTACCTACTGCAATTACAAATGCAACATCTTTCCCCTTCTTAGTCTACAAAATCTACAGTATGGAGATACTTCTCTTATTATCCAAACTCTAAACATTTTGCTGTCTGTTGTTTCTGTAAAAATCATATGGTCAGGGGAAAGCAGGATCACATCTAGGCAAATAATTATTGAGATCCCACCTGAAGCACAAGTCTAATTGGGAGACACACCAGCAGAACTTATGATCTGCTGCAACTAGCAGCAGTAGAAGCACTACTAAAAGTGCACTGGCCAAGGGTCACATAACAGCAGTGTTGTAGATGCTTGAGGGATGGGACAAGGTTTTTCTTAGTAACAATAGCATCCATGTCTCCTATTTCTGCTGTTGTGCAAATGCAGAGCAAGTTGGAAGATGATTGAGTTAGGCAGAGGTCACAAGAATCATAGCGTCCTCACATCTACCGCTAGACCATACATCACCACTACAAGTCATGTTGTTATCACATATACAATTCCTCTTTTTCTATGTGCTGCTAAAGCACCCTTTCTGACTTCTTAGAAATGACTACAAATACATAAAGACAATTCACTCCATAGGGATGGGCAAAAATGTTCACCTCAAACCAAAATCAGTGAATAATGGTACTTCCCACCTGGCTCATTGCATTACATTGAAATCAATGGGAACATTGAATTTACACACAACACATAGAAAATGTTATTTTATTTCACACAGACATACTATGAAAGGGCTCTAATAAAAAATAAATACAAACAACTGGCACAACAGAAAGGGAACACCTTGAGGCTTAGGTGCACACAGCAGCTGCTGAAGGCAAATAGCACCCCCATACCTCAGTATATGATTGTCCCACTTGTTAGATGTAGGCTTGAGTGTGAGCACACACACAGTAAATCAAGTTGTACTTGTGTACCTTGAACATATAATGTATTTATATCTGTCTGTGAATTTTCTATCACTCACTCTCTCACTCACTAAGTCCCTGTAGAGGCTCAGGTAGAGCTTGGTTTACCTGTTGTATATATTGATGTATTTTTTTAAACTTGCTTTTTCCATTCACACCCAGAGAACAAATGTCAATCACCAACAATACTGCCTCTTACAGTTCAGCTGTCTTCTCTCTCCCAAGCACAAACTGACAACATGCAGGAAACTGGCACCATTTTTAAAATTAGCATGGTGGTAAAACATGTGGGAATCTCCATGTGTTTGGGAAATGCATTATTATCATCAATTTTAATGTATTAAAAAAAAAAAAAAACAGAAAAAAAAGAAAACAACTGAACTGAACAAAGTGAAAAATGCCATTTTGTGCATATTTCACTTTTGTTGCAAAATTTTTATCCATTTGTGTTTGTAAGTATCAAAGAAATTAAGTCCCTAATTGTACAAGACTGTGGAATATGCTGGCGCTTTATACATTAATTGTAATAAGAAGAATAATAACTTGCTTGATTTCGGACTCCTACCCAGACCAAAAAATATAAAGAAATGCGTTCTGAAGGATGCTTTCACAGATTTTGAAATAAAATTTGCAGGGAAAAGTGTAGCATGCCAATGTTTTATAGACTATTACAGAACATAAATCCTGAAGAAGGTCCTGCAATATTATGTATATATATACATATATATATATGTAAATGACTTCCTTCAATGTTTTGTAGTATCCACTGAAATGGAGCTAGGTGAATTCATAAATGGTTAAAGAAATCCTGTAACTCAGGTCTTTAGTATTGTTTGCACTTTCCAGCATGGGGGAAGTACAGCAGAAGTAATACATACTTGACAGATGCTAATTAGATGGAAGCTCTCATGCATATATGAGAATTTGTTATTTTTATCAAGGCAAAGATGTCATCAAGGAAGAGAGATGTGGTTGTCTGATTGCTAGTGTTGAATGAAAAGTGCCAGATGTCGTAAAATACAGGTTACTTGTAAAAACAACACAGTAGTAATTAGATTATTTTAAAATGGAATTTGGAAATTACAGACTATTTCTGTTGAACTTATAAAGACTTGATGTTATGATAGCCTGATCAATAGGATTTCTAATTTCATACATAAAGTGGAATTTTTTCCTTGCTCCATTTTTTTTTTCTTGCTCCATGTTTATCTTAATACATATGGCACACATTTTTGCCTTGGTCTTGTACTTGGGAGACTGTAGTTCGTAACCCTTATTATGTATGAAAGAGGGTGTAGTCAAGAGACTTGCTAGGTTAGTGAAAGCCCTGAGGTTTGGGCAAGCTTATTATTGCACTATACAGCCAATCTGCACCAGGTAAGTACCATTCCATACCCCAAGCTAGAAACATAACCTGGGGCTTTAAACATGAGACTTTGGGCTTTGGCCCCCTTAGTTGATACCTACCAACACATGTGCAGTGCATGATATGCACCATTGTGAATATATGAAATATCATACTCTATTCCATGTTGACTGTATGCACATATTAAATTATACAGGGGCACAGCCCCCTGATGCTCCCAATCTCAGCACATATTTTGTTTATTCTATACTGGAGATGTCAAGTTCTTCTGGGTCCAATCCATACACAGCCTGGAGAAAGGAGCTCACTGAAATGCCCACATACACTCACAACGCACACTTCTTGAGGGACGGAGCACAAAGATGACATTTTGACAGAAAAGGAGCTTTGTACATAGGGGCAACATGGGTGCAAAGAGGACTGTTTTGCTCTTATATGGGGAGTAAATTCAGGGGTTTCAGTGGCGCACTTGTGCTGGGGCCCAATATCCAAAGAGGCCCATCTGCCACAGGGTCCAACAGGTTCTTGTTATTCCTCTGTGAAAATATTTTATGCTAGAGGGCCTAAAAAGATTTTCCACTGGGGCCTCCACTGCTCTTATAAACATCCCACAGAAAGACTTGTTGGGAGTTCTTTAATAATTCCTCTTCCCACATGTTCTCTTATTTCCAAATGAAGCCAGCATGTTTATAGGTTCTTATGGATTGTTAACTCAGGGGGGCTTGGCATTCACTGGCCTTATTCATACCTTGTGTTTTACCTGTTCTCCTTTTCTTTAGGATTTAAGCTGTCAGGAGCAGGGCCCACTTTACATTTTGTTATGGAATGTTTTACATATGTATCTTCTTTACAAGGCAATTATCATGTTTTTCAAAGTTGGTTCTTATGGTACAGTCTTAGTCAAAAGCACTGTGCAGCCCCAAAACGGCTCATATCAGCCATTCATGGGATCTGATAAACACCTCCCTCAGTTGAAATGCATCCTGGAAGTATGGGTCACTTTCCATGTTGCATGAACCTCCTCTTTTGCCCAAAGCAGAAGGTCTGTGGTGACTCCATCAAGCATTACATGAGACTGAACTACAAGACCAGGAGTTTATTTTCAGGCCTGTTCTGCTCTCTCATTGGTCATCTAGGACTCACAATGCAGATATGCCTTTAACCTTTATTTTGTTGCATAGAACCTGTTAAAAAACTAATAATAATAAACATACTGAACTTTTAACCCTTTAAGGACCAATGGAGAGTAATATATTATAAAGCTAAATTTAGGGAAATCTCATTGATTAAATAATTTAGTGGTGAAGCAATACATTGAAGACCTCTCTAGCATTTAAGTGGTTAATCCTTTGAATGTCAGAGAGATGCTTCCTGCATTGCAAATCAATGCACTGCACACCCCTCCTCATTTAAATCAAGGGTCATTTGGGGTATTTTTTTCACCTCTTTGGCGTAGTTGCTTTGATCCAGAATTGCTTAACTTTTGCTGCATAAGGCTCTAAGTACCTATATAGAAAAGGTGATAGGATCACAATAAGGAGAACTGTAGACCAGCTTTGTGTTAGAGCAGGCATACCAAATTTATATAAAGTTGTGAGCTGCATCATCATTTCCTTCTATGGAGGTCCACAACAAATCATAAAAGGTCAAACAATTTTATATTAACAAATTATCCATTTTTTCTGGGTCTGGTCAGATAGGGAGCCAAGAAAGTACCTTACTTAGAGGTTTATTTACAAACAGTAATACATATGTATTAGTATAGTTTTTCTACATAGAAAGTGTGTTGGATGTGTAGTCATTATACAGACAAATGGGGTAGCCACTGTCAGTATATACCAATACAGAAAAAAATGAGGAGAAGCACAGAGGTTGTTAACTATACCTAATGTTGTATGGAGAATAAGCATGACAAGGATTTTCAGTAACAACAGTATGTATGTAAAGAATGTTGCTGTACAGAAAGGCAATAGACAATATAGAATAAGGTGACCTGATAACTTCCATTTTATAAACTCACCCTTTTAAGCTCCATGCTTACCATTTGCACCTGACCGCTTTCCATACCCTAAGCTCACATCTCATAAGTAGATATATAGGTGTACTTCTCTCACAGAACCATTTTAACTGTACTATTAAGCTTTTGAAGCAAGCAGGGGATAGCAGGGATATCTTTTACACTTTATTCAGTGTTTCATTCTCTTTACGACAAAATCGAGCTTCAGCCTAAAATGCATAATTTTTATCTTGAAGTTAAAAACTATAGTTACTTAATAACTTAGGTTGAAAAGACATAAGTAGATCAAGTTCAACCTTTGCTACATTATAACGCAGAAAATGAGAAATAATCCTTCCTGATGTCAAAATGGGTGTTATTCTGTTTACCAGAGTTTCCTGCCTTTCCTGCTTATATACAGTATAATCCTGTATGTTCCCTTGTGCTAGGAATGTATATAATATTCTTTTAAATGTATCTATTGCATCTGCCATTACTAGATAATTGGTCAAAGAATTCCAAAATTTAACAGACCTTATGGTAAAGAATCTGTTTCTGCTGAAGTTAAAACCTTTTCTCTAATCATAAGGAGTGGTCCCTAATAAAATGATCAGGTTTTGCAATAAAAAGCTCACTAAATAGATGCTTGTACTGGCCTTTTCCATATAAAGTATTTATATAATGTAATAACATCCCTTTTAGGTGTATGTACTTCTCTTACTTCAGCTCCTCCATTCCCTTAATTTTGTTACTCTTCTCTGTATTCTCTCCAGTTCTGGAATAACCCATTTCAGATCTGTGCCCAAAACTGCACAGCAAATTCAATGTGAGGTCTTACCAAAGAACCTCAGTCCATTTACAGATAACCATGGACATTAATTCTAGCCCTGGAGTCTTAAAAATACAGAAATGGTTGCTTAATCATATTATATAAAAGATTAGATTTTAGGCCTCAGAAAACATAGCAATATTTTTTTTCATATAGATGCTAACATGAAGTACAACATATCTAAGTGAATATAACCCCAGCTCATTTTTATGTGTAAGTGCTTTAAAGATATCTCCGTAACTAAAGATGACAGGATAAAAAAACATACTGGAAAAATTGGTTGTTGACAAGAAAAATAGTTGCTAGGTCAGAAATCCTGCTTATTTTAAATAGGTAATGCATAAATAAAGTACATCAGAAACAGGAAATAATTATGACTTCTCTTTTTGTGTTTTTCTAGATAGCCTACCGTGCCCTGTTATTTTATGGGATGCATCTTTATCTGCAGCAGATAATGATACACACTCTTCAGTCAAGCTGATGTGGAGAACCTACCAGCAGATCCTTCTGAATAAATGCTGGCTGAATGGCAAAGTACCCAAACCAGAACTGGGGTGTACTGATATTCATCATCATGAATGGAGCAAGATGGCACTTTTTGATTTTCTTCTACAAGTAAGAAAAGTACACATGGATTTATAAAAAAAGTATTATTTTGCATGTCGATTGTTATGCTGCTAATGGTTGTAACATGTGGTGATATTTATAACTGAACAACGGAAGCTTTAACTATTTGGTAGAAGTTTTGTCTCAATTTTGTCACATTTAGCAATATTTTTTTATAAATTCAATGAGCCATTTTTTTTGCACTCTCTAACATCAGTTTATGAAAAACTTTACTGGAGATTGTTGTGACTTTCAGAACTGAAGTTGACAGCTTTATAAATGCTGAACTTAAGTTTAAGAACAGATTAGTCTTTATTTCTCTTTGCTCCACTTTTATAACCCCTCCCCCTACCAATATCTTAACATAATAACATAATTGATAAGGCTAGGAAGTGGTTCACAAAACTATACTCCATATTCTGTATGAATCCTTAACAATGTAGTGGTACAATTATATTCACATCCTGTGCATCTCTAATAGAATGGTATTTTCAGCTTTAAATATGCTTGGAAATATAAAGTTGTATGCAGAAAGCTAAAGAGTAACAGTTCTGTGGAAATGTAAATTCGCCATAGGGGAGACATTAAAATTCCCCAAATTCACATTGATTTAATTGGGAGTGACTTTAATGCCTTGAGTGCTTGAGAGGCCTTTAAAGGGATAATAGCGCTTGCAAATTACTAATCCCCACATTGTAGCTTTGTTAAAAATAAACTTATTGCCCCCAGTGTCATCTCTCAAACCCTTATGGTTTGAGAGATGATAGCGCTCAAAGTTCCCCCCTCCCTCCCCCTTCCCTGACTGAACGCTGAACGCTGACTGCAGGGATATCTGGTATTCTTGTATCAGGCAGCTCTGCAGCATTGCCGAGATCGCGTTTATAAAAAAGAAATCTTTCACTAAAACGGTCTTCTACATGTGCTTGCAAACCAATCACATGTAGAAGACCACTTCAGTGAAATAATTCTTTTTTATAAACGCGATCTTGGCACTGCAGCAGAGCCGCCTGATGCACATAAGTCTGTCGTACGACAGCTTCCCCTGCAGTCATTGTTCGGTCAGGGAAGGGGGAGGGAGGGGGACTTTGAGCGCCATCATCTCTCAAACCATAAGGGTTTGAGAGATGACACTGGGGGCAATAAGTTTCTTTTTAACAAAGCTACAATATTGGGATTAGTAATTTGCAAGTATTACTATCCCTTTAACTTTGATTGCAATGCATATGAAACCTCTTTATCATTCACAAAACAAACAAAACTATCCAAAACTCAATATTTTACTGATACCTTGAAGAGTAACATATTAAAACTGATCAACTTTTGGAAGGTTATTAAAAATATTTACACCCCCCTCCCCATCATTCTCATCCCTCAACTATAAAAATAGGCAATAAGATAATACACTGTTCCATATCAATTGTTAATGCATTCAACAATTACTTTGTTGGATGTGCCACCTCCCTGATTATGCAAAAAAAAAGTGATGTGGAAGTAGAAATAAGTATTGAGCAGTCTCTGTCATCTTCACACACAGCACTGTTGAACTACATTTATTGCCAGTATCTGACAGCGAAATATGTCACCACCTCCTCAACCCAATAATGAAATCTGAATTTGGACCTGACCAGCTGCCAGCAATATTACTAATGCTCAGGGCCTCTGTTACTGCCCATAACAGTAAATGCCTAATTAATGCCTCCTTGTCATCTGGGTATATGCTTAAAGACTGGAAAGTGGCTAGAGTTGTGTCTGTCTACAAAAGTGGGGAGACAATGTTGTATCCAATTACTGACCAATATCTTTACTCCCCACATTATCTATAGTACTGGAAAAATGTGCCCACATGAAGCTGTATAAGTATTAACTACTATCCAGATTTTTTACTTCACACAATTTAGTCTCTTTTCCAAATCACTCAACAGTCATAGTCCTCCTAAAAGTATGCAATGATATTCAGAATGATATGAGAAATGGTGAACTTAGTGGAGCAATTTTCCTTAATTTTGCAAAAGCTTTTGATAGACCATAGGGTTCTAAAGAGTAAGCTCTAAAGCTCAGGATTGGGTAGTCATTCTATAAACTGGTTCTGATCCTATTTATCAGACAGAATGCAAAATGTGTCTATTGCTGACAATATTTCCCTACCCTCACAAGTCACAAGTGGGATCAGGGCTGAATTTACATCTCAGGAGCCTGTAGGCACAGAAATTTGAAGCTCCCCACCCCCACCCCCGTGGGTCATCTGCACTGGATACCTCCACAATGCTTCTAATTTCCATGTTGCCCCCCATCATCTCCATATTGCCCTCACATTGCCCCCATCATCACCACATTGCCCCCCATTAGCTCCAGCTTGCCACCATCATCTCATATATCACCCTCACATTGCTCCCATCATCTCCATACACCATATTGCCCTCACACTGCCCCCATCAGCCCCATACTGCCCCCATCATCTCCATATACCATACTGCATTCACACTGCCCCCCATCAGCTCCACATCATCCTCACAATGCCCCCATCAGCTCCATATTGCCCCATCAGCTCCACATTGCCCTCACAATGCCCCCCATCAGCTCCATATTCCCCCATCAGCTCCACATTGCCCTCACATTGCCCCCCACCCCATCAGCTCCAACTTGCCCCCACCATCTCCACATTTCCCCCCACTGGCTCCAACTTGCCCCCCATTGGCTCCAACTTGCCCCCCATTAGCTCCACATTGTCCCCCATTAGCTCCACATTGCCCTCACATTGCCTCCCCCCATTGTCCGTTTCCTACCTCCCTGGTAGGAGATCTGTATGTGCCTCCTTTGGCACAGTCTTGTACCTGATGGAGCTCCCGCGCGGTCTCCTATTCAGGAATGCAGAGCACTGGGAGATGATGTCATCTCCCAGTGCTCTGCATTCCTAAAGAGACGACGAGGGAGCTCCATCAGGTACAAGACTGGGGGGGCGTGCAATGTGAGTGGGTGCTGCAGGCGCAGCCAGCGAGGTGGCTATTTTTTTTAAATTTTTTTTTTTTTAAAGAATATTTTAAAAAAAAAAGAAAAAAATCCAAATGGCAGGCGCCCCTCGTTGGCGTGCGCCTGTAGGCAGGTGCTTACTTTGCCTAATGGCAAATCTGGCTCTGAGTGGGATTCCCCAAGGCTCCAGTCTTGGCCCTCTTCTATTTTCATTATTTAAAAATGATCTGTCCATGGTTTCTAAAGCATCTTCTGTGCACGTGTATGCAAATGACACTATAATCTACACTAGAAATCCAAATATATCACAACTTGAGGCAGTGAAACATGATGATTTCTCTGAAGTTGAAAGGTGGATAGCTAAAAACAAACTTTTATTAAATACTGACACTCACAATGGTATCTGGTACAAAGCACAAACTACTTATACTCTGCAATACCAGTTTAACCATTGTAACAAAGTTTAATCATAACTTGGCATCGGTCAACTCCTACTCTTACCATAAAAGCTCTCCAAGGTATACTTGGAAATTAGAGTAATCTCAATGTATTCTTCCTGGTAAAACATTTTCTAAACAAAAAAAGAAATAAATTCAAGTGTTTCAAAACCCCATTTTACCCTGTACGTTCCAGAGAGGTATAAAACACATTGAAGTTTATGCACTAAGATGTGATAAAGTGGTAATAAAATGTAGATAAATACTCAGGTGATATAATTTCTCCAGTTCCTATGCTCTTCTATGGAGTGAGTGTGCTAAAATGTCTCAACCTTTGGAAATGATAGCGCTTAAGTTCCACACAGTAACTTGTAAACTGGAGAAGTGATATCACTGGAGAAGTCATCTCTACTTCATCATCTCTTTATCACTCCTTAGTGCATAACACCCATTGTGTGAATGTCTCTGGCTCTCAAAGGTTTAAAGTAGTAGCAAACTTTTGTTATAAAAATTTGAATTGTAGTGCTTTTCCTGTTGAATAATATAAGTGTACTTCCATTGCTGAGAAATTGGAAATTTCCATAGTTGTTACAGTTTAAACTCATTTTTTTACATTAATAGTGACTTCTCGTGGTCAAATTCCAATTATTCTGTTACATTCTGTTTGATAGGAAAGTCAGAATTCTCCACAGAATGTGATAGAAATCGCTGAGTCATGCTGTCTGTTGAAATTTTCAGGAAGTAAATGCACTCTAAATTCACTTCCTGGTTATTTGAGGTCTTAGAACATCTGATTGAAACAGCTTACAGTGGTGGGAGTACCCATATTTTGCTCAGCATTAAAAGCTATATAACATATAAGTTTTTATACGAAAACAGTTTACTGCTCCATTAACCCCTTAATAACAAGTAACATACCAGTCATACTTGCTATCCTTTAAGAATACGTGATGGACCTGGTCTGTTATAGACTTTATGACCACAATGCCTCAGGGGATGCTGTGACTGACTGCTCCAGCCTTCCTCCAACGAGCCTGTACATGTTATTGCTGCTACAGAGATCCCATGATGTACTGGTGGAGCCAATGACAAAGGCATTGTATAGTATGCATTACCTTTGTCAGTATTCTCTTCCTGAGTATGATAGTGAGGAAGAGAGAAGCAGAGAAAACACCAACCCACAATGTGGGTTGTTTTTTTTTTAGTTAAATTTTATGTTCTGGGGGAAAAACTAGCGATACAGCATGTTTGGTCACTTGATGACCTACTGACACCTCTTATGTATCACTGAAAAATGATTTAAATCAAGCACAAAGTATGTTCTTTACACAGCCTAATTTGTAAACATATATACTGAAGTTCCAACAAACATTATATGAGTTTTATTACTGGGGAGCAATATGTAACGCTTTTATACTACACATGGATGGATCGCCTAAAAGAGGGACACCAGGGAGGGAATGAGGGGCATAGGGATTTTCACCTCAAAAGAACAGTGCCCCCCTAAAAAAGGGACATTTGGGATGTATGAATGACCATTCATACCTTTTATCCAGTCCATAGTACAAATGAACCAATTGAAAACAATCTATGATAGTTTTCTCATATTTTTTATTTTATCACAATAAATGGCGGGTTAGCCATATGAATGTGGTATCACAATAAAGCACTACTTATCCATAACAAATGATATATAATTTTCGAGTGGACTAAATTAATTAGGGGAAAAATATGCTTGAATGAAAGCATACTAAAAAGGCCAAAATTGCTCTTGTGCTCTAGTGTCAAAAATCCCCTTGTCTCTACGGGGGTAACCCTTTGAGTGCCAGATGGTGTATATGATGCATTCCATGTAATGCATTGTGTACTCCTCTGGCACTCAAAGGGTTAAACGAAGGGGAATTTTAATTTGTCCCCTATGGTGCTAACAGCCAATAGAGGAGAAGACATTGATGTAAGGCTTATTACAAAAGCGCAACATTGTCATTTGATTATTAACATGCAGCTAAGTTGAGGAGCTAAGCAGAGCTTCATTTATTCTCTGATTAGTTATAGGTAAAGCTTTAGAGGTGAGATCACCATGCAGAAAGTTTGCTGATTGTAATATGCATCTCACAGAGATCTGACTTTGCAGTTACATCATATAAATCTTCACTCCTCTACAAATGCCTGCATAGCAGCTATGCATATTTCAGTATGCAATTCACAGGAGCCCAACACTACTTGCCAAAATGTTCCACATGTTGCTTCCATGTACAACTGTTGATAAGAAAGTTGCATGTGTAAACAGCCAAATAGAAGACAAGACAAACTAATTTAGAGGCTAAACACATAGCCTTGGCTTTATTATCATGTATACATATATAAACTATTTCCATTCACTTCATGATTATGCAATTTTTATCATGTAACCAAGTCCCTTGTGTATTCACTTATAAAACCTATATTTTTAAAACTTGGACCCAGAACCCAGATATAAAGAATGGGAGGGAAAAGATCTAGAAATGATGATGATGCAAGAGACCAATCTTCATAAATCCAGCTCCTTTCAAGGTTTAAAATACAGAAATAAAATTCAAACAAACATCTATTTCTTTTCTTGCAAGCCAATCATTATACAAACAAAATTCTTAATTCCCAAAAGAAACTGCCCCTACTGCTTTAGATAAATGCATGAACACCACTATGAACATAAAGTGCAAAATGCCTCACCTTTACATGTCGCCTATAACAGAATTTTCAGACAAATCTCAAAGTCAAACATGCATTTTTCCAAAAACAACAGTACATTTGATACCTCTCTAGCTTTTAAGGGGTTAAAAATTCCCTTTATGTCAATGGAGTTTTATTTTTTCCCTAATATGATGAGGGTTTATTCCAGATTTTCACCTCTTCCGATTCCTGAACAAGGTCCAACATTGATTCAATTACTTTATATTCATGGAAACTGGCATATTGTAGTGCTGAATTTCTCTTCAAGTATTGAAGAGTATAATAATTGTGGAAATAGCATTTAGGAGATAAATATAGAATGTGGCGGTAGCCTAATGATTCCTTTTGTGAAAATGCTATGTGTAGAATTCACTATAAAGTCATGTGGGGATTATATTGACCCCAAACATAGTAGTGGAGTTTTAGAAATAATTTAGTATGTCATTGTTCAAATACACGCTCTTTTATCTAAGGATATTATTAGACATATGTTCCTTATTTTACAGACCACCGTGACAACAAAAGTAAACAAATGGAAAAAATGTCAGTTATTTTGTTCATCTTATGTGAAAGTGACCTAAGAGGCACAAATCGTAAATACTATATATCTTTAGAAGTTAAGTCGCAGATTGCTCTAACACAAAAATAGATGACCCTCAACATAGGGCAATGAAGAAATAAGCAATTGTTCTGTGGTTAAAATATTACTGCAATAGAAAGGTTAATTAGGTTCTCAAGGCCATTACTCCAGTGTATGTGTGCAACCTGTATTTAATTTATATTAGGCTTGAAACACAGCACTAGTGGTAATACTTTTGCCCATATTTTCAACTCAGTTTATTAAATTATTTTAAAGTATAAAAAATCTTGAAATTAGGGATATACCTGGAAAATGCATAATGCATCTAATTCGGGAAACCTACATCTATTTTTCAGTGGTTAACTACTACAGTATGGTTTTTACAGTGAGAGACCAAATATTATTAATATTAGTATTATTATTATTAATTTATAAAGCACCAATATATTCTGCAGTGATGTACAATTAGGGAATACTTGTTAAAAAAACATGACATGCTTATATAAACTGATACAAATGTTACAGAGGCCCTCGTGGGAGCTTACAATCCAAAGTGAGAAAGGGAGCAGGTGGAACACAAGGGGGTTATGCACTAAGGTATGCTAAAGAGGTGATAACATGAAGATGACTACTTCAGTGATATCTCTTCTCAAGTTCCTATGTTATTCTATAGAGCCTATGCACTAAGGTCTCCAGAGTAATCTTAGTGCATTGGCTCCATATAATAACATATGAATTGGAGAAGTGATATCACAGGATATCCACTTTATCATCTCTTTAGCAAGTCTTAGTGCATAACCCCCAAGGTATATTTAGATGGGATTCAATTTAGTTAAATAGCGGGAGAAGTTGGACAACTGCAAGGTTATTCCCCCTGCTTGGCTGGAAAGGACCAGGATAATTAAAGCTACTACTGTGTTGTTTTCAGGAACAATGGGAGAATGTACAAATATAATATATGCAAAAAGTGGTGCAGGAATTGTTTTTCTCAGCCTCCACTAGTCACTGGCTTTCGAGGCTAATAACAGTGGAGCTGCAGTGGCATATTTGTACATTTAAATGTATATTCTTAAAGAGTGAGACATCCTCTTAAAGGGATAGTAATACTTAAAATGTAAAAAATATATTTTGTAGGGTTTATCCCCCTGAGTAAAACAAGAGTACTCCCACTACTGAAAGGTGTTTCATTCAAAAGTTATTAATTTTCAAAGTTGAATTTTTTAGGTGCAATATCACAGTGGCCAGAAATTGTACAGTGGTGCTGTTGCTACACGATCCTATGGACAGCTCTGGTCCCGAGACCATAAATCTCCATAGGATGGTGTAGCAACAGCGCCACTGCACAATTTCAGGCCACTGTGATATTGCACCTAAAAAATTCAACTTTGAAAATTAATAACTTTTGAATGAAACACCTTTCAGCAGTGGGAGTTCTCTTGTTTTACTCAGGGGGATAAATCATACAACATATTTTTTTTTATTTTTTTACGTTTTAAGTATTACTATCCCTTTAAAGACAGTAAAACACATTATTAGTATTTGATACAAAACCAATATAAACTAGATGTAATTAGTTCATATATTATAATATCAAAAGAGCAATTTTTTGGTGTTTAGAGAACAACTTATTTTCTTTGTATAAGTAGCTTGTGACACTAAATGTTTGTGTAACATTCAGAAACAGTTGCTACATTCCACAACCTCTAGCAACATTCCCTGGTAGCAGTAAATGATTGTCAGCTTTAGCAAACCATATATAGAAAGGCTAAAACATACCACTGTAGAGGAAGTTATATTGATTTATGAGGTAACACATTGTATCCATCACAGCCATGGCTAAGTATGAGCTGTAGTTAAGAGTTTTGATTTATTAACTATTGAATAATTGTTACCTAATTATAGTCAAGTAAATATCAGCACAAATAAAAAAATCTAGTTAGAAATTCCTTGTATATGCATTTTTTAACATTAACCTTTGAATGCCAGAGGGGTACGCAACACATTGCTGTGTAATGCCTTGCATACCCCTCTGAAACTCAAAGGGTTAACATTCTCTTCAAAAAGCTGGAAAGATTCTGTCACATATTATTAAACACTTGTTATACTTAGAACAAACAGGTTTCAAACACCAAGTGAATGTCTTTATTAACACTTTATATTTAAGGAGAACACTCATAATTTACCAGAAAAACGTAAAGACTCTTATGCATTTTGCCCCTCTGCCTTTGCTTAAGAGATAACAAGTTCAGTACATTCCTGCATGTCATGTCCATGGAGGCAGAGAGTTGCCAGCAGGGCTACAGGAACAAATAATGCTCACTGCACAAGGTAATCTTAGCTAGAGAAATTTGCAATTTATTGCGTAAAGTAGCGCTATCATCTAAAACAATTCCCTCCCTAATGCTCCAAGACATACTTCACTGTATACATAAGTATAAAATCTCACCTACTTTTGAAATGCTAAATATGCTGTGAAGAATAGGGAGAGCGTTGCCATATTGATGACGTGATGTTTGATTGGCAGCGTTCCCTTCCCAGTACATGTTAAAGGGGATAGATCACCCCTTTACAACTTTGCCTAAATCGTCTTGTTATATATATATCGTATATAAAGAAAAGTGTTTAAATAAAAAAAAACACTTGTTTCGCATAATTAAAAGAATAAATACAGCTCTGTACCTACATCTGGGCAGACTGCAGTTAACTGATCTATACCGCAGTCTGCCATTCTGCCTCCGATCCCCTCCCTCTATCCAGCCTCCTCCGATGAAGTAGGATTTCTGTCTGTAAGCTGGAGCACTCTAATTGGCAGAGATCGATTTCTGCCCAATGAGAGAGCTCCAGCTTACAGACAGAAAGCCTCAGTCATCGGAAGAAGGCTGGATAGAGAGGCAGAGGGTGAGACTGTGGTACGGATCAACTATCCGCAGCCTGTACAGAAGTAAGTACAGGCCTGTATTTATTCTTTTAATTTCACCAAAAAAGCATTTTTTTTTTAATGTATAAACTTTTCATTAAGTATGATATATAACAAAACTATTAAGGCAAAGTTGTAAAGGGGTGATAGATCCCCTTTAATCTTTCCTGAATAGACTGACTTGCTCATGGAAGGTTGAGGGAGGGACTGGAAATCAAGGGGGAGGTAATTAAAAGCCATGTGGTACAGTTTGTATGGCACAGAGGGACATTGTAACGTCCAAGGTAGTTTTTTGAAGCCTGATATCTCTGAGACCATTACTTTTTAAATTAAAAATGTTAAACATTTATGCATATCACTAATAACAGAATTAATTAAATTCGATTTTGCAAAAAGGTGAAAGTTCCACTTTAAAGGGTTATGTAGGCTTCTGTACTTTGGTAGCAACTGTCATGTCTACCTCCATGGACAAGACATCCAGGACTGACTGAAGATGTTACCTCTTGCAGCAAGGAGAAAGCAAAAAAACATGGGAGCCATTAGGATTATTTTGCCCATAGTATGGTAAGTGGGAGGGGTAATTATTAGGAGGTATTAAGGGTTTAAATTTAATTCAGACTTTCAGTCTCATTCAACAAATGTTTCATTGCTTAACCCCTTAAGGACCAGAATCCTGGGAAGTAACCTTCTATTAAGGACCACTTAATTTCAGACTCCTGCAGGAGTGATGTAAGTAAAACGTATGTGATGTGCTATGACCGTCACCAGTCCTTGTGGCAAAATCAGCGTTTCGGTCATAGCACATAATGTGGTCCTTAAGGGGTTAATAATAACACTAGATGTAACGGATACCGCTGCCACCCAGCCTTGGGTGACTCCGTTAGTCACCGCTTCCCTTGCTCTGGAACAGGAAAACTCCACCAGCTTCTCCCAAGGTATCCCAATCGCCAGGCAGGACTAGTGTCAGGATAACAAGAACTCTCCCAGCATACCAGCAGCTTAACCTCACCAGACAACACTTGTGTAGGTTAAAACAAGAACTGCTTTATTGGAACCAAGACACACATATTTATACAGGTTAACACAAAAGGCCAAGAGGGGTGGAGGGGCTATACAATGGTGGGCTGAACAAAACACACAATGGTATAAACATTTGGTGTACACATCATACAATGGACCAGACATGATTGCATTATTTGGACAAAAGGGGACTGTTGTGGGATAAACACTGGGACAAAGGGCTGAGGGGCTGGAATACACATTGTACAACAAAGGCCAGGAGGTTGAAGCATCTTTGAATATTCCGCTTCAACCCCTGGCCAATCCAGTGCCTAGAATAGGCTGACCAATCCTGGTTGTGCTAGTCACGGCTAGCTCGGCCAATCAGACTCTGTAGGCGGGCAGCTAACCGACCAATCCCTGGGCTGCCTACTTTTCCCCATGTTAACTCTATGGGGGACCTTTAAACTCGTCACCCAGGGCATTGGCCAATCAGGAAGCCGCCTACTTCCCCATGTAAAGTCAATGGGGCTTTTGATTAGTTCTGCTGGCTGTCCTCCGCCCCGTGAATTCCACTCCTTAGTGGAAGCAAGTATAGTTCCAGGGCATGGGACGCTTCCCTGCCCTGAAGCCCGAGGATAGGGCAGTGGCAACCTCTAAACCACCTGACACACGTAACAACACAGTCCACAGAGTCTGTTGGGTCTGCCCAGGGCAGACCAGACTGGGTGTTCCCAGTCACCCTGTGCCCCCAATAAGCACAGGGTGACTTAGACCCGAGAGGGAACGTTGAAGCGGGCAAAGGAGCTTCCCTGGGCATGGCATCCACTTTCTTGTGGGAGGTGGCCGGCCCCCAGGCCCCTCCAGGAGCCAAGGGCATGATGGTTCCCATGACACTAGACTTTGTACTGTTTATAGTAAGACAAAAATACTAACAACATGAATAGTCTTGTATGTTTTAAGCAGGGGAAAGGTAGGAATGTGTCACGTGTTAGCTTCCAATACAAGCTGCTGCACTTCTGTACTAGACCATGTGATCTCTTTAAAGCAGTTGTGTTCAAGTTATTTTTTCAATAGCAGACCACATGATCAGAAATCTAGAAGGGCCTTAAAATATTCCTGTGCAATACCCTTTAGCATTTCAAATAAGAAAAACCCATAATGGTTTGTATGGAAAATATATGTTATTGCCACTTCTCTGATGCATATTGGGTTAATAGAAATATATTGATTTTGTTTCTTATTTGTGTGACCATGTTTCTTTGGTAAGTATCAATAAAGATCTTTGAATTGTATTTATATGCCAGATAGCATGCTTAGATGAAACATCAGTTAATGAAAGAATATCTTATGTTTGAGGCAGACAGCTTCATCATCCTGGAAAACATTCTTGTTCAAACAGTGATATATTCTGTCTGGCTTTGAAACCTATATTTAGAAGTAGTCTCATAGTTTTTATCATCTCCAAACTAAACATAACTTTGGCAGAGTGATGGTCTAGATCAGGGCTGGGCAACCTGAGGCTATTCCTGTTATCCCCAGCCAGCCAATGGATTATGAGATCAGTAATTCTGAACAACTGGAGGGCTTCTGGTTGCCCACCAATGGACTAAATCAGAAAGGAAGCTTGTTTCAATGGATCCCTGCGTATTAGCATATTACCTTTGTGTGTGCATGTGTGTAGGAGGGAAGGGGGTGACTAAACATGTAACAAGTATGTTTCTATGAGGCTGATGTAATAAGAACTGGAGCAATTATGGAGCAAATGAACTACACCAAAGGGGACATATATAAATTATTACTGAATCATTTGGGGTTTTTAACCCTTTGAGTGCCACAGGGGTATCAAATGCATTGCTTTGTAATTCTACTTTATGCTAGAGAGGTCTCCAAAGTGTTGTGAAGCAATGCACTGAAGGCCTATCTTGATTCAAGGAGTTAAAAGCCTGTTTAAATCCATGGCTATTTTGACCTCTTCATTGTTGTTGGTCTTATTAGTAAATACATTGCTTTGGGGTGAAAGTAGAAATATGATTCCAAGTCAGAAGCTGGAATCAGTTTCCTAGCCCTATGCCTACTTAGTGCCAATTGACTCAGATACATACACCCAAAATTCTCCTTTTAACCCTTTAAGTGACAGAGGGTTTGAAATGCACTCAAAGGGTTAATTCTGCGCTAACCAACAGGGAGAGCAATGGTGGTAGTCTATGGGTATTTCAGGGTGTCCCTTTCCGCTGCCCCTTTTTATCCTCTTAAAAACCAGAGGGGTGTTTAATGCATTGCTTTGCAATGTGTTGCATATGCCTCTGGTCATTGAGGGACATACCTGGGAATGCAATGGATCTGACTTAATTACTGCATCTCCAGGGACAGAGGCTGATTTTCAGGAATCAGTGAGTTCCCTTGTTACTCCACAAAGTTCACTTCCAGCTCTGGTCATTCTCTGAAGTTCAATAAGGGCTCAGAATGGTGGTGTGGTGTTGGATCTGTGTCGAAGGCATCACCAATATGCACCTAACATGTCTTTACCATCACATCCCCTCCGATCCCCCATGAATTCACCATGCTTTCGACAGGTTTACAACAAATGGACAATGGTTCATTTCCAGATAGAAATGCACGATAATGAGCCATTGTTATGTTCATGTGGAGGTGTTCATGTGTTAATGTGGCTGTGCTCCAATGCAGTACACTCTGGTAGCTGCTTCTGCTGTCAGAGCTCACAGTCCCTACATCGCCTACCTGAGATTGACGATGTTTGGATCTCCCTGTAGCTCTCTGTGGAGCCAGGGGACAGCTGGTTGTCTCTTCTAAAAACCAGAGGCAGTAGCTGCCCTTCCATAATCCTTTCAGTGCCATAGTGATGGCACTGAAAGGGTTAAAATCTGTTGATCATTCGTCTTTAGTTTAAAATGTACAAGACAGAAGATGAAAAGATAGCCCTACTGAACTAACACTCACTAATAGGAATGACTGGGCACAATACATTCTTTATGTTGGATATATAAAAGATCAACTTTTATTCAGTGAAATTAAATGGTGTGGAAGAAGTAGTGAAATAAAAAAGAAATGTAACGTACTACTCAGAAATAAATGGGCTTGCCAGACAGAAAGTACGGTAGAATCAAAACATTCATTTTAAGGGTGTACGATGTCATACACCTCATTAATAGTGCTCTCACTAAAGCATAGCATTCTTTTTGATTCCACGAGACTGAGTGACAACTAATCTCTGGAATAAAAAATGATCCTCACCCCTACTATTATGTGAAAAGCACTTATAACCGTCTACTGATGTATACAAATGAATCAACCCAAATATAATTGCACTGTGTTTTGGAGCATTAAATAAATTAATGCTCTGATAAAAAGCATGTACAAGATCCAGAAATTGTTCAAAGAGAAAAAGTGTCTGCTTTCTTAATCTGAACTCAAATGTAATATACTGTGGGGTCACAAGCCAGCTTGCCAGAGAATTCATAAAATGTTATCAGACCATAATCTTGGGTGTAGAATATCAAACACACCTTTGTAAATGCCATAAATACAACACATAATTAATCTGAATTCTAAGAATCTTAGTGAATGTTCATCATGAATAATTCTCAGCCACCTTACAAATATTAACCCCTTAATGACCAGCCGATCGGTGCGGCGACACAAGTTAAGAACTGTGGAGCATTTTTTTTTTCTTTTTCCAGTTCAGGACTCCCCGAACAGCGTGCAGCCATGGGGGGAGCCCGGAACTCGATGACGGTCATAGTACGTCATGGGTTGTTCAGTCAGATCGACCCATGACGTACTATGACCGTCAAGGGTCGTTAAGGGGTTAAATTAATGATGAAACTCTCCACTAAAAAAAATACATACCTTTACCAGCCCTAAGAAAAGCTATTGTTCAGCCTGACAGTATCAATAAATGCTGCTTCGCCAAATGGGGGAGGGTTTCCTCTGGCAGTGGACACCCCTCCAACAGAAGACCCTCCCTCACTTGGTAAAGCAGCATTTATTGACACAGTCAGGGTGGACAATATCTCTTATTAGGGCTTGAACAGGTAGACTTTTTCAGTGGCCAGTTTCAGCATTATTTTAATATTTGTAAATTGGATGATAATTATTCAAATAAGTGATGAACATTCACTAAGTTTCTTAGAATTCAGATTATTTCTCTGTTATAGTATTTTTAAAGGTGTGTGTTCGATATCCTACACCCTAGATTATGTTCTGATAGCTGTCTTATGCCCCTGCAGTATATTATATATGAATTACATATTTAGAAAACAGACACTTCCTCTGTTTCAACAATTTTTGGGTCTTGTGCATGCTTTTTAGATGTTATTATCCCTTTCAGTAATAAATAGATGTTAGTATCCCTTTCAGTTATAAATGTAGCTACATATCTTACAGTACAAGTCTTTGATGGGACTTTACATAAATGTGATATGCCAAAGTACTAGATTCATAGATTTTAATTGATGGTGTTATTTGTAATTTTTTACCCAGGTTTACTCTCGACTTGACAAACACTGCTGTGGCTTCAGGCCTCGAAAAGAGGATTCATGCGTACAAAAAGGATTAAACTTGAAATGTGATGATCCAGGGAGTACTGACCTGACACACATCATCCAGAGAAGGCATGACCCAAGGCACTTGGTGTTCATCCATAATAATGGGTATTTTGACAGAAGTGAAGATAACCTGGATTTTAAATTGTTGGATGGAATAAAAGAGTAAGATTTCATTTTTTAAGAAACTATTTATGCAGTTGACCAAATTACCTGTATTTGTTCAATTACAAGTATGTTTAAAAAACATATATTAAAACAAAAACAAATATATTAAGAACTTTACTTGTGAGCTCTACTACATAAAAACTAAAGACTGACAATGTAACTTTTTTTTTATAAAAGCCACGCATATTATACAGAATTTTTTCATATGTAGTTTTATAAAATGCCAATGGTTTATTAGTGCCTCTACCATGGCGGAGAATGCTTGGTACATGGAATGCAAAAAAAAAATGATTTGTTGAAATATTAAATGACAATCAGCTGTATGAATGTGGACTTTTCCTATCCAAATTCAAATATCTTTACAATTGGCACCTTTTCATATTTCCAAACCACCAAAATTCAGTTTTACATGTAGGATTTCCTATAAAATGTATACATTGGAAATGGAAGGCATTTTTTTTTACATTTGGCACCATTCTGCAGTTTATACAGAATGTAAGTGGGAAAGATTCATGGAACCCTGCAATGCTATTGATTTTTAAAACTTACACAAAAATTCAGTTTCTGAGAGGATAGCAATGAAATCATCAGAAGATGTGTGGCAAAAATGAAATAACTGTGTATATATGTTCAGTACATCGACCCTAGGACAATGATACCCCATTGGTATTGTCTGACAAGAATATTTGTTTTTTTACATTATTTAAATGGGACATGACTGAATTTAAGTTTTTATAAAAACAGAAAACATGGAGAAAAGAGAGACAAGACATGTCATTTTAGAAAGAAGACAACTGAACACACCTAATGATTGGTTGTTTGTCTTTTTAACATAGGCTGATACACACAATTATTTCCACAAAGTACTACTGTCTGTTCCCCCCAAAAAATGTTCCCCATTGATATAAGTTAGCACACCATAGTGGATCCCAGGAGCACTAAACTATACCTACTACAGTCTTTTTCTTTATAAACATTTTGTGAAAATGTTCATAATAATTGCAAACTTGAAGAAAAGGCACAAAAGACATAATATTTTGAAAGAACACAACTCTGCTTAGCAAATGAATAGTGAATTGCCCTTTTTGCCCCTAGACTAGTGTGCTCAAATATTTCCAGGAGGTGGAGCTATATTAAAAAAATATAAATCTCTTCCATACTGAAATCTTTGACAAGCATGGAACTTCCTATTTTATTCAGTATATGCTATATTTCCTTGATGTTACCATATTAGTATGGGTTAATGTGTCATAGGGGGTACCAAGAGCACAAAACTGCTCTTACCACAACTGATTAGTTTTATTTTTTGAAATGACATGCCTGAGCTAAAATGTCCTTGATAATAATCGGTACAATGAAAAGCTTTACAATTCATACCATTTGGAAATTACACAACTGGCTGTTTCATAAGAGGTGTCATTTGCATCTTTACACCAATTCAAAGAGGCTAACATTTTTAAAACTAAGGAAGGTCCTGCTGTATTTAATAGCTAAAAAACTATTTGCAAATATAGTGTAAAGGGTGCTCTAACTATATATCGCCACAAAATGTGGCTGCTGTATACCCACTGTGATCCTGGAGTATGGATCACAAAAAAACAGAAACACCAAAAAATATATGTATAATGTGCTTAAGCGCTCAAATCTTGAAATAAAATTCTATAAAAATAAAATTAATAATAATAATAAAAATGGATGTTTGAGAGATTATGAGAGTGCACAACATACTATTTATTACATGTATTAAAACAACAGGGATACCTGTAATATCTGTTTACAACATATTCATTGTTAATACAGCACTATAATGTATACTCTATGTGCAATAAGCAGGAAACAGTCCCAGTATTAATAGAAAACTAACGGTTTCCCAGGAAGATGTATAATATGTGAAGTGGTTAATACAAAAATCCTCAATAGAGCCGTTATTCCTTAAAAGATTCAGCGGGCAGAGTTCTTTTCCTTCCGTCTCTTATATGTAGTTTGTTTCAAGACAGTTCAGTTGTATTTAAGTTAGTACAGTCATGTGAAAAAGAAAGTACACCCTCTTTGAATTCTATGGTTTTACATATCAGGACATAATCACATTCATCTGTTCCTTAGCAGGTCTAAAAATTAGGTAAAAACAACCTCATAACATTACATATTACACTGTGGCATGATTTATTTAACAAAAATAAAGTCAAAATGGAGAAGCCATGTGTGAAAAACTAAGTACACCCTTACTGCTTCCATAGGAATTAAGCTGCTAAGTAGCAGACAAGGGCTGCTAATCAAATGCCCTTGATTAATTGATCCTCAGCAAGTGTGACCACCTCTATAAAATCTGAAGTTTTAGCAGTTTGCTGGTCTGGAACATTCAGGTGTGTGTTAACACAATGCCAAGGAGGAAAGACATCATAGAGAAGCAATTGCTGCTGCCCATCAGTCTGGGAAGGGTTATAAGGTCATTTCCAAACAATTTAAAGTCCATCATTCTGCAGTGAGAAAGATTTTTCAAAAGAAGAAAACATTAAAAACAGTTTCCAATTTTCCCTGGAGTGGATATCCCACCAAATTCATCCCAGGGTCAGACAGTGCAATGCTCAGAGAAATCTAAAAAGAACCAAGAATTACATCTAGTGATGAGCGAGCGTGCTCGGCCGATGCTCGGATCGGCTCGAGCATCGCTCTGCTCGGCACATGGCGGTACTCGTCGAGTACCGCCATGTGCTCGCCCGCCATGTTCGGGTGGCGGGGATCTGTGCCGGAAGAGGCACAGATCCGAAGACGCTCCGCTGGACCACCAGGGACTGGAGGTACGGGGGCATTGCGGAGATGAAGGGGGCATTGCGGAGATGAAGGGGGACATTGTGGAAGAGGGGCATAGACTCTATGCCCCTCTTCCACAATGTCCCCCTTCATCTCCGCTATGCCCGTCTTCCACAATGTCCCCCTTCATCTCCGCTATGCCCCTCTTCCACAATGTGCCCCTTCATCTCCGCTATGCCCCTCTTCCACAATGTCCCCCTTCATCTCCTCTATGCCATAGAGGAGATGAAGGGGGACATTGTGGAAGAGGGGCATAGCGGAGATGAAGGGGCACATTGTGGAAGAGGGGCATAGCGGAGATGAAGGGGGACATTGTGGAAGACGGGCATAGCGGAGATGAAGGGGGCATAGCGGAGATGAAGGGGGACATTGCGGAGATGAAGGGGGCATTCGGAGATGAAGGGGGCATAGCGGAGATGAAGGGGGCATTGACCAGGCACCCTCCCCTCATCAGAGCAGGGGGTGCCTGGTGTCGCCCCATTGAAGTCAATGGGGCTCGGGTGCTCGGCCGAGCACTCGAGCCTCAGGGGGTGCTCGGTCAGAGCACCCGAGCACCCGAGCATCGGGGTGCTCGCTCAACACTAATTACATCTCATACTCTACAGGCCTCAGTTAGCATGTTAAATGTTAAAGTTCATAACAGTACAATTAGAAAAAGACTGAACAAGTATGGTTTGTTTGGAAGGGTTGCCAGGAGAAAGCCTCTTCTCTCTAAAAAGAACATGGCAGCATGTCTTAGGTTTGCAAAGTTGTATCTGAACAAACCTTAAGACTTTTGGAACAATGTCCTTTGGACATTGAACTCCTCTGTATACCAAAGTATTCTAGAGTCAAATGTAAGGCCATCTGTCCGACAGCTAAAGCTTGGCTGAAATTAGGTCATGCAACAGGACAATGATCCCAAGCACACCAACAAATTTACACCAGAATGGCTGAAAAAGAAAAGAATGGCCCAATCAAAGTCCAGACCTCAACCCAATTGAAATGCTGTGGTGGGACCTTAAGAGAGCTGTGCATAAACAAATGCCCGAAAACCTCAATTAACTGAAGCAAAGTAGTAAAGAAGAGTGGGCCAAAATTTCTCCACAATGTTGTGAGAGACTGATAAAGTCATACATAAAACAATTACTTCAAGTTACTGCTGCTAAAGTTGGTTCAACAAGCTATTGAATCATAAGGTGTACTTAGTTTTTCACACATGGTTTCTCCATTTTGGCTTTATTTTTGTTAAATAAATCATGCCACGGTGTAACATGTCATGTGCTGTTGTTCATCTGAGGTTGTATTTACCTAATTTTTAGACCTGCTAAGGAACAGATGATTGATATTTTTTCCTGATATGTAAAACCATAGAATTCAAAGAAGGTGTACTTTCTTTTTCACATGACTGTATATATGCCTCCGTGTGGGATATAAATAGTTGGTATATTTTTATCAGAGTCTGAGCTTCTTTGGTGTTTGCGGACAGGATCCTCCTCCTCCCATCTACACACTGATGTTTAAACGCAGGCAGGGTTCTTATCAACTGGTGTTTACTCGTCTGTCTTTGAAAACGTGATGGACAGATACGGGCAGGATTCACTCTCCTCCCGTCTCCCACTGAATATAATATATTAGATTATTCTCTGGCTGAATTAATACTGCAGTCACAAAGTTCTTATTTCTCCTGGTATAGCACTATTCAATGCAAGCTGGGACTTGAGTATCTAATGCGTTTCATGCTCAACCCATCAGATCCATTGTTAGATCATACAGTGAGTTAACCCCCCGAAACATAAAAAACAACCATTAAGTGCCATGACAGGTCAGGAGATTTAAGGGTTTAAACTTAAGTAGAAAAATTAATTTTTTTACAGTTAAAAGGAAAATTCACTGGGATCTACAGTAGTCCCCCCTCAATGGCAAATCGTGATATAGGACATTTTGAAGAAAAAATTATTTTTGCAGGAGTTTCAGAAGGAAGATGAAAGGAGGTAAAAATCAGAGAATATGTAAAAGTGGGGAAAATGGAGGAATATTAGAGAATGGAAGAAATTATTTAGACTGATATAGTACAATGATTAGCACTGGAAAAGGGGGGATACAATAGGAGCAAGGAATAAGAGGAAAATATTAGCCTAACAGACATAGTAGTGCCAACACACTCAAGCAGCAAAGAACTGCACAAACATGGACCAATTAATCACTTATTTATTCTGTTTGTGAATCACATAATCATCTTCTCTGTAAACCTTTTGGCAGTAAGTGAAGAGAAAATCCAAAAAGAATCTGCTTTGATTTACAAAATGTTTCAGCAGAAACAGTAAAATTCTTATGAAGAATGGAATAATAATGTTTTATTATGAAACATTATATACATAAAATTATAATGTGTTGTGGGGTTTTCACGCTGAGTAAAACGAAGGTGTTTCTGCAAGGAGATGTCTACTTTCCAAAGTTATTTAATTTTCTATTGCTATTTCTGAAGAGTTTTGGACTGCTACCATTGTCTACCATAGCCAAGCTAAAAAACAAATAAACAGAAACACCTTTAAAGGAAGTATCTACAAGCAGCTTTTGTCCTAATAATAATATAATAATCATAATATTTATAAAGTTTTTCCTTTAGTGAAATTGCTTACCTATATTAAATTTCAAGCATTGGTGCCTTAGTTTGTATGTACAGGTTAACTATTTAAAATTATTATTTAGCTTAAACATTGCAAATATTATTTTTCAGATTTCCAGAATCTGCTATTTCAGTGCTAAAAAGCAATAGATTACGAGAAAAGCTTCTCCAGTCTTTCTTCCTGGACAAAGTCTACTGGGAAAGTCAAAGAGGTCGTCAAGGGATTGAAAAGCTTATTGATGTCATAGAAAGAAGGGCGAAAATCTTGTTGACTTACATTAATGCCCATGGAATCAAAGTCATACCTATGAATGATTAGAATTGGACAATCTTCTAAGAACAGGAGCAAAAGAAAACCTTATATCAGATTTACTTGAAGTATTATAAAACACAATAACAGAGATTTATTTAAAGACATTTAAAACATATTGCAATTGTAATAAATATGGAATCACAGTTCATAAGATTAGGATTGTTGTATTTGTGCCATAATAAACCTACTTTTTGTAAATTGAGAAGAGAAACATAACTTTGCTCAATTTACAAAAGGTAGCTCACATTTTTTTCTTAAAAAGACTATATCATCACATATCAGGAGTTGCATTAATAGGATGCTAGACTACAATACTATCATTAAGATTATGGTGAGCCAAAAAATCCTGTACATTTACATGTCTGAAACATTAAAGTGATGTTTCAAAATAAACGCATCTCCAATTAATCTTCATAGTATTTGGGCCATGGAGAGTGTTATTTCAATACTGTCAGAGTTGTAGTTCAATAATAATTGAATGATAAAGTTCCCCCTCCCTCCCCTTTTACTGATGTAACACTGTTCACCTCAGATCAGAAGGGACAATGTTCAATTAACATAAGGGAAAAACCTGAAAAACCTGTCAAGGGGGGTAGGGTTTTCATTGTTCTCACAGTAAGAAGATTGTCCCTTGCTGTGAGCTGTCTGGTCTGTGGACCAGATTCCACATCTGAGGGGAGGTGGCTTACACTAGGTAAAAGGGGCAGGAGGGGGATACTTTATCAATCAATTACTCTTGAACTACAACTCGGACAGTATTGAAACACTCTTTATGGCTCAAATACTATGAAAATTTAATTGGAGCTGCTGTTTTTATGAAACATTACTATCCATTTAAGCCTTTCAACAGATTTGCCAGATTCACTAGCATGAGTGAATCAACTAGCCCCACACTAAAGAAACTCACATATATAGTTATCTGTGGGTGGTAAAATCCCAAATTTATAAGGAATTGGGATTTAAAAAAAAAAAAATTACTACTCTGTGTACTCTCATCTACACGTTACTGCAAGGACTTCTGGGAATGCAAAAGGAATGCTGTAAAACTAGGGAAAGGCTCTTTCCTAGAATCAGTCCATTTTTATCTGTTTCAGATATGTAAATACTCATAAATGTAATGTATATAAAGAAACGTGATAGTGTTTATTCAAACTGCTAATATCTCAGACCCTTAACTTTTCAGTAGGAACAATTTGAAGATTACTTTCTTACTCTGATATTATAAATATAGACATACAATTATGTACAGCAATAACATATATCAATACTAAGAAATTATTTCTAAAATCATTTTAATAACATTAATAATATTAAAATTGCAGTATTCCATAATGAAGTTAAAACAATTTGTATAATGTTAAACATTATTTTTGCTTATTTATACTTTGAAAGATATTTTTTTTTTAATTGTGCTTTTTTTTACATTCACTTTTGAAGGTGCCATCGATTAAATAATTCTTAAACCATTTATATGCTAGAGATGACTCCAGCTCAAACAATGTCTGATAGATTTCTGCAACATTCAATGGTTTAAATAGTGTTATGTTTTAATTACAAAGTTGTGCACTGATGACGTAAAATCCTGTTTTTTTTAATAAATTGTATATTATATATTTATTTTCAAATAGGACCAAAATTCAAACTTATGTATACATACATATATGTTCAAAATAAAAGTGGACGGATTTTGTGGCAAAGCACCTGCACCACAGGGGAAATTAAAAATTGTATTAAATGGGTATTAGGTACTTTTCTAACATTCATTTGATTAAAATTCCTATTTAATGCAATGGGAATGTTTAGCTCTCCCCTATAGTGCTGGAGCTTATGGAGAAGTGTTTGTAACAAATGTTTAGTTCTATCAGATATAGAGAGTTTGTATGAGTGTGACTATGTGTTTGTATGTCTCTGTGACTGAAAGCATGATTCTGAGAGAGGCTTGCACAATTAAAATGAATTATATCACCTTCATTAAATGACAGTCGTGCAGAAAAATGAACAATATTTAGGTAAAGACATCTTGATGCAAGCAGAGAAGGGCTGCCTTTTTTCCCACACATCTAGTTTTGTTAGAAATATATTAGAAACAGAGCATACTAGCAGTCACCTGTGCTTATATTAGCTTGAATGTCTATGTGTTCATTCCTTTTACTGTATTTAGATAAGAGCTGCTATACAACAGCTCAGCCTTAACATGCACACTCATTTATTATATTGAAATTACCTCCCCGTCATCCTCTCTACTTGGTTTGATGATAAGATCATGCAGACTGGTAAATTTATTTACATCAAGGATCACCCATAGATCTCTCTAATACTATAGAAGACTCATGATTTTATTGCAGGTAATACATTTATTACTGTTTCTATCGCCAAATCTCCCCTTAGACTGTAATGAGAATTTTTGAATTGACTGTAATGATACATAATCAACTGCAGTAGAATCCATTCCATTGTAAGTTATATATTTACTTGCTGAAGGTTTATGTCATAGCTTGGGACCATTGGACAGCACATTTTGCTGCTATGCTGCCCAGTAGCTCATTTACAAGTTCATACACATAGAAACTGGCATATATTGCAATGAAAAGTGTTTAATACACAGTCACATTGAAAAGTTGCAGTTGTTTTCACATTTGTGTCACTATAATACAAATAGCAGTCTCCACAAAAAAAGTGGATCAGTTATTGAGCAAAACAATTGTACCATAAGAGCTCAATTCAAATATGTTTTATTTAAAATGGGATTTAAATCATGTGAATGCTAGAGAGGTCTTCAATGCATTGAGAAGCAATGCAGTGAAGACCACACTACCATTCAAGAGGTTAAAGGTCCCATTTTAAACAACACATTTGAGAATGCTGCTTCCTATGGTCAGTTAGTTTGATCCAGAACTGCTCCTCTTTATTTCTTTGTACATACAACCCATAGCCCCATAGTCCTCAATGTGTTTTCCTAGAAGTGCAGTTACAGTGAAGTCTTATCCTCAGGTCAGGGTTATGAAGAGATTAGGAGAAGAGAGAGGAGTAACATTGCCATTTGGTTACATATAAACTATAAACTTTTATAAATTGAATATCTGTAGTGTTATGCATGGTTGACACCTGTAGAATTATCGTCAGTCAGTAAAATTTGCTATATTTAGGAAGTGTCTTTAAAAAAATTGGGATATGAAAAATATCACAAGTGACAGAAACGTGTCAGTAAAAAAATAGACCATCTGCATCACACCACCAGATGAATCACTAACACTGAAAAATGTAATGCTGGCAACTGTAAAGTAGCAATCTAGTGAGAGATAGAGAAGAGCTGTGATCTTGCTTATACCTTACATGCCCATGTCTCTTGTGAGGTATCTAAGTTGGAACTTCTTTATTACTAAAAGGGTTAATTATGTTTTTGTATTATGGGATTAAAATGAGTTTTACCTTTTTCTATTTGTATAGTAATTTTAATAACTCTTCAGCATGGAGGGGATATTTCTTTACTGAATTTTACACAATGGGTCAGAAATATAAAGTGGTACCGATTAACTTCACCACAGCGGACAAATAAAATTCAAATTGATTTAAATGGAACATTTAACCCCTTGCAAACTAGAGACATACTGCTATAAAATGCACCGAATGCCTAACTCACATTGAAGGTATTAAAAAGCCTCATTTAAATCAATGGCAATTTAAGGGATTTTTAAGTGCCCCATATGGTGAAGTAGGAGTTTGCCAGAATTACGCTGACCCCGTTTTATACATAAGGCCCAGTATATTCCATGCTAAGCCTTACCAGATTTTTGCATTACTTTGCTTTGATATATTGTTTTAACTGTTGTGCTATCAATAAAATTAAAGTGATAGGTAAAGTAAAAACATAACTGGAAAAATCTGATAACAAAAGCAATAATAACATAGACCAACTCTAACTTCAATCTTTATGTACTCCAACAAATGCATTTCTACAGGATATAATCACATAATCATTGCTGGATCAACTTGTGAATGATTCATTCTGACAGATCAACCTGTACTATATCCTCCAAAACATACATTTTTAGAGCCATTGGGGATTGGAAATTCAGATCCTTAATTCATCAAGGATAGGTACATAGATAAGGCATGTTATTTTCCTCAAGAACATTTAACATTTTTTTATTTTAATATGTGCTTTTTTATTATCTATATTCTTCTTTAAAAATAAACTAGTTCTGTAATGAAAAGATGCAGTGTCCATTTGATGAACCTAGCAGGATGGATGTGCTCTAAATTAAGAAAAGTCAATCAAGTGAAAAAAATCTGTCTGTCTTGTATGGAGTCTTTCTCCATGTTGCAATGATTTTATACATTTTAATGATCAGGCTTCATAGAAGAATACATGGATTGCAAGTATGTCTTTCATTTACTGAATATTCCCTGAGGTTTGTCTATTGCAGAGGCAGGCAACATTTTATTCTGCAGTTGTTGGGGAATACAACTCCCATCACTAATCAGCCATTGTCTGGTGAAGGATGATGGGAGTTGAAGACACAAAGGTTGCCTAGATCAGTAGGTAACGCCAGTCCTCAAGAGCTACTAATAGTGTATGTTTTCAATACACATATGCTGGAACACAGCTGTTGCAATCAGTGGCATGGTCTCCTAAGTTCAGGCAGGTATACCCTTGAGACCTGCACTGTTAGAAGCTTGTCTGGAGAACCACAGTTGGCAACCCTTGTCTAGTGAGATACTACACATTTGGTTGATAATCCAAATAAAGATTTTGCTTGTATATGCTCTAGATTTGATGCTGAAATATGTTAACTGCTCTCTCATCTGAACTTCACTTCAGTCGATTATTTCAGCTCTTATGTACAGTTCTATATTTTTTTTTATACACTTTTTTTATTAATTAAAATGTCATAATTTTTATGATGGACCCAAGGAAAATATTTGCACACGTTTTATTGGTTTTAGTCAATTATTCTCCTTGCTTCACATTTATTATTAAAGAATTTGAAGGATTGAATTGTATTGTTTTTTGGGCTTTGGTAAGCTAAATAAATGCAATTTTGAAGCAAACCAACCACATCAAATGGGGCAAATGAAACTCTCCATTATTTCAAAACAGACACTATACCCTAAGAATAAAGGGCTCTTAGTTTGCTTCTCAGTAGATTGTTCCTAGGTGGGTGTCCACCATGTAGTAGTCAGTTATTTCTATTCAATGTTTTATCTGCATTTTATCTGTTTTAGTTCACTGCTGTTTGTTTCAGTTTACAGACCAATAAAGCCCTGTGTGCATCATCCAAGTTCAGCCATAAGCATGTCTGACCTAGAAGTAGTTTGTAAATGCAATAACTATCCTATATAATAATTTGCTAATGTATATTTGTCAGAAGCCATCATGTGCAGTAGAGACGGCTGCAGGCATGCACATTATAGACTGCCCGCGCTGCGGTTGATAACGGAGCAGGGCACGGTGCTGAATTACCCCACTCCATTATCAGCTGAGGTGCGGGTAGTCTCTTCTGTGCATGACTGCACCGCGGCCATTGCTGCCTGCCACTGTGGCCTGTGTACACGGGCTGTTCAACTAGTATACAATAAACTGCTGATATACTGAAAAAGGTTTGAGAACAGAGGAAGTTTGTAATTCTCATACACCATATTATCCAGTTGCTGATGAAGCATGAAGTAGAGGGACACATCACCCAACCCTGCAGGAATTGGGTGAATGACTCAGTAAGTATTTACTCCATTGCTACTAGACAAAAAAGTGGTAGTCAGGGACACATTGGGGGAGATGTACTAAGGGGTGATAAAGAGGTGATAAAGTGGGCATGACTTCTCAAATGATATTCCTCTGATTTCTTCAGCTTGGGAGATCTTAGTGCATAGGCTCCATAGAATAACATAGGAACTGGAGAAATGATATCACTGGAGAAGTCTTGACCACTTTTTCACCTCTTTATCACTCCTTAGTGCATAACCCCCATAGTCACTCTTTTCAGTTACTTTAAATATAGGGTTACCATTTCTTTATATTAATGGGAATTTGGTAAAAAAAATGCTGTCCCCTCTGGTGCATTTGGTTTTCTCCAAAATTGCTATTCTTCAGCTTCCAGAATTCAGCCTTTAATGTCTATGAATATACTTTGTGATTGAATTTCTGTTAATAAATTTCACTATTTAATACTATGACGAATCATGCAATGTAGACGGTAAAAATATAAGATCAATTCAATGTTTTTACCATGTTGGTAAGTGCCATATATGGAGAACATTGGTTACATGATCAATTACATGATATTGAAATAGTTTGTTAAGTAGAATATTTTAAAATTAATAAAGTATCATCTGGTTAATTGTTCTGAATTTATTCTTCTGACTTTAATGGATCATTGTTGGACTTGTAAACATCCCTGGTGAGAATGAATCAAAGCCCAAGGCACATTGATCAGTGGTGCAGGATTAGCAATGTGTTGTTAGCAACACTTTGGTATTCAAATGGCTAAACTCGATCACTCACAAATATCCATGCCACCATCTCTCACAACAGGAGTAGTCAATAGTTGAACCACATTTTATATTTGTTGCAAGTCATGACTATATAATTGTTTGTTAGCCACCTGAATACTGCCTCACTCTGTGAAGAGTGAGCTACTCCGAGAATAGCAAGTAGCATAAAATAATATAAACAGAAGGTAGTCAAGAAGCTACTACTACAGGAACAAAGACTGATAACGTCAAGCAAAATAGGGACAAGCTGAAAAGAGGAGTGAGGGACAGGCCGAGGTCAGGGCAGACAGCAATAAGGCAAAAACGGTAAGACACACCAAGGTCAGGGCTGGCTGAAAACAAACTAGGTCACTGAACAAGGACAAGGTCAAAATGCAGGCAGCAGACAAGAGAGAGAGACGTGGGTCAAACCAGGATATCAAACAATAAGCAAACAGCAAGGCAGGGGTGCTACAATGCTGGGGAACTCGACGAAAGATCACCTGATGCTCATGTTCCAGAGCCTTTTATAGAGAGGCTCTGGTGTACGTGATGAGATGGGATGTTGGCGTCCCTAACAATGGCAAAACGCGCATGCTTGTTAGTGGAGGACAGAATGGTGACATAGCACATGCGTGGTAGCAGGTCAAAGAGATGACCGGAACAGGAGTGGAGGATGAGGTAGGGAGACACGGACATAAAACTGTTGAACCTCCTGTTGTTGGGAACTATAACTTCCATCATCCCCAACCAGCCAATGGAAGCTGTAATCCCCAACAGCTGGAGGTCCAACAATTAACTAGCCCTGACTTGCACCATATATAAATGTTTGCTCTTTTCAAAACATGCAAATTAAACTTTTATTCAAAAACTCACACGTATGAAAAGGGTGCTTGTACTTTTCAGACTTAAAGGGAGACTAATGTCTCATAAAAATGTTTTCTTGTTTTGTAGATTAAAAAAAATAATTCTGTGCTGCAAATCCTATTTCTCAAACCTTTATGGTTTGGAGATATTCGGTCCTAAAGTTCCCCCCTCCCTCCCCTTCAACTGGCGTCAGCTATAAGCTGACAGCAGGAGTTCCTGGTCTGGGGACCGACAGACGGCTCTTCAGCAGAGCCGCAATAGTGTGATTTTAAAAGAAATACTTCATTGGAATGGTCTACAAAGTGTGCTTGGTTTGCAAGCACACTTTGTAGACCATTCCAAAGAAGTATTTATTTTTAAATCTCACTGAAGAGCCTCCTCATGTCGGCTGACACAGATCTCTTGCTGTCAGCTTTACATCTGTTATCAGTAGAGAGAGAGAACTTTAGCAGCAAATATCTTTCAAACTGTAAAGGTTTGAGAGATAGGATTTGCTGCACATAATTTATTTTTCTTTGATCTGTAAAACAAAAAAATCTTTTTATGGGACATTACTGTCCCTTTAAACCCTTCTGAATATATATATATATACTAGTTGAACAGCCCGTTAGACGGGCCACAGTGCCACTGCCACCCAGTCGCGGGGCAGTCACGAGCAGTAGAGACTGCCTGTGCCACGGCTGATACAGAGCTTGAGGCTCCTAAGGAGCGTCCAGCTCTGTATCAGCCGCAGCGCGGGCAGTCTCTACTGCACATGACTGCAGCACGCGCAGCAGTGTCTACTGCACATGTCGTGGCGTTACACACGTTTTAGCAAATTATATATATATATATATATATATATATATATATATTTTTTTTTTTTTTTTTTTTTTTTTTTATGGGTCTTTTCAGTACATCTGTAAATCTGTGGGAGATATATACGAATACATCAGTGGAGCTCAGTTTCTCTACTTATGCATTATTTGAAAATATCATGCACCTATACGTATGGGTAAGCACAGGTGTCTTAGTGCACAGAGACACACACAATCCACCTCCACACAGACTTTATGTAAGAAAATCCTGAAGGTCACCCTATAGCATGAGAAGGAAACTGGAAAAACTGTACAATATTTTTACTGTGTCTTGTTAGTACATGGTATGAAACAAAGCGCAGACAAATAGAATGCCCATAAATGCTCCCCCAACCACTGAGTATAAGTCTAGAGCATAAGTATTGGAGGAGGATTTTGGGTGTAAACTACTGAGTAAAAAGGCATCCGACAGATGCAGCATACAAAAATTGATTCCTGTACCTCTTTTAGAGTAGAATTGTATTAATACATTTTCCCTGCTATTAATGAGAAGCAATTGATGCACAAACAGCTAAACCAAGAGACAGAACTACCATTATGGCAGTAGTGTTAAAGCCCCAGACCTCAGTGACCTTAAAGAATGCAGCTCATACAGGAATATAGGACTTTCATGAAAGGGATAGTAATATTTAAAATGTAAAAAAAAATATGTTGTAGGGTTTATCCCCCTGAGTAAAACAAGAGTACTCCCACTGCTCAAAGGTCTTTCATTCAAAAGTTATTCATTTTCAAAGCTGAATTTTTTAGGTGCAATATCACAGTGGCCTGAAATTGTACAGTGGCGCTGTTGCTACACTGGTCCCGGGACCATAAATCTCCATAGGATGGTGTAGCAACAGCGCCACTGTACAATTTCAGGCCACTGTGATATTGCACCTAAAAATTCAACTTTGAAAATTAATAACTTTTGAATGAAACACCTTTCAGCAGCGGGAGTACTCTTGTTTTACTCAGGGGGATAACCCCTACAACATATTTTTTTTTACATTTTAAGTATTACTATCCCTTGAAGGGAGCCTGCCCATTCTTTACCTCAGCATCCCACATCCTATAATAGTGCAACTCTGTATCCACCAGGCAGTGATTTGGGGCTTCTATGAGGGAGCTCTCTGCAGTTTGCAATCCCCTAATCTATACCTCGGGCAGAAGATATATGTGTAATACAGTTTTCTTCATAGCTATATCATCATCGGGTGCATTTTGGTGAAATGCTGAATGGAGGCCCTCAAATATAGGAATATGTTTAACTTTTGTGAATGCCTACCTTAATAGTTGTGAGAATAGAAGCCACTTTGATTTACTGTGCACCATGCACAACCTCTCTCTGATCACAGGATTAAAGTGACTCCTTACTGAAAATATGGGACCTCTGGAAACTCAAGGAGTGGTCCCCTGAAAATGGAGGTTCTTGGCAAATACTGGGTCATCCTATCCATGTAAATGCCCCTGATGATTATTACTGCTGAAAAATGGCGCGATGCAGGAAATGTGCACAATTGCTATTTCCCATGTGAAAACCACTAGGGAATAGGTTTGCGCATGATTTTGTTGAATTGCGCATGAAAAAATTGAGATTAGTGAACGGCTGCGTATATTTTTTTTTTGTGGGCGTGGCTAAGATTAACGAGTCTGTGTGAGTGGAATAGCGAATGCGCCTAATGCAAGAACCGCTATTGCAAATGAATTTATATGTCTGTGTACTGTTATCGTAAAATGGAATTTTTTATGCGCTATTCAAGAAGCATTCGGTATTTAGCTTCCTGGATTAAAACATTTGCTAAATCTATCTGTTCACAAAAATGCCTTTATCCAATGCGAACGTTTCTTGCATCGCGCCAAAAGTCCTATATATTGACACTGGGAAGCTAAGCAGAATTGGAGTCATTTGGGAATCAACCAGCTGCACTATGGGGAGAATTACTTAAATTTCCGTCTGTACATCAGCCTCTGAGTGTGTACATTGTACTCTGATAATGCATTGCTTGCTTTATATGATGCAAATAAGGATGATATCCACAAAGCCAAAGAACAATTCTGAGGCAAAAAATTGTTCTTTTTCATTTAACCCTTTGAGTGCCAGAGGGGTACCCAATACATTGCGAAGACAAATGACCCTTATGATACATTCATGTCTATTGAAACTATTTTTGGTTGCAAGAAGGTGTGAAGGTTATCTAAAATAAAGATAATTTCATACAGGAAAATACCATGCAAAATTATACAGATAGATATATGTGACTGATGTATAAAGGACACCTAAACAGTATAGTAGAAGTTATAGTAGTTAAGTCAATCTGTTAAATAAAGAATCACTTATTCCTGGGCATAATACCCCTTTAAAATGATACCACATGTCTTTATATTCAGAACTAGTAACAGCTCGTGTACACGGGCCACAGTGCCAGACAGCAATGGCCGTAGTGCAGTAATGCATAGTAGACACTGTCCGTATAGCGGCTGATAACGGAGCGGGGCATTCTGAATTCAGACCATAGTCTGACTACAGTCTGAATTCGGAGCACCCTGCTCCGTTATCAGCTGCAGCGCTGGTAGTCTGTACTGCGCATAGTTGCAGTGTGTGCAGCCATCTGTACTGCACATGACAGCTTCTGACAAACATACATTAGCGAATTATTATATAGGATGATGCTCACTACACTGCCAAATCACTTAATGTATCTATACAGTGTTAATGAAGTACACTTCTATATAAAATGATGCCATGATGTATCACAGTGAAATTGTATCACTAAAACTCTGAAATTCATAGGCCTCTATCCTATTCTTTCATATAACTCTTACATGGCTGTATATGGTTGGCTATAGTTGGCAATACTTTCATAATGCACCATATTTAGAAAGCTAAATATATGCAATTCTGGGACAACCCAAGTGCACTATAGGGGATAAGTACAAATTCTCAAAATTCCCATTGATTTAACTTGGCTTTTAACCCACTGGATATCAGAAAGTTAATCTACACCTTGCTTCACAATATAGTGGGATGTTTCTTCCATGCAAGTGATTACTTCCCTATTTAAAACAATTATAATTGTTTTTTCTCCCCTGGTACAATTGGTTTGCTCCAGAGCTCAATCTCTTCTAGCTTCCTTAATTCAGGACCGGGTTTATAGATATCCTTAAACATACGATTTTCCTAGCTATAGAAGTTTTTTCTTTAAATGTTCTGAGGCAACTCATGCTATAGTAGAATATAAATTCATAATTGTAATAAAGGGAGTAGTCATGAGCATGGAACCTGGTTAATAGTCAAGGTGTAAACTTGTTAATCTTACATTTAAGTGTGGGGATTAACTGTTCCATAATGTCATAACTCCAGGGTCAGATGGGCCCATGATTCATTGAGTTCAAGAGCTGGATATATTTTCATTTCAATGTGTGTATTTTCAGCAGGAACGATTAACTTTACCCTAGGAATAAGTGGTTTATAATTTGTTTTATAGAAGGATTTAAGTAGGTAGGTGTATTTTACATAGTTCTATGTTGTTGTTTTTGTATAATAACAATAGTATGTTTAATCTTACATGAGCCACTAACTTATAAACATAATTTTTCGGCACTGTAAGTCCCTGCCACATCAAGCTTACAGTCTATGTTTTGGTGCCTGTGAAATAAGGATAAAAGTTACTTGCCTATGGTCAATGAAAATTGAACCAGACTTTCTCTACTGCACAGCCAATGTCTTGGCTTCAGTCAGACTCTTAACCAATGGAATTACTCCTTCCCTTATTATCTTTATATTTTCCTGTACATAGTTATTGTTAACAAAGTCAGCTTGTAGATCAGACCTCCTCTTAAAAACAAACAAACCAAAAAAAACTGAATGACTAATATTAAATGGAAACAACAAAAAGTAGACTAAAAATGATACTAATACATATATAATATACCTGACTACTGTTTGAAGGGCATCTACCTAGAAAGAGTCTCATATTCTTAAACTATAGTTTCCCTTTAATAGTGAAAAATGTGCTTGTCATATCCTCAGATATCTTTCTAAAAGATAATTTTGAAAGTACAAAGAAATATGTATGCATCCTAGACACAAGGAAAATAGAATCAGTCAAGACACTGGTTTTATGATTCGCAATGGTTTAGTAGTAAAGGTGTCAAATCTTTAGGCTTACACTTAAGTGAGTGGAGAAAATATTGTCATTGTGGTATGACTTGACAGTTCCACTGTTAACCTGGCTCCACAATGATCATGACATAACTTTCTCAGTCTATTGCATGCTACTGTCACCTCCTTTTTAACAAAGCTAAACATATTTATATATTCTGATACAACTCAGTCTGCTGTATAACATGTAGATCCTCGTGAACAAAATAAAAGTAGATGAACCAACTGCATCATAAAGCAAATGAGAATTCACTAAATTCCCTATGATTTAAAATATGGCTTTTAAGCCCTTGAATTCTAAAGAGGTTTTGAAAGCTTTCTTTCACAATGCGTTGGAGACCCCTCTAGCATTCAAGGCATTGAAAGCCTCATTTAAATAGATAAGAGACCAGTGGGTGGATGTGTATTAAGCTGGAGGGTAGGTTTGTGGGTGGAGGAAGATATCTGCTTCCTAGTGGTGAGAAGCATACACAGTTCTTGGGGAGGGGGGGTTCTGCAGAGGGAGAGTACTGTGGAGGAAATGGGATCGATAATCTTGGTGAAACTTGGGGAGGGCAGGGAGAAACCTTGGGGTCACTAAGCGGTGATAAAGAGGTGATCAAGTGAAGATGACTTCTCCAGTTTATCACTTCTTTTCTCCAATTCCTATGTTATTCTATGGAGCCTATGCACTAAGAGTTCTTCAACTTTGGAGAGCTTAGGGAATAGGCTCCATAGAATAACATAGGAACTGGAGAAGTTATATCACTGGAGAAGTCAACTCCACTTTATCACCTCTTTATCACCACTTAGTGGGTCTCCACTGTGGTTGAGAGGGGGAAAGAGATACCTGGCTGGGATAAAGTTACAAACCAGAATGTAGAGGAACATGGTAGAGACCTTTTTGCACATTGTGTTTGGGGGTGTATGTGGGTGGAAAAAAGAGGGATATACCTTATTGCTGTTCCTCTATGAAAGGCTATTACGTAGGTAAGTCCTTTTCACTCAGTAATTATTCAGATATATGTTTCATGATTTACTACTGCATAGATAAGAGCTTCTGTTACCCACAGTAGTTATATAGATACTAGCAACAGAAGCACTGCTTTGCCTGTGTGGTTTAACACTTTGAGGGGTAGAGGGGAATGTATCTTATTCATTATCAATGAGTTGGGTAACCTGGTACTTAAAGGTTTAAGTGCTTGAGTGGCAAACACATATCCAATGCATTGCAAGGTTTAACCCTTAAAGTGGCAAAGAGGTATGCAATGCATTGATGTTGGTAATAACTGTTGCACTCATTGGTGCAACCATATTACTGCCAAAGAGTTATGTAATGAATTGCAATATGTGTGATACCTCTATGACACTGAAAGAGTTAAACAATCAATCATGTGTGGGAACCCCGAGCTAAAAAGGGTGGAAAAGAAGTATTCAATGCATTGGATGGCTGTGGGGTACTGAAGGGGTTAACAGTTTGGCATTTTAATCGTAAAGAGATATATAATGCATTTGATAGCCCTGTAGCAAACAAAATGTTAACCCTCTGAGTGACAAATCAGTATCCAGTGGATCTGATAGGGCTGTGGCATTGAAAATGTTATGTATTTGACTGTCCTTTCAGTATCAGATGCATTGAAAACTGTTTGGCACTGACAAGGCAGTCAAAGGGTTAAAGTGATACAGAGCTATCCAATGCAGGGGATATTGCTTTGGCAGTGATAGGTTTAACACTTTCACTGCCAAATATATTTTAATGCATTGGACAGCTGTCTGGCACTGAAAGGGTTAAACCATAAAACAAACACACAAATGGAGATGCACACAGTGTACTGCTCAGAGAGTTAGCGGAGATGATGTCAGGTGGTTGCTAGGCAACATTGTGAACAGACATACACACAGGCACAGAGACACCTACACCCTCAGGGCTGCAGCCTGTATTAACTCTTTGAGTGCCTGAAGGGTATCCAACAAACAATGCATTGGATACCCCTCTAGCACTCAAATGGTTAAAAATCCTCCAGCTCTTGTTTATTTTGTGGTACTTCTCTTTCCTTGCTTTCTTTGCACTTCTTGCACTTATTTCAGTGTTGGGAAGCAACTGTAACCAGCACCACTGTGTGCACATCCTGACAATTAAGCAGGAGCCAGTCTGTGACAGTAGGCAGCCATAATCACAGGATAGGGACGGCAACTACCTAGACCTGACCAAAAATCACTCCTGTGAATCCTAGTGCTCTGAGTAAAATGGAGTGTGCAAGTATCCTGCCACCTTCAAAGGATTCATTAACCCTTTGAGTGCCAGAGAGGTAACTAGGACATTGCAGCGCACTCAAAGGGTCAATGTATAGTGAACAGTTCAGTTTATGAGCTCATGCATGCTCAAATATCCCTCGGAGCTACCTAGCTATGGCGTAGACGGGATGTGGGCTAGAGAGCTTTAGGTAGTTGGAGTTGTCTGTGAGCACTCTGGTTATTAGGGGCGGGGTTTCATGGGTTATTTATATAGGCTAACCCTTCTGGTTTTCCTCAGCCTGTTGAACTTTGTAGTTAAGTGGTTCCCACCTTCCCTCCCTAAGGTTTAGTTTTTAAGCCTGTATTGATAGTGGGTATAATTAAAAAAAAACAAAAAGAAAAAACTAATAAATATATATGTTGAGTGCATTTTACGTAGATAGTATTTGGGTTAATAGTTGTCACAGCTTTGGCGGGGGCCCTTAGCACTGTCACATTCGTATGGAACGTCTGACTTCTCTATGGGCACGTGGGCCCTGGGAGGTGGTGAAGGGCAACTGGATATAAAACCCCACTGTGCTGAATAGTGAGGTGGCTGGCGGGAGGCACTTGAGGATAAAAATGGCAGTGTGGTGTTGAGGTTCCTCCTTCCCTGGGGTTTTCTGTTATAAGATGTTGTTGGTATGTAATGTTTTACCACTGGATGTGTATTTATCTCTAATGTTGTTAATGCAACAAAAAATATTTTTAAGTTATATGTTCACTTCTATAAAATATGCTGTGGCCATTTCTCCATGTCATGCATGTATGTCTGGCTATTTAGGGGTATGTTGGGGTGAAGGTTTTGTTATAGTATCATGCCCACGTCATGTGATTAATGGGAGCACAGGAACAGCAGATAGTGTGTGGGGAACAAAACAGTGGACTGGGAGGAGAACATCTGAGAAGACTGAGTGAGGAACGTGTGAGGGAACTGACAGAGTGAGGTACGGGGTGAGAGGGCTGAATGAGGACAAAGTGGAAGCGGAGGCTAAGGTAAGTAGTAGTGTGGTGTGTGTTGCTGGGTGAGGGTGCAGTATGATTCAGAAAATTTCTTGTGTGTGTCATGCGAAAATCTGGGCCTGCTTTGTTCCACTGTCTAGCTGCCAGGAGGTGGGTCTTGGTGTGAGCTATAGTTGGGAGTTTGGAACTCCACTCCCTGGGGTACAGAGAGCAAATAATGGGGGCACACAAGTAGCTGCTCTGCGACAGAGCATACATCAGTCAGGAGTATAAGGACATGGTCCTGTTAGAGAGGACTGACACCAGCTGTGGGAACCATGAGTGTACTTACAAAACATATTCGGAGGCTCCCGGAAACTCTTACATAATGGGGATGTGTACACTCCCAGAGTACCCACATGTTCCTTTTCCTCCCATTGTGATCTGTGGTGGTATGGGGAGGAAGTAAGTATGGGTGAAAGAGTGGCTGGGAGGGTGGCAAGAGGTAACGGATGGATGCATGAGTGCAGGAAGGGCAAGAAGTGAATGCTGGATAGTGCCATTGTGGTCTGCTGAAGTGTTGCTTACTGTAGGAGGCTCACACACACACACACAATGTTCTTAAAACACAATACTTTAACTGTGCTAATGAGATTTACGTGCACAGACATAGGAACTGAGCTTTTCTGAGGCAGTGTGTGGCTTGCTGGACCGGTGAGAGTTGGCCATGTTGGTTTTTTGCAACAGGTAATAGCGAAGGCAGTGAAACCTCTGTGCAAAGATTTTGAAAGGAGTCATAATCATGCCTCCCATGTAAATACTGGCGAGGCAGTATGGAGGAAATATGAATATCTCCTCCTTACTGCTGCCCCTGGGTGTGTTTATCCACCATGGGTTGTGCATGGCAGAAGCAGAAGAGGAGAATTCTATCATATTGCCAAATTTCCCCTTTCATTAATACAGATACCTGACTGCTAAATGATTTACTCCTGTTTATTTAAGCTCTTCTTTTACACTCAGTAATTATATAGATATTCCCAACTGTTATAAGTTCTTCTGTTACACACACAGTGGCCAAACAATTAAGGGTCACATGGGTCACACGGCTACCCCCCCCCCTCCATATGGCAACACGGACCTCTAGCTGCTCAGCTCTTCCTCATCGGAACTCTAGTAATGCAGAGCGCTGGGAGATTACATCATCTCCCAGCGCTCAGCATTACTGGAGAGAGGTCCGCGCGGAAGCTCCAGGCCTCAATAGAGGTCTGTGCTGAAGGAAGCACAGACCTCTCTTGCATGCCACTGGACCACCAGGGAGGTAGGAAATGGACACTGGAGGCAATGTGAAAATGTGGAGAGTTGGGAGAAATGTGGAGAGTTGGGGGGCAATGTGAAGAGGAGGACATTGGGGATAATATGGAGAGTTGGGGGCAGTGTGAAGAGGTGGAGAGTTGGGGGCAATATGGAGAGGAGGACATTGAGCATTGGGGTCAATGTAGAGATACCCAATGGGGGCAATGTGGTTGGGGGGGCCCATGGTAATTTTTGCACCAGGGCCCCGTGACTTCTAGTTACACCTCTGTACACACAGTAATTATATAGATATACCTGACTGTTATAAGTAGAACTCCTGCCTATGTAAGATTCTTCTGTTATACACAATATGTATATTAATACATCTGAATGCTGTATGAAGGGCTCCTATCTAGGTAAGTTCTTCTGTTACACAGAATAATTATATACAGTAACAGTCAAACAATTGTTGGAAAATAGTTTTTTTTTCATAATCAACAATGTTTTACATTGATAACTTTATTAAAATATTTGAAAATGAATGCATGTTACTTTGTACAAAAAAACCATAACGAATATCAAAGCAATGTTAAAGAGATAGTAATACTTCGTTTTAACTTTATTTTATTTTGTAGGCATTTAAAAAACATGAAGAATGATATAAGTCTTATCTCTCAAACCTTTATGGTTTGTGAGATATTCACAAGCAAACTTCCCCTCCCCGCCCCTTTTACCTAGTGTAAGCCATCTCTTCTCAGATGTGAGTCTGGTTGTATGACAGGACAGATAACAGAAGGGGACAATTTTCTTTGTATTAAAACAATGAAAGCCCTTCCCCCCTTGACAAGTTTTTCAGCTTTTTTTCCTTATCTTAATTGAAGATTGTCCCTCTCTGCAGTCTACCTGGGCATCTCCCTTCTGATCTGGTTGAACAGGGGGGGGATACTTTGTTTGTGAATATCTCTTAAACCATAAAGGTTTCAGAGATAAGACTTATATCGTTCTTCATGTTTTTTTAATGCCTACAAAATAAAATAAAGTTAAAATGAAGTATTACTATCCCTTTAACCTTTTGAGTGCCTGAGAGGTATCCTGCAATACCTCTCTGACACTCAAAGGATTAACAATTGTATCTAAAGCTTAGATTCCTCAAAATAGCCACCCTTTGTTTTAATAACAGCCTCACAAACATGAGGCTTTGTTTGGTTAACCAGTTTGGACAGCAAATCATCCAACATCTTTTCACCTCTTCCACAAAATTTCCCAGAGCTGTAGCATACTTGTGTGCTTTAGTTTGACTCCTCTGTCCACATCATCCCATACATGTTCTATGGGATTGAGGTCTGGAAAGCTGTCCTTCACTTTCCGTCTTCACCACAGAGGTCTTGTTCAATGTTTAGGTGCATTCCAGGTCAATATCTTGCTGAAGAATTAAGGACTGTCCAAATAGCCATAATCTTGATGGTGTGACATGTCTCTTAAATATGTTATGATAGCCATGCTGGGGAGGGTTGCCATGGATTTGGTAAAGATCGCCAACTCTGTCACCAGCAAATCAATCCCAAATTGTGACACTGCCTCCTCCATACATGCAGAACTCATGTGCTCACCTTCTCTTTGTCTGACAAATCCATTGGTTGCTAGACCCAAATATTTCATGTTTTGGTCCACAAGACATATTTCCACTCATCAAACATACAGTTTATGTGTTCTTTAGTCCAGACAATTCTCCTCTTATTTTGCACCCCTAACAATTGTTTATTTGCAGCAGTCCTTTCAGTTAGGCCATGTTTATACAATCTCCTCTGATCAGTTGATGTTTCATTAGCTATATGTGTAATAATATTTAGCTGAGTTTGTATTTCAGGACAGAATTTGCCAGTTTCACAGACTTGATACCCCAATTAATTTGTGCTCTGATTATGAGGACATCTTTGGCCTGCCTGATTTAGCTTGGTCCTCTGGAAAGCCAGTTTATTCACATAATATGGTCTTAGCCATAGCACTTGCAGACACTTGCAAAGTTCTTGTTATATGTCTTAAAGAATTAACTTTATTTCCTTAAGTAATTTTCTTTGCTTAACTGTATATATTTTGCTCCCTTACATTCAAGAATAACATGTGACTATGCTACCTCTATGGACCCTCACACTTTTAATACTTAGGTCATTGTTCTAACACCATGTTACCACTGATGGAACTGATTGCCACTGGTACACTGGGAATATTTCTTTGCATTGGACTAGCATTATTTAACTCTATTTAAAAACTCATCTTTAGAGAGAACTCACAATGTTTTCATTTAGAAATGTCCCAGAAAGTAATCTTGTAATAACTAGTCAACTAAGAGAAATTAAATGTAAACATACCATAAAACATCTTGGGGTGGACCCCCCTTCCCCCACCTGTTACAATGATTGGATGTTTCACTGCACTAGCTTTCTCATTAACACAGTCATTTTATAAAACGTTATACACCCTGAGCATGAGCTGTGAATCATTGTGTCATATGTGACATTTCATATTGGTGAAAGTTGCATGCTCTAGCTTCCCCCAAGAATGTATTAATGTACCTATAAATTTGTATTATGTGTGTTAATGGATTTTCAACGGTATCACACAAATCTTACAGATTACTGCATTTTTCCTAGAATTGTGTCTCTACTGTATGTATTGAGAGAATGGGATTTTAGGAAAATATTGCTACACTAGAAGAGCCCTTTAGACCAAATAATTAAACAGATTTTGAGAAAATCTGTGTGCTGAGCAAGGTAAAAGCCGTGATGGGGGGAGGTTACTTATATAGCCTTTGTGTTTACCAATCATTAATAGTTATTTGTTTTTATCTGTGGTTAATCATTACACACTGCTATCACAATGGTTTATATACCATTATAGATTAGGCAACATTATTATCCATCCAAGTGACATTATAGTAATGACGTATAAGTGATAGATGTAAAAAAAAACATTGCATTCTCAGTAACAGTTCCTGGTATGTTTGACACAATTTACATTGCAAATTATATGTTATTTGCATATAACACATATAGTGTATATTCTAATAGTCTGTGAATGATGTATATTAGAGTCAACTCATTGTATGCTCATTAGTTAAACTTCTATATAAAAATGTGCTTCTCATTAGCAACATGCCAGTGTTAAACCTAAATATCTCCGGAATGGGGTAAGTAGTTTTTCTTTTTATTGTTTTATTTACAAATGTGTGAAATGTACCCCATAAGCATACCTGGGAACTCTCAGGGTTTGACCCTGAGACTCAGGGTTTTGACCCAGATCTCAGGGTCTCAGGGTCAAGGGCCAAATTCTCAGGGTGAGAGAGGTCCGTGTCACCTACTATATGAATTTTCCCAATTAAATGTTTCCTTAGCCTCTAAACTGATGTCATTAGTGCCAGGAAGACAGTGGGAGATGTCCGTGTGTTCAGGCAGTGAGTTATCCAAACTGTAGCATATTAAAGGTGCCTCGCACACGGACTGGAGCACCTCTGTGTTAGAGCAAGCAGGCACATATAGCATAAAATCTACATTATGGGAAGATTTAAGGGTTAATATTTCAAAGATCTCAGGGTCAGCTCATCTTGAAAGTTCCCAGGTATGCCCATAAGATATATCTATGTGTGAAATCTGATGTAAAACTGAATCCAAATCTTACTTAGGAAACTTCAATTTCTATTCTTGACTAGAAAGTATAATGTTGACTTTATTTTTTTTTGCTCTATATTCCCACTTTTTTAAATTTTTTGTTCTATCAGTTTATTTTGACTAGGCAAGTACACTTCATAGGATTGCTCTATCAAAATAAATATTTTGTTCCATTGAGTATGTTTAGGAAATATGCAATTTTTTTTTTATCTAATCTTTTGTTTGATCGAGCAAGAGTGACATTTTCTTTTTTTCTAATCTGTTATTCAACTGAGTGCAATCAGTGGAAATTCTCAGCAGGAAAAGCCCTCTAACTTATAAAAAGGTTTACTGCTCCTTTAATTATTAAGTTTAATCTAAATATTAAAATTACAAATGTACCCCAAAATGCATCTGTATCATTTTATTAGTGCAAATTGTATACGCATGCAGAAAAACTTAATTCAATAATATGAATTCTGAACTGCACTATATGAGAAAAATATATAATTCTGGTAAAATTAAATTGGGCTTTTCACTAATTCAATGCTAGAGAGGGCCATCATTTTTATTTATCCCCTATGGTGCTTTTTACCTCCAGAATCACTCTACTTTATATCTGTACATCAGCCAATGAATGTCTATATTTTCCCCCAAGAAGATAGCAGTAAAAAAAAACAGCTTCTTTGATAAATGGTCATTCAGTATTGTATATTCCTCCCATAGACAGTGCCAGAGAAGTATTCAGTGTATTGAGTTGCAAAGCATTTGATGCATCTCTGCCATTTCAGTAGTTAATCACTGAATCCACTACTGCACTATTCACTAGCTTGTTAGCTGACGTATTATTTTCAGAAAGTGAGTGTTTCTTGCATGTCGTGTAATCTGGTTTGATCGAAAGCCTGTTAGACCTAAATGTTGCACCACATCAGTGTTTCCACAATGAGGTACTTTTCCAAGTTTAACAGTGGTGTGGGTTTCTGGGACTGAGATCATATGAGCTAGCTCCCAGCCTCTTGCACCTGTGTTCCAGTAAATGTTTCTGAAATTCTGTTAGATAATTATGAGTCTAGGTTACTCATTAGGGAATATCATACCAGTAGTGGTATTATAATGCGTCTTGAAAATTGTTCATACAGCAATAGGAGCTGAAAATTCTACATTAGGTAGGTTGTTTTTTTAATATGTTAAATATATGTTTTGTTATATTAATGCACTGGGGAATTGTAGAAAGAAACTGTGCCCTAACCGAGCTGCTCCGCAATGTATTTAAAGGGTAAAGTTACTAACAAAGCCTGAATTCAATTTATTTAATGAATGTTTTTTAATATTACATGTTTTGCTCATGCTCAGGTTCATGCTTAACCCCTTAAGGACCACGTGATGTGCTATGACTGTCACTCAGTTTATACACTTGAGGACCAGTGACAGTCATAGCATGTCATGTACTTTTTGCTTACAGTGCTCCTGTGGGGTTTGAAATTGACCTCTCCAAGACTGGAATGATCTCTCGCAGGCCCCAACTCTGTGTGACGGTACACACAACAGGTCACCGGTACGGGAGCACCGCCAAGGGTCAAAATTGTTCTTAATGGAAGATAACTTCCCTGGACCACTGTCCGTAAGAGGTTGAAATGTACTAACTCCTTGAATACTATGGGGGTCCCCAATGCATTGTTTCTTAGTGTCATGGAGATTTCTCTTCCTCTTCCTGTACAGAAAATTGTTAAGAATATTCTGAAAACGAACACACAATAACGGTAAATAAAACATAACTTGATCAGATACTCTAGAATAACTTTCATTATTAAAGGCTTTTAAAAAGTGGGGTGAGGATAACATCATGGAACTTTCATAGTTAAAGCAGTATCTTTGTTGGTGTTATTACTGGTGGCATTCAAGATAAGATGTGCCTATTTGCAGATGACACAAAAATCTTCAGCAAGGCTGACGTGTGAGGATTCAGGAAAACTAGAGGGAAGGACAAGAGTATGGGATATAAAGTCTAATGCAGAAAAGTGCAAAATTATGCATTTACCACACAGAAACCCACAGACAGTAAAGGAACTTGTGAGTAATTATTTCAGATGATTTGAGGGTAAGAAAGAAATGCAGTAAAGTAGTGGTAAAAGCTAAACGGGGCTTTTGGTTGAATAGGAAAAACCATTAGCAGCAGTTTCCCACTGCAGAAAGGATCCGTAGATAACCAGTCTGACTGAATCTGCAGTGAGTGATGTCTTGTCTGCTGTTGTCTGTCTGAAAATAATGTATGATGTATGCCTCTGTTTAGTATCTTTCAAGGTCACTCTCATTGTAATGGTGCCAGTAAAACAAGGGACTGGATTCTATTACAGGTGCTAATTTTATCACTGCTTTTATCTCCATGTTTCCCTATAGACTTCAATAGGAAAAAATTGATAAAACGGGTGGTAACATTTATCACCTGCAATAGTGCTTTTGTGAACTCTGTTCTCCATGCCAAGCAATAGGGTACTACTTCACTTTAAAATCATACATACATACACTAATAACATGTTGCTTTATTTTATTCATTAAAAAATAGAATATATATAAATTAAACCCTCCTTGACAGAATTTTATTTTGCATTTGTAATCATGAATTTGTAGATGTACCAATAAGAATAACTTTTCTTAGATACCATTACCTAGGGTGGAAAAATTCCTGTTTTCTCCCTGTGAAATGTTTGCAGATATATCTTATTTGTATCCCTCTTCTGTGTCAAGTTGGAATTCACATCTGTATTAGAAAGTTTCACCTTCCCTAATCTTTTTGTGTGTTTAAAAAATGTGTTGAGCAATACTGAACATAAGGACATTGTATTTAATCCTGCCATGCCTTTTGTCTAATACCTTATTTTTCACTAGTGTATAGAATGTAAATGTTTACATAAATGGCTTTACCAGCACTGACTAAGCAGATAAGTCACTTTATACAACAGTGTGTTTGATGTGTTCTTTGAGCTGCAAAAGGTCAAAGTATAAAAGAGTTCAAACATCCAACTAGAATCACAAACTTCCACTTGATTTTGCTTTGTGTATCCAGTGAGCAGATTTGTGCTTGAAACCCAGTATGTATGTAAGTGGTCATAAAATAGTGTCTACTTTTTTTACTCTCAGACTTCTTTCACATGGAGGATTTCCAATGGTGCAATGCTTCTTTGGTGATGTATCCCATTGTGAATGGTACAAGGCTGGGCTAGAATGCCCCAGACATGGGCAACTATCACCTTTTGTTAATGCACCAGAAATCTAGCATACTGCACAATTAGTCCTCGATTCAATTGAGGCCAGTAAAACAGTCAGTAGGGCAATATTGTTTAATGGCCAGTTGGCAAAAAGTGCTTGCGGAACAATACAATTGCCCTAAGAGCTGAAACCAAAATGAACGTTAGGCCACAGAAAAGGACTTGTGGCCAAATGTCCATTTTGGATGTTAAGTTCCAAAAATGCACACTAAGTAGAGTGTATAATGGGAACATCAAAGGAAAAGAGCTAACGATCGGTGCCTGGCACAATGTCAAGTAACGAATGATAGCTCAAACATATAGTCACCCTCCCAAACACTAAACCTACACTACCCCTACCAGTGAAGTGCAACAAAACTACCCCTAACATTAGCCAGATCTGTGTAACACTTACCTCATCTACTGTCCATCTTATCCTTCAAGATTCCTTCTTCTGTTCTCTGTAATCTTCTTTCTTATCTTCTTTGTCTTCTTTCTTATAAATTAAAATGAAATGTCAATGTAATTTAAAAAAAAAAGTTTCCCCAAGATATGTCATAATTAACCCTCTGAGTGCTGGAGGGATACCCCTCCGACACTCAAAGGGTTAAGTGCAGTGTTGTATCTCCTTTACAAATAATATCCAGCCAGTCCTTATCAAGTAAATAATATCTGTTTTGGAAAAAGTCAAAAGGCATTCCCATGTTTAAAGATAATTCCACTGTGCCACCTCTGCTGGCTCCGCTGGAGGTGGCAGCAATGTCTAGTGGCATAGACCCCCCTCCATACCTTATGCACTTTCAGCCAATAAGCTTCTGGGGGGATGACAAAACCCACTACAAGCAGATTGGCTGGGAGGTGCGTAAGCACACATCCCAGTCAATTGGTGGCTGGAATCCATTTTGAACAGAGAGTGGCCATATAAAAAGCTAGCCTCTGGTCAAAATTCCCTCACTGGGACTTGAGCAATGGCCCGGTACATATGGAGGGGGGGTGTATGTGCTATCAGACATTGTTGCCACCGCCAGTGGAATCAGTGGAGGCTGCAACGGTGGAATTTTCTTTAAACATTGGAATGCCTTTTGATTTTTTGGAAAAACAGATATTATTTATTTTACAAGGACTGGTTAGAAATTATTTGTAAAGGCGATGCAACACTGCATTTAACCCTTTAAGCTCTGGAGGGGTACTCCTCCAACACTCATTTCGTTGACATTTTATTTTATAGGAAAGAAGATTACAGAAGAAGGAAGATTGAAGGCGGACAGTGGATGATAGGTAAGTGTTACATAGATTTTGGTGTTAGGCTAGTGTTAGGGGTAGACTTGTTGCACTTTATTGTTAGGGGCAGTGTAGAGTTAGTGTTTGGGAGTGTATTGTGTGTTTGAGCTATCGGTCAGTGCTTGCCAGTGTGTTAGACATTGATTTTTAGCTCTTCTCCTTTGATGTTCCTATTCTTCACTCTACATAGATTGCGTTTGGAAACTTAACAAGCAAAATGGACGTTTGACCACAAGTCTTTTTTCTGTGGCCTAACATCCATTTTGGTTTCAGCTGGTAGGGCAATTGAATTGTTCTGTTAACACTTTTTGCTAACGGACCATTAGACAATATTTCCCTACTGTCGGTTTTACCGACCTCAGTTGAATCGAAGCCTAAATGTGTTGGAAACTGAAAACTTAAAATAATGTCTGACCCATGTGGATGCCAGTCAATAATGGGGCCGGCTGTCAGACATGCCTCGCCTTCATCTGAAGGTTGGTGGAAAGCAGGAAAAGGTGAGTGAAAGAACAAAGGCAATAGCAGAGGGCTGTTACAGTTCTGTGTCCCTTGTGAAAGCGTCCTTAACTTTTCTAAAACAAGACAACACTAAATCTAACTTAAATAAACAAGGACAATAACTCAGGGCTATATTTCAGTGTGGGTGATATTTTTTAGCACTTAAAGATTCCTATTGAAGTATTTTTGCACATTTGATGATAAAAACAGTGATACCATTATAATGGAGTCCAAATCCTCTGTTTTTGCATAATGTATGTTAGCCTTAACACATTGAATGGCAGAGAGATATGCAACATGCTTTGCAATGTGTTGAGAACCCCTCTGTCATTCATGGAGTTAAACTTTCTATTTAACGTAACCCATTAAAGGGTAACTACACCCTAATTATGAGTACTTTTTAAAATATTGTTCATACACTACCCAGCTAAAACTATTTATATATTATTTTGCTTTGTGTCTACAATATCTTGAAATGAATGCATCAGCTTTTATATCATACTTCTAGTACTCACAACAAACATTATGCTTCAGTAGTCCTGGGTCAGTTGTCTTTATCAAACTGTGATGCTAACAGTAGACTATCACAGACTTAAAAAAAAAAAAAAAAAAAAAGATGATATAGGATTTGTTATGTTGTCAAGGATGTTGTCTGTATATGAAAAAGCCTTAAGCAGAACTGGTTATAGGTCTGTATCATTTTATGTAGATTACATCTTGTTATTGTTGAATTTGAATTCAATGAGATTTTCTTCGTCATCTTATTTTCATATGTACAAACATTTAGTTTATATAGAACTATAATCCAGGAGAAAAGGTGATACCATGTTAGCCAGAAGAGTAGATGGGATCCAAAGTACTTTTGTAATTAAGGAAGAGATTATTTATACATTAACGCAGTGTGTGGCTGGTGGTGGTGGTGTTGCAGCCGGTACATTGAAACATGGTATATTGGGTGCTTCCCTGGCAATCAGGAGGTTAACAGACCATTTATCTTAGTGGCATTTTCTTATTGAATGGAGGAGGAAGAGTTCTGATAATTTTTTATTCAAACATTTGCTTGATTTGTTATTTCTTAGAAAGGGAAGTGGTTTTTGTAATTTAAATGTATGCTTGGCAGATAACTGGTTTAGTTCATGAGTAATAACTGTTTCTGTGAAACATGTTAGACAATATGCTGTCAGTGTCTGTGTTTATTTAAAGTAAAAGATAGTTTTTACTCCTCATTATTTCTCCAAAAATGTGTGCAGCCAATTTGTTGTTGGATTGTCTTGACGGGTCCTTGGAGAAACCTAAAGTTCCGGCACCACTTCAGAAATTTACTGTGGTGAGTTTATATCTTTATACACTTTTATGGACTCATGAACAGACTAATGCCACTTTACTATTTTGTGTCTACTAGCAAGGACTATCCAACATGCTGCAGTCTGATAATCCTGTCCATATTTTGTATATAAGCTGACAGTATACTTGATATTGTCATACCGTAGGCATGTCAAGAAGCATCCATCATCTGATATTGCACTGCTAAATGTCTTCACATCCAGTCTGCCCATTTCTACTAATCTAACCCTCATGACCCATGCCCACGGCCAGGCAATGGATATGGCATTGGCAACCACTGACACTTGCAATAGAGCTGTAGGATCCCTAACAATCCTATTACAGAAGAGCATAGTAAAATAAGTAGAAGAGAAAAAAGAGGAAGTGGGGAGTAGAAGGTTAAATAAAAATAAATAAATAAATAAATAAAAATAATCCAGAGATTTAAGCATATTACTTTGCATTGGTGGCAGTATGTGAGGTTTGTATATAAACTCAGTAGGTGTGACCCATGATAAGGTATTAGCATGACACATTAAGACAAATGGAATCCTACACGGTCAGACTTAGCCACCCTAAATGCTTACATTATATAAAAATCTTAGTTGATATTTATTTAAATCTAAACAGTCCTGCAATAAGCTAAGCATTTGGGACCAGTCCAAGATCCAGGAAATTCATGAGCAGAATGGTCCTGCAACAGATTAGGCAAGAGGGACCTGTCCATGAACCATGAGATTGTTGAAAAGGTGACAATGCCATTAGCAAGAGGAGGATTGTAATTGATATGTCACAATGTGTAGCTAGGCAATGGAGAAGGTAAGTACAGCCTGGGCCCAATGATCCGTTCCAGCATCACATACTCGGATACATAAATGTAAAAGAAATGGTGTACCATTAGGGACTACTGTCATGACTGTGGACAAATGCTGTGTTTGCATTATCACCCTCACCTACTGCTGCTCCTTTCCAACCAGTCACTTGGGTATGAAGGTCGTACTGCTTTCCTGAACACTTATCTCTACTCTCTGGGACCGCCAGGTACTTTTGTGACTGTTTATTATATATGTATATATTGAACGTTATTCCTGGATTTGTACATGCTCGAGTCTTAATTGCTCTAACTATTTCATATTCAGTAAATGTAGTATATCTAGATTTTGCAAAGGCATTTTATTCAGTGTCACACAGGAGACGGATGTATACAATAAGGAATTTGGGGCTAGGGGCTAACCTTTGCAACTGGAAAGAAAACTGGTTGAAGGATAGGGATAAGGATAGTTTGTTGTTGTAAACTGAAAACGCTTCAATACAGTTAAAGTTAGAGTGGAGAACCTCAGGGTTTAGTACTTGGTCCACTACTTTTTATTGTTTATTATTGACCTGGAAATAGATATAGAAAACTACATTTCAATATTTGCAGATTACACTAAATTATGCAGGGTAATTAATTCAGAACATGATGTTTATTCTCTACAGAGGGATTTATATAACAATTGCAGATTAGGCAAACAAATGGAATATGAAGTTGTCAGCATGTGGTGGCTGCTCAAGCGACCACATCCTTACCTCTATACTGCTCATGGCTCAGCTGCGTTCTGTCCCCCACGTGGCTCTAGCCGTGTTCCATTCTTCTTGAGGCTCCAGCCACTTCTGGGCTGGGCAGGCAGCAGCGGGTGACGTCATGTCAGGCACACGTCCATGCTCCATTTAAAGGAGTCACACCAATTTGGTGCTCCTCCTTTTCCTTTGGGGCAGGCCTTTATAAACTGCATGGACACAAGGCTCATTCACCCTTTCGCTAGTGTCCAGTGCAGTTCAGTTGTTGTTTTGTGCTCAGTGTATGACCGGGTTTGTCTGACTACCTGTTCTGGTGCTGACCCGTGGCTCTGTCTGACAACCTGTTCCATGTATGATCCTGGCTTGTCCGAGAACCAACCTGGTGCAGACCTGCGGCTCTGGCTGACTACCTGTTCCGTGTATGATCTCTGGCTTGTCCGACTAACCGTTCTGGTGCTGACCTTTGGCTCTGTCTGACTACCTGCTCCGTGCATGATCCTGGTTTAGTCTGAAAACCAATCTGGGGCAGACCTGCGGCTCTGGCTGAGTACCCATTGCGTACATTGACCCTTGGCTTGTCTAACCATCCTAGCTGGTGCTGACCTGTGGCTCTGTCTGACTAACCTCTGTGTAGCCCTCCTTGTAGTTTGAGATCCAATCTGGTGAGGACCTGGGGCTCTGGTAGACTCTAGCATTACTGACTGCAGGCGTGGGTCAGTAGTCGCTCTGGTTGCCTTCCTTTGTCTGAGACTGCCTTTCCATTACTGACTATAGGCGTGAGTCAGTAGTCTCCCTTGCTGCCTTCCTTTGTTTGACGGCCTTCATTATCGGACTGCAGGCAAGCAAGGCTTGCTTCCTTGATCACCCTCTGCTCCTTCCTCGCACTTGCTGTGATTTTGTTGTGATTACACTTCTAATAAAAGGTTATTAAAGTACCATCTGACTTCTGTTTTGCTTGTACCATGACAGAAGTTTTATGTGTGAAATGTAAAGTTATGCATTGGGGAAGAAAAAATCCCAGTACTACTTATGAACTTATGAACTTAATTGGAGACTTGTTGCTAGAGAAAGACCTGAGAATACTTGGAAAAATTAAACTTTTAAATGGTGGCCAGTTTCAAATAGCAGTAGCAAAAGCAAAAAGCATTGAAGCAAGAGAGGATAAAATACATTTTCCAGAGTACAAATTGTTGGTAAGATCTCACCTCAAATATGCAGTACAGTTTTGGGTACCAGTTCTGAAAAAGGATATTCTAGAACTGGAGAGAGAGTACAACAAAGGGTAACAAAATGAATCAAGGTAATGGAGGATTTGACATATGAAGAATGTCTGGATAAACTTGGTTTATTTACTCTAGAGAAAAGATGACTAAGAGGAGATCTTGTTACAATGTATATGTGAGGTTAATGAAATGAACTCTCTGGTGAACTTTTTATTTCAAGACCTGATCAAATAACTAGGGGCCACATCTTAGAGATTAGAGAAAAGGAAGTATCATCTTCAGCAGAGGAAGGTTTTTTTTTACAGTAAGGTATGTTAAATTGTGGAATTATTTTCCCAAGGATGTGGTAATGGCAGATACAATGGATATATTTAAGACTAGATGCATTTCTTTCAAGACGGAACTTAGAGGGTTATACTGTGTATTAGTGGGTAAAAAGGAAGTTCTGGTAAATAGACTAATACTCATACTAATACTCATTTGGTGACAGGAAGGTTAATATAATTTTCATTTTTCTGGGTCATGAGGCAAAGGTTGAACTTGAGTCTTTTTTCAACCTAATTTACTGTTACTCTGTTACTATGTATATAAGTGGGGAGGGGGGAGAGAGGTTATGAAATGGAGGTGTTAGTTCTCCTTTAATATTAAGTCTCTTCATAGCATGATGAATTCCACTGTGTCAGTAGTAGATTAAACTCTGCAGTAGTTTTGCAGCCAAGACAAGGCCACACACAGCTGGACCATACTTGCTGTTATCCACCAACTGTTTTGAATACTAAATACCTAATCCAGCCAAAAAATGAATGTCTTTTCCCACAGCTGAAGCTATGGATGTTGCAACATAATAACATGTAGGCTGTATTTTATACTAGAACAATAGGACATGTTCTAAAACTGGAAGGTGAGAAAATAAAAAGAAATCTAAAAATGTAAAACAAATATACTTTATGGAATGGGTGATAAATAAATTGAATAGCCTCCCAGCAGAGGTGATTGATGCTATACCAGTAAATGAATTTAAGAGCTTTTGGGTAGACATATGGATATTCTAAGAATAAAATAAGTCTGAGCTGACTAGATAGGAAAATTGGCAGATTAGAATGGCCAATTGGTTCTTGTCTGCTGCCAGATTCAATGTTTCTACATTATAAAGGATAACGCTTTTAGAGTTGCTTGTAAATGAGTGTGCACTTAAAAAGTATCAAGAAAACAAAATTCAAAACAGCTTAGCAACATAAATTTATAGTACATAAGTCTTTAAAAAACACAGTTCAGTGAAATAATTCCAGTCTATATTATGACATTTATGTTTACAGCATTTGCATCAGAAGTTTGTATTACATGTTATCAGGATTATATATACAGTAACCCATGCAGTGCTAGTGTGGGTGTCCAGCACTTTGATTCACAATGGGGTTAACTTCTCCAGTGATATCACTTCTTAACCCTTTAAGGACCATAGGCTGTGCAACATGTCTCTTTGCAGTGCATTAAGCAACCATCTCATTGTTAACCCTTTGAGTGCCACAAAGGGTTAAGTAGGCTCATGCACTTTGTCTGCAACAATTTGAAATGCATTTCAAGCAACTGTCATGTCCACTTCCAGGATTGATTAAATATGTTATCAACTGAACAAAGTTACAAGCAAATCGTATGTGGTCTATGCTTCACTATCAAAATGTCGCCCACTATTGGGCGACAAAGAAAATAGCGCATTAAACATGTCTCCTGCAATGAAATCTCGCCTACATCAAAAGGGTGATATTCTGATATTGTGGGCTTAAAGAGTCGCACATTTTACTAGTTAACATTGAAAATTTTAACTTCATGTTGTACACTCTGCTCTGCTCTGCATTTCATCTTGCAGCTCTTACACACATCGTGTATAGGATCCACACATCCAACCACTGCTAGTGCCTACACCCATGTATGTTAACCCTTTGAGAGCGAGAGGACTACACTTGCTCCGGAACCACTCTCATGCTCAAAGGGTTAACATACATGGATGTAAGCACTAGCAGTGGTTCGATGTGTGATTCTGACATGCACTGTGTGTAAGCGCTGCAAGTTGAAATGCACAGAGCGCACAGAGTGTGTAACGTGTAGGTTAAAATTTTCAATGTTAACTATTAAAATGTGCAACGCTTTAAGCCCACAGTATTAGAATCTCACACTTTTGATGCAGGCAAGATTCTGATATTGCCCTTTTCATTGCGGCGACATGCTTAATGCGCTGTTTTCTTTATTTGAACATTGCAACAATGTATGATTTTTTCCCTATTGATTTTTTATAAAAGTCAGATGATCTAAGTAAAAATCTTTGTTGAAAAAAATCTGTTTATCTCCTGCACAGTTTGTGAATATATGGTAAGTATTCATTTTGAATTTTCAGCTTCCAGATAAAGTATAGGAAATCATTACTCGTTGAAATGCAGCTGCTTGGAGTCATGTCAAGACATGTCTCATAGGAATGGATCTTTTGGTCCAGTATTAAAAAGTTGGTTTTATATTGCAAAATTATAAATTATGTTGTCATCTTAAATGAGTAGCATATTATACCAAAAACAAAATGTTTTATTCAAAGTATAACCACTGGTGCTTTTCATGTTTTACACTTTTTATTTTGCTGGATAGTGGGAAATGTAACAACATTTTTTAAAATACCAAAATATACAATATATTTCTTTTGCCCTTTTCTTTATTTTTGACAATGCCATTTAAAGTTTCAATTATATTTGTGATTTTCTTCACATATATATTTGGTTAAATTAATTTACTGTTTACTGTATATTTACTGCAATTGCCTATGTTTTGATGCGAGAAACATACTAATGCATTGATGATATATAGCACATGCTCATAAATTAATGGCAAAGTTAGCACAGGTGTATGAAAATGTATGCTAACTGCTTTGCTGAATTAGGTGCCATCACTAAGCCACTCACAAAATGCTGGCCATTTTAACCATACCCACTTTTTGAAAAGCATTCACTAAAAAAGGGCACACAATTGCCAATTCGTTAAAAAACATGCACAATTCAGTAAAATGTTGGCGCTAAACATTTTTTCACCAAAAGTACATTGTAAATAGCCATTGAACACATTTCTTGCATTCCACCGTTAGAGACTTGAGTAGGAATGAGCAAAAACTTTCACCTCAAAAAACTGAAGAACTGCACTTTTTCTTTCCATGGAATTCCAGTGAACAGTGCAGTACTTCCTCTGCACACATAATGACATCCTCAACCTTGTTCCACTGTAATAGCAGCCATAGAACCACACATACTGACCTCCAGCCTTGCCTCACCATTATAAATACTGAAAAATGTACCTAATATTTTAATGGTTATAAACTATTTTCATTTTTTTGGTGAAATCTGTTAGGGACTAGGAACCAGACAGGACACAAAAATGTAAAATGCAATACACCTTTATTAATGAAACAAAAACAGAAGCATGATCTAAGAGCATAAACCAAAAGACACGCCCAGGTCAGGAACCAAGACAGGTATTCAGTCGAGCCAGAGTCAGGAAACCAGAAGTCTTCAATGTCAGGAACAAGCAAAGGGTCAGAAGCACAGAAGTCAGCGAAGTCTGGAACAAGCCAAGGGTCTGGAACACAGCAAATCACAAGGACAATGGGGCCAAGCTACTATAAATACCCTGGAATGGTTGGCTGATGACAGTCAGGTGAGTAATCAGAGAGGTCAGCTGATTCAGCCTTAGCCAGAAACTCAGAAGACAGCAGCAATGGATAGCAAAGGACTAGATTAGCTCAGGCAGCAGAATCAATAGGCAGAATGGGAGCAGCTCAGCAAAACCTAAACAAAATCTCGCTTTCAGCTATGAGAATATATAGAACTTTAAAGCTGCTAAAAGTTTCTCAACAATCTTTCTCTGTGTAAATGGCAACACATCCTCAGCTCCTGTTACACATTCAGTAAGCATTCTCCAAGGCTCTTCTTTTTTCTTTTTTGGTTTCAATTGCCAGTTTTATGCAGATGATACTCAAATCTTTCTACACCTTCACTATCACCTGAACTACAGCAGTGAGTTTCATAATGCCTTACAATCATTCCTAAATGGCTTGTTGCCAGTTAAAACTTTACATGTCTTAAACTGAGCTACTTTTCTTTCTTACTAAATCATGCTAAATACCAACTATTGAATGGTTCATTATATATCATGTGGACAAGGAAGGTAAATTGTTTAAGGGTATCTCTGTACTCTTTTCTTTCCTTTGTTAATGAATTTGTAGTAGCAATATCATTCATTATTGTTTGACCTGAGAAAGAGAGTTGATCTCTTGAAAGCGTATCTTGAAATATAAACTTTGTCCAAATAAAAAGTTATCACCAAATTCTAAAGTACTCATATCTTTGTATCACATTAATGAAATAACAAAAAACTGTCACTTTTTCTATAAAACATCACACAAATATTCTAATTTCTCTCATGTGCTACAACGGAAACCTTTATGTATACATTTATACTGTAACTCTTTGCTTATCAGCCTACCTGCTGCCAATATATGTACTCTTCAGTCTATTGAACACCTTACCTCACAATACTAAAATTATTCTGCTGACTTCAATCAGTTAGCATATTGCCTACAAAATGCTCTTTCTTTGCATCAAGATTCTTCATGTCTCTTCCCCACTTTATATATATATTTTCTATGATAATCCACCATGCACCTGCAAATAGCAGTCCCTCTATTCTCTGAACAAATCAGAAGCCTCATTTCCTCCCTAAACACTACTGCTGTGCCTTGACTAAAGACCTTCTTTCCCGCTGCTCTTTATGTCTGTAATTCCCTCCCTCTCAGCATTCACCAAGTTTCAACCCTCCACAGTTTCAAAAGCAAATTACTTGCTAAATATTACATTATACAAATACAAGCTTGATTTCTTAGGCAATATCAGAAATACCAAACTGCACATGCTCCTTTTCCTGATTGTATCTGTATGTCACTCATTCTCCACATAGATTTTAAGCTCAATAGAGCAAGAACCATCAGTCCTAATATTTGAAAGCCTACTGTACCCCCTGTCTGTATAGCTATTGTACTTACATGCATCCATTATACTGGTATGTAAAATGTAAAACACAATTGTTGGAGCTATATAAGGTGCTATATAAATAAAAATATAATACATACATTGTGGAATAGACCAAAGGTCAGGACAGGTAGGTCTAGTTAGTAATTGCTAAGCTAATTTAACATATTCCAAACAGAGTGACAAGCTTTTGTGCAGAAAAAAGGCAAATGGAAAGTCAGGCTTCTTAAAAATCAAAATGTGCTTGAAGATATGCAGGAGATGGTAAGCAGAATTTTCATAAAATGTTGCCTGGTGCATGAACTCAAATACCTGAAAGTGCAACAAGAATTGCTGAGGCAAGAGATGCCATGGGTGAGTGTAACAATAATGTATTAGTATTAATTTTATAATTTTATTGTTTTTGTAAATATAATTGTGTTTCTTTTTTTTAATTAAAAAGGAAACAGTGTGACTGGTAAAAACATGCTTTATTAATCTAAATGGGCACTTAAACAAGTAGGATGTTCTTTTCTGTGCTCTGGTAGGCTACCTAAAATCTGAGGCACATAAGATTCTCAATTAAGACCTTCACCAGTCACTATTAGATACAGGCATTAGAAATGTATCTGTGTAATCTGTTGTTGCTTCATAAAAGGGAACTGTACCCCTGCTTCAGCCACACTACTCTTCTAACTCACCATAATATGCTATAGATATTGCAGGCCATGCGGCCTCAGCATATTTGGAGTAGTCCTTCCTTTTCATCAAGTCTTCCACAAGTCTCTGCTGACCTTTGCAGGCTTTTATACCTTTGGCCTACTCATATCCCTTTATTTTTCACTATGTGTAAGCTCATTGCATGACGTTCAAAAACTGATTTGAGTGGGCAAAATAGAAATTGGGAGTCTTAAAGTATTTGAGGGTCCAGTAGGGTGGAAGAGAAGCTAATGCAATATTACAAAAAGAAAAGAGAAGAGCGCAAAAGATCTGAGAACAGCATCTGTATATATCTGGAATCTTATCTAATGTGCTTCTACTTACAGTAATATCAAATAATACTGACCCAGATATGGAATCATGAAGCAGTGTTCAGCATATATGGGGTTCTTCAGATAAAAATAATAAATTAAATCCTCTCGCAATACCATTTAACTTCATTGTAAGTGATATCCAGGGATCAGATAATATTGGCATATAAAGCCTTGAAAAGGTATGGAGTGAAAGCTGGATCCAGATGAAGGTAGCAAATGAAGAGTAACTATGTAAAATGACATTTATTGAGATACAAAGTATCTACCTACATGTTTTGTGAATCTCTGCTCACTTTGTTAGAGGGGAATCAGAGTCACAGTATGCAAATAAATACAAAAGGAACAAACCATTAAGCATTGTCGTTGGACATGAGTCTCTATTCTACCTGTCCATGAACGTTGTGTTCACTGAACCGCATTGCCTATCCATGCATCATTTCCATGTTGCTATGAAATAGGATGCTGTAAAGAAATATCACTAGAATTGATCTGGCTAAATGATCCCAACTACATGCTCAAAGACATCAAATGTTCATATCCACAATGAATAAAATGTACACAATATAAAATATATATAAATACAGTCCCCACCTTTACTAATAAAATAAATTATGTCACAGAATAGAAAGAGAAAGGAGCTATAGCATATATATCTAAAGATAGTGATATAATCCTATTTGAATTAAACAACATGCATAAAAATGGGTATAGATGCATGTGATGCAAATATAATTCTGTATCTATATAAATCCTTGGTAAGGCCTCATCTAAAGAATGGAGTTTTGTTTTACATACTAGTTCTTAAAAAATACATTATTGAACTGGAAAAATTCACAAATGTGCAACAAAACTGATAAAGGGATTGGTGGATCTGAGTTATAAAGAGAGACTAGCTAAACTGGGATTGTTTACATTAGAGAAGGGAGGTCTAAGGGGTGATAAGATTACCATTTAAAAATATATTTGAGATAAATACAAAGAACTCTCCAATTAATAATTTACTTAACCCCTTAACAACTGGTAATGCAGCTGGCAGTTAAGGACCACATTTAGGGATCCCTAAATGGTGTGCAGCCACTCAGGGACCCTTGAATTGCATGACATGCCATGACTGTCATGTGTTCTTAATTCAAGTTTACCGATGAAGGTCCTGGCATTTCATGGGTCCTTAAGGGGTTAAAGAGCTGAGCTAAGAACAATAGATCATCTATTAAGGCTAGAGGAGAAACACTTTTGACTAAAACAAAAGCAAGGATTTTTTACAGTAAGGAAAGTAAAGTTATGGAATTCTTTGCCTCTGGATGCTGTACTTTCAGGTACTGTAACTTATTTAAAAAAAATAATGAAAACCTATGTAATACAGAACAATACTGAGAATTATGTCAGTAGGCTTCAAAGCAGATAAGATGTTGATCCCGAGAAGTATCTGACTGTCATTTGGAGTCAGAAAGGAATTCTTTACCCCTTAGGGCTTAATTAGACATTTTTTTTTAACATAATCAGGATAAAAACAGGGGTGATTTGGCATGGGCTGGACTTGATGAAAGCATGTTTTTTCAGCCTCATCAACTCTGTTTATATGTTACTGTGTAGCAATCATAAAGTCCTGGCACATGCACATATATTTACAAGTAAAAAAAAGTGGTGATTCTCATTGAAATTCTGTATTTAATTAAAAGCAGCATAACACGCTTTCATAAAATCTAGAGGCAGGTGTGGTCCCCCATCCTTTGGTCCTATACCCATGATAATTTATGTCTCTTTCCTTCCAGTGGAAACACTAGTTCTGCATTACCTTATTTACATAAATGTGCTAGGTATGGACAGCTCCTCTCATGTAGAGTCCTGTAGAAACCAGCATCCCATTTGTTTGCACATTTTCTTAATACCCCTATAGTCTATTAATTGATGATGTACAAAAGCAGTGTGTGATGTATTGTGGACAATGTGTTGTACACCATTTTGTGCATTCGTTTAACCCTTTGAGTACTAGATGCAATACATTGAATATCTCCTGGAATTCAGGGCTTAAAAATGTTCTTCATGCAGTGTTTTGTTAATAATGGAATGAATGCTGCTGCATTGGGATAGCAACTCAGAAATAGGGACTGTTGGCCTGTATATACACAAAGCCATATGCATAAAAGAAGATGAGCAATTTTGGAACAAAACAACAGCACTATTGGAGAGAAATAAAAATGTCTGTTTGTTTAATCCTTTGAATGACAGAGGGGTAGCCAACACACTGATTTTTAAATGCATTGGCTACCATTTTGGCACTCGAAGGGTTAAAAGGATAATGCACTAGGTACCTCTCTGCCACTCAAAGGCTTAACCCATTCAGTGCTACAAAGCTCTCCAATGCATTGTGAAGTGACATTAAAAACACCCATTTAAATCAATGGGAACTTGCAAAATGTTTATTTATCCCAAGGTTTGGTTGTTTGTTCCAAAATTTCTCCACCAGGGTCACATAATATGTGTGTCTGCTAATTTCAGGGCTGTAGTGAGGTTCCCAAAAATAGGGGCTTGGGCCCACTTAATACATTATTAGAGGGAGGCAGAGACAAACGTCACCACTAGGGAGAGCTTTATACATGCCAATGACTGGCAATGCAATGTGACGCTATACACCTTTGAAGACATGGGGGATGTCCAGTGCAATGCTTCACAAGCTATTGCACACCCCTCTGGTCCTTCAAAGGGTTAAACATGATTTCCTGGGCTTGAGTCCCTTTAACCATTAACTCTCTTCACACTGGGTAAATACCCTTTATAATTTGCTTTTCTCATGTTACTCATGGCACTTTTGGTGAGTGTAAAAATGATAACGTTACTAGATTTTCAAACCTTAAATATTTTTTTGACTGAAATATTTATTACAAAACCAAATGCAGTATTTGTTGTATATGAATATTTGGAAGTGGCCAGTCAGCCTAGTTAGTAGGAATTTGGATAAACTCCAGTTACTGCTATAAACCAGCAAAAATGTTAAAGGTCAGAAAACTGTTTCAGGTCAAAGGAGCACTGAATGACGCAAGGAAAATACAGTAGATAATATGACATTTAAAAGACAATTCTTCTTTTGGAATTATCATGCATGTAAAAGCTGCTATAAAGCTTATGCCACACAATCTAGAATTTTTGACTGACTTGGCAAGTTAAAAGTATTTTTCATAATTGGTCCCACAATTTAAGTTATTCTATTTAAGGACAAAGGTCAAATTCCCAACATACATATCTCTGTTCCCATGTTAAAATGACATTCATAATTTATCACAGGACTGTTAACGCATGTATAATTACACACATCTGCTTCATATTACTTAAATGAAACCAAAAATGTATTAAACAAATCTTAACTTTAAATACTTTTTTTTTCAACTATACCTTTTTATTCTTTTTTATTTTTATTATTTATTTTTATTCTTTATTGACTTTTTTGTTGTTTTTTTGACTGCAAGAGGCATCTATAATGCATATGATTCACAATAACTTGGATACATTTCTAGCATCCAGAAGCTTAACCCTTGAATACCAGAGCATTGTGCAGGTCTAGATTTACATCCCAGGTGCCCCAAGCAAGGCACTTTAGGTTCCCTTAGACCCACCCATGTCCACACCCCCACTATTCATATGCCTCATCCCCAGTCCACCCCTCTATTTCTTGACACAGAAAACAACCTTGGCCCATAACAAGCAAGAACAAACAAAACTTTAAGAGAAAGTATGTGTGTGTACAGGTGTGAGGGAGAAAGTGTATGTGTGTACAGTTATGAGGAAGAAAGTGTGCGTAAGTATGATGTAGAAAATTTGTGTATGTGCATGTACAGGTATGATAGAGAAATTGTGTGTATACAGGTGTGAGAGAGAAATCTTCTGTGAGTGTGTGCATGTCTGTACAGGTATGAAGATGAAAGTGTGTGCGTGTGTGTGGGCAGGTATGAGGATGAAAGTGTGTGTGTGCAGGTTTGAGAGATACATTTTCTGTGTATGAGAGAGAATGTGTGTGTAGGTGCAAGTATGAGGGAGAAAGTGTGTGTGTGTGTATGTGTGTGCCTGCATGTACAGGTATGAGGGAGAAGGTGTGTGTGTGTGCGCATGTATAGGACTGGGGAGAAAGCATATGTTTGTGTGTTTTTTTTTCTTCTTTTTCTTTTTTTTTTTTTGGATCCTGGTAAAAGTGAGAAAGTGTATGTATGTGTGTATGTACAGTTATGAGGAAGAAAGTATGTGTGTATGTGTGTGTGTGTGTGTTTGTGTGTGTGTGTGTGCGCGTGCGTGTCTGTGTGGATCCTGATATGAGGGAGAAAGTGGATGTATGTTTGTGTACAGTTATGAGGAAGAAAGTATGTGTGTGTGCAGGTATGGTGGAGAAAGTGTGTGTGTACAGGTGTGAGGGAGAAAGTATGTGTATTTAGGCATGAGAGAGAAATATTCTATGTTTGTTTGTGCATGTCTCTACAGGTATGAGGACGAAAGTGTGTGTGTGCATGTACAAGTGTGACGGAGAAAGTGTGTGTGTGCATGGATGTACAGGTATGAGGTAGAAGGCGTATGTGTGTGTGAGTGTGTGTGTGTACAGGCCTGGGGAGAAAGTATATGTTTGTGTGTACAGGTATAAGGGAGAATACAGGTATGAGAGACAAAGTGTGTTTGTGTGTGTATAGGTGTGAGAGAGAAATATTCTGTGTGTATGTGTACATGTATGTACAAGTATGAGGAAGAAAGTGTGTGTGTGTGTGTGTCCAAGTATGAAGGAGAAAGTGTGCCTGTATATAGGTGTGAAGATATATACTCAGTGTGTAGGTGTGCATGTATGTACAAGTATGAGGAAGAAGCTGTGCAAATACAGGAATGAGGGAGAAAATGTGTGTATGTGTGTGTGTACAGGTATGAGGGAGACAGCCGCGGTGCAGTCATGCGCTTTAGGGATTGCCCACGCAGTGGCTGATAAAGGAGCGGCCCGCTCTGAATTCAGACCGTAGTCCTCTCTGCGCACCTTAGGTGTGCAGAGAGGACTACGGTCTGAATTGGGAGTAGGCTGCCAACTGTACTGCGCATGACGGCTTCTGACAAACAACGGTAGCGCTTTATTATATAGGATGAGGGAGAAAGTGTGTGTAGATGTAGGAGTTGGAGAACACATGGAACAGCCATTAGTGATGGACGCATAGTTCTCTCTCTTAGGATTTTGTACTTTATTTCCCAAATAAGCCTTTTTTTATCCTACAAACCTCACTTTGGTATATATTATCTATTTTGCTACAAATATATACCATTTTAATATGCCTCAACTGAAAGGACAAAAAATTTAAAATAAGTAACTCTGGCCTGAAGTCTTCTCCGTATTTGACCGTTGGTGCTAAGCTAGAAATGGCTGGTCAGCAAAGGAGACTGTGGGCTCCCTGTTCCTCATCGGCACCCAGTTCTTTGGCAGCTATTACCAAAGAAACCGGAGATATTTCACATGTTCCGACATCTCTGTCTCCCAGAATGTCATTCAGTAATGAGTCGAATCCAGTCTCTTTTATGCATTTTAATGCTGTGCTTGATACATGTCATCTAAGATATTAAGTAACTTTTAAGTGGTAATGAACTCCCTGAGGCAGGAGATAGCCAGCAGTCTAAGTACAATCAGAATGGATATCAATATGGTTCATCAAAAAACAATGGAAATGTATGAACAAATTGCCAAAAATTCTGAGGACATTAATGATAAAAGAAGAAATATTGATCATAATTACTTTTCTTATCGGGATCTTTCAACTTGAAAGTGTGGTTAATATGCAAAAAAGAAGAATATCCATATAAAAGGAATTCCAGAATCCTGTTCAGACCTTAATATTATTTGTACAGACCTGTTTAAATATATCTATGGTTCTGATTCTCCACACCCAGAGAAATAGCTGTCTAATATATATTTAGAATAGGCAGGAAAAGCCCAAAAAGTGGCTCAACGTTAAGCAGAGATGTATTAGTGTGCTGCTCCAGTTTTCATATTAGAAATAACATTCTTAGCTTTTCCCTTTTAAAAACCTAAATAATTTCAGTATATTCTCTGATATTGCCTCCACATCTCTACAAAAAAAAAAGATTTAAAGCCTGTCACTTCTTGGCTTAGATTGAAGGCGATTAAATACAGTTGGCTCTATACTCCTTCTGCACTAACCTTTTTTCTGGATGGCAAAAGATATTTAGTTAAAATGGTGACTAAGGTCATAATCTACTCACAAGGATGCAGAGAGACAATCCACGCACTCGCAGTCAGTGCAGGAGCCCACAAGACGAACCACGGTGGCATGAGATGCCTCGTTCTGCAGAAGGGTGGTCCCCTAAAGATGATCCTGTTGCCGCATCGAAGGCGGCGCACCAGTCTTGGAGGCAGAGACTACGGTGGAACACAAAGCGGCTGTGAGCCACAACAGACCACAAGGATGCCATACTCGTTCCACTAGGGTTAAAGATGATCTGAAGGAGAAGGATGACTGCAATAGCGATTGGTGGTCATGTCCCAGCTAATTTCTTTTTGGATGTATGATCTAATTGAACTATTTGAGCTTATTATGCTCTGTAGGAGTTATTTCAATATTATTGTACAGCAATATAGAATGTTAATACTGTACATTAATATGTACCCTAAAATTCTGAAGTTTTGAAGTTTTTAAAATATTTTTTCTGTTATGTATGTGTTGTATGCTCTAGCAAATATGGCATTTATGGATGACATGATGATATGGTTTCTATATATTTTTTCATACATACAGTTGGCTATTGGGTTGTTGGGGGGTTATGCGTTTGTATGCTCTGATATATATATATATATAGCATTATGGCTGTCAAGATGGTATGGTGTCTAGATAGTTTTATGCATGTGGGTGGTGTCTGTACTGTTGGGGGGCTGAGTGTATGTATGCTAAAATATGTATAGCATTGAAGATGACATAGTGGTATGGTGTCTGTGTTATTGTTTGCATGTGGGCGGTTATTGAGTTATTGGGAGTTTATGCATTTGTATGCTGAAATATATATGGCATTATGGATGGCATGTTGATATGGTGCCTATTTTACTGCATACATGCGGGTGGTTACTGTATAGTTGGGGATGGAGCATTTGTGTGACTTATTAAGTAGGTTTATTTATGTATATTTGTTTGCATATGTATATACTTTTTCCTTTTTTGTTGGTGGGGAAAGTTTAAAGGGATAGTAATACTTTGTTTTATCTTTATTTTATTTTGTAGGCATTAAAAAAAAATAAAGAACGATATAAGTCTTATCTCTCAAACCTTTATGGTTTGAGAGATATTCACAAGCAAAGTTTCCCCTCCCACCCCTTTTACCTAGTGTAAGCCATCTCTTCTCAGATGTGGAATCTGGTTATAAGACCAGACAGATAACAGAAGGGGTCAATCTTCTTCCTATGAGAACAATGAAGGCCCTGCTTCCCTTGACAAGCAGACTCTGAATATGGAATCAAATTTAACTATGTTGTTGGAAAATGAAAATCCGGGTAAGGACCCAGAAAAGGTGGAAAATTACAGACCAATTTCCTGATGGATTGTGACTTAAAAATACTGTCTAAGGTTTTAGCAATTTGATTGGGTAGTTTTCTAACTTATCTTGTCAATAAAGGTCAGACTGGGTTTGTGCCAGGCCGACACACTGAAGACAATATCCACAGGGTATTTAATGTCCTAGATTTCTGTATAAACAAAAATATTGAGAATGTTATGTTCTTGTCAATAGACATTAAAAAGTCATTTGACTTTGTTGATTGGCGTTATATGGAAAAAGTTATGTTGTTATTTGGTTTGGAAGGAATTTTAACAAGTTATTTAAAGGCTATCCATTCTTCGTCAAATACAATTCTGAGATTGATGGAAAATGTTAGAAATTGGTCGAAGGATAAAACAGGGGTGTCCTCTGTCGCCCCTTAAACATCACCATCACTACAACAATTCTGAAGTCTAAGAGCATTCTCTCTGCTGCCCCAGTAGTGGAGTGGAGTGGAGAGAATGCTTTCAGCACCACGGAAAGCATCACTCTCTTATCTGTTTGAGTGCCGTAGGGATGTGCATTGCTCACCCCTGTGGCATTCAAAAGGTTAAAATAAGTTTAACACGCACTACACAATTATCCTGTCAGGTCTGTATTATATTTATTTCATACATGTTGTACACTCCCAAAGGAACAAGGCTGGGGGTCAGGTAGCATCCATGGGGATTTGTGGCCACCCCAGACTTGTTCACTTGCCCACTAGTAGCCACAGATCCCTATGTACTCGGTTGAATATATTGTGGGAGAACATCAACCTTTGTTTGTTAGCCCACATACACTGACTGCCCCCCCAGCCTTCTTTCCTTGCCCGGATCTTGCCCATGGGGATTTGTGGCTAGCAGTAGGCAAGGGAAAAGGCGGGAGAGGGTCAGGCAGTGTACATAGGGATCTGTGGCTACCAGTGGGCAAGTGAACAAGTCTGGGGGCTAGGCAGTGTCCATGAGTTCTTCTGGCTACCAGTGTGCAAGAGAATAAAGCTGGGGGGCAAGGGACAGCCATGAATCCCCATGGAGATGAGGGGATAATTTTGTAGTGCTTGGTGTACTTTTTCTAACCATTTGAGTGCCAAAGGAGTGAGCAATGGACATCTCTATGGCACTCAAAGGTATAAGGGAGTGATGCTGTGCATGGTGCTGAAAGCATTCTCTCCACTCCCCTACTGGGGCACCACAGAAAATACTCTTAGACTTCAGGATTTTCATAGTGCTGATGGTGTGTGAGGGAGGCAATCTGTTCCACATCGACAACAATTCACAACCCACCCTGCTTGTGACTGATTAAGGGCTGCTACTGCGTAGGAAACTACATGGACATCCCAACTTCACCAATGAAGGTAAAGATGAGACTGTGAACTCCAACTGCAGAGGCTGCTATTGGAGTTTAGTGAATGTGTTGAAGTGCCATATTAACATATCAGCACAATTCCTTGCATACTATACTGGCTCATTTTCCTGCATTTCCATATGGAAATAAGTCATTATGCTTCTTTTCCATTTAGAAATAGGCCATTGTCCACGTGATGAGTGAAAATTCGTAAACCTGTCAGATAGATGTCGATGTGGGCAGATTTTTATTAGACTGATGGAGATGTGATGTCAAAGACACTTTAGTGAATACTGTCGTTTTGCCTTCGACACTGCTCCGACAGGATAGCAACATTTTCAGTCATCATAGAAATTTAGTGAATGTAGCCCAAAGTGTGTCTATGTGTTTCTTACCTACAGGTATAGGTGAGTGTTTGTGTGTGTGTGTACAGGTTTGAGGGAGGATGTGTGTGTATACAGGTGTCAGAGTGAAATCTTGTGTGTGTGTGTATACAAATAAGAAGGAGAAAGTGTGTAGGTAAGTGTGCAGACAAGTCTGTGAGAGAGAAAGGAAATGTATGTGTGTGTGTGTGTCTGTGCAGGTGTGAGAGAGAAAGTCTGTGTGTGTGCGTGATTGTGTGTACATGTGTGCATGGATGAAGGAGAAAGTGTGTGTAATAGTAATAATAAAACTGTTTTCTCAAAAAAAAAATGTGGAGACTTTCCTGTTGAGTAAAAAGGGTACTTCCACTGCAGGGGGGATGCGCTGTTCAACTTTTATCATACCTCAAAGTCAATTTTATATAATCAAATAGATTCAGATTATTGCTATAATTGACTAGCTGTCAATATTGCTATATATTTTTTTTATGAGAACTATAGTCAGGTATAGAGGTTCTCCAAAGACAGAAAAAGAAAATGTTTATGTTGTTTGGTATGAACTAAGCACTGGAAATAACCTTGTATCACTCAGCAGGAAGAAGCACTACAATTTTCATAAAACATCAGCTTCCTATTATATGGAAGAACATGTTCTGATATTAATGACCCATAATTTGGTGGTGTCTTGTATCTTCGTAGTCTGATAAGTCCAAACAGAGTGGGCTACAGTGCTATATATATATATATATATATATATATATATATATATATATATGTACCTATTTGCATCTAATTCTGTGAGTTTTAAGACAATAGAAATTTTAAAAACTGTATTATACTATGTATCTTTGTCTCTTTTATTTTCACGAGTTGCGCATATATTTTTGGTGATTTATCTACTTGCCACTAGCTCTAGTGTTGCCAAGGTACACAACATGGGTGGACACAAACTGCCAGATACTCCTTATCAGTTTGTGGGGGAAGTAATGGAGGTGAACATGGCACAGCAGAGAGTAGGAGGAAGAGGATCCTGAGGATGCTGGGGTGGGGACAGTGAGTACATCTTCAAATATATGAACCATAGCACAAAAAAGATGATGACACGGGTGTAATGCTTGTCATCAATCTTCCAGGCTGGGTTTCCCTTGTCTTTCACTGGGATTTTCATCCCTGTTCTTTTTTCCCTTGGAGAGGGATGGGGGTACAGAGACATCAGCTCTTGGTTTTTTTTTTTAAGGGTTCGGCTTTTACATGCTTAACATAAACGTTGTTATGTCTATATTGCATATGCTTTATGAGGCAGATCTGGCAAGGTGTGTCCCCTCCTTTCTCTTTTTCACTATCTTATCACACACAGTGCACAGTGCAGTCACTGATGACTGCAATGTGCCTTGCTCAAGGGAAAGATATTCCCACTCTCATGATTTCAGTGAGGGGAGAGGTGGAGAAGAACAGTCTTCTTCCTTTTCTCCAGAATCACATTCACTGGCTGAGACAGTTGATGCTGCTTCTGTTTCTGCCTTAGCATCATCACTAGAGCCAGGACCAGAAGTATTGGTGGCAAGTGGTACCTGTCCTAGTTTGATATGACTGCTTTAACCCCTTAAGGACCCATGACGGTCCTGGACCGTCATGGGTTGTTATCCCTTTAAGGACCCATGACGGTCCAGGACCGTCATGGCTTAAATGATAGCAGCGTGCCTCATTAATTCCAGGCTGAGACTGAGCGCTCCAAGACCGGGGCGTTCAGTCTCAGCCCTTCTTGCTTGTGCCAGTTCATGTGATCGCCGTAGCAGCAATCACATGTACCGGCATTCTGAGAGACAGAGGCAGTACAGTAAGCATGCTGTCTCTGCGTGACTCGTCTGCCTCTGTCTCCCTTACTATCAAAGTAAGGGAGACAGAAGTAGAGAGGAGACACCTAGTGGTAAATGAAAATACAGCAGCTGAGGGTATTAAGCCCTTCATTGCTGGTGCTGGAGGCTGGCTAAATGCAGGTCAATTTCTGACCTGCAATGATACTTTTTTTTTTTCTTTTTTTGAAAAACACAAAACACTTTAAAAAAAAAAAAAAAAAAAAAAAAAAAAAAAAAATATATATATATATATATATATATATATATATATATATATATATATTTGTAAAAAAAATCTCATTAAACAATTTTGGAAGTGTGATTGTTGTGGAGCCATGTAATACACTTATACACTCCGAAAAATGACACAGATAAAAAAGTGGGAAAATAGGGTGGGAAAAAGGGACATGGGGATGTTGTCTGCTAGTATGGACATTTGGATTTGGTGCTATTCTTCCTGGTGGTATATTTGGAGCTAGGAGAATGCATATTAGTTAATTAGAATACCTCCTTTTCTTCCTCACCAAAACCTTAAAGGGATAGCAATACCTCTAGTAAACTTTAGTTCCTAGTTTTAGTTACATTTTTAACATGTGCTATAAAAAGTTACTTGCAGATTTGTAGTTCAACCAATACTCAAAAGGAAAAGATCCCCCTCCAATCCTTTTCCCTGCATCACGCTGCCTCTCTGTCTGGTCTGGATAGTGAGTGGCGACAGATAATCTTCAGTAAGCAAAAGGAAAACCTTGCCCTCCTTCACCAAAGATGGAAGGGTTTTCCTTACACTTACTGAATGAAGATTGTCCCTTGCTGCATCTGTCCGGTACCACAACCAGATTCCACATATAAGGGGAGGTGGCCAAAAGGGGTGAGAGGGGGATCCTTTCCTCTTGAATAGAGTTTAAACTACAAATCTGTAAGTGACTATTTATGTTAAAAAAATGTAACTAATACTTGAAGATACGGTTCACGTGAGGTATTACTATCCCTTTATCCATGCTCTTCATTCGAAAAGTTTGAGTAAGAGAACTTCTGGCTCAAAATCCATATAGATTATATAGATCCATATAGATTTAAACAAGACTCATCCCTATGGCTGCTTCCTGAATTCCCTTCAAAAGTCCCATCTTCTTTTCACATGGAGCAAAAGATATATCCACTATTCCCAGAAATTCAGTCGAATCAGTAAAAGATCTACATAAACTAGATGTCAAGTGATGTCTTCAGGTTTGCTTGCAGAGACCCTAACCTTTTCACAAATCCTCAAAATTGTTTATACATTTCTTTGGTGTGTCTGAAGGATCCAAAGGTTCTCAAAATATCACCGAGAGATGATAAGGGTGGAAAGCCCTTTTATAGGCTCATTTTAACTTTCCTGTCCTATCTTGGAGGTGGAGTTCTCTCTCAGTTGTGTGCTACTGATGGAGACCTGAAGGAAAAGCAATTATGTCATTCTGCTGGAAATATAAAAGCAGGGTTAGAGGTACATTGTAAATAAGACTCCGCACAGAGAGATGAATATAACATTGTATGTGGAAAATATAGTCAAGTTGATACCTTTTCTATATTCATCTCCTGAATTTCTACGGCTAACACAGTACAAACTCACATCTGTTATAACAATGTATGACACCCTGCTTTGACGGTCGTCTGACAACAGTGACATATGGGTGTAATAGAAAAAAAAGGTGAAGATAAAAAAGGTGCACCAGCTGCACCATAAGTGATTGCTAGATAAGTCTCCATTGCATTGATTCTCAATGCTTTGGGGGACCTTGCTAGCATTCAGCAGGATAAAAAGCCCCTTATAATTCAATGGCAAGTTGTATTTCCCATATGGTTTGCCCCAGGATATCACTAGTTCTTTTTAGTACATCCTTAAGCCATTTTTTAATATAAAGCAATACCGTAAAATCTTGGGTATAATATGCACAATTTTACCCCACTTCACCTTATGTGAAGTGGGGGGTACGTATTATACCAAAGAGTTTTTGTGTTAAAGAAAAATTTAAGCCTGGCAGATAACTTCCCTCCCTCCCCCGGCGCTATCCGATATCAAAATAAGACTTATTTGCTTCAATTTAAGTCCCCACTGAAGTCCCCATGTTTTCCAGATTAGAGCAGGCAAAATATAAACTACTAGTTGAACAGCCCGTTACACGGGCCACAGTGCCTCTGGCAGCCGGTCGCGGGGCAGTCACACGCAGTGGAGACTGCCCGCGCTTCAGCTGATACAGAGCTGAGCAGTCTCTACTGCATGCGCAGCAGTGTCTACTGCGCATGTCGGGCGTTACACACAACTTGGCGAATTATTATATAGGATGTAAGTCTTTCTCTGCGGGTGGCATGCTTCCATTTGCCGCCCGCTTCCTTCAATGGGCTTTCAGGACCTTATGTAGGCACTCTCGTTTTCCCCTAAAGTCTTAGGTATAATATACACCTGCGTAGTATACACAGTTGCATATTATACCGGATATTTTAAGGTAGTTTATGAGACACTTAAACTTATTTCTCAAGTTGTACATATTAGACAGTACTGGCTATCATACATACTGATCATTCCAAAATACAAGAAGATAGAATAAAATCAAGGGTAGCTCAATCTGTATGGACATACATGTGTATACAAGCACTATATATATATATATCATTATAATTATCAGCATCATAATCATCTTCAGCCATTGGCGATTCACTGCAGGATGTAGTCCTTCTCAGCAAGCCTCCAACAACTGCAGTCCTGTGCCTTTTGTTTCCACTGTGTACCAACAGATTTGGTAATTTGGTCTTGCCTTTGGTCTTATTCTTGGGTGTTTAGGATCAAATGGAAGCCATTCCAAAATTAATGTTGTTCCTCTACCATCAGGTCTTCTTGATATGTGTCTGCCAATTTCCATTTCAGGTACTTTACTCTTTCAATGATGTCATAGTCCGTTCTTTGCTGACAACTTCATGCACATGTTTTTCTGCTTCTTTGTTATGTTTAGAATGTACAGCTTTGTGTAACCTTCCATTTTTGTGTGACTTTGGCATTCAGTGTCCATGTTTCACGCCCATATATAAGGACTAGAACGCATTTGTCAAAACCATTCTCTTAAGGCAGAATGGTAAATTTGTCTTAAACACAGTACTACTAAGTTTCCCAAATGCTTGCCATCCCAGTTTTATTCATTGCTCAGTTTCCATCATGGTGTTTCTATCTGTTTACGTTTCCTGTCCAAGGTAAACATACTTGTCCACTTCTTCTAGTTCTTGTCCATCTACTGTGATTTTCACTGGTATGGCACATTTGTTAAACATGGTCGTGTTTTGTTGGTATTCATCTTCAGAGCAACATTTTTGCTTTCCTGTTGTAACTCTTCAATGCATTCTTGCACTTCTTCAGGATTACTGGCAAAGACTGTGATATCATCTGCAAAACATGATGTAGGTAGTCTCCATTGATCTTATGTCCTTTTTTATATTTTATATGTCCATTTTTATTGAAGACCAAAGAAAATACAAGTACATGGAGAATACAAATGTACCGGTACCATACAACAAAAACAGCAGCAACAGAGCAGGGATACAGTCCTCAGAGTTGCAATGAAACATACTCATGCTTTATCATAAACCCCAAACAAACAAACAAACCAAAAAAGGGGGGGAAGTAAAATATGATAAGAGAAATAATATGATAAGAGAGGGGAAGGGGAAAGGGGGAGAAGGAAGAAGAGAGAGGAAAGGAAAAGAAAGAAAAGCCTCCCACTGCCTAACACCCTAATTTTATCAAGTTTCCAGTTACATCCCCATGTTTGAATACTAATCTATAGTGTGGAACATGCTGATTTACAAGGTTCAGCCAGCCAATATGTGATGGGGACTGGTCCAAGATCCAGACAGTTGGAAGAACCCTAAGGGCCAAGACCAACGTCTCATAGAGGAGCCCCCTAGCAGAGCTGAAATGTATATCATCCAGAATAATGAACAGAAGTGCCAACTTTGGTGACAGCTGAATGTACCCCTCCAGCCTCTGGGAAAAGCTATCAAAACTTGGGACCAATATGATATAACAAGTGGGCAAGTCAAAATCATATGGAAGGTACCGCTAGCCCCACCACATCGCGAACAGCAGTCTGAATCTCGAAGACCAATAATATGAAGCCAAGGAGTATAGTATACTCTGTGCAACATTTTCTTGTAAGGGTTGAATTTTAACATGAGTAGAGACCCTGGATGAGCTTTCCATAGCCATATCCCACTCCCAGTCCTCCAAATCACCCAGGTCACCCTCCCATCTAGCCCATAGACAGCAATCAGCGGCCTGGGAGTGTTTCTGTAACTGAAATGGTTCGTACAAATGAATACAGGACAGGTACTTATATGTAACAATCACTTTATTAAGCACAAATAATAAATCAGAAAAGCATGTATCAGCAATAAACGGCAAACAGTGGAATACGTATTCAATGGCACTAGCGCCACCTGTAGGGAGTAGGAGATTGCCTTCGTAAGAGACTCTATCAGTATGGCTCAGTAGTTGAAACAAATGCATAGTCTTTAGAGCCACAGGTCCGCACCTGGAGGATACCAGACTATACAGAAGGACAATCAGGAAGGATAACTGTGTGAAGCCCAGGTCCCCACCTGTAGGGAAACCAGAATTAGTCGATAGGCAGCAGTAGTAGGGAGTGACTGAGCCTAGGTCCGCACCTAGAGGATCACCTAACAAACCCCCAGTGAACAAGGAATCGATAGTCGACCAGAGCCACAGGTCTGCACCAGATTGATTGTCGGACACACCTAGGGTCATACACAGAGAGGGTAATTGGACAGAGCCACAGGTCAGCACCAGAACGGATAGTTGGAAAAGCCAGGTCATACACAGAGTGGGTAGTCAGCCAGAGCCACAGGTTCTCACCAGATAGGATATCCACTGAAGTGTTGGTATGCTGAATATGCAGTGGACAGAGCCCCAGGTCAACACAGAGTGGGTAGTCAGACAAGCCAGGTCATACACAGAACAGGTAGTCAGCCAGAGCCGCAGGTCTGCACCAGATTAGTTGTCGGACAAGCCAAGGGTCCTACACAGAGCGTATAGTCAGACAGAGCTACAGGTCAGCACCAGATCGTGAAGTCAGACAAACCAAGTAATACATGGAGCTCAGGAAACACAACTGCACTGGAACACCACGAAAGGGCAACTGATGTGGTGTCCAGGCAGTTTAAGTACCAATTGCTCCACCTCCAGAAGGTGGAGCAATTGGGATACTATGTCTTTAAGAGCCAAGTCGCGACATCACAGAGGGTTCCCTTGAAGCACGCCCGCACTCTGCTGGCTGAAAGCAGTACTGACAGAAGCAGGAAGCTGACTGCCCGCTAGGAAACCAGGGCAGCCGGCTACCGGGGAATGAGATGCGGCAAAGAGCCGCGAGGCAGCACACAAGAAACCAACTGCCCACAGATGCCCTGCGGCCATCTCAGCAAGTAAGCGGAATGCTTACAGTACCTCCCCCTCGACCCCCCCTCCCCTGTGGGAGAGGTTGAGGTGTAGAAGGAAAATGAGCATGGAGTCTTCGTATGAGAGCAGGAGCATGCATATCGGTAGATGGTAGCCAGGAACGCTCCTCAGGTCCATACACTTTCCAGTGTACAAAATACTGTAATCGACTTTATACCCTATGAGAATTTAGAATGCTCTGTACTTCAAATTCCTCATGATCTGCAACTCTCACGGGAGCCGGGCATAGAGGAGCTGAGGTATACCGGTTGCAGAACAAGGGTTTTAGTAATGTTACATGGAATACATTATGAATGTGCATATTGGCTGGCAGTTCTAGGACATAGGCAACAGGACTGATCTTAAGCAGGACACGGAAAGGACCCACGTATTGGGGAGCCATTTTTCTACAAGGTACTTGTAAATTCAGATTTCGTGTGGACAACCAGACTCTCTCCCCCACCTGAAATACTGGTGCTGGTAACCGTCTACAATCGGCCTGCCTTTTTTGCTATTGGGTGGACTGTTGCAGGGTTCTTTGTACCCGTACCCATGTGGAGCGGAGTTCCCTTAAATGCTCCTCCAGAGCTGGAATATTTTGTGCCTCAAATGACTCAGGAAGTATCGAAGGCTGGAAGCCATAGTTAATCATGAATGGAGAATTCTGAGTAGAAGAGTTCCTGGCACAATTCCGGGCAAACTCCGCCCACGGTAACAGGCTCACCCAGTCATCGTGATGGTCCAAGATATAACAGTATAGGAACTGTTCCAAGGCCTGGTTCAATCTCACTTCCGCACCATTAGACTGCGGGTGATAACAGGAGGAGAAAGAGAGCTGGATGCCCAATTGCGCACAGAAGGCCCTTCAAAATCGAGACACAAACTGGCTTCCCTGGTCTGACACAATCACCTTGGGGACCCCATGGAGCCGAAAGACCTCTTTGGTGAAGATCTTAGCCAATTGCTGGGCATTAGGTAATTCTTTAAGCCGTACAAAATGAACCAATTTCGAAAACCGGTCCACAGTCATCAGAATGACAGTGAATCCGACGGATGATGGTAACTCTACCATGAAATCAATAGAGATGTGAGACCAAGGGTGCTCCCCATTCGGTACTGGAAGCAGGAGACCCACAGGAAGGTGCCAAGGAGTCTTTGTTCTAGCACAAATCTGACATGCTGCTACAAACTCAGATACATCTGTACGGATACTGGGCCACCAAAACAGTCGTGATAGGGACCAAAACAATTGGTCTCTACCAATGTGCCCAGCAGCTTTAGACAAGTGGTAGGTCTCCAAATGTTTGTCCATAAGGCTTCGGGCACAAAGCATCTCCCATACGGGTTTTCGTCTGGGGCCGTCCCCTGAGCCGCCAATATCTCAGACCCCAGAGGGGAAGTAATACTGGTACGAATGGTTGCCAGAATATGATCTGGCAAAATCACAGGTGTAGGATCACAATCTTCCTTAGATAAAGACCCAAACTGGTGGGACAGAGCGTCCGCCCTAATGTTTTTAGTACCAGGCAGATATCACACCACGAAATTAAAGCGAGACAAGAACAATGCCCATCGAGCCTGTCGTGGAGACAAACGTTTCACCTCAGAAAGGTACATAAGATTTTTGTTGTCAGTAAGGATCAAGAATGGAATGGAAGTGCCCTCAAGTAAGTGTTGCCACTCATGTAATTCCAGAATAATGGCCAACAACTCTCGATCTCCAACATCATACATGGTCTCAGGCTTAGAGAGTTTATGTGAAAAGAACCCACACGGCAGTAACTGCTTGTCTGGAGATGACCTGTCACGGTTCACCAATAACGTTCAGGAGTCAGTACGATATAGTTAAATGCAAAATGTATTAATAATAGAAAAGTAGAACACACTATATACACAAGTAGCAAGCAGAGGGTACAAGCCAACGAGCACTGCTATTAGGAATAGTAGGCTGCCAAGCTTAACCACTCTGCTGGAGACTAGGCCTCAGCCACTGGTAGTCTGTGCAGGAACCAGGAACAGGAGCAGGAACAGGAACACTGGATCTTTATTTGACGAGCTAGAGTACTGACTCACACCTGCAGTCAGTAGGGAGTGAAATCTGACTCACTCCTGAGGTCAGTATCGGAGCTAGTCTACCAGAGACCCAGGTCAGCACTAGATTGGGTGTCTGCTAGGTACAAGGAACAAACGTAAGAATAGTCAGACAGAGCCACAAGTCAGCACCAGAGGGGGTATTCCGACAAGCCAGGTCATACACAGTTCAGGTAGTCAGCCAGAGCCACAGGTCTGCACCAGGTTGGCTGTCTGCTTTAGGGAGAGACAAAAGAATAGTCAGACAGAGCCACAGGTCAGCACCAGGTTGGATGGAAGACTAGCCAGGTCATACACAGAGCCCAAGGTAATAGAATTGCTATGAACAACAACGCAAGGTCAACTGAGTCAGGACTCAGACTGCACTTTATACTCCTCCTCAGGAAGTAGGTAGGAGGAGCAGCTCAGAGGAAGGAAGTAGGTAGGAGGAGACTACAGGAAACATGGTACATAAAACAGAGGCATGCTGCATGCTTGAAGCCGCGCATCTACAGATGACGCTGAAAACAAGGTAAGCTGTAACATGACCATTGAGACAGGAGGGCGCCTACTCTTGACTCCGATGCGTCAATTTCCAGAGTAAATGGCAACTTCGGATTAGGATGTCTCAGAAGCGGAGCTGCTACAAATGCTTCCTTGAGGGTTTCAAAGGCTTGAAGAGCACTAGGAGACTATTCGGAATATTAGCACCCTTGTGCATCATATCAAGTATCAAGTAGTTTGACAATAGTTGAGAAGTGGTTTATACATTTCTGATAATAATTGACCATTGGAGCACTGCCAACAGTCTCCCAGGGTCCATAGCCAACCCAGAAGACGAAATCACATACCCCAGGAAGGTCACCTGGGACTGGTGAAACATGCATTTTTCCAACTTGCATAAAAGATGATTGGCCCTTAATAATGAAAACACTTCGCAACATCTGTATGGTGTTGTTCAATATTTGGGGAGTGGATGAGAATGTCATCCAGGACTCCTTGCTCTTCTTTAAACTGAAGATAGTTCTTAATGACTTTGGCTAAATTGGCTGTATGTTTGAGGTCGTTGTCATGCTGCAGAATAAAATTGGGACCAATCAGATTCCTCCATGATGGTATTGAATGTTATATACTTTATACTATACTTCTCAGCATTGAGGAGACCATTAATTCTGACCAAATCCCCAACTCCATTTGCAGAAATGCAGCCCCAAACTTGCAAGGAAGCTCCATCATGCTTCACTGTTGCTTGAAGACACTCATTCTTCTACCAATTTCTAGCCTTCGGTGAACAAACTGCCTTCTGCTGCAGTCAAATATTTTAAATTTTGAATCATCAGTCCAGAGGACCAGCTGCCATTTTTCTGCACCCCAGTTCCAGTATTTTCGTGCATAATTGAGTCACTTGGCCTTGCTTCTATGTCAGAGGTATGGCTTTTTGGCCGCAAGTCTTCCATGAAGACCACTTCTGAATAGACTTCTCCGGACTGTAGATGGGTGTACCAGGTGTAACAGGTGTACTTGGTCTTTTCTTATGTTAAGGACAGCTTTATGCCTATCCCATGCATGCTTAAATTCTGTCACTGTATTAACTTCTACCACTTCTGCTGGTAGGCTATTCCACTTAACTACTACCCTCTCAGTGAAGTAAAACTTTCTTACATTGTGTCTAAACCTGTGTCCCTCTAATTTTAGACTATGACCTCTTGCCCTAACATTTATCATATCCCCTCTCTTTCTTCTCTCCTCCAAGCTATACATGTTCAGATCCTAAGTCTATCCTGATATTTCTTTTTCTGTAAACCAGTCACCATTTTAGTAGCCCTTCTCTGAATTTTCGCTAGAGTATCTATATCCTTGTGCAGATGGGGTCTCCAGGGGTCTCACTATGCATTTTGGTAATTGATAAATATAAACTACTAACATGTCTATTTTTGGCATTTTTTCACACCTGCTAAAACTTTTGCACATTACTATATATATATATATATATATATATATATATATATATATATATATTTTGTTTAGATCATTAACTGTGTTCTGAATTATTGTACATATTATGAACACATATCAGCATTACACGTCTGGGATTAGGTCTACAAGTCTCCCTGTGGCTAGTAATGGTTTCACTGTCAAGTAGTACACTGGGGAAGGGCTTTGGTATGTTTTCCATTGCTACTGTCTACATTGTGCTTGAATACACTTGCACGTCTACACAGATTGAGCTCCCCTCAATTTACTCTATTATCAGGGGTGGACTGACAGGACCCAGGGCCCCTGGTCCAAAAAGAGGTCTGGGCCCCCTGCAGAAATCTCCACATTGCCCCCTTCATCTCCACAATGCCCCTATCTCCACATTGCCCCCTTCATCTCCACATTGCCCCTTCCACAATGCCCCCTTCATCTCCACAATGCCCCCTTCATCTCCACAATGCCCCCATCTCCACATTGCCCCTTCCACAATGCCCCCTTCATCTCCACAATGCCCCCATCTCCACATGGCCCCTTCATCTCCACACTGCCCCTACCTCCAGTCCCTGGTGGTATAGCGGTGTGGCTGTGCGAAGTCCCGCGCGCCTGTAGTAATGCAGAGGCTGGGAGATGATGTCATCTCCCAGCGCTCTGTATTACTAAAACGTCGCGCCGGCGGCCGAGAGTTGTTGAGCAGTGCTGGAAGCGGCGGCGGGCCCCCTTCGGTCACGGGCCCTCGGTCCGTGACCGAATGCCCATATGGTCAGTCCGCCCCTGTCTATTATCTTTATTCCTTGCACCATACAAGGAAAACTCGGAGGTTCCTAGGTGGCTGCCATAGATTAATCATATGATTCTCTTATGATTGAGAGTGAGCTGCGTGAAGGCAAGAGGATTCTTCACAGGTGATATCTGTCATGCATACATTGAAGTGTTCAAAAATTTTTGTGAGTAGGCATCTGACTGATAGATTCATCTTTATTTCCAGAAGTTGTTTGATTGATTAACATTCTGCAATGCTTGTGGCTCGGCTGACAGCCAATACTAGCACAATTGCATATCCTGACAAATAAAGCAAAATATCAAATAAACTATGGTTAGCCATATGAGTGCCAGAGAGTTGTGCAACGCATTGCGGAACAATGCATTGCTCACTCCTCTTTCACTCAAAGGGTTAAATAAAATTGGCAAATAACATATAGTTGATTTTGGACACTTTTTAAAATCATGTACATTGTCATAAGCATAATTGATAGTTCCACATTATGTGATTATGATTAACAAGGTTTTCAATGTATCCTCATGGTAATTATTTAAGAGGCTGCATATGTTTATTGTATTCTAGAAATTCCTCTGAGCTTCTGTCTGTTGATTTAGTTCTGCTTGGCAGATCTACCTATGGATGATGGCTCTAAATCCTGTACAACATAAACTCAACAACACATTCTCTACTTATACTATTTAGTATAGATTCAAATAAGGCAGAGCCAATGATTGTCTCATGAATACACTTCAACTTGGTTCTGTTAAATTATTGTTTTTGGAGAGACCTTACTCTTCAACGACCTACATCCTTACACAGGAACTAGGACTGGATCCAGTGACTGTTAAAACAGCTGCATCACCCCAGCTGTAGTAATAAGTGTGAAAAAATTTAAAGTCTGTGCAGCTGTGATAGAGTGAGAAAATTATAAGAATAAGGAGGCAGAATACAAGAATAATCTCCAAAATATTTTTGTGCATCTAAAATTCATATCACTACTATATTAAAGATGAGGATTTAGTCACATTATATGGCCAAGGTACCTCATTTTGGCAATTATCTAACCTTAATATGTTTTGTCTTATGAGCTGAATCTCCCTTACTTTAATTTACATTATCCTGAGAGCTGAGTCTTGGTCAGCTTTACTCATTATTTGAGAGAAACTCACTAACAGCCATTATATAGTGTCCTAGAGACAATGAACATTGCACCTGGGGTGGGAGGGGTGCTTAAACCAATAGAAGCTGGTCAAAACGTAGCATTCTATGGCCATAGAATGTGACTAAATCCTAATCTTTAATATAAAAGTGATATGCAGGCACAATGCCGCAGAGTAAAGGGTTAATGGTGATGCAAATCTGGATGTGCACCAATACTTTGTATATTTGCTTTTAGCTATTTTGGTCAAAACTGGTTGCACTCCAGCAATTTTAAATGTGTTTTTTTTCTTTGGGTGTGCTTACCAAAAGCTGGACTGGAGTTATATATATATATATAAAAGAATAAGCCTCATTGCATAATTTATGGTACCTCACACACAGAACATAATTTATGTCTCCTCAGAAAACAAACACACATTGAACAGAATGCCTCATTACATAATTTATGTCTCATTAGGAGACACAACTCCCATTGTGTGATTCAATGGGGACATTACTGCTTCCATTGGGTGATTCATTGGGGGCGTGTTTATCATACAGGGAGTTGGCCCGTCCCCTCCAGCCCTCCCACCACTATCCAACTGACAAAAAAAAATAGAGCTGCCACTCGCTCCAGAAGTAGGGGATATCAATAACTTCTCCTGGTCCACACACACTCTCACTCAGGATCATGACCCCACAAACACACTGTTTCACCTCCCACAGATAATTGTAACCCTCCATGCACTCTGTGTCACCTCCCACAGATAATTGTAACCCTCCATACACTCTGTTTCAGTACGAGGGTGTAATGTTTCCATAAAATACAAACTCAGATATAAACTTAATAGCAACTCTTTTATTTAACCCTTTCAGTGCCAGAGGGGTACGCAACACATTGCTTTGCAATGTGTTGCGTACCCCTCTGGCACTCGGAGGGTTAACTCTTTTCATCTCTTCAGTCATCTAACTTTCTGTTTTCAGCTGTCACTCCTCCACTTCCTACTTCCTGATTCCCGCCCTTTCTCCTTAAAGGGAGAGAGATGCTTTGCTGTATGTTACAGAGGGCAAGCCTCAAACACCACTTTCTATTTAATCCCTCAGCATATTGTTACGTTGCCTCAACCGAAGAGCCACTGTTATATTGCTATGTTACCTCAGCTTAAGTAAGGAGTTACTGTTCCCATTGGAGGAGTGATTTAAATCATTCACACACAAGCCACACACACACACACACACACACACACAAGCCACACACACACACACAAGCCACACACACACACACACACACAGAGTCCCCAGGGGTCCCTCCACCAACCTGAGGCACACAATGAGCTGATCCAACAAAGAGAGGGTGGGATCGGCTCCAGAGTACCTTAATTTCTGTTATCCACAACACAACAATGCTTTCGGCTCCTGGTGCACAATGTGCTTCTGCTGCAGGAAGCCCAGCTGCTTCATGTACCTCGGAGGCAGGCAGGCAGGCAGGCAGGCCCAGTACCAAATCCTTCACATTCCCCCTTCATGAAGCACAACACTCCACCCTGCAACAGCCCAGTCATGCTGCCCTTCAAGGAGCTGTCTACAAGCAGCAGCTGGATGCGGCTATTACCCGTGGCTGAGGAGCTGAAGACAGACCATGCTGGGGTCACTCTGTAGTACACACTCTTACACACAAGCTTCTTCACCGCCGTTCTCTGCCCGCTGTCACACACCTGCATTGTGTAAGTACCCTGGCACAAAAAATATACATGCCGCACTATAGCTGCTCCAACAGCACACACCATCCCTGCTCCAACCACACACACTATCCCTCCTCAGTTCCCACTCTCGGTGCCCGGGCTGCGTCCCTAGTAACGCTCTTGGCTGAGACCTGGGGCAGGAGGTTTCTTCCTGGCCAGGGAGCCGGGCCGGCGGTTGTCTGGCAGCTTCTGAGTGTGCATGTACAGAGTCCACTTCAGGGACTGTGGACTCAATGACTCTCGCTACATACCGGGACAGCTGGTTAACCCTTTCAGTGCCAGAGGATTAAGCAACACAATGAGCAATGCTTTGCCTACCCCTCTGGCACTTACAGGACCGTAATAATATCTGTATGTGTGTGTGTGTGTGTACGCATGTATGTATGATCAATGTCTGTATATGTCACTGTATCTGTGTGTGTCTATGTATGTGTGCAATATGATTCTTTCTGCTTCACACAGTACACACAAAACCATCATCAGTCAATACAGCTAAATGAAATGTACAATACAAACAAACACAAAAAAAATCTTACAAAATACCTTCAACATGCCACCTACATTTCAAACAAAAAATGCTACATAACACATACCCTACTACAATGACGGGCAACTCCGTCACATATTGCTAGTATATATATATATATATATATATATATATATATATATATATATATATATATATATATATATATATTTCTGCAAGTGCAAGATATGTAAGGTAAAATTCTCTATAATTTTTATTTTATTGGTTTTCATATTTACTTTTGTGGGACGGAAATGCGTAAAGGAGCTATGAAGCGCTCTGCTTCCAGTTCAGTCTCTTATATTCACCATACAGAGTACTCAGAGCTATGTATGCTGTTTAATGTTTACCAGTGATGTGGTGATATTGTCAGAGCTCCCTTCCTCCAGTTTTTTCTGCTACTGGAAAATGTTACATTGCATTACTGTCCCTTGTTTCACAGTCCCTGACAGGAAGGTTTCTGGAAACAGAGATCTAGGGACATTCAAGTTGTAAAAAAATATTTCTTTGTATGGTGCTGTCAGAGTAAGACGTGTTATTATGCTCTCCCAGCAACCAGCTTCATGATCCCTGCTATAGTTCTCAGAAGTCAATCAATATGCTATATTATGCTAATTTTCCTCTCTGACATCTACTTATGGACTCATGGACTCAATATAAGGTAAGGATGGCAAAAAGAGTGAAGGCCCTAAGATGTGGAAAGCTCATCTCTGGACAAAGACCAGAACTCCCAGGACTCTGACTCTTGTAATGTGTGCTTTCCTGGTTTGACATGATCCTCATTCAAGACTTTGCTTCCTTTTAATTGCTTGTGTACTTTGCCTGATCTCTGGCCTCACTTCTAGGTCTTCCCTAGACCCTCACTTGTTTTTTTGATTCACTGCCAGTCTTGACCTCTGCTTTGTATGACTCCACCTCTAGTTCTCTTCCCCATCAACAGTCAGCTGTTACCAGCATTCATTTTCAAGTTGCTTCATCTGCAAGTATTTTGTGTCAGCTTTCAAGTTTATCTGTCTGCTAGATCAGAGTTTGTTTCTTGTCAGGTCATTAGTCAGCTGTTCCCAGCATCCTGCTAGTGAAGTCTGTCAGCTAAATCCTGAGCTGGTGCTTTCCTGTGTCCTATTATTTCTAAACAAACTCTCACCTTAAAGTGACAGTGAGCCACCAAATGCACTCTCACCTTAAAGACAAAGTATATCCCCAAGCAGATTTTCACCATAAAGGAATGGTGTGTCTCAATGCACACTTTCACCTTAAAGGGAAAGTGTATCTCAAAGCAGGCCCTCACCATAAAGGGACAGTGCATCTCCAAACAGATCCTCATTAAGTGATCATGTATCTCCAAGCTAATTCTTTTATTAATTTCTACATATTGAGATTCTCTCATCTGTTATTTCTCAAGGATTTTCAGCCTAAAGGAGTGTTTAACTGGGTCAGATCCCAGCTCAACCGGTGTCAGACAATTTGGTCTTGCAGCCAGCATCATTAATTCAGCTTCAGCACAAACACTCCCTGAGGCTACAATGTCCTAGGGGAGTCTGGGGAAAGAAGCAGTTGAACAGGGAGTGTGTGTTTTTTTGTTGATCATGATATGGATAGGCGGCCAGTTGATAAAAATAAATAAATGAATACAATCAAAAAAGAAACCAACTGATAGGTGACAGAAATATGGACCCTGATGTGAGCTATGACTGACACAGACTGATACTAGATGAGATCTAAGGCAAGACTTCACACACAATAAGTTCTTTTTCATACTTTACAGGAAAAACACACACAGTAGTTGAGTAATGTCCACCAAACACACAAGATGTAGGAGGATAGTGAAAGGCTTAGGAGCAGTGCAGGGACTTATGAGTAAAGTGTTAGTCCAAAAACTGACAGCAGCCATGTTTGCTGCAGCATGTGCAATAAATGATCGTGATCTCTCTCCTCCTGAGAAAAAAGTAGTGTGTCAAAGTCCCACCAAAAGTTCCACCACAATCAACACCAGTATTATTAGTAAGCCATCAAAAAGCAAAGTAGAAAACGAGTCACATTCCATTGTTGATGGCATAGATGCCGAAGGTGTAGCACCTCATCCAACTTTGGCATCTGACAGTGGAACAAACAAGCACAAAAAGCATCTGTCCTGAAATTAGTAGCAAATGTTGTGAAAATCCCTCAAAGGGAAAGTAGAAAGAAATTGAGACCTCAAACCTCAAGCCTAGATGAAAATAAAAGTACTGAGCAGGAAGCAGCAGGTAATACTGAGGATGATCTAATGACTGATGATGATGTAGATCTAGAATATATCCCTCCAGCATCCTCCTCTTTTTCAGATACAGATGAAGTTGAATGAGAGACATGATGAGGACATGGCCAGAAAGTTAGCTGAAAGACAAATACTCAATCTTCCACCACTGAAAAGGAGCACTGTGTATGTCTATATACTTTTCGAAAAAACAATTGGAACGTCTGACCCTGGACAACCAGAGAAGCCAAAAAAATATGGTCTTCATGTCAGTCATCATCAGCATCATCACCACTTCCAAGTCCAACTCAGCCACACACAATAATAGTGTTGAGTAAAAGAAACAACGCAGGTTATCAGCATCAACAGCTTGCTTTGATGAGTGCCTCTGCTGCTTTTGTAAGTGAAGCATGTGTGACACCTAGTTGTAATAAACCTTCAGCAACATCTTGCCCCAGTAGTAGTAGCTACCTCTCAGGAACCCCACAGTCCATGAAGCTCACAGTATGGATGTACTTTACTCAGGATCCATGTTGCTATCTGGTGTCTGTGTAAGAAGCATGTGAGCAGGGGGAAAGCAAGCTTGGTGTGGGAAACTGACACCCCTTTTATACAATATCTATGGGAAAAGAAGGGGAACTTTCTACATGGTGGGGGGAATTCAGTCTTTCCATTTATTTCAAAGCAATGAGCTACCTGATTGGTGGGAAGTGCCATTTTTCTCCTATTTCACTTTAGAGGCAAAAAGTTTCATCAATCCCTAGTAAAAAACTATCTTCTCTTTATGAAGGAGACCAATAGTAGATTGAATAACCTTTGTTTTTACAGACATCACACCCTTACCCAATGGCCTGCCATCCACAGTGGTAATAGAGGAAGGAGAGGCTTCTGGACCAATGGAATACCATTACTGACTGCCCAAGAATGATCCAAAATTCCCAGCACCTTCAGAGTCTATAAAGGAAAGACTGAACTCTGTGCAACAATAATGTTGGAGTTCGGAGAATGGAGAGCATGGTTTATGAGCGTAGACAGCATCTAATGAACCCTTGCTGTGGCTTAAGCCATGTTAAAGTTGCTCGCCACAAAGCCAGCTGTCTGACTGGTACCTGGATGGGTTTAACAGAGTACTGTGTGATATTGAGTGTAGAGTTTATTCAATGAGTTGTCCCAAAGATAAGGGAAAATCTCTAATAGGTGAACCTCTCACAATCAAGCTGGAGATGTGTAGAAGAGGATCAGCTTGCAGAAAGCCTGGTGAACAAAACACACACTCAGGTGAATCCTTTCTTTGCTGATATATCGATTTAAGGAGGATAAGCTGGTGGTTTAATGCCTGGTGATCAGGAGACACAAACAGGCAAATCATCCAACTGATGTTCCAATGATGTATTGAAGATGAGCTGTGGATGAATGCCTGGCAATCAGGAGACTCACACAGGCAAATCCTCCCTTTGATATTCAGATGATTTATGAAGGATGAGCAGGTGGATGAACGCTTGGCAATCAGAAGACTCACACAGACGAATTCTCCACCTGATAGTCCAGTGATGCATGAAGGATGAGTGGCGAATAGTCAAGGAAAGTCGATGTCAGGACTGGAGACTGGAAATCAAGAGTACACACAAACTAGGTTGAATATTGGATACCTAAATGTGTCGCTATTTTTTCAATGGCTAGAAAGTTTTTGCCCCTTTAATTATGTTTTGTGCCTTTTCTCTATAAAAACATGCAGTTTTTTAGGAAGTGAAACAAAATACAAGCAGCTACAGAGAGAGAGAGAGAGTGAGGTGCTAGGCTGTTGTGCCTAATAGCAACATTGAGGCAGGAGAGGCTCTTAGTGACTGCTATAACTATGAGCAAGTTTAATAATAATAAAATGAGGAGCTGGAAGGACCGTTATGCGTCCAGTGTGTGTGATGAGGTGGATGTGACAACTACCAACATGAAAGGGTCTGGATGCCTTAGTTCCCCAGACCCAATGATGGCCAATCTCCCTACATCACACCCCGGGGTCTTGGGGAAATTTGTGTCATGGGAGGAAGAATAGGGTAGCAGTAGTGTGAGTAGGACAGGTCAACTACCTGTGCCTGCTGCCAGTGTGTCTTGTGATTCTCAGGAGGGGGTGGAGGAGAAGATGATGCAAAATGTGACAACAGATGACCCCAAGTCACACTTGCCATCCCCAAGCAGTCCCGCCACTAGTAATACTACTACAGGGTGTTTGGAGTGAGAGAGGGGGTGATCATAGTACTATTGAGGAGGAAGACTCAAGGTCTGAAATTGATCTGTTTGACTGGCAAAGCAGCTGATGGGACTAATGGTCAAGGGAGCCCACATTCTTCTGAATCTGGGATTCCCCTTTTCTCAGGAGGGGGTCCCCATAGCAGTGTCCACATGGAAAATGAGCCTGAATATGCCAAATCTGGTGGCTAGCAGCAATAATGCCTCCACCACCAGGAGCCGATCAGCTCCAACATTAGGGGACCCTCTGTCACATTTTTCATCACCTTCTCCAAATGGTGAGACGTCTGCAGTAGCAGCAAGCAGGGACTGGTGGTTGTGATGATGATGGTGGAGAAGCTGGGGTGGAAGATATATTAATGGCCTATTTAGCCCAAACTAAGAAGGAATGGGAAACTGGGATGGATGGGTATCACCACCACCACTACCATCAGTGAGCTTTTCGAATTTGTGGTGTATGCTACTGTTCTAATTCCGTGCTGCTGCTGCTGAGTTGCAAGGGCAGCAGGGTGCTGAGGAGCAGGCTAGTGTTCCACAGACCACCCTGAACACAGTGGGAATGGGGCCATTCTTCTCCTCATTTCCCCTCCCCCCCCGAGGTCCTTCCTGTGATGGCACAGTACACAATCTGTGACAAGGCAGTGAAATGGGGAAAGTGCCTTGGCACAACCACCCTGATAACATACATGAAGCACCATGACATTTATGAAAAGCACATTAATGCCAAACACCTACCAAAGATATAGGGCACCACTGCTGCTGTACCTCCTGACTCTCCCCCTGACTCTCCACATGCCAGTGTGGTGGAGGGTAATTGCAACCAGGGCATAAAATGGCATTTGAAGAGATTCTATCCAACAGAACATGCTACGCTAGTTGCAGGGAGGGTTCATCATTATTATTAAACTGTCTGCCAGCTGACACTTGTCTTTAGTGGGGAGTGGACAGAGGACATAGTGACGGCAGCAATATATGGTTTCTGGTGGGAAGATTTCTATCACGGTGCCCGTGATTGCTGCAGTTCCTTGTCTGTCACCAGTAGGGGGCTGCTATTGGCTGTCTGCAGATAGCCCTCCTTTCATTGCCTATTTAAACCTGGATTGGGCACCCTTTGGTTGCCCTTTCATGTTGTTTCTGACCTTCTTGCTATCACTATGCCAGTGATAGCTGGGCCTCTGTTCCAGTGTTCCTGAGTTCCTGATCTCATGTGTTCCTGAGTTCCTGATCTCTACTGTTCCAGTGTTTCCTGCATGCTGAAGTACTTCCAGTCCTGGTTCCGGCCTAGTCTCTGGTGTTGCAGTTCCTGCTGAACTTCTTCTCTGCTGTTTCCTGACCTGACTAATCGTTGCTGGTTCCTGTCATCGCATCGCCTGTCTCCTGTATCCTGGCGACCTCCTGCCTGGTCGCGTCGGCGACATTGCTTGTTACACCAGTGTGCGGTCACTGGTTTGCTCCAAAGCCTATCGGCTATACAATCCTGTGTTGGTCCCAGCGTGCGGACGCTGGTTTGCTCCAAAGCCTTGCGGCTAGACAAACTCGCTTGTTACACCAGTGTGTGGTCACTGGTTTGCTCCAAAGCCTATCGGCTATACAATCCTGTGTTAGTCCCAGCGTGCGGACGTTGGTTTGCTCCAAAACCTTGCGGCTAGACAAACTCGCTTATTACACCAGTGTGCGGTCACTGGTTTGCTCCAAAGCCTATCAGCTATACAATTCTGTGTTGGTCCCAGCGTGCGGACGCTGGTTTGCTCCAAAGCCTTGCGGCTATACAAACTCGCTTGTTACACCAGTGTGCGGTCACTGGTTTGCTCCAAAGCCTATCAGCTATACAATTCTGTGTTGGTCCCAGCGTGCGGACGCTGGTTTGCTCCTAAGCCTTACGGCTATACTAACTCGCTTGTTACACCAGTGTGCGGTCACTGGTTTGCTCCTAAGCCTATCGGCTATACAATTCAGTGTTGGTCCCAGCGTGCGGACGCTGGTTTGCTCCAAAGCCTTGCGGCTTTACGATTCCCCTGTTAGTCTCAGTGTGTGTACACTGGGTTGCTTACGATCCTGTCAATTTGCAATTACCATCTGACAGCTGCTACTATCTCTGGGCTGCCCTGCCCGGTATTGGTAAGGCCGGTAGAACCTTTTGCCACATTCCATCTGAGGTTGCCTTACCCGGTATTGGCAGGGCCGGTACAGCCTACATTATGAATCTATTGAGGCTGCCTTGCCCGGTAATTTGGTAAGACCGGTAGAACCGTTATGCGATTCCATCTGCAGGTTGCCTTACCCGGTATTGGCAAGGCCGGTAGAGCCTAACATTTTATTACTTCAGACTGTCCTGTCCGGTATATTGACAGGACCGGTAGAGTCTGCCTTCTGTCTTGTTATATTCTGTATATGTATGTATGTGATTGCCATCCTATGTTATCAATTTATTATTTCAATAAAATTGATTTTTACCTAAAACTTGTGTCTGAGAGTCATAATAAACCGTGACAGTACGAAAGGGCCATGACCTCAGACAGCAAAGGTGAAGGTAATGCACAGAATATCCATTGGAGGATGGATGTGCACGAGCAACGTTTGGATCAGTTGGCGGTTGCAATTCAAACGATCCTTGAACGCACGGTACTTGCTGACAAATCTAGCTCTAGCCCGGTGGTCTCGCCAAGTCAGACACCGGAGAGTGATACCAGACCCCTAGGGGGCACTGTTAAAGGGTTAACGGCTTCTGCACCCTTGCCGCTAAGATACGATGGCGACCCTAGTCTCTGCAGAGGGTTCATCAACCAACTCGAGATTTTTATGGAATTGACGGCACACGCATTTCCCAATGATCGTAGTAAGGTGGGGTTTACAATATCTTTGCTCACTGGCAGAGCTTTGGCTTGGGCTAACCCCTTGTGGGAGAATGCTAAACCTTGTACTAAAAACTTTAGAGAATTTGTGCAATCCTTTCGAAGAGTGTTTGAGCCTCCTGGTAGAACCACCTCTGCTGCCAAACGCCTTATGGAGATACAACAGGGCAGGCGTACAGTAGGCGACTACGCCATCGAATTCCGCACATTGGCAGCAGAGGTAGGTTGGAATAACGAGGCATTATTGGCAGCTTTTTCTCAAGGCCTGAATGACCACATTAAGGACGAAATCGCTGTTAAAGATCTACCTATTGATCTAGATGACTACATTGAATATGTTATGATAATTGACTCCAGAATACGTGAGAGATCAATTGCCAGAGATCGTAAGTTACAGTCAAAGAATAATGAGCCTAGTGGCATGTTTTGCCCACCCATCCCTCCCCTGGCATTGAAGTCTAGTGAACCTGTACGAGAGACAAGTGAACCTATGCAAATAGGCTTCACTAGACTAACCAAGGCTGAGAGATAAGGATGAGCGAGCACCCCGATGCTCGGGTGCTCGGGTGCTCTGACCGAGCACCCCCTGATGCTCGAGTGCTCGGCCGAGCACCCGAGCCCCATTCAAATGAATGGGAGCACTCGAGCATTAAACCAGGCACCCCCTGCTCTGATGAGCGGAGGGTGCCTGGTCAATGTCCCCCTTCATCTCCGCTATGCCCCTCTTCCACAATGTCCCCCTTCATCTCCTATGCCATAGCGGAGATGAAGGGGGACATTGTGGAAGAGGGGCATAGCGGAGATGAAGGGGGACATTGTGGAAGAGGGGCATAGAGTCTATGCCCCTCTTCCACAATGTCCCCCTTCATCTCCGCTATGCCCCTCTTCCACAATGTCCCCCTTCATCTCCTCTATGGCATAGGAGATGAAGGGGGACATTGTGGAAGAGGGGCATAGCGGAGATGAAGGGGCACATTGTGGAAGACGGGCATAGCGGAGATGAAGGGGGACATTGTGGAAGAGGGGCATAGAGTCTATGCCCCTCTTCCACAATGTCCCCCTTCATCTCCGCAATGCCCCCTTCATCTCCGCAATGCCCCCGTACCTCCATTCCCTGGTGGTCCAGCGGAGCGTCTTCGGATCTGTGCCTCTTCCGGCACAGATCCTCTTCACCCGAACATGTCGGGCGAGCACATGGCGGTACTCGTACGAGTACCGCCATGTGCCGAGCAGAGCGATGCTCGAGCCGATCCGAGCATCGGCCGAGCACGCTCGCTCAACACTACTGAGAGACTTTATCGCAGAAGACAAGGGTTGTGTTTATACTGCGGTAAAAAAGGGCATTTGCTAAATTCCTGTCCGGTACGTCTGGGAAACGCACACACCTAGGGTACCTTGGGGGACAGGCCCTAGGTGGTGTACAATCGTCCCCAGTGTCGGGCACAATGAAACCCACCATACAGGTGGTATTATCTTGGGCACAACGCTCTGTGGAGGTTTTGGCCTTGGTTGACTCTGGTGCAGCAGGGTATTTTATGGATAATACCTTTGCTGAATTGCACGGAGTTCCACGCATTGAAAGAGAAAATCCCTTGACTATTGAAGCGATTGATGGCAGACCCTTAGAAGCGCCTCAGGTTATGTTTGAAACTATGCCACTGTCTATGACTATTGGGGCACTTCACAGAGAAGAGCAGCAGTTTCAACTGATTAATTCTCCGCACCATGCGGTAATATTGGGCTTTCCGTGGTTACAGTTACATAACCCACAATTTGATTAGAAAAAGTGTGAAATTGCTGCTTGGTCCCAGTTTTGTATGGACAAGTGTGTCATCCATCCTGTTAAGGTCCTGTGCACCTCCTCGGCTATACCGGATGTGTACCAACAGTTTGGCGATGTTTTTAGCAAAGGAGAGGCCAGTTTGCTACCTCAGCATAGACCTTATGATTGTTGCATCGAATTGCAGCCTGGGGCAGTACCTCCGAAAGGACGCACTTATCCATTATCTTGTGAGGAAAATAAGGCTATGGAGGATTACATTTCTGATGCCCTTGCTAGAGGGATCATACGAAAATCTACCTCTCCAGCTGGGGCTGGGTTCTTTTTTGTTAAAAAGAAAAATGGTGAATTAAGACCATGCATTGACTACCGGGGCTTGAATAAACTAATGGCAAAAAACGCATACCCAATACCACTCATCACCGAGCTTTTTGACAGGCTTAAGGGCGCTTCGATTTTTACCAAATTGGACCTACGGGCCGCTTACAATCTGGTGCGCATTCGAGCAGGTGATGAGTGGAAAACTGCCTTTAATACTCGAGCTGGGCACTACGAGTATCTTGTAATGCCATTTGGGCTATGTAATGCCCCCGCAGTTTTCCAGGAACTGATAAACAATGTTCTGAGAGATATGTTACAGACATGTGTTGTGGTTTATCTGGACGATATATTGATTTACTCTCAAGACATGGCACAGCACATCAAAGATCTATCCGCAGTATTGCTACGACTCCGTGAGAACAAATTATTTTGTAAACTGGAAAAATGTGACTTTCATAGAACCAGTGTGCCATTCTTGGGGTTCATAATTGGCAATGATGGCATTGCCATGGACAAAGATAAGTTGTCAGCTGTCTTACAATGGCCAAAACCCAAGGGGCTTAAAGCCATACAGCGTTTCCTGGGTTTCGCTAATTATTATAGGCGGTTTATTAAGAACTTTTCTTCCATTGTTAAACCTCTGTCCGATCTTACGCACAAGGGCGCTAATCCTTCTTGTTGGCCGGTATCTGCTGAGAATGCCTTTGAGAATTTGAAGCTGGCATTTGCTGCGGCTCCTGTGTTATCCCACCCCAATCCTCTACTTCCATTTACGTTAGAGATGGATGCCTCAGATATTGGGGTTGGGGCAGTACTTTCGCAACGACACGAGAAAGGTGGTACTCTCAGACCTTGTGGGTTTTTCTCTAAGAAGTTGACTGTCACTCAAGGCCACTATGAGATAGGTGACAAAGAATTATTGGCCATTATCCTCGCTCTTAAGGAGTGGCGTCATTTGCTTGAAGGTACCAAGACTCCCGTATTAATCCTAACAGATCATAAAAATCTGACTTATCTCTCGGAGGCCAAGAGATTGTCCTCCCGTCAGGCAAGGTGGGCACTGTTCCTGTCTCGATTTAATTTCATTGTATCATACTTACCAGGGTCAAAGAATATCAGGGCGGATGCACTGTCAAGACAATTTGAGGCCGACAGTGACAGAGTGGAAGCACCAGCACCCATCATCCAACCTGATAGAATACTGGCTACTATACGCACGAGTATCACTTCTCCTTTAGGGGAGGAGATCCTGGCCTCTCAGGGGTCCGCTCCCCATGAAACTCCAGTGGGCAAATGTTTTGTCGATGAACCATTTCGTACTAGGCTGCTTGAAACCTACCATTCCTCTAAGGCTGCGGGACATATTGGTAGAGACCAATTGTTATGGTCCCTTTCTCAGTTATTTTGGTGGCCCTCCATGAGAAACGATTGTGCCGAATTTACGAATGCCTGTGCCACCTGTGCCCGCGCTAAGACCCCGAGACATCTCCCTGTGGGCTTGCTTCAACCGGTGCCTAATGGCGAACGCCCCTGGTCTCATGTTTCCATTGATTTTATGGGAGAGTTGCCCATGTCCAAGGGGTACTCCTTTATATTCATGGTGGTGGACAGGTTTTCTAAAATGGCTCATTTCGTGCCCCTCCGTGGTCTTCCTTCAGCGAAGGAATTGGCAATGGTGTTCGCCAGAGAAGTATTCCGGTTGCATGGAGTGCCTAGGGTACTGGTGTCTGACAGGGGGAGCCAGTTTGTGTCTAGATTTTGGAGGGCATTTTGCCAACAGATGGGCATACAGCTGTCCTTCTCCTCTGCCTACCATCCCCAGACCAATGGAGCCGCTGAACGAGCTAATCAGGGCTTGGAACAATTTCTCCGTTGTTTCGTTACTGACCATCATGATAATTGGTCCGACTTGTTGCCTTGGACAGAGTTCGCCAGGAACTGTGCGGTCAATTCTTCATCTGGGAGCTCTCCATTTCTGATTAATTATGGGTTCCAGCCCTGTTTGCTTCCAGACTCATTTCAGACGCAACAGATTCCAGCTCTGGATGAGCATATCAAGCAACTCCGTTCCACATGGGCACAAGTTCAGAGGGCACTTGGTCAGTCATTTCAGCGTCATCAGCGCCATGCTAATCGCAGACGGCTTCCAGCGGTTTCCTTTCAGGTTGGGGATAGAGTATGGCTTTCCTCCAGAAATCTCAAGCTGCAGGTTCCGTCTAAAAAGTTGGCTCCTCGGTTTATTGGTCCATACAGAGTTATTCGCAAAATTAACCCTGTCTCCTATGCACTAGACCTACCTGCATCCATGCGTATCCATAATGTGTTCCATGTGTCCCTTCTTAAGCCTCTGGTTTGCAATCGCTATACTACCACACCTGTGGTGCCAGGACCTGTTGAGGTCGAGGGCCAGGAGGAGTACGAGGTTCAGAGCATTATTTATTCCCGTAGGCTTAGAGGAAGGGTACAGTACCTGGTACATTGGAAAGGGTATGGTCCTGAGGATCGATCATGGGTGGATAGTACGGACCTTCATGCACCTAGGCTAACTAGGGCCTTTCATGCCAATTACCCACAGAAACCTAGACCCTATTCTAGGAGAGGGGGTCTTTGAAGGGGGGGTACTATCACGGTGCCCGTGATTGCTGCAGTTCCTTGTCTGTCACCAGTAGGGGGCTGCTATTGGCTGCAGATAGCCCGCCTTTCATTGCCTATTTAAACCTGGATTGGGCACCCTTTGGTTGCCCTTTCGTGTTGTTTCTGACCTTCTTGCTATCACTATGCCAGTGATAGCTGGGCCTCTGTTCCAGTGTTCCTGAGTTCCTGATCTCATGTGTTCCTGAGTTCCTGATCTCTACTGTTCCAGTGTTTCCTGCATGCTGAAGTACTTCCAGTCCTGGTTCCGGCCTAGTCTCTGGTGTTGCAGTTCCTGCTGAACTTCTTCTCTGCTGTTTCCTGACCTGACTAATCGTTGCTGGTTCCTGTCATCGCATCGCCTGTCTCCTGTATCCTGGCGACCTCGTGCCTGGTCGCGTCGGCGACATTGCTTGTTACACCAGTGTGCGGTCACTGGTTTGCTCCAAAGCCTATCGGCTATACAATCCTGTGTTGGTCCCAGCGTGCGGACGCTGGTTTGCTCCAAAGCCTTCCGGCTAGACAAACTCGCTTGTTACTCCAGTGTGCGGTCACTGGTTTGCTCCAAAGCCTATCGGCTATACAATCCTGTGTTAGTCCCAGCGTGCGGACGTTGGTTTGCTCCAAAACCTTGCGGCTAGACAAACTCGCTTATTACACCAGTGTGCGGTCACTGGTTTGCTCCAAAGCCTATCGGCTGTACTATCCTGTGTTGGTCCCAGCGTGCGGACGCTGGTTTGCTCCAAAGCCTTGCGGCTATACAAACTCGCTTGTTACACCAGTGTGCGGTCACTGGTTTGCTCCTAAGCCTATCAGCTATACAATTCTGTGTTGGTCCCAGCGTGCGGACGCTGGTTTGCTCCAAAGCCTTGCGGCTATACAAACTCGCTTGTTACACCAGTGTGCGGTCACTGGTTTGCTCCAAAGCCTATCAGCTATACAATTCTGTGTTGGTCCCAGCGTGCGGACGCTGGTTTGCTCCTAAGCCTTACGGCTATACTAACTCGCTTGTTACACCAGTGTGCGGTCACTGGTTTGCTCCTAAGCCTATCGGCTATACAATTCAGTGTTGGTCCCAGCGTGCGGACGCTGGTTTGCTCCAAAGCCTTGCGGCTTTACGATTCCCCTGTTAGTCTCAGTGTGTGTACATTGGGTTGCTTACGATCCTGTCAATTTGCAATTACCATCTGACAGCTGCTACTATCTCTGGGCTGCCCTGCCCGGTATTGGTAAGGCCGGTAGAACCTTTTGCCACATTCCATCTGAGGTTGCCGTAACCGGTATTGGCAGGGCCGGTAGAGTCTACATTATGAATCTATTGAGGCTGCCTTGCCCGGTAATTTGGTAAGGCCGGTAGAACCGTTATGCGATTCCATCTGCAGGTTGCCTTACCCGGTATTGGCAAGGCCGGTAGAGCCTAACATTCTATTACTTCAGACTGTCCTGTCCGGTATATTGACAGGACCGGTAGAGTCTGCCTTCTGTCTTGTTATATTCTGTATATATCTGTATGTATGTGATTGCCATCCTACGTTATCAATTTATTATTTCAATAAAATTGATTTTTACCTAAAACTTGTGTCTGAGAGTCATAATAAACCGTGACAATTTCATGTTGGGGACCCTAAGCATCATGGTGTTTGCTTACAGTTGTGCCAGGTGTTTGATGTGAGTCCTGATTTGCCCATTGTTCCCAGTCCTTCCCTTATTAATCACACACACTGTGCACATTGCAGTTGCTGATGAGCGGCGCAGTTTCTGCTCTCAAAGGAAAAATTTATATTCTAAAAACACAGCCATGATTTTAGAGGATGGGCAGCTGGAAAAGCATTATTGTCCAACTTCTTTATACCTGAAGTGGTGGGGGCTAGTTATGGCACGGCTGCTGCTGCAGGCACATCAGTGTAGCTAGTTGTGGCAAGTTGAACCTTCATCATCCATCACCCATGTCACTGCTGTTGTTGATCCCATTCTATTTCAGCTGCCTAATCATCCTGCTGCTAAACAACTCAGCAGCAGAAGCAAAAACAGAAGTCTCAATGTCCACAATTATACCGGGGCCTTTGACAATGGTCAGTGAACACTGACTAACACAACATACCCTGCTGGCACTAGGCCAGCAAGGCATTTTTTTTCTCAGGGCTGGTGCTTAAAAAAAACAACAAAAAACAGAGGTCTACAAAAAAATTGTGGGGGACTTGTTTCTAATAAGCCTAAGTTCTACAAATCAATGTTTCCTTAAGGCTTGTGCCAAGCACGTCTGTGTCCTACAATCAATGTTTCCTTAGGGCTTAGGCCTAACACTCAGAAGCAGGGGTTGGCGAAAAGTGAGAAAAATCTCATGCATGATGTTTTGCAAAAAATTGACAATGTTTCACTTTTTACATAAAATGTTCTCCTTTTTGTCAATGCACATTTTTTTGCCAATTTCATCTAGTTGTTTGCCTGTTTCCTGTGGTCCAACATTTCCCACCATAATATTACTTCTGAGATGTTTAGAGGAGAAAAAAGTAGCAGAAAGTCAATGTTGTGATTCCTGCAGCAACATATACCTTGAAAAATCTGTTAGCACGCAGAGTGCCTTTGTCCTTTTCCCAGAACACTAACTTCTTGCTTAAAGGGATAGTAATACTTCGTTTTAACTTTATTTTATTTTGTAGGCATAAAAAAAACATGAAGAAAGATATAAGTCTTATCTCTCAAACCTTTATGGTTTAAGAGATATTCGCAAGCAAAGTATCCCCCACCTGTACAGCCAGATCAGAAGGAAGGTGCCCAGGTAGACTGCAGAGAGGGACAATCTTCAATTAAGATAAGGGAAAAAGCTGAAAAACTTGTCAAGGGGGGAAGGGCTTTCATTGTTTTCATACAAAGAAGAATGTCCCCTTCTGTTATCTGTCTAGTCTTACAACTAGATTCACATCTGAGAAGAGATGTCTTACACCAGGAAAAAGGGGCGGGGAGGGGAAACTTTGCTTGTGAATATCTCTTAAACCATAAAGGTTTGAGACATAAGACTTATATCGTTCTTCATTTTTTTTTAATGCCTACAAAATAAAATAAAGTTAAAACGAAGTATTACTATCCCTTTAAGTGACTGTTACGGTTTTCTGACACCCAGACAACAGTAAAAAGTAAAAACACAGTTTTATTGAAATAATGGTAAAGAACAGCGCCCCTGGGGGCCAGGACAGGTATAAATGGTAATGATAATATACAGGCCCAAGTATGTATAGTGAAATTAATACTGATCAGGATAACAACATACAGGGGTTAAAGTAGAGAAACTGAACAGTCTCAGTAAAATAGATGAGCCAACGCCCAGTAGGTAATATCAGTCTCTTGATGGTGCAGAGGAAGGTGTATTGTGTGACTGAACTGAATCACTCTCAAATAGCTGTGCAATCGAACGCCCCAACTGACCGGCAGGATTTGACCAGAGCTGAGCCAATACCACCTTAGTGGGATTATAAGGAGGAAAGCTAATGCAGGAGCTAATGGGACCAGAACCTGAATCGCCCTCAACACTCTCATGGAAGTAACCCTGCGTGTGCCAATGGAACCAGAGCCCTAAACACCCCTTGGGTGCCAGAACGGAGCAACACTGCACAAGCAATTAGTGAGCCAGAGCACTGGTAGTGCGGGAGATAGCGTAACACATTGAGCACTTGGAGACCAGAGCCGGGACACCCTTCCGGTGCCGGACGGAACACACACTGCAAGAGCAAACTGGAGGTGAGCAAACTGGAGGTACCAACGCCAACCGGCGCAACCACGGTGCTGCCCTAGCACCAGAACTGACAACTGCTCTGCTAGTGTGAATGGATAGGCTAGGTCTTAAAGGCACAGGCTCAGAAAGTGTTAATGGCTTGAACGGAACACATTGGCTTGGCAAGTGTACGAGGATAGGCTCAAATAACGGAGGCTACCAGCACAGCAATGGTTAATGTAGGTTCGGTAATGGAGACTACAGCTCAGCAGCGCTAAGAGGATAGGCTCAGTGCAAAGGGAGGCAACAGCTCGGTATGTAGAGAAATGATTAGTCAGAGCGACACAGACACAGTTCAGAATGTCGCCGGAAGGCGACCAGAATCACACAGGAACACAGGATCAGATCACTGAGCAGGAACGTCAGCCGGAACCGGATCAATACACGAAGCAGGAACGTCAGCCGGAACCGGATCAATACACGAAGCAGGAATGTCAGCCAGAGCCGGGTCAATCACGGAGCAGGAACGTCAGCCAGAGCCGGGTCAATCACGGAGCAGGAACGTCAGCCAGAGCCGGGTCAGTCACGGAGCAGGAACATCAGCCAGAACCGGGTCAAATCACGAGCAGGATCAGCAGAATGGTCAGATGAGCCGGGTCGGTACACAGGAACACAGGAACACAGCAACAAAGCGCAGGATCAGGAACACCACGAAAGGGCATCTGACAGGTGCCATGACCCCAGTATATAAAGGCACATCCTGGGTGGGCCAATCAGCCTCCACCAATGCACAGGTAACAACAAGAGAGATTGACAGGGAATCACGGGGACCGTGATAGTGACAACCTACAATGTGGCAGATAGCACAGATGGCACAGTCTGTCCAAAAAAATAACTAAAAAACAAAATCAACAACTTCTTTTCCCAGACTTCCCCAGCACAGAGGCAATAACAGCAAGATCAACAAGTAAATTGGACCCCAGATGCCTGAGTCTTGCCAGTCAGTTACACTGAATTTTGGGGGTATTTGGGGACAACCTGCTTCCTTTCTTCTTTTCCCCCAGAGTGCCCCCAGACTCCCCTAATGCAGATAACAAATGCCCTACATAAAATATTGCCTAAACTAAGCTTCAATTCTCCTTTAGTTGCCTATCTTCACTAGCTCAAAAATGTGCTGCTCCTCTCACAAACATAGAATAGTATGCTGTGAGAGCCTGACACCCTTTTATATGCTTGCAGAAAAATAGGGGTAGGCAAAAAGTGAGAAAAATTTCCTGCATGATTTTTTGTGAAACACAGATGATTTTTCACGAAAGTTTTCTCTTTTTCTCCAATGGAAAAATGTTCCTGCTTTTCACCTATTCCAACACATTATTCTCCTAGTCTAACACATTTTTTGCATATTTAACACATTTTTATCCTATTCTAACACATTTTTATCCTATTCCAACACAGTTTTTCCTATTCAAAATTTTTTTCCCTATGTTTAATATGGTACAACATTTTCCAGCACAATATTACTTCTTCTGAGGGCTGTAGTGGAGAAATAAGTAGCTGGAAGTAAAAATTATGAGTCCTACAGCAACATATACCTTGAAAAATGTCTTTTGAAGACTTCATTTGTCCTTTGCCCACAACACTTACTTCCTGCTTAAATGACACTGACATATTCATGATGATGTCACGTACGGGGAGGGCATGTCCTGACCTCTGGAGATGGCAGACGCATGAAGTGAGTGGTCCGTACTGTGGTGTGCCTAATCAGCTATGCAATCTATACTAAAGTGAGTAGCCCCTATGTATTGGTGGGAGAAATAATTGAGACTGACCAATCTCATGTTGCACCTACAATACAACAGTTCTTGCGACCGATTTCCACACAGACGTGTCCTAAGCAGCTAACTCCCTAGTTCGCACCATTAATCCATCAGTGGGAAGACATACCTGAGGTTGCCATGTCGGATACTGCCTCTGTTGATAATGTTCCGAACATGGACATACCTACACCCAGAAGATCTATCCACTCAAAGAGCAACATCTCTAAAGATACCTTGCTTAAACTTTTAGTGGATTTACCCTCTAAGGTGGATTAGCCACGGTAGAAGATATCAAAATTTCACTCAGACACGAGATACCCTCTCTTCATTCTGACCTTAATCAATTACATCTACGGGTGGCCTACATAGAAGAGGATAAGATTATCACCTCAGATTACCTAACTAACATGGAAAATACTGTAGCCGAGCAGAGAGACATTATTAGCCAACTTACTAATCGCATAGATGACCTGGATAAAAGGGGACATTGTAGTAACATTTGCATAAAAAAATCTACCTGAAACAATCCTCCCTAATAACTTATGACCTACTCTACATGATCTCTTCAAAAAGATGATTGAAAATTCTCCATTCAATGACATCCATATTGAAAGGATACACAGAACATTACATCTCAAAGAAAACGGGATTCCTAGAGATGTTATAGTATGTTTACAGAGATTTTAAATCAAAGAACTGATTATACAGAAGAGCAGGGAAAGAGGTACTATTCGGTGTGGGGGAGCCAACATCCAACTCTATAATGAGTGAACTCTAAACACAATGAAATTAAGAAGGGCTGTTAAAAACCTGACTGATTACTTAAGACAATGCGAAATTAAGTACAGATGGGGATTCCCTTCATAATTGAGCTCCAGTCACTCTCTATTTGCCTGCAGAAATTCCAGCATTTTGTATGTCTCTTGGAATTCCACCTCCACCTGGACCTGCTAACATGGAAGTCTCACAACTACCAAAACCTCAAAGACAAATGGAAGGCTCTCCTAAAGTGGCTGCAGTAAAAAAGAAGCAGCAGAGAAGATAGGAGATGTCTCCTTCTACATCTCAGGCTACAGCTTTGGAATGGACTTGAACTTTATTGTTAGATATACAGGCATTCAAGCTCCCCGGAATATATCAGCTCTAATACTGAGGGATCTCAGTGATTAGGTTTGACATGATTAAACTGTTTCTGTTCTTTATATCTTGCATCTTAGGATTGTACTTGACCAGTCTATTTAGTACCTATAGTACGTCAGTTATCAGCTCCTCAAGAGTTCTGTTAATGCTAGCCATACCTTTCCTCATATACTGTTTTCAGTTAGTCAGCTGCTCACCGATAAAGTTAAGCTTTCCTTACACTTTCATGAGAGGTGTCTTATTGATTATGTTATCCGTTATTATCACATTACTAAAACCTGTTTGGGGAAAAGTCTGGATATACAAGTTAGTAAGCATTGTTAAATCTAAGACAGCATAGCACTTGTTTCACTTTGTCCTTTGGGTATGGGGGAGATACACTGTCTGGCTCTAATATGGGGTAGTGTGACCCTCAGGTGCTCGGCGGATTATTGTCATACCTGGATTCTAATCACATAGTGTGGGCTGCAATGTGGTATTTTTGTCTGTGTTCATTAATAACATATTGTTTCCTATGGATCATACACTTAACATTCCAGACAAGCTGAAACGCTCAGTCGCTTTAAGGGTGGATATGTATCTCTGTGTGATCAACTAGCTTGCTGAGCTGCAGTTTTTCACATAGTTTTAAGAAACACTTAGATATTCACAGACTCCTACCTGATAGCATGGATATTGTGTTCTATGCCTAATATGTGAGATACTTTAACCTTTTTAAACATTAGATGGACTTTGCTATATGAGACCTTTTAGTTGGCTGAGATATTGATGTTTATTATTTATATCCTTACCTCCTTTAAGACCTTTGCAGTATCTGTTTCTGTTATGCTTCTCTTACAAATTTTCAGGATGTGTTATTTGTGATTTATGTAGATGATACATGTTTAAGAAGTGAGGTGACAACCACGGACCTTGTGGTTGAATCGTTCTGTAGCTAACACGTGGCACATTTGGGGGATTATAATGCTTTCCTCATCATTCTATAAAGTGGAGATATTAGGTGTGTGGTGCCCCTTTATGTGTTCTACAAAGTATTCTTCTCTCTTTGGTTGGGATTCTCATATGGGATCTGCAACAATGAGATTTATATTGGGAAATCTGGACATCAATACAGTAATTTATTTATTTTATGTTACTTCCTACCAAACATTATTATAGATAACACCATGGCATAATTGAGGCTGATGGTTGTCCTCTCGCTTCAAATGGTTCTCGTAATGTTCCTTGAATTGATAATGATTTCTGTGATCAAAAAGCCTTGCTGGACTACATAACTGTATTCCCCTTCCTATTTTGTTTCTATTGATTTAATCAGTGGATTTAGATACACTACTCATTTACTGAGGCAAACATTCTGTCTACTATATTTACCCACAGTAAGCTTCCAGACAAATCATCTTTTCATATGTCTATGAGAAAAATAAATCAAACTCAAGAACACATATCCAAAGAGTTGTCCTAACACATGCTCATATGACTCATAATGTCACGATATATTATCCCTCTCTCTAGTGCTTCAATCAGTTTTTCATCTTCAACACCCCCGTTTACATGAAACAATACTTACAAAGGTGAACCTTAGGTTAAAACTAAAGTGACTGTCACCTCTTTTTTTCAAGCTTTTATGATCAACATAAAGTTACCACTGTTGACCTCCAGGGCACACCTTTTTCTCCCCAAAAATGCTTGGTTCTTACTTGGCCCTTCAGGCCATAGGCAACATCCGTTTCTGGGAAACGGTACTTTACTTCTCAAACATGTCTCTAAATACTAAATATAAAATCCTTGACATAGACTTTTCACACACTTTTCTTCTGAGGACTGAAGTTTATAAATAAGTGGCTGAAAGTCAAAGCTGTGAGCCCTACAGCAACATATGGCTAGAAAAATGTGTTAGCATGCAGAATGCATTTGTCCTTTGCCCACAACACTAACTTCCTGCTTAAGTGACACTGGCACATATTCATGATGATGTCAATAGATTAAAAAAAATACATCCTACAATGTGGCAGATGTCTGTTGTAGTGGTGGTAGGGGACTGGCTGGTATGGTGTGATTTGTGTATGTATTTTTACCATTGTCATACACTATCCTCCTCAGATTATTGACACACATTACTTATCGGTCATAGCAGTGGTCCCAAGTGGAGTAGATGGTGGCAACCCTTCTTCACATCCCCCCTCCATCTCCTAATCTATGCTGTTGTTAATATATTTGTCCTGGCTTTGTCTGTCATGTGTGGTTTCTGCTACCTGATACTCAGAGGGTATGAAATGTTGGTTCATCATTAAAGAATGTTAGTCTCCCAACATTGCTGCTTGATAGCCATGTCCTGTGGTCATTGGCAATATAATCAGCTGCACTGAAAACCCTTTCAGACTCAACACTTGCTGGAGGACAACTGAGGGTTTCCACTGCAGTACGTGTCAATGCTGGCCACACACACTGCTTTGTTTGCCAGTATGCCATGTGTTCCAAATGGGATATTCTGGTAGATAATGTAGCTGTTTCTGCTGGTTGAAATGCTTTTCTGCCTTCCTTTTCACTATACTGTCTAGATATTTGTTGTGCCCTCACTTTCTCCCACTTATCCTCCACAATGCAACCCTCCACTCGATCAAAAAGCATATCTCAATATTCCATGACAGAATCCGATTATTCAGAGAGTTGCTGATCATCATGACTCCTTATTGTGACAAACTGCTGATGCGCCTTTGGCAGAAATTCTGAAATTTTGTGTTTGAAGCAGGGGGTCTGGCAAAGTGGCAAGAATGTATTCCTCATTGCTTTTAATGGACACTATGCAAGGATCTTGTTCAAAGCATGCTAACATGTCCTTTACCAGCTGGTGCATGTCTGTGTTTTCATTCTGGTAAGAATTCTCAGCCATGCTCCTCATTTTTTTTCTGCAATACAAATATCAGTGGTAGAATTTCACTCATTCCTGCTCCAATGCGACTTACCAGCATGGTTGCCTCCTCAAAGGGTTTCAGCAGCTCTCATCTATCGCACATTAGTTGCCATTGGCCAGGTGACAAAGAGGCTCCCTCCAAAGCCTTCCAGTTTTACATGGTGTACTAGCTAATGGCCTTATTCTGCTCATACAAATGCTCTAGCATGTACATCGTGGAATTCCACTTGGTAGGGACCTCCATTTTCAGCTGGTGATGGGGCAGGTTGTTACACTTTTGTGTGGAATACAGAGCATTGCATGCACTGTAGGAGTGACTAAAATGGGCACAGATTTTGCTGGCAATAGTGAGCATCTCTTTGAGTGTTTTGGATTCTGCCATGTTTTTGTATTGGTTTACAACTAAATTTAACACATGGGCAAAGCAGGGCACATGGACCATACCACCAATTCTCAAAGCAGCGATTATGTTTGAGTCGTTATCAGCAGACACAAAACCAGTTTTTAAGGGGCGGGGTACAAGCTATTCCTCTATCACCTGCTCTAGCTTATTTAGAACATCTGCAGCTTTGCGGGACTGTCTCTCAAAACTCTGCATGCACAAGGGGGTGTGACGATGATATGGGCTAACCTGCTGCTGCTGCTCCCGCCTTTTAAAGGGATAGTAATACTTTGTTTTATCTTTATTTTATTTTGTAGGCATTAAAAAAAGAAGAACGATAGAAGTCTTATCTCTCAAACCTTTATGGTTTGAGAGATATTCACAAGCAAAGTTTCCCCCTCCCGCCCCTTTTACCTTGTGTAATCCATCTCTTCTCAGATGTGGAATGCAGTCCATAGACCAGACAGATAACAGCAAGGGACAATATTCTTCCTATCAGAACAATGAAAGCCCTGCCCCCTTGACAAGCTTTTCAGCTTTTTCCCTTATCTTAATTGACGATTGTCCCTCTCTGCAGTCTACCTGGGCACCTCCCTTCTGCTCTGGCTGAGCAGTGTTACATCAGTAAAAGGGGTGGGAGGGGGACATTTTGTCAGTGAATTACTCTTGAACTATAACTCTGACAGTATTGAAATAACACTCTCCAAAGTCCAAATACTATGATGATTAATTAGAGCTGCTTTTATTTTGAAACATTACTATCCCTTTAATCACACTGCCACAACTAGAAGCATGATTACTGGCCATCTCCTACAGCAAAGCCAGTCATCATACTCCTCTGCATCAGGAGCCATAGGTGTTATTTGGACTTAAATAACTGTTGGCACTGGCAGCAGCACACTCTCTGACACATAAACAATTTCACTACTTCTTTTTTCTGCCCTAGTGCCCAGCAGTGCTTCTGCTTCTGATAGTTGTGGCACCTTTGGCCTGCTGATAGTGTGTCTCCCAGTCAGACCTGTGGTTTTGCTTCAGGTGGGATCCCTTTTTTTATTAAAGATATAAAATCATACATTTTAGACCTCCACATATCACCAATACATTTGTTCCATTTACATAAATGTCTCTCTCTCAACATTCTTCTCTAATCTTATCTAACCATACACACATCAACATTCATTCTATTCTTGGCATATCCTAAATAATAATTTTATTTTTATTTCTTTACCAAGGCAACCATACTACATCATATAGCTCCAATGTGTCTGCAAAATTCAAATAATACCCTTTTTCCATCATTGCCTGATACTCAACCTGTATAAACATTCTACTCAGGTCAATAACCTCTTTGCTTTTCCAATTTTTCTCAATCATTATTTTAGCAGCCACGTGCTTTCTTGCGCAGACAACAGATAGCAACATGCTTAGCTTGAGGATCCTGAGTGAAGTATCTCTATACTGTGGACTTCATGGAATGAGGGGTTCCTGAGGTGGTGCTGCTGCTACTATTACTACTGGGGCTAGATGTTGATGCAGTTCTACTGCCACTACTACTGGGTGTCAAAGGTGCAGCATTGCAGCAGCAGCAGAGGCACTTGTCATATCTAACAATGTGGATGATAATAACCTGTGTTGCTGGGTACTCAAAACAAGTGTGTGTAGATGACTGGGACTTGGACTTTGAAGAGGTGGTAATGCTGATGATGTTTGATATAGTGACTGTGCGCTTTTTGACATCTGTGCTTATCCAGGGTCAGACTTTCCAATGGTTTTCTCAAACAGCTTTGCTGGGACCTTTACAAACTGCATCCTTCCTTGGAGTAGAGGTATCATCATCATTGATTGCACATGCTGCAGCAACCATTGCTGCAGTCAGTTTTTGAACTACTACTTTACTCTCACGTCCTTGCATTGCTCCACCCCTCCCCTTTCCGAGTTTGCTGGACATTACTCAACTACACTGTGTGTTTTTACTGTAAGGTACAAAACCTGATGGTGCTGTATGATGCCTTGCCTAAGCCCAGTCAGCTGTCTGTCACTGTCACCTAATATATTTAGTTCTTTATTCTTTTTTATTTATTTATTTTTTTTATGTTGTTCACCCAGTTATCTAATCACAGTCTGTCCAAAAAAAATAACTGAAAAACAAAATCAACAACTTATTTCCCCAGACTTCCCCACCCATCACAGAGACAATAACAGCAATATCAGCATGCAAATAGGTCCCTAGCTTCCTGTGCCTTGCCAGTCACATAACATTTTTGGATATTTGAGGTCAACCTCCTTCCTCTCTTCTTCTCCCAGAGTGCCCCACTGACTCTCCTATTACACTCTTACATGGAACAAATGTCCTACTAAAAGATTCCCTAAACTAAACTTCAATTTTCCTCTCTGTCTTCTCTAGCTCAAACAAGGTGCTGCTCTCTCCTCTCACAAATACAGAATGGTATGTTGTAAGAGCCTGACAGCCTTTTATATGGTTGCAGAAAACTTTTGAGTGATGAAAACAAAATTTGTTCCCATTTATTTCAATGGGCGAAAAATGTGTGAAAAAGCGGAAAAACTGCACTTTCGCAGGAAATTATTTGCTAAGAGGAAAGTGCCATTATTCGCTGATTTCAGTTTGAGCTAAAAATGTTCACCCATCCCTAGTTGCTAACAATTCTCTTACCAATTATACTTCCACTTGGAATAGCTGGCAACAATAGTCTGCCCATGCTTCTGTAGATACATCCTAATCTGATCCCTTGGTATACCATTATCAACAGACCTACTTACTAGGAGACCTTGACATGAGTGTAATACTCCGTAATACTGAATGGCCTCTGATATCTTTTTGATGTGGTCCCTCCTGCGGAGTTGATACACAGTTATTTTTCTCTTTATTCTTTCTTACTTTTCTATTTTCCCCTTTCTTACTTCTGTTCTTCTTTTCTCCTCTTTTCTCCTCTCCTTCTCTCTTCTTCTTCATGAAAATGAAGAAAAGAGAAGCAATAGGGAGCGCCCTATTGCAATGAACCAAGGTATATATTACCACCACCGAAATCACCCCACACGTTGGTACTCACAAATATAATGGCTGTTTAGCAAATATATGATAAACAGCAAATGAGCAGGCTGGGTTTAAACCTGTCCCAGTTACAGGTACACTTTTGATGATTCTCAGGCTGCCAATACTCCTCACACTCCTCCCAAGTGGCACAGAAATCTCCAAAGTCAAAAAACACAGAGATGGTGCCCAATAGTGTAATACAGCAAAACTCTCTTTGAGCAAAAGACAATTGTAAATTTACTCACATTTATCTGATGTCAGCTACAGGGGATATTCTGAGCTGACCACTAAGCTTACGAGGAAATCTCACCATCCTCGTTCGGTGTCTCACACTCCACTGCTCCACACTCCACACGCAACAGGATCTCCACACTGTCTAATCTTCTAAAGATTATTTATTCAAAAAAAGCATATAAAATACACAACATCGATGTTGTACAATTTAAAATAGCTACGCGTTACGCGTTATTCCACCGCTTTCTCAAGCCTCAATAGAGTAATATCAAACCATACCTCCCAGTGACCTCCACATAAATACATCCCAGTGGTTTCTCATATGTCCAATGGGACCGAACATGTCCCAACAATACCAATTCTCATAGGGCATAATTTGGTCCCACTCACCTGCTCGTATACAAGCCGCCCATGTCAAATGCCCATTTCCACCAGGAAATGTCCCGCTTCACACAGCCAATGCGCATGCGTGACAAAAGATGGCGTCTAAAAGCGCCTACACGTATGCTCCAAATGACGTGGAACGATCTTCTCAACTCCAATGGAGGAGTAGATCAAACGTCACTCACAAGTTCTCGTGAGAGAACGCAACCCGGGGAAATTCAAAAGGATATTAAACAATAAAATTATCTATATATATATATACACATATGATACTGAGAGATATACAATATACAACACAATATAATTTTTTTTTCTATTTACACACTATGTAACCATACTTATCCTCTATATTAAATGTTGTGATCTAAGCTATACCTACCTGTATATTCTTGTTTATGTGTATGTAACCCTATGCACATGTATTTCGATTCTGTAACATGTTTTCAATTTTCAATAAACTCTTTAAACTCAAAACGTACAACCTACAGTGTATCAGATGTGTGGGGGACTGGCGTGGTGTGATTGGTGGGACCTTGACAAACTGTATCCACCCCGGGAGGAGAGGGATGATCACCATTTATTGCACATGCTGTAGCAACAATTGCTGCAGTCAGTTTTTGCACTAACAATTTACTCCCCAATCACTGCACTGCCTCTACCTTTCCCCCTCCCATCTGTGCATTTGCTAGTCATTGATCAACTACTGTGTGTGTTTTTACTCTCTAGAGTACACAATTGATGGAGTGTGATGTTTTGCCTTGGCCCTCAACAAAATTCTCAATGTTGTCTGCTGTCTATCAAGTCTGCCTCAGTCACATAGCTCCCAGTCAGCTGTCTAATATATATATTTGTTTAATTATTTATGTTTTTTTCTTATTTATTTTTGTAATTGGTTTTTTAAGTTGTCCACTATATCTTATCACAGTTCCCAAATATATATATATATATATATATATATATATATATATATATATATATAACTAAAAAACAAAATCAACAACTTCTTTCCCCAGACTTCCTCAGCACAGGGACAATAAAAGTAAAATCAGCAAGCAATTTGGACCCCAGCTATCTGTGTCTTGCCAGTCACATCAAATTTTGGGGTATTTTGGGTCAACCTCCTTCCTCCCTTCTTCTTGCCATTATGCCCCCAGACTCCCCTACTATAGAGAACAAATGTCCTACCTAAATGACTCCCTAAAACTAAGCTTCAATTCCCCTTTAGTTGCCTATCTTCTGTAGCTCAAAAACGTGCTGCTCTCTCCTCTCACAAACACAGAATGACATTCTGTGAGAGCCTGACAGCCTTTTATATGGCTATAGAAAACTTTCATGTGGTAGAGAAAATTTTTTCTACCCATTGATTTCAAAGCAATGAGCTAGGTGAAAAAAGCGGGAAAACGTGGAGAAAAAGGCAATTTTTCACCACACAGAAACCGCCATTTTTCTCCGACTTCAGTTTGAGACGAAAAATTTCGCCAATCCCTACAGAAAAAGAAAACTGCCATGTAGTGGGGAGAAATTCAGTCTTCCCATTGATTTCAAAGCAATGAGCTAGGCAAATAAAAGTGGGAAAACTGTACTTTTCACAGGAAATTTTTCACCAACTAGGAAGTGCCATTTTTCACTGATTTTGGTTTGAGGCTAAAGTTTTCACCTATCTCAACTCAGGAGTACAGGGTATTTAACACTTTGAGTGCCAGAGGGGAATCCAGTGCATTGCTTTTCAATATGTTGGATACCCCTCTGATACTAAAAGGGTTAAGTTTATTAAATTTAATTTATTTTAGATGTTAAGTTTTCCTTAAAGGAGCAGTAAACTTTTTTTATGAAAAAAATATTTATTATAGAGCATTTCCTATTGAGTAAAATAATGGCAATCCCACTGCTGAGAGATACTTATTTCCAGAGTTATTACCGTTTAAGTCTGTATTTTTTTTATTTTTCCATTATCACTGCACTCCAGTGGTCCATTTCCAATTAGTATTCTGTTACATTCAGATGGAGAGGAAAATCAGTGGCATACAGTTCTCCATAGAATGTGATAGGAAGTGATCTATTAGTTTCTAACAGTTAGAACTTTCAGGAAGCAAATGCACAGTAAATTCACTTCCTAATTATTTGATCTGTTATATCATATAAATAAATAAAAAAACTGACAGCAGTGGGAGTACCCTTGTTTTACTCAGTAGGAAAAGCTTTATAACATACAGGTTTTCATGAAAAAAGTTTACTGCTCCTTTAAAGCTTGCATTGCACCACACTCGTGGGAGTGGTGGATTTATTCAACAAGAGAAGCTGTAAGGAGACATTTAAATAGAAGCTTTTTTAAAATATATGAAATGGTCACAAAATAATACAGAATAAACCTCTACTCTCTTCTCAAGATAAGAAAAAGTTAGTTATCTGAATAAAAGTTTTGCAACTGAGTCAGCTGTAGAATCTGTTCAAACCTCAGGGTCACATGTTCTAGTCTTGTTAGGATCAAAAGAGCCTTTCACCCTTCTATGGTAGATAAAATAAATAGGACATACTTGAAAATGAGGGACAATATCAATGGGGGAGATTCACTAAGGCATGATAGAGAGATGATAATTGTGGAGATGACTTCATCAGTGATATCACTTCTTCAGTTCCTGTGTTATTCTATTGAGCCTATGCACTAAGATTTCTCCACCACTGGAGATCTTTGTGCATAGGCTCCATAGAATAACATAGGAACTGGAGACATGATATCACTGTTGAAGTCATCTCCACTTTATCATCTCTTTATCACACCCAATATATCCTTCCTTGTAAAATACTTTCATAAAAAAATGTTTAACTGAACTGAACATTTGAAATGAAGGATATTTTGTTAAACATAAAAATATGTATGAATCCAATGGGTTAAAAATAGTGTTGAGCGAGCATGCTCGGCCGATGCTCGGATCGGCTCGAGCATCGCTCTGCTCGGCACATGGCGGTATTCGTACGAGTACCGCATGTGCTCGCCCGCCATGTTCGGGTCTCATCCCCGCACGTTTTGCGGCTGCTGCGCAGCCAATAAACGTGCAGGGAGGCTCTGACATCAGTGTAATGCCAGCAGCCATGTTGGCTGCTGGCATTACACTGATTGGCTGGCCAGAACCCGTGGTCGGGTGCTGTATAGCACCTGACCAGCGAGTTCGGCTCAGTCTTAGCCAGGGAGAGATGAGGATAGGAAGGGAAAGTCAGTGTAGGGAGAAAAAAAGCAAATTTGTGAAAAAAAAAGAACCAAAAGTCCTTTTTAGGACTACTGTGTGTGGGGGCAGCAGGTTATTTTGTGTGGGGGGAAAAAAACAAACAAAAAAAAATTTCATATATTCTGTTTAGTGTGCAAAGTTGCAGATTAGAGCACATTCTGTTTAGTGTGCAAAGTTGCAGATTAGAGCACATTCTGTTTAGTGTGCAAAGTTGCAGATTAGAGCACATTCTGTTTAGTGTGCAAAGTTGCAGATTAGAGCACATTCTGTTAAGTCTTCAAACTAAAATATCAAAGTCACATATTCCATTCAGTGTGCTTCGCCGCAGTTTAGCAGCACATTCTGTGTACTGTGCAGAGTTGCAGAATAGGAAGAAATACTGTTAAGTCTTCAAACTAAAATATCAAAGTCACATATTCCATTCAGTGTGCTTAGCCGCAGTTTAGCAGCACATTCTGTGTACTGTGCAGAGTTGCAGAATAGGAAGAAATACTGTTAAGTCTTCAAACTCAAATATCAAAGTCACATATTCCATTCAGTGTGCTTCGCCGCAGTTTAGCAGCACATTCTGTGTACTGTGCAGAGTTGCAGAATAGGAAGAAATACTGTTAAGTCTTCAAACTCAAATATCAAAGTCACATATTCCATTCAGTGTGCTTCGCCGCAGTTTAGCAGCACATTCTGTGTACTGTGCAGAGTTGCAGAATAGGAAGAAATACTGTTAAGTCTTCAAACTCAAATATCAAAGTCACATATTCCATTCAGTGTGCTTCGCCGCAGTTTAGCAGCACATTCTGTGTACTCTGCACAGTTGCAGAATAGGAAGAAATACTGTTAAGTCTTCAAACTCAAATATCAAAGTCACATATTCCATTCAGTGTGCGTCACCGCAGTTTAGCAGCCTATTCTGTGTACTCTGTACAGTTGCAGAATAGGAAGAAATACTGTTAAGTCTTCAAACTCAAATATCAAAGTCACATATTCCATTCAGTGTGCGTCACCGCAGTTTAGCAGCCTATTCTGTGTACTCTGCACAGTTGCAGAATAGGAAGAAATACTGTTAAGTCTTCAAACTCAAATATCAAAGTCACATATTCCATTCAGTGTGCGTCACCGCAGTTTAGCAGCCTATTCTGTGTACTCTGCACAGTTGCAGAATAGGAAGAAATACTGTTAAGTCTTCAAACTAAAATATCAAAGTCACATATTCCATTCAGTGTGCGTCACCGCAGTTTAGCAGCCTATTCTGTGTACTCTGCACAGTTGCAGAATAGGAAGAAATACTGTTAAGTCTTCAAACTCAAATATCAAAGTCACATATTCCATTCAGTGTGCGTCACCGCAGTTTAGCAGCCTATTCTGTGTACTCTGCACAGTTGCAGAATAGGAAGAAATACTGTTAAGTCTTCAAACTAAAATATCAAAGTCACATATTCCATTCAGTGTGCTTCGCCGCAGTTTAGCAGCACATTCTGTGTACTGTGCAGAGTTGCAGAATAGGAAGAAATACTGTTAAGTCTTCAAACTCAAATATCAAAGTCACATATTCCATTCAGTGTGCTTCGCCGCAGTTTAGCAGCACATTCTGTGTACTGTGCAGAGTTGCAGAATAGGAAGAAATACTGTTAAGTCTTCAAACTCAAATATCAAAGTCACATATTCCATTCAGTGTGCTTCGCCGCAGTTTAGCAGCCTATTCTGTGTACTCTGCACAGTTGCAGAATAGGAAGAAATACTGTTAAGTCTTCAAACTAAAATATCAAAGTCACATATTCCATTCAGTGTGCTTCGCCGCAGTTTAGCAGCCTATTCTGTGTACTCTGCACAGTTGCAGAATAGGAAGAAATACTGTTAAGTCTTCAAACTAAAATATCAAAGTCACATATTCCATTCAGTGTGCTTCGCCGCAGTTTAGCAGCACATTCTGTGTACTGTGCAGAGTTGCAGAATAGGAAGAAATACTGTTAAGTCTTCAAACTCAAATATCAAAGTCACATATTCCATTCAGTGTGCTTCGCCGCAGTTTAGCAGCACATTCTGTGTACTGTGCAGAGTTGCAGAATAGGAAGAAATACTGTTAAGTCTTCAAACTCAAATATCAAAGTCACATATTCCATTCAGTGTGCTTCGCCGCAGTTTAGCAGCACATTCTGTGTACTGTGCAGAGTTGCAGAATAGGAAGAAATACTGTTAAGTCTTCAAACTCAAATATCAAAGTCACATATTCCATTCAGTGTGCTTCGCCGCAGTTTAGCAGCCTATTCTGTGTACTCTGCACAGTTGCAGAATAGGAAGAAATACTGTTAAGTCTTCAAACTAAAATATCAAAGTCACATATTCCGTGTAAGATGAAGAAGGCGGGTAAAAAGGGACGGGGAAGTGGACGTGATCCTGATAGTTCAGGGCGCGGGTCAGGACGCGGAGAAACTGTGCCTGGTGCCAGAGCACAAGAAAGAAAGACATCCACCATACCTAGCTTCATGTCTAATTTTACAGGGCGTCGCAGGACATCACTCTCGAGGTCCGACCACTGCGAACAGGTGGTCGGTTGGATGTCAGCTGATACTGCTTCCAGTCGGTTAAGCACCACCCTGTCTTCCACCAAGTCCACTCTCAGTAGCCAAGAGTCTGGTCAACATAATCCTCACTCTGATCATCCTTCCTCCCACCATAGACGGTCTGGTCAAAGAAGTGATCCCACACTGGGATATAGTGATGAGCTCGTCTCATCACCAATCCTTCATTTGACCCTCTCTCCAAGCACGCTTGCAGAGGAACATGACATCTTATGCCCTGATTCACAACCTCTAGAGGGTACCCAATCACAAGAAGATGACAGATGTGAACGGCATTTAAGGTCAAAGGAAGTAGTGGATGATGATGATGATGAGACACAGTTGCCATTAAATCAACCACTATTACTGTCTCAAGACCTTGTTGAGGAGGATGTTATACAGTTGTCAATGACTGAGTATGTGGTGGGATCAAGACATGAGGAGGATGATCAGAGTGAGGAAGTGGAGGAGGACTTGGTGGACGATGAGGTGACTGACCCCACCTGGGAAGGTGTAGAGCCGAGCGATGACAGCAGTCCTGAGGGTGAGCCATCTGCAGCACCGCAACAGGCTGGAAGAGGCAGTGGTGTGGCTACAGAAAGAAGGCGGACCGCACCAAACCGGCCCGCAAATGTTCCACGGAGCACCCCCTTGCGTAAATCTTCCTTGCCAAGGGGTAGGTGTTCCGCGGTATGGCGTTTTTTTAAGGAAAGTGCGGACGACAAAAGAATTGTAGTTTGCAACCTGTGCCACACCAGAATGAGCCGAGGCATGAACACTAGAAACCTCACCACCACCAGCATGATCCGCCACATGGCATCCAAGCACCGTAATAAGTGGGAGGAACGCCTGGATCACCCATCTGTGTCTGCAGGCCACACCACTGCCTCCTCTTCCCCTGTTTTCGGTGCCGGCCAATCGCCTGTCGAAGGCGCAGGCCCGCATACCTCCCGCCCTGCACCTGTACCATCTGAAGCACCATCAGCGACCACATCCACTTCCCTGTCCCAGCACAGCGTCCAAATGTCGTTACCCCAGGCATTTGAGCACAAGCGCAAATACCCAGCCACCCACCCACAGGCCATAGCACTAACCTCACACCTTTCCAAATTACTGGCCATCGAAATGCTGCCATTTAGGCTTGTGGACACTGAGTCCTTCCGCAGCCTGATGGCAGCAGCTGTCCCTCGGTACGCGGTCCCCAGCCGCCACTACTTTTCCCGGTGTGCCATCCCAGCATTACACCACCATGTGTCCCGTAACATCACCCGTGCACTGACCAACGCAGTTACTGGGAAGGTCCACTTAACGACTGACACATGGACAAGTGCTTGTGGCCAGGGACGCTACATTTCCCTGACGGCACACTGGGTGAATGTCGTGGAGGCTGGGAGCGACTCGGATCCTGGGATGGCACGGGTGCTACCCACGCCGAGGATTGCGGGCCCTACCTCCATCAGGGTTTCCGCCAGCACCTACGTTATTGGCTCCTCCTCCTCCGTTTGCACCTCCGAATTCTCTACACGCAGCGCCACTCCCCCATCAGCCAGTAGCTGGAAGCAGTGTAGCACTGCAGTGGGGAAGCGTCAACAGGCCGTGCTGAAGCTGATCTGCCTTGGGGACAAACAGCACACGGCCTCAGAGCTGTTGCGGGGGATTAGTCACCAGACCGAGCAGTGGCTCTCTCCACTCAACCTGCAACCAGGCATGGTTGTGTGTGATAATGGGCGTAACTTGGTGGCGGCTTTGGAGCTCGGCAAGCTCACACACGTACCATGCCTAGCGCATGTATTTAATTTAGTGGTTCAGTGATTTCTAAAAACCTACCCCAATGTGCATGATCTCTTGACAAAGGTGCGCCGCGTGTGTGCACATTTCCGTAAGTCATCTACAGCTTCAGCCGGCCTGTTGAAGCTGCAGCAGCGCTTACAATTGCCAGCTCACCGGCTGCTGTGTGACGTGAGCACGCGCTGGAACTCCACCTTCCACATGTTGGCCCGGCTTTGTGAGCAGCAGAGGGCAGTAGTGGAGTACCAGCTGTTACACGGTCGTCGCCCCTCCGTTCAACTTCCTGTAATCAGAAGTGAGGAGTGGGAATGGATGTCAGACCTCTGTGAGGTTTTACGCAATTTTGAGGAATCGACACAGATGGTGAGCGGCGATAACGCTATTATCAGTGTAACCATCCCACTTCTGTGTCTACTGAAACGCTCGCTGCTCACAATTAAAACTTTGCATGTGGAAGAGGTGGAAATGCGGGAGGAAGAGCTTACACAAGGTGATAGCCAGAGCACCCTCACTTCGTCTTCTCAGCGACAATTGGAGGAGGCGGAGGAGGAGGAGGAGGAGGAGGAAGACACGGTTGCCTCCGCTACAGAGGGTAGCCATGGAACTTTAGTTCCATCTCTTCAGCGTGGGTGGGCAGAAGAGGAGGAAGAGGATGAGGAGATTGAGAGTCATCCTCCTGGTGAGGACAGCGAAATCTTGACTGTTGGTACTCTGGCACACATGGCTGACTTTATGTTAGGCTGCCTTTCCCGTGACCCACGCGTTATACGCATTTTAGACAACACGGATTACTGGGTGTTCACCCTTCCGGACCCCCGCTACAAAGAGAATTTCTCATCTCTCATTCCTCCGGTGGAGAGGACAAGCAAAATGGTGCAATACCAGAAGGTTCTTGTTGAAAAATTGCTCCAAAATTTTCCATCTGACAACGCTGGCGGCATAGTACGTGCTACCTTGGCCAACCGAGAAGGGGAGAAAAGGGGAGCACACAGCAGTTCCGACAAATGAAGGGCAACACTCTCCAAGACGTGGGACACCTTCATGACACCCCGCCAGCACCCTCACCCTGATGCGCAGCCTAGTGTCACAAGGAGGGAAAAGTTTTGGAAGATGGTGAAGGAGTACGTAGCAGACCGTGTCAGCGTCCTCAATGATCCCTCTGTGCCTTACAACTACTGGGTGTCCAAGCTGGACACGTGGTATGAACTGGCACTCTACGCCTTGGAGGTGCTGGCCTGCCCTGCCGCCAGCGTTCTGTCTGAGCGGGTATTTAGTGCTGCTGGTGGCATCATAACAGATAAGCGTATCCGCCTTTCCACCGACAATGCTGATAGGTTGACACTTATAAAAATGAACAAGGCCTGGATTTCCCCTGACTTCTCCACTCCACTGGAGGAAAGCCCTGGGGGAACATAAACTCACTTTATATATGTTATTTACAATGATGGGAATACTCTGTATTCCCATTCACCCCTTCCACCCAAAAAACGGGTATATGGTTGACTCTTAATCTTCTCATCCTCCTCCTCCTCTTCCATATGCCCTGTGCTATAATTTTTATATAGGGCCAGCTCACCAGCGGGCCCTGTGATATAATTTTTATATAGGGCCAGCTCACCAGCGGGCCCTGTTTGACAACTTTTGGTATAGGTCAGCTCACCAGCGGGCCTTCTTATATAATGTTTTATTGGGTCAGCTCTCTAGCGGGCCCTCTCATATAATGTTTTATAGCGTCAGCTCACTAGCGGGCCTTCGCATATAATGTTTAGGATGGTCAGCTCCGCAGCAGACCCTCACCCATAATGTTTTAGATGGTCGGCTCAGCGCACGTTTCCCTCTTAATCATGGCCCCAGTTCAGAAAAATCGAGGAAATTTTTGGGAGAATTTGCCTTTGCGCACGTTTCCCTCTTAATCATGGCCTCAGTTCAATAAAATCAAGGAAATTTTTGGGAGAATTTGCCTCTGCGCACGTTTCCCTCTTAATCATGGCCTCAGTTCAGAAAAATCAAGGACATTTTTGGGAGAATTTGCCTCTGCGCACGTTTCCCTCTTAATCATGGCCTCACTTCAGAAAAATCGAGGAAATTTTTGGGAGAATTTGCAGATGATATACAAGTAAATATACAGCAAATATTGTTTGGTAACAATTTTTCGCCTAAAGTCGTTTTTATTTTCCTTTTTGTGTGTTTTACGGTCAGTCTGTAAAAATGGCGTACTACGGGCGAAAGATCGTTCCCAGCAGCGATGTTGGAGTCCAAGATGCATCCAGACATCCTCCCTATGCTGTCCCTGAACCATTTCTGTGGTGTTTCCATCATTTTCTTCCCTTTTCCTATGGACCAGGCACCCTCCCCTCATCAGAGCAGGGGGTGCCTGGTGTAATGCTCGAGTCCTCCCATTGACTTCAATGGGGCTCGGGTGCTCGGCCGAGCACTCGAGCCTCCGGGGGTGCTCGGTCAGAGCACCCGAACACCCGAGCATTGGGGTGCTCGCTCATCACTAGTTAACAAAGTTAATATAAACTTTGGAGTGTTGCATTGCAGATCATATTTTTTCTTATCTCTTAATCCTTTGAGTTCTGGAGAAGTATCTAATGCATTACAATGCCATGCTTTGGATAACTCCCTTGCACTCAAGGAACTAAGTATACAAATGAATATGCAAACTTCTACAATAATTCTGACAAGGTTCAACTGTAATTATAGTTCTTGCTGGTCAAGTTTGTTTTAAAAATCACTTTTTCCTTTCTGTTGCTTCTATGATATGTGGAAAATAACAGTATTTTTCAAAGTAAAAAAAAAAATCAACAGGCTTCTACACACTTTTAACAGTATTTAGATTTTGAAAAATTGGCAGTGCACATTGCTCTTGTTTATTTATGAAGCTTTGAATTACATAATATATGATGTAGACAGAGAAAAGTTGAAAATGGTCGATTAAGTAATTTATTTATTTTAAAGTGAATTGTGTGAATTGATGGGAGATTTACATGTTTCCAACAACAGTTACCCAACAGGTAGCTGTGTGCCTCTCATTTAACATCCTATAATATAAAAGGCCAGATGTATGTTTGTTCGATGCAGTCATGCGCAGTAGCAACTGCCCGAATGCACAGAATGCTGGGATCAGACAAACATACTATTAGCCTAGACACACCTCAGTTTCAAAGTCCCTGTATTTCCATAGTGGTCTCGCCCCAACAGTGCACCTGCCCAGTGAGAGATAGCTCCCTTCCCAAGTGGTGGTTGTTGTGGCACTGGGTAGAGAGGAAGCGGAGATGGTGATTTGTGTCTGCGACTGGGACCTGTAATCCCTCTATCTTACACAGGGGAGGCAGCAACACGAATGGGTTTGAAGGATGCACTTTGGCCCGTGTACACAAGCTTTTAAACAAGTTAAATATATTCAAATATTGTCTTTTTATGGTGAACTGAGCTAAAATTGCAGTATTTTCTTCTCTTGTTTAGCAATTCAGCATCAGACAGTGAGGTCTACATATCTAATAGAGATAAGTGAAACAATTTCATACATTTATTTTTCTTCTAAATAAAGAAAAAAAGGAGTTTCACTTTACCTTTAGACTTCATTCATAGCATATACATGTCCAAGTAGTCTTCAGAGCAAACTAGGAATCTTCTCTACCCTCCCATTTTCCATTAACAAATAAGCAGTGTATGCCTCTTTACCCCATGCATGCTCCCCATCCCTCTTCTTGGCCTACTCTCCTCCTTTCCATGTCATTGCCCTGCTCCTTTCCCTTCCATTTCATTAGGCCTCTCCCGTCTCCATCTATTTTGCCAGCTTACCACTCTCTTTGGACTACTTCCCTTTCCTCGATCTGCTCCTCTTGGCCCATCCCTTGTTCCTTCCTCACTATGTTGCTCCTTGCCTCTGGTCCTACAGGATTTATTTTCAATCAGTTTGTATGGATTTGGAAATATTCTAGATCTTCCAAATTGATCAGTGGAACAGATCATGGCTATTTCTGTCATGCTTGGTGTCTATCACTGAGATGCAATTCACACCTCGTCTATCACTGGAAGAAACATAGCCATAACATGTAACCATGTGCAAAATCAAACCATGGGCTTAATCCACACTTAAGCATCTGTTTCTTAGAACTGAAGCCAATTGGATTCCATGCATCTCATTCCAGTGTCTGTCTTCATCAGTGCCTTGTCCTTATATTTACATGGTCATTGTGATGCAATATCATCATGTAATGCTGAACCTGCTGAGGTCAGGACTGGGCAATGGCGAAGATAAAAGGCAGCTTGGGATGTAAGGAAACCAGTCAGGTTCAGTTGTAATATAGAAAATTGTTACTGTTGCATGTGGTGAGTAAATATGTGTGTGTTTGTGAGAGAGTATGGGGATGTATGCTTCTTTGTGAGTTAGAGTATCTGCGTGCATTTGTGTGAGTAATGTGTGTTTGTGAGAGAGTGTGGAGCATTTTCTGTGTGTAGTGTGTATGGGTGTGTGTGAATATGTATGTTTGTATATGCTCATGCAAGAAGACTAATCTAGTCTTCTGCATACGTTTTAACTTTAAATGAGACAGTCAGATGTAGAGATTTACTCACTCCTGCCCTGGGCAGTCACATGACAGTCTCATTAGTGTCACTGTGCTGCACATTGTAAAGCCAACTTAGAGAACACAAGACATTATAGTAGAAAAAATAATACATTTTTACATAACTAAGCAAGAATAACACATGTTGGGAAGCTCGTGGCCTATTAACCTTTTAATTGCAAGTGCATAGTGCACACCGAATATTGAGTTAAAATAGCATTTCACACTCAGGGACAAAAGCTGGGATAGCAGGGTCCAGGGACAGGGAAAAAAAACAGGTACTGTATCTGGAGATCTGAGACATTTGGAAGGTATGAGAAAAACTTTGTTCAAGGATATAATTTTAATTACATAGTAAATTAAGTTGAAAAAGTTCACCAAGCTCAGCCTTTGCCACAGTATATCCCAGATTCTCTACTTGATTTGCATTGATCATTTTATTGCTTTTCAGATGTTCTGTCCTGACAAACGTGGTATTCTGGCCTTTGTGAGGTATAAGATAATGCATCTGCACTCTGGGGCAAAATACTGGTACCAGTCAAAGGTCAACTTACAAATACCCCTACAATGTAGGATTTTTAGATGTCAAGATGCACATCCTTACAGCATTGTACTATAGCATGTAACAGACTATTCATTCTTAGGCATCACTTGAAGCCTAGCATGCAATCCACCTAGAGGGATTACATCCCATTCATATAAATGCAACATGTGTCATGTCCGTTATAGAGGTTACATGCAGTGAATGGCCAGAATGCAGGGCTGCAAACTACACTCAGGACTAGGAGTGGGCGAAAAGTGAGAACAATTCCTGCATGACTTTTTGCGAAAAACGGACAATGTTTCTCCTTTTTTGCGAACGTTTTCTCCTTTTCTCCAATGCAAAATTTTCCTCCTTTTTGCCAATTCCAGAAACGTTTTCACCATTCCTACACATTTTTCTCCTAATTTAACACGTTTCTCCTTTTCTAACACATTTTTCACCTATTTTAACACATTTTTCACCTATGTTCCCTATAGTGCCACATTTCCCAGCACGATACTACTTCTTCTGAGGGCTGTAGTAGAGAAATAAGTAGCTGAAAGTCAAAGATGTGAGTCCTACAGCAACATATACCTTGAAAATATGCTTGCATGCAGAGTGTATTTGTCCTTTGCCACAACACTAACTTCCTGTTAAGTGACAATGGTACAACCTACAGTGTGGCAGATGTGTATGGTAGTGGTGGTGGGGGGCTGGCATGGTGTTATTGGTGGGACCTTGACTAGGGTGACCATACCTCACCTTTAACTGGGGACACACATGAAAAATGCATACTACAGGGTTGCTTTGATTTTGGTGCATTCCTGAAATATGCCTATTTCCTATCTGTCCCCAGTTAAAGGTGAGGTATGGTCAGCCTAACCTTGACAAACTGCATCAACCCCAGGAGGAGAGGGATCATCATCACTTATTACACACGCTGCAGCAACCATTGCTGCAGTCAGTTTTTGAACTACAACTTTACTCCCATATCCCTGCACTTTGATGGACATTACTAAACTGCTGTGTGTGTTTTTTGCTCTTTAAGTATACAACTGATAGTGTGGGATGTCTTGCATTAGCCCTCAACAAAATTCTATTGAGCCTAATATATTTATTTTTTTAATTATTTATGTATTCATTTTTTTAATTTTTAATTTTTTTTAAGTTGTCCACCCTATCTTATCATAGTCTTTCAAAAAAAAAAAAAAAAAAAAAGCAAAAATAACTAAAACACAAAAATCAACAACTTCATTCCCTAGACTTCCCCAGCACAGAGGCAATAAAAGCAAAATCAGCAAGCAATTTGGAGCCAGCTGCCTGTGTCTTGCCAGTCACACACAATTATGGGGTATTTGGGGTCAACCTCCTTCCTCCCTTCTTCTCCCCCAGAGTGCCCCTAGAGTCCCCTAATACAGAGAGCAAATGTTGTACCTAAAAAACTCCCTAAATTAAGCTTCAATCCCCCTTTATTTGCCTATCTTCTCTAGCTCAAAAACGTGCTGCTTTCTCCTCTCGCAAACCCAAAATGGCATACTGTGAGAGCCTGACACCCTTTATATGGCTGTAGAAAAGTAGAGAAACTTCCATGTGGTAGGGAAAATATTTTCTTCTCAATGATTTCAATGCAATGAACTAAGCAAATAAAGCAGGAAAAAGGCCCTTTTTGTGGGAAAGTGCTATTTTTCATCAATTTTGGTTTAACCCCTTAGGGACCCTTGACGTACCAGGACCGTCAAGGGTAAATTTGCTCGAAAGACCCTTGACGGTCCTGGTACGTCACGTACTTTTTACTTACAGCGCTCTACCGGGAGCGCTGTAAGTAAAAATAGGGCATGAAATAGACCGCTCCAAGATCGGAGCGATCTGTTTCAAGCCTCATAGTGACGCGCCGATACACGTGACAGGTCACGTGTACCGGCTCGTCAAAGTGCCCCTATGTGGTCGTTATGGGACGGAAATGTCCCATAACGTCCGGTCCTTAAGGGGTTAAGGCAAACGTTTTCGCCCATCCCTACTCAGAACTTTTATTTTTAGCCAAGTGAAAAATATATATCACATGATTAACACACCTCATTTTCTATGTATATGTATTTATGGGTAATCTTTGTCTAAAGAGGCCAGCTTCACCTCAATGATGAAGACCATGATCAACAGGAATTTACATAGTACAAGAGGGTGAAAAAACATGAGTGACAGCACCTGGGTGGTTACCATGCCACAGAAGAACCAGTATGCAGTGAAATGATCATCACATCTTTTTCTCTATTCAGTGAACAGACTGCATGGAGAGCCACAAGCTGCACTTGAGTTTGCTGCTTTGGTCAAGAGGAAAAGATGCATCACCTAATTATCTAAAATATATATATTTATGTAAAAGGTAAAGGTGCAGCCATTGTCAATCCACTACAGGCTAAAATACAAATGGAGCCTGGCGATGACTTCCTCTTAGGGGATGCCCTACAATAAGAAAGGGTACACAGTATCTAGATATATGCAAGGAATAGCTCTAGAAAATTAACTACATATATTAGCCATTCAAACAAGCTAAAAAATTATATGGAATATATAAAATCTACACAAAACTTAAAACAGACACATATTTGGAATGTATTAAAAATATATTTAATATGAAAAAATATTCCAATATAAAGGATATATAAAACTGATTTATTAAACAATTTATAACTTATATAAGATAGGTAAACACAAATTTACATATATGAGTGATATGTCACCAACAATATAGCCACAATCTTTTGTTTAGGTAGATTGTTCCAAACATCTTGGAGAACTAACCACAGTTCTTCTGTGGATTTAGGCAGTCTCAGTTCTTCATGTAATCCCAGACAGATTCGATGTTGAGATCAGGGCTCTGTGGGGGCCTTACCATCACTTCCAGGACTCCTTGTTCTTGTTTATGATGAAGATAGTTCTTAATGACTTTGGCTGTATGTTTGAGGTCGTTTCATGCTGCAGTATAAATTTGGGGCCAATCATATGTTTCCCTGATGGTTTTGCGTAATGGATAAGTATCTGCTTGTACTTCTCAGCATTGAGGAGACCATTAATTCTGACCAAATTCCCAACTCCATTTGCAGAAATGCAACTGCTGACTTGCAAGGAAAATCTAACATGCTTCACTGTAGCCTGCAAACATTCATTCTTGTACCACTCTCCAGCCCTTCGGCAGACAAACTGCCTTGTACTACAGTCAAATATTTCAAATTTTGAGTCATCAGTCCAGCGCACCCACTGCCATTTTTCTGTGTTTTTGTGCATAGTTGAGTCACTTGGCCTTATATCCATGTCGGAGGTATGGCTTTTTGGCCGCAAGTCTTCCATGAAGACCATTTCTGACCAGACTTCTCTGGACAGTAGATGAATGTACCAGATTCCCACTGTTTTCTGCCAATTCTGAGCTGATGGCACTGCTGGACATTGTCCAATTGCAAAGGGAAGTAAGCATGATGAAGTATCCATCGTGATACCTTGATAAGTATCCATTATACTGTACGAAACACGTAGGTCTTTAAACTACAGACACCTTAAGCAAGACAAGTTATGCTTGCCACTGGCTTATCACTCTGTCCGCTAGTGCTTTAGCAATAGTGGCCCTGTGATTTGCCATTCTTTCTTTGAATGTGGTTGTTGTTAAACCAATGTATAGTTTGTCACATGGACATTTGTTAAAGTAGATCACAAACATGCTGCTGCAAGTGATTCTATGTCTGATGTTGATAATAACCCCATCTATGGGATTAGTGAAAATGATACCTGTCAGCATGCTCCTACATGCTCCTGCACGTAGTGTAATTTGGACATCTGAAGCATCCCAGCTTGGGTTGACTGATCCGTTGCTACAATATTTTCTTATGGCGGAGGTAATGTGTTTATGTACAGAGGAGTAAGTCAGAGGAAATGCCATTCTGTTCAAAAGAGGTTTGTCTACTTTAGGTTTTAAAAGCTCTTGTTGGGTATTGCATGATGCTCAACCTACAACATCCTCCATCCAGCCTTAAATGTAGGGTATTCGACCATATATCACCTCTACCTAGAGGCGGAGACCACACTAGACTATCCCATCAAAAAGAATTCAAATGGATTTGTAAACTAAAGACCCTAGCACCAAATGGACTAAATGAACAATTGCTTACACCAGTTTCTGTTATGATGATAATGCGCTTGTGACTCGCAGGAATGGATTAATACCCATGGATATACATTTGTGAGCATCGCAGTGCTTGAGATGCACATTTATTGGAATATAATGTCACTGGCTCCCTATGGAATATGTTACATGACTAGACACAATGATATATCAACTAGATCTAAATCCGTTTCTTATGCTCATCATCGGGTGCTAGAGACGCACCAGGACGTGGATTATAAAGTAACAATCACCGTATTAATCATCACTTGGAATTAGAAGTAAGATGTGTTTGCTATGAAGTATCCAGTCATTATGGACAGGTGATGGCATGCCATGGCATCAATATGGAGGAGTTTGTTGCAGCATACATTGACACTGGTACTAGTAAGTTGCTATACATTTGAATTTAGTAAAGAACAGACAGGAAACCTGCGCTCCTCCAGTCTAAATGTGAATAGTGTGCCCTGTATTAGGCATATATTAAAATACTGTGAATAAGTTTGAGGCATTAGTGCCTACATTTTTGGCCCAAAAACGAGGTTTAAGTTTACCAACCACGCCAAGGATCCTCAAGTGTGGCAAATCCTACTCTAAACACTTGAAGTTTCATTTTAAAATTAAAAATAATAACCCCTGAGGAAAGGTGGTAGTAACGCGTAGAGTAGGTGGATCCTTTTTTACTTTCTTTTTGTATGCGTGAAGGTCCCCATGTATGAAATTAAAAACAATGACAAACAATATTTAAAAAAGTGTAAGAGAAGACTTGCCCTGTATGCCGGCATAGGGTGGACACCCAAAAGGTACTGAAGCTCTATCAGCCCTTATATACAGCTTGTGACCACTCCCCACAGGCTACATGAGGAAAAATCAATTGTCAACAAACCTAGAATGTGAAAGCCATAGTTAACCTCATAGAGGCCTAGAATGTAAAGAAAAGAATTGGTGCAATGAAATATTCATATGTGATAATAGTGACAGTAAGAAGCAGCTACAATAAGCTAAAGGAGATAGGTAAAGACAAAAGAAAAGACAAAAGCTTACAGCGCTAACTCACCTTAGTGCATAACTATATATGTGTATATCTGTATAATACTTTTTAATTATTTATTTTACATGAAATGTCCATTGATAAAATTGGGGTTACTGAAGTGTGCAGCAAGGAATGAGAGGGTTCTCCAGTCCCCCAAACATTAGGCCAAAGCCCAAAGTGCAAACAAAGAACAGACAGCAAACCTGCGCTCCTCCACTCTAAATGTGAATAGTGTGCCCTGTATTAGGCATTTATTATAATACTGTGAATAAATCTCAGGCATTAGTGCCTACATTTTTGGCCCAAAAAAAAGGTTTAAGCTTACCAACCTTACTAAGGTTCCTCAAGTATGACAAGTCCTAATCTAAACACTTGAAGTCCCTATCTAAAAACAATGCAAAACAAAAAAAAATAAAATTTAAAAATAATAACCCCTGAGGAAAGGTGGTAGTAATGCATAGAGCAGGGGGACTGGTTCGAATTTGGTGACTAGTCTGGCACATAACATATGTATCCTATGCCGATTTTGGTCAGACTGTGTACCCAGATGTATATATCTATGAGTCATCTAGACATTAAGTTGCATTTTACTTACACAATATATTTATCATGATATGTTATATATGTTCGCTCATATATGCGTGTATTATGCTGATTGATGTGACAATTACTTTGGATCCATCACTTAGGGTACCCGTGCTATCAGATTCGGCATCGGTATGTCATCTCCACATATGAAGCAGGAGTTGCGATATGGTGGAGTCCCGGGTGAGTCCCATTTTAAATATTGGATCCTATATGCCAGACCCATTGTTTTCTTGAGTTAGTCTGTTATTGTTAGCCTGTATTTGCATACAATTACTGATCATCTACTGTTGCTTATTTATTATTTATTTAGACAGTAATATTAGGTTTAGATATAGCATTGTCCGCGATCTGTGGGGAGCATGGTCAGACTTGTTTCATTTTATCATACTAATTGCATTTATTACTGTTTTTGTGCACACATTATTTCAGAGAGTGCATCTCAAATATCTACAGACTTACATACAGTATATATAGATATATATACATATTCATATATATTCAACTTTACACCAAAATCTATGGCATATATGTGATTTTTTTACCCTTTTTATCTATCTAAGAAAGTAGGAACTAGACATTATTATTAGGTTTTCAGTATTTGCTATATTTAAGAATGTACTTATGATGGTATCAGCCTTATATCTATAATTTTACCCAGTAGTATTGCAAGGGAAAATAATCTTTAAAATATTATTTAATATTATTTATGACATTTGGTTTCAAAGCAGAAAGGTTGTTGATCCAGGGAACTGTCTGACTGCCATTCGGAGTCAGGAAGGAATTTACCCTCTTGGGGCTTAATAGGAAATTGCCTAAATGTTTGTTTTCATTCGCCTTTTTCAGCCATGTTACTATGTAATATGATTGGCAAAGGCATATCATTTCCATTTGAGAATGACTACATAAAGATGTGAGTATCTGTTTAAACACTGGAGGGCAGCATTACACAACACAAGTAGAAAACTGTATAATTTAGGTTCTATCATTTCAGTTGTTCAAAATTTTAAGGAGAAAAGGTGAATTAATAACATCTGAACACCTTTTAACCTTTTGAGTGCCAAAGGCTTGAGCAATGTGTTGTTCACCCCTCTGGTACTGAAAGGATTTCAACTTAAAATGAAAGATGCCCAGGGGGTGAGATAAAGAAACTGATATTAAAAAAAATTGGAATTTAAATTAAATGATTACTATATGACTTCATATCAAATGTACAGAAATCTCATGTACAGGTTACAAACAAACCCAACTTCCAAGTGCCATTAGGACTATGATGAAAATTAATTTCCTTTTACCATTATGGTATTATATTTATATCAATTAATAACCAAAATCATGTTAATCCTTTGTTTCCATATTTTTTGATTTTATTACCAATCACAATGAAGCTGATATACTGAGACAAACTGGGAGGTTAAGCACTAAAGTGAGATAAAGATGTGGTGATAAGAGGAGAATGAGATAACTGCTTTAGTGCAAAAAACGCTCCATTTGTATGTTATTCTACAACGCCTATGCATTTAGATCACTCCATCTTGAGAGATTCTAGTGACTAGGCTCTACAGAATAACATAACAGGAGAGTGCATCACACTGTAGATGTTAACTCCACTCCTCAACTCTATATCTTACCTTAGAGTATTCCTCCTTTCCCCAGAGTAAATATGAAAATAATCACCTGCACCACGGGCAGTGGTGGTGGTGGTGGGGATAAGCATTATATCTGCTTTAAATAGGGGTTTAAATTAGTGATTTTAACCTCTTGAATGCTAGAGAGGTCAGCAATACATTGGAGGAGTCAAATAGCAGCCTATGTACCTACCTGAGGCTGGTGAAGTAGGGCTGTCCTTTTAGTTTCCTAGGCAGTAAAAGCCCTCAATCACTCCGAAGCAGGGAGGGCTGTGAACTCCTGTCGATCTGAAAGGGATGCTTTCCCTCACACATCACCAGTAGTAGATAACTCAGAAGTCTGAGAACATGCTCTCTGCTTCCCTACTTGTTCAGTAGGGGAGTCTAGAGTATCCTTTCAGCACCACTAACAGCATCACTTTCTTAACCCTTTGAATGCCACACAGATATGCGTTGCTCACCCCTTTGGCACTCAAAGGTTAAAAAAGTATGCCAAGCAGTACACAATCATGAACTCGGGTTTGTATCAGCATCCATAGGGATTTGTGGCTACAAGCTGCCCCCCAGCCTTGTTCCCTTGCCCACTGGTAGCCATAGAACCCCATGTATACTGCCTGGCCCCAGACATGTTTTACTTGTCCACTGGAATACGAATATCTGGATATACAAGTCACTGAATATCTGGGTATACAAATCACTAAAATATTGAGGACCTACTCTATATGCAGCAAATATTACACCAGCTTTGCATAAGAGTTTGGACAATACATAGTTGTTTTAGGTGATAGGGTGATTTTCTGAATTTATAGACAGCAAAAGTGGAGAGGCTCAGACGTTACTGGTTTAAAATTTGTGGGCCTTTTAAAATTAATTTCAATTTTATGATACCCAAGGCCTGCGCATGGATACTCAGCACCTTGTGTGACCCTCCAGGCTTAGAACTTACCCATTCCCAATGCTGACTTTGTAGGAATCAGCATTCAGCAATAATAGAGGAGACTGGATGAGCAAACGAGAGATATTTTTTGGCTAACTACTTAGTTAGCCAATAAATGTTTGGCTTTTACCACTTAGTTGGCCAATGAATGTATAACTTTTACTATCCTGCTTTTAGTCTCCTGCTTTTTCTACGTCTAACAAAGCATCACCTTTTACATATATAAACAATAAAACAATAATAATTACATTTATGTTAAATGAAAATGGGAATATTTTTTATGACTGCAAGATTTTCTGCCTTGATATTACTTCTTCTAAAGGCTGTAGTAGAGAAATAAATAGGACAGATGTTTTTGTGCTAGTTTGTCTCACTGTCTGATACATCAGTTGGTTGAGCTGCTTCACCTTCTTGCACTATGCCACCAACACTGGAATGATACTTTTTGGTCTTCATTGCTTTTTGATGGTTTATTAATAGTACTGATGCTGGAGGTGGTGGAACTTTTAGTGGGACTTTGACAAAGTCTCAGAAGGAGAGGGATAACATCACGGCACATGCCGCAACAACCTCTTCCTGTGTGTTTCAATTCAGACAAACATAATTTTGAAATATTTGGGGTAATTCTCCTTTTTTCCCTTCTCACACCCCAGACTCATCTGACACAGAGATAACAGTCAGATCAAAAAGGAAGTTGGATCACAGCTTCCTGAGACTATTCAGTTATACAACATGTTGGGGTATTTGGGGGTAAACATCCTTTGCTCCATCCTCAAACCCCAGACTTCCCTGACACAGAGATAACAACCATATATAGTTACATAGTTAAATATAGTTACATAGTAGTTTAGGTTGAAAAAAGACTTGCGTCCATCAAGTTCAACCCTTTTCTTCTTCTTGTTTACTGCTGTTAATCCAAAAGATGGCAAAGGAAAACTCTAGTTCAGTAATTTCAAATTTTGCTTTGAATGGGGGAAAAATGGTAATCAAATATATCATTTGGATCAACAAGCACTAAATAAATATTAATCCTAATACTAAAAAAGTATCCAAGCCCTTTTTAAAGGCATCTGATATATTTGATAGCACCACCTCTTCAGGCAGTGAATTCTATCTTTATTGTCCTTACCATAAAGAATCCCTTCTGCTGTTGTACCCGAAAACTATTCTCCTCAAGTCTTAGCAGGTGACCCCTTGTCCTTTGTACCATTCTGTTATGAACAGATCTTTGGAGAGCCCTTTGTATGGACCTTGAACATATTTATATAATGTTATGAAATCCCCTCTAAGAAGCCGTTTCTCTAGTGTGTAAATGTTTAACTTTTCTACCCTTTCTTCATAACTAAAACTTTACAATGCCCTTATTAGTTTTGCATCCCTCCTCTGCACTTTCTTCAAGGTTGGGGTCTTACTATACACCTGTAAGGAGGCAGAATAATATCTTCTTCCCGTGAGTCAATACCCCTTTTAATACATGGCAATATCTTATTGGCCTATTGTCAAGCATTACTCCCAAACCCTTTTCATTGATAGATTTCCCCAAAGAAACACCATTTAAACTATATGTTGCATTTTTATAATTATACCCAAAATGCATAACTTTACACTTGTCTATAGTGAATCTCATTTGCCATTTGCCTGCCCAGTTACCCAGTTTGTCCAAATCCTCTTGTAATGAAGACACATCCAGTTCAGACTGTGTTACCCTACTTAATTTTGTGTGATACATGGCTTCATATGCCCACTGGGAAATCATCAATAAACAAATTAAAAAGAAGAGGTCCCAGGACAGATACCTGAGGTACTCCACTTATCACGTTTGTTCAGTTTGAGAACTTCCCATTTACCAGTGACCACCACTCTTTGCTTTCTATCTTTCAGACAATTTCCAATCCATGCACAAACATTTGCCCCAAGCCTTTTTTATTCAATTTGTAACCTTTTGTGTTGAACTGTATCAAAAGCTTTAGCAAAGTCTAAATAGATCACATCAGCTGCAGCACCCAAATCTATATTTTACTCACTTTTTTATAAAATGCAATTAAGATAGTTTGACAAGACCTGTCTTTCACAAAGCTCCTGCTAATAATATTCTTGTTCAAGATAATTTCTTAAACATATTCCCTTAGAAACCCTTCAAACAGTTTCTGAACCACAGGTGTCAAACTTACAGGTCTGTAATCGCCCAGCTGGGACTTTGATCCTTTTTTAAATATGGGCACCACATCTGCTTTATGCCAATCCATGGGCACCATACCTGAAATAAAAGAATACCTGAAAATCGAAAATAACGGTCTGACCAGGGCCCGGCCTAACTCTAGCGTATACGATCTGGCCCTCGGGCTTTGTCTACCTTAACACCATTTAATTGTTTAAACACTTTTTCTTGTGTCAGCCAATCACTTTATTGCTGTGACTGCTATGTAAAAGTAATTTGCAGGTTCTTGTCCATCGGGTCTTCCATGGTAAAAACAAAAGAAAAAAATTATTTAAAATATCTCTGTCCCCACTGGCCATCTCACACATTTCGGATAACAAAAACCTAACATTATCAGACTTTTGCCATTAATGTATTTAATTATGTTTTGGGGGGATTTCTCTTGCTCTCCTTAGTAATTATTTTTTTTCTCCAATTTAGCCAATTTAATTGCCTTTTTACAGGCTTTGTTGTCATCTTTGTATTTTGCAAATGCCTCTGCTGATCCCTCAGCTTTATAATGTTTGAATTCTACTTTTGTCTTATTAATTTCATGAATTACTTAACTGGTTAGCAACATTGGTTTTAATTTGCTTCTTTTGTATTTGTTTCCAAAGGGTAAAAATGTTATACTTATATTTTTGTAATGTTATTTTGAAGAAATCCCACTTACATTCCGTGTTTTTTCCAGAAAATATTTCATCCCAGTCAACAAGACCAAGGTATGCATTAACCCTGCTAAAGTGTTTTTTTTTTTGTTTTGTTTTTTTTTTAATTCAGTGTTTTGGTGAAACCCACACTAAATAACTTTTTTGAATTAATCTCAAATGATACCATGTTATGGCCACTATTCCCCAAGTGCTTCCTTACTTGGATGTTGGAGATAAGCTCTTCATTTTTAGTCATTACCAAATCCAGAAACGCATCCCCTCTGGTTGAGCTCTTGTATTAACTAATGCGTCTGGCACTTGAATCGCCTTTGGGATCAAAGTTAGTGGAATAAGCTGGACACGCACACCAAGCAATACAAGTTTATTACTTGTGGTCACTTAATCAACACAGCAGTAATACACACCATAACATATCCATACATAGCAGGACCTTTTTTTCTTACTCTCTGGCGGCGGTGATGATGGCAAGAGCTAACAGGGGGATGTAACCCCTTAAGGACTGTGTGGTCCAGGAGTGAGGTGCGCTGGAAGACGACAGATTTTTTTACTGGCCTACCCAGTGATCACAGCATGCTCTGCAGGCACACTGTGATCACAAAATTCCATGATATGCCAGAACCATCAACAGTCCTTAAGTAACACCCAATGATGACAGTCCTGATATGTCATTGGTTGGTAAGGGGTTAATTTTATTACTTGTTTGTTTTTAGTAGACTTCAAAGAAAGAAGAGTAACAGAAAAGAGAGAAGACTTAATGAAGAAGAAAGATGTAGAGGAGAAGTAAAGAGGAAGACCAAGGAAGACCCTGCTGGACCTCAGACTTCAGGGTAAGTATTTATTGTTAATGATGTGGGTAATGGGCCATGGGATATTTTTAGATTTAGGGGGGGTTAACCCTTTGAGTGCCAGAGGGGTACACAACAAATTGCTGTTTAATTCCTTCAGACACTTCTGGCACTCAAAGAGTTAATCCTTTGAGTGACAGAGGTTTATGCAATACTCTGCAATGCCCCTCTGCCACTCAAAGGGTAATTTATTATTTGGTTTCGCTTATGTTTTTGGTAACTTGAATGTATTGATATGGGGCTTAGGTCCCCATATCAATACATCTGCGGGTCACTAGTGTACGAATGCCTAATTGCACATATCTGTATTTTATTTTTTTTACTATTTTCAATTTCACGTTGGTGGTTCTTAATATGTGTTAGGGACTCATTGCCTAGATTTACTGCCTATAAAATAACACAAAAAAGAGAGACCCTAAATGTGTTTTACTAACCGCTGCATGTAATTGATTAGCTAATTTATATATTGTTTCATTGTTTTCAGTTTTAACAGTTGGTAGTTTGTCACAGTGCAGGTAATATTATACCAAACTGTGACTCAAAACTACAAATATTAGTTTGGTTTTACTACTACTCGTAATTGAATCAAGCCCCTATTTGGCTAACTTTGTTCCAGAATCCATTGCAGTTGATAACTTTATCAACTGTTTTTATATAGATGTCAAAGTGAATCTATTAGGTGAAAGAAGTGATGTCAAACTGCACTGTAATCTAGGACCTTCTTTGCTCAGGTTTTACCCAGAGCCAAGAGGTAATTCAGTTAATGGGTTGAAATTATTACTCACTACTATTCTATTCATAAAGTATTTTATCTTATCTTTGGCAAGTTTACAGACAAAAGTCCAACATCTCATCTGAGAGATCTTGTCAAGATTGCTATGCTTATGGTCTCTGGGATTCCTGCACAAAGCATGACTGGAAATCTCTGCCAGGCATATACGAGACCAGATTTTAGGCCACCGATAACAGAATTATTTTTTATTAATTCTAGCTTGGAATACTCCGTTTGTTTTTATTTGTTAGTGTTCCTTTAAAGGAGCAGTAATCTTTTTTTAATGAAAAACTACATGTTAAAATGGTTTTCCTGATGAGTAAAGGAGAACTAACACCTTATAATTAGGTGTGAGCGAAAAGTGTGAAAAATTTCCCGCAAAAAATTTCACGAAAACGTGCTAATTGTTCGCTTTTCCCTTGAAAAATTTTGTCTTTCCGCCTATGCAAAAATGTCCTCCTTTTAGCCTATTTAACAACTTTTCCGCCTATGTAAACACATTTTCCTCTTGTTTTAACACATTTTTCTTCTATATTTCTTGCAGGTACTACATTTCCCACTGTAATATTACTTCTCCCGAGGGCTGAAGTTTAGAAATTAGTGGCTGAAAGTCAAAATATGGTTTGAAAACTGTGTTAGCATGTAGAATGCATTTTGTCCTTTGCCACAACACTTTCTTGCTTAAGTGACACTGGCACATATTCGGGATGATATCAGGTAATAAAAAAAAATAAAGTACAACCAACAATGTGGCAGATATGTATTGTAAACAAAGATAGAAAACCCACAGCACTAAACCATCATGATTAATATATTTAATGTGAAGGATGTGAATGACTCTAGTGATAAAGGTATGGAACGCTGCAAGGAAACAGGGGGTTTATCCCCAAACCCCGAAACTTAGGAAATACTTAGAAGAAACACAAAAGCAAAAATGAACCTGTGCTGATCCATACTGATAATATAAATTGTAAACCCCGTAATAAGTCTTTATCATAATTGTGCTGTGCTATCTTTAAAGAAAATAATAATTAGGGTTTTAGTAGCATAGATTGGCCAATGTATGTTTAAGCCCACTCGCCACGCCAAGGCATCCCATAGAGAGTGAGTCCTAAACCTAACCTATACACATAACATACTAAACTTCTAAAGCTTGATCTGAGGAAACGTTGCAGCTTGCCTGTAAGCATTAAAAACAAATTTAAAAAATTTGAAGCTGTCTTAGGAAACGTCTTAGCTTGCAAAAACTTAAAAAACATAGTGGTGGAGCTATCATAGTCTCCCATATCAGGACTCACCCATTATCCAGCTGGAGCCAGCCACAGTGCGCAAGGGAGGCAGGACCCAAGGGACCAAACACTATCAATCCCCCCCTTAAATAGTCCCAGCCTCCCTCCCCCACCGCAATATACCTGAACTCCCCTGGACAACATGTAATTAAAGGCAATGCAAAAGCTAGGCCAGCAAAGCAAACAAAAAGGCCATATATATGCCCACAATTAATCCTTTATGTGTTGTAGTTATGTTTATTAAAACTAAAGAAAAATGCTAAATATGTGAATTAAATAAAATAAGATACCATGATGTAAGCTGCTAGAATGGGAAAAAAGGACAAAGTACAAAAGAAACAAAGATAGCAAACCCACAGCGCTAAACCACCATGACTAATATATTTAATGTGAAGGATGTGAATGAATCTAGTGATTAAGGTATGGAGCGCTGCAAGGAAAGAGGGAAAAACCTAGAAGAAACAAAAAAGCAAAAATTAACCTGTGCTGATCCATACTGATAATATAAATTGTAATAAATCTTTATCATAATTGTGCGGTGCACATATTCAGGATGATATCAAGTAAGAAAAAAGAAAAACTACAACCTTCAATGTGGCAGATATGTATTGTAGTGATGGTGGTGGGGGACTGGCATGGTGTGAATTGTGTATGTATTTTTACCATTGTCATACTCTATCCTCCTTCCCAGATTATTCACACATATTACTTATCGGTCATAGCAGTGGTCCCAAGTGGGGTAGATGGTGGCAACCCTTCTTTACATCCGTCCTCCACCTCGTCATCTGTGCTGCTGTTAATATATTTTTCCTGCCTTTGTCTGTCATGTGTGGTTTCTGCAAGTACTACAACTACTGGAGCTGGATGTTGATGTAATTCTACTGCCACTACTATTAGGTGTCAAAGATGCAGCACTTATAGCAGCAGCACCAGAAGTACTCGTCATATCTAACACAACCTGTGTTGCTGGGTACTCAAAACAGGTGTGTGTGGCTGAGCAGGACTTGGACTTTGAAGAGGCAATGATGCTGAGGATGACTGATCGGGTGACTGTTTGCTTTTTGACATCTGTACTTGTCCAGTTTATAGACAGGCACGGTGCTCCTTAAAAGTGGCGGAAGATACAGCCTTTGACTTTCTGCTAACCTTATAACCCTGTTGTCACCCTAAATCTCAACTTCATCTGTATCTGAACAAGAGAAGGATGTTTGAGGGATATATTTTAGATCTGCATCATCATCAGTCATCATTAGGTCATCCTCAGCAGCATCATCATCACCTGACAGTTCTTGCCTACTACTCTTATATTCCTCTAAGCTTTTGGAGGTCTCAAATAATTTATTTTTATTTTTACTATAACAAAATTCACTACTGCTTTGAGGACAGTTGTTTTGGTGTCTCACTGTCTGATGCAGCAGGCGGTTCAGCTGCTATACCTTCCTCTATTATGCTTTTGCCAGCATCATCAACACTTGAATATGACTTGTTGTCATCTTCAGTGTTTTTCTTCTATGGTTTTATATTTCTGCTGGCACTGGTGGTGCTGGACCTAGTTCTGCTGGGACCTTGACAAACTGCATCCTCCCTTGGAGTAAAGGGATTATCATCATTGATTGCACACGCTGCAACAACCATTGCTGTAGTAGGTTTTTGGACTACTACTTTACTTTCATGTCCCTACACTGCTCCACCCCTCCCCCTTCCCCTTGCATGTTTGCTGGACATTCTGCAACTACACTGTGTTTTTTATTGTACAGTGCACAACACAACTGTTGGGGCTGTATGATGCCTTGCCTAAGACCAGTCAGCTGTCTGTCACCTAATATATTTCATTTTTATTCTGTTTTATTTTTTTTATTTTATTTTTTTTTAAGTTGTCCACCCTGTTGTCTTATCACAGTCTGTCTAAAAAAAATTATAACTGAAAAAGAAAATCAACAATGTCTTTCCCCAGACTTCCCCATTCAGCACAGGGACAGCAAGATCAGCAAGCAAATAGGTTGTCTGTGTCTTGGCAGTCAGTCACATGGAATTTTGGAGTATTTGGGGGACAACCTCTTTCCCCTAATACAGAGAACAAATGTCCTACCTAAATGACTTCCTAAACTAAGCTTCAATTCCCCTTTATTTGCCATTTCCTCTAGCTAAAAAACATGCTGCTCTCTCCTCTCACAAAAACAGAATGACTGCTATGAGATCCCGACAACCTTTTATATGGCTGTAGAAACCTTTTGTGTGGTGTAGAAATATTTTTCTTCCCGTTGATTTCAATGGGCGGAAAAGGCAGGAAAAAAGCAGAAAAACAGCACTTTACGCTAGAAAATTTTCACCAAGCATAAAGTGCCATTATCCGCCGATTTCAGTTTGAGGCAAAAGTTTTCGCCCATCCCTACTTAGGAGCTACTCCTCTTTTTATCCCTTTTCTCTAGATTTCTATACCTATTATAGACGCTTCCTATTTTTCTATCTAGATCAGATGTCTGTCCATTCTACAAAATAATGTTTCCAGAATTTCATATAGAACTCGAACCAACCAAAAATACGTTTATCAGCTGTGCAACAGCCAAAAACACATGGGGTTTTGGAGTTCCTAATTTGTGATTATATAATATAATGAGGCTTATGTGATATTCAAGGGGGTCTGGGATTGGGTTAATAGAGCCAATGCCCATACCTACTGGGAGAGGGATGAAAACTTGCACATAAATACAATATCCTAATGAACTGTCAATCCAATCCATTGCCTCTTTTACATAACCCTCATTTTCAGTATGGAAATGCAGACTTGTGATTTCAGGAATGGGAATCAAGGGTATTAAGATGTTGGAGCAATTGATCCACCCTATTACTGGAGACATTTATACATTTCCAGAATGTCAAACTAAATAAAATATTCCAGCCTACCATCTGTTTTTCTACCTTCAGGTCTTGCATTATCTCCATTGGGTTCTTTCTCTTTTTAAATTACAGTTGCCAAAAAACCCTTCTGATTGTTACCACAAAAAAAATATTATGGTCAAATGCAGCGCTTCATTTATTTATAAATGAATCTTCCTTCCCACAAACTTTATCAATCTTAAAGGAGGTGTTGCACACTGGTTTCAGGATGTTCCCTCTCTGAAACCAGAATCCTTATTTTTCAATTTTGTTATGAGAATAAAGCATTCCCTCTCCAAAATGTTCAGCACACAAACTTCCTTCTTACATTATATTTGCGCTCTCATACAATTTTTTTTTTAGAAAAATCCTCTTCATCCACTCATCTTGTTATTTAGTATATCGATGACTGATTCTAGGTGCCTATATTCAAGGCAAATTGCCTGACAAACGTAGGAGGATCCAATAGTTGTTTTGATTATTAATGCTAACAAACTGGACCCTTGCTACACTCACCATCATTCAAGTAGTGGAGAGAGCAACACTTTATTATGTCCTCTCTTTTCAGGATTAAGAGAGAGATGGGAAAAATTCTATAGGATATGGAATCTTTTCATTGCCACTTTATCAAAACCTATTCAGGAGGTTTATGGAATGAGTATATACCTAATGCATTAACAATAACAATTAAAAAAAAAAAGTTTAAGTGAAAAATGATTACCATGCTAGTTTATTCTGCCTTGATGGGCATGATATGCAGGACTGAATGAAGATGTTATATCTTGAACCAAAGAACAAGAAAAAACAGTTCATAATAAAAGCAGCTCCAATTAATCTTCATAGTATTTGGGCCATGGAGACTGTTATTTTAATATTGTCAGAGTTGTAGTTTAAGAGTATTTGAATGATAAAGTATTCCCCTCCCACCCCTTTTACTGATGTAACTGCTCAGCTCAATGCAGCAGGGTGGTGTTCAGGTGGATTGTAGATCGGGACAATCTACAATTAAGATAAGGGAAAAACCTAAAAAACCTGTCAATGAGGGCAGGGCTTTCATTGTTCTCACAGTAAGAAGATTGTTCCTTTCTGTGATCTGTCTGGTCAAGTGACCAGATTCCACATCTGAGGGTAGGTGGCTTACACTAGGTAAAAGGGGTGAGAGGGGTATACTTTATCATTCAATTACTCTTGAACTACAAATCTGACAGTAATGAAATAGCACTCTCTATGGCTTAAATACTATGAAGATTAATTGGAGCTACTGTGTTTGTGAAACATTACTATCCCTTTAAGATATTCTGGCTATGGTAAGGTAAGTGGGGAGTTATTCTCCTTTAAAATAAGGGAACTCAGGCTGCTAGGTGATACTTCATTGAAAAGTTCTTGCAGTTAAAATATATTTTTAAAATTAAACTTCGGTTTTCTATTCTCATCATCAGGTGGTGCAGTTCCTATGACTTAATGTAGGGATCTATAGTCAGTGAGTAACTCAAGCTCTCCCATTCAGTGCATTATAAAAAGCTGCATTTTGACACTAGTTGTTTCTATTTATTTAAAAAATGTCTTTGAGCTTTATTAGTTTTAAAATAAAAATGTTATGGAAGTGGTCGTTCCCTTGTTTTATTTCTCAGGAAAAGCAATATAACATGTATTTTTCCTAATAAACATTTACTTCTGTTTTATGAAAGGCATAAGAAAATATCAGATCCCACTAAACCATTAGTGCTAATAATAAATATATTCCAGCAAGATTAATAGTTTAATTACAGTTAGTGGAACTTCTCTTTTGGAGTTGGTATTTTCCCTTTAGAAATTCTTCTACATGTCATAATGGATGAAGTAAGGCATGTATTAGTTCTCTGTTTCCACTCTCAATGGTAGAACATGATGGTTAATGTTCCAATGAAGACCTACAGCAGAAATAAAATCTGTCCCAGAAAGAGATCCATTACGGGAAGGCCAAACATTTTCTGAATGTCTAAGATATAGTAAGACAACCACAAGTGAATGGGTTATAAGGGCCATAAAATTACCAGATATTGATTTGGAGGACACAAACACAGATTTGTCCAAATAATTTCAAAAGGATTGATTACAGACAGTGGGATGAGGAGAGAGGGACATGGAGAGTATGGCAACTTGGATTCAAGAGAGAGCGAGTGGGAGCACTGGAGAGTGCAGGAGAAAGAGGCAGTGTGACCAAGAGGGGTTGGAACACATGTGAGAGGGGGTGAGATGTGGAAAAATGGGTTAGAGAAGAGGGCTGAAACAGGGGCTATCACAGAAGAATTGGGGAGACAGATTAGGGCAGAAAGGAATAGACAAAGAGGGGAGAGTTATCAACTGGTCCTGTTTGTCTACTAGCCTATCAAAGAAGCACTGTTACCTTGTTCAGAGGTGTGGCCCAAGCAGGAACATGTTTGAGTGACATCTAAAACAGACTTGAAGATGTAATTGTTTTTACTGCAATTTGATTAAAACCTCAAATAATGGATACAGTGAAACACTTATTTCAAAACAAAACAAGTTTTTTTTTGGGGAAGGAAAATGGAAAGGAAAGATTCAGCTTCAATCACTGAATATAGTACACCAAATCTGGACTCCACAAGTAATAGCAACACTGATATAAAATACTGTACCAAGAAATACTGTTGATATTCTTGGGCAAATTAGCTGCACCATAGGGTGCATAATAAATGTCCACTTTAAACTGAATTTTGTAACTCCTTAAATACCAGAGAGGTCTTCAACACATTTCTTATCAGTGAATTTGAGATTAGGGATGGGTGAAAGTTCCTGATGTGTTCCCACAGGAAATTTGGTCAAAAAAGCATGCTTTTTGACAGGAAGTTTCACCCTAGATAAACATGGAGATTTACCGTCTTTTCACTAGGAGCACAGAAAAATTCACGAAAATTCTTCCATTTCCTTCCTACATAGTAACATAGTTGATGAGGATGAAAAAAGTAATGCGTCCATCAAGTCCAGCCCATGCCAAAAACACCCCTGTCGAACCAGAAGAAGGCAAAAAAGCCCTCTGAGGCCATTTACAATTTAGCCCCTAGTGAGTAAAGAAATTCCTTCCTGACTCCAAATGGCAGTCAGATAGTTCCCTGGATCAACATCCTATCTGCATTGAAGCCATCTGTCATCAATTTCAATATTGTTCTGTGCTAGATAGGCATCCATTGCTTTTTTTGAATGCAGTTGCATTATCTGCAAGTACAGCATCCTGAGGCAAAGCATTCCATATATTTACCGCCCTTACTGTAAAGAATCCCTGCCTCTGTTTCAGTCGAAAGTGCCTTTCCACTAGACTTAAAGGGATAGTAAGGTTTCATAATAAAAGCAGCTCTAATTAATCATCATAGTATTTGATGTTATTTCATTTCTGTCAGAGTTGTAGTTCAAGAGTAATTAAATGACAAAGTGTCCCCCTCCCGCCCCTTTTACTGATGTAACACTGCTCAGCCAGAACAGAAGGGAGGTGCCCAGGTAGATTGCAGAGAGGGACAATCTTCAATTAAGATAAGGGAAAAAGCTTTCATTGTTCTCATAGGAAGAATATTGTCCCCTTCTGTTATCTGTCTGATCTATGGACTGCATTCCACATCTGAGAAGAGATGGCTTACACTAGGTAAAAGGGGCAGGAGGGGAAACTTTGCTTGTGAATATCTCTCAAACCATAAAGGTTTGAGAGATAAAACTTATATCATTCTTCATGTGTTTTTAATGCCTACAAATTAAAATAAAGATAATAGATAATGGATTACCTCTTGTTCTTAGCTCAGCTCTTTGGATAGTTCTTTGTATTGACCTTGAATGTATTTGAAAATGGTAATCATATCACCCCTTAGACGTCTCTTCTCTAACATAAACAAACCCAGTTTGGCTAGTCTCTTTTTATAACTCAGATCCTCCAATCCCTTTATCAGTTTTGTTGCACACCTCTGAACCTTTTCCAGTTCAACAATGTATTTTTTAAGAACTGGCAAATAAAATTGTACGCTATATTCTAGATGAGGCCGAACCAAGGATATATACAGAGGTAGAATAATATTAGCTCCCTTGCATCTATATCTCTTTTTATGTAGGCTAGTACCTTATTTGCTGTTGCAGCAGCTGAGTGACTCTGCACACTACTGTGAAGTCTATTGTCTATCAGTACTCCTAAATCTTTCTCTGCTGAGGATTCCCCAAAGTTGTTTACCATTTAGAGTATATATAGCAAGTTTGTTTCTACAGCCCAAATGAATAACCTTACATTTGTCTACATTAAATGTCATCTGCCACTTTTCTGCCCATTCACTCAGTTTATCTAAATCCTTCTGCAGAGAAAAAATATCCAGGTATGTATGTATTTCCTTACATAGCTTAGTGTCATCAGCAAAGATTGAGATGCTACTTTCAATTCCCACTTCCAGATCATTAATAAACACATTAAAAAGCATTGGGCCCAGGACTGAACCCTGTGGCACCCCACTTATAACTTTAGACCAATTTTAAAAGGTTCAATTTACAACAACTCTGCCATTTATCATTTAAACAGTTCTCAATCCATGTACAGATAACACCACCCAAACCGAAGCTTTTTAATTTATGCAGTAACCTGTTGTGACGCACTGTATCAAAATCTAAGTATACTAAATTAACAGCAATTTCCTTGTCCAAATTACAACTTACACTTTCATAAAATGCAAGTAAATTAGTATGACATGATATATTCTTTATAAAACTATGCTGATTCCTACTAATAATATTGTTTGTCTTTGCATTGTTCTGAATACTGTCAGTTAGTAACCCTTCTTTTATCTTACCCACTATGGAAGTCAAGCTCACAGGTATATAATTTCATCAGCGACTGTACTGTGCAATTCTTGTGATTGTGACAAGGTTGTTAAAAAGGGAAGTAGGGAACAAACCTTGGCACAACTCAAGCCCTGATTAAGAAAAAATAAATTCCTCTGACCCTGTATATGTTGCGAGCCTGCAAAAAGCATTTACTCAGGGCTTTTGTTTGGCTAACCTGGCTGTTCTCTGTGTAAGCCTGCTGCCATATTGGCTAACCATTATTTTAAAAGATTTTTTTAAAAAAGGGGTACAACCTATGATGAATGTGGCAGATGTGTGTTATGGTGGGGTTGGCCTGATGTGGTGTAATTGATATGTATATAGAGTATATTGCATTGTGTATTCTGCATTTACAAATGCTCTAGCATGTACAGCGTGGAATTTCACCTGGTAGGGACCTCCATTTTAAGCTGGTGATGGTGCAGGTTGTTAAGCTCTTGTATGGAATATAAAGATTTGAGTGCGCTAACATGGACACAGATTTTGTGAGCAATATTCAGCATCTCTCTGAAGGTTTCAGATTCTGCCAAGAATCTGATCACAACTAAATTTAGCAGCTGGGCAAAGCAGGGCACATGCACCATATCACCAATTTTCATTTCAGTCATAAGATGATGTGCTGAGCCATTATCAGCAGGCACAAAACAAGCCTACAAGGAGCAGGGTACAAGCCATTCCTCTATCACCAGCTCTAGTTTACTTAATACATCTATGGCTTTGTGGGGCTGTCCCTCAAACCACTGCATGCATAAGGCGGCATGCTGATGGTATGGACTATCCTGCTGCTGCCACCTTTTAATCACACTGCCAGCCCAGAACCAGAACCCACTGAATGGGTTACTATTAGACCAGGAGGACTGACAGGCCCTAATAGCGCAAGGCCCTTTAAGAAACTCAATCTTGAAGAGAGAGCACAATATCGAGTAACGCCCAAGCAGTAACGGAGACCAGAGCAACTTTTGGACTGCCGTAGCAGTAACGGAGACCAGAGCAACTTATGGACTGCCATAGCAGTAACGGAGGCTAGAGCAACTTGTGGACTGCCGTAGCAGTAATGGAGACCAGGGCAACCTGTGGACTGCCGTAGCAGTAATGGAGACTAGAGCAGCTTGTGGACTGCCGTAGCAGTAACGGAGACTAGAGCAACTTGCCCGGCGAGGCACCCAACCGGGGACTGCACAGAGGGAAGGAACACACAGCAATATCACCTGGGCGACACCGGTAACAACAGAGACTAGACTGTAGAGAGAGACTGTCCGGAGACAGAGAAGATCCTGTCACAACCCCAACTGGAGACTGGATAAGGCATAGCAGGAGGGATACGCAACCACAGGAGCCCAGCCAGGCCGGGTCAGTACACAGAGCAGGAACGTCAGCCAATCCGAGTTGGGACATAGAGCAGGAACGTCAGCCAGGCCGGGTCGGTACACAGAGTAGGAACGTCAGCCAATCCGAGTCGGTACACAGGACAGGAATGAGATGCAGAATAGTCAGACAGTCCGGGTCAGTACACAGGCAGGAACAAGATGCAGAGTCATCTGGCAGACCGGGTCGGTACACAGAGATCATACGAAATACAGGAACAAGTGCTGGTACGGAAACAACACGAAAGGGCACCAGATAAGTGAGAAGGCCCAGTATTTAAGGACAAATACTGGGCGGGGACAAGTCACTCCAACCAATGAGCGAGATCAATAGAGGAAACTGACAGAATGTCGCCAGCATAGCACGGGCACCGTATTAGTACCCCTCTCAAAGACCCCCCATCCTAGAAGAGGGATCAGGTTTCAGAGGGTATTTGGAATGAAAACTGCGCAACAATCTAGGAGCATGAAGGTCACTCTGATCAACCCAGGAACGCTCCTCACGGCCATAGCCCTTCCAATGGACCAAATATTGCAATTTTCCTCTAAATCTATGTGAATCAATAATACTTTGGACTTCATACTCCTCTTGACCCTGAACTTGCACAGGACCGGGGACCGCAGGAGTGGTAGTGTAACGGTTGCATATCAGAGGTTTCAGAAGGAATACATGGAACACATTGTGAATCCGCATAGATGCTGGGATATCCAGAGCGTACGAAACAGGGTTAATTTTGCGGATCACCTTAAAGGGACCAATGAATCGGGGAGCCAACCTATTACAAGGAACTTGCAAATTGAGGTTTCTGGAGGATAGCCATACCCTATCCCCAACCTGGAAGGAGACCGCTGGCAACCGTCTGCAATTTGCGTCGTGCTGATAACGCTGGAACGAATTACTGAGGGCCCTCTGAACCTGTGCCCAGGTGGAGCGGAGTTGCTCGATATGCTCATCCAGAGCTGGAATCTGCTGCTTCTGGAATGAGTTCGGGAGCGAGCATGACTGAAACCCATAGTTGATGAGAAATGGGGAGCTCCCGGATGATGAATTAACCGCACTGTTCCTGGCGAACTCTGCACATGGCAACAGGTCGGCCCAATTATCATGATGACTGGGCACGAAACAGCATAAGAATTGTTCCAAACCTTGATTGGCACGCTCAGCGGCTCTGTTGGTCTGAGGATGGTAGGCAGACAAAAAGGACAGCTGCATGCCCATCTGGTTACAGAATGCTCTCCAAAATCTGGACACAAATTGGCTCCCACGGTCTGACGCCAACACCCTGGGTACCCCATGCAACCGGAACACCTCCCTGGCAAAAACGATAGCCAACTCCTGGGCCAAGGGAAGGCCAGGAAGAGGTACAAAGTGGGCCATTTTGGAAAATCTAGCGACCACCATCAGGATAAAAGAGTAGCCCCTAGACACTGGCAATTCCCCCAGAAAATCAATAGAAACCTGGGACCAAGGACGATCGCCATTAGGTAATGGCTGAAGTAAACCAAATGGGAGGTGTCTAGGGGACTTGGCACGGGCACATGCAGTGCAAGCTGCTGTGAATGAGGTGCAGTCAGCTCATAGGGAAGGCCACCAAAACAATTGTGAAAGAGACCAAATCAATTGATCCCTCCCAATGTGCCCAGCTGTCCGTGATGCGTGGTATGTCTCGAGTAAACGAGTATGGAATGGCTCAGCTACAAAGCACTTGCCCACAGGGGTGTCAGGAGGAGCAGTAGCCTGGGTAGCAAAAATCTCCTCCCCCAGAGGCAAAGTGATGCTGGTACATAAGGTAGCCAAAATGCGATCAGGCTGAATGATGGGTACAGGAACCTCATCTTTATCTATCTCTGGGCCAGATTGACTGGACAGGGCATCTGCCCTAACATTCTTGGAACCAGACAAGTAAGATACAATGAAATTAAACCGGGACAGAAATAAGGCCCATCTGGCTTGTTGTGATGACAACCTCTTAGCCTCCGAAAGGTACGTCAGGTTTTTGTGGTCAGTCAGGATTAATACCGGGGTCCTAGTACCTTCCAGTAAGTGACGCCATTCTTTAAGAGTGAGGATATTAGGCAGGAGTTCACTGTCCCCAATCTCATAATGGCTCTGGGCACTAGACAGCTTTTTGGAGAAGAACCCACATGGTCTTAGTGTACTCCCAAAGACCGGACGTTGTGACAACATTGCCCCTACCCAGTCTCAGAGGCATCAACCTCTAGGGTAAATGGAAGAGAAGGGTTAGGGTGGGATAGCACCGGAGCAGATGCAAAAGTGGACTTGAGTGTAGTGAAAGCTCGATCTGCCTCAGACCATTGGGAGGGGTTGGGACCCTTATGTGTAAGATCGGACAATGGCTTAACGTTCGTGGAAAAATCTCGAATAAATTTTCTATAATAATTGGCAAAGCCAAGAAAGCACTGTATAGCTTTCAGCCCCTTGGGTCGTGGCCATTGCAACACTGCTGCAAGCTTTTCCTTGTATATAGCAATGCCATCTTTAGAAATCACAAAGCCCAGGAAAGGCACCTTGGACTGATGGAACTCGCATTTCTCGATTTTACAGAATAATTTATTTTTTCGTAATCTGAGCAGAACTTCAGACACATCCCTGATGTGTTGAGACAAACTAGACGAGTGTATGAGTATATATATATCCAGATATGCTACGGTCTTGCGTAGTAGTTTATCACAGAGAATGTCATTAATAAGTTCTTGGAACACTGCGGGTGCGTTACATAGTGCAAAAGGCATCACTAAGTATTCGTAGTGCCCAGATCTGGTATTTAAAGCCATTTTCCACTCATCCCCGGCTCTTATTCTGATCAGGTTATATGCCGCCCGTAGGTCTAGCTTGGTGAAAAGAGAGGAACCTTTCAACCTGTCAAACCGTTCATTGATGAGTGGTATCAGATAGGCGTTCTTAGATATAAGCTTATTCAACCCATGGTAATCGATACAGGGTCTTAACTCGCCATTTTTCTTCTTTACAAAAAAGAAACCAGCCCCCACGGACAAGGTTGACTTTCTGATAATGCCTCACTTGAGGGCATCTGAGATATATTCCTCCATTGCCCGATTCTTCTCACACGACAGCGGGTACATGCGACCTCGGGAAGGAATGGCACCAAGAGGCAGATCAATAGCGCAATCATACGCCCTATGTTGGGGCAAAATGCTAGCCTCTCCCTTACTAAAAATGTCGCTGAAGGACAGGTACGTAGCAGGTGTCCAGGTTGGCCACAATACAGACATAGGCCATGCCTACGGCAATGCGCCCGTTCCTCCTTGGTTAACCTGGTGAACCCTAGCTGCATAGGTTCACTTGTCTCCTGGGTATGCTCAGGAGGCATGGGAGGTGCGGGAGGCATGGGTGGGAATCAATCAGTATAGCAAAATCAATACACTCGTCTAGATCGTTAGGCATATCTCTGGCTGCCGTTTCATCTTTAATACGGTCAGCTAGTCCCTGAGCAAATGCTGCCACCGGCACCTCATTGTTCCAACCTACCCCTGCTGCCAATGTACGAAATTCAATAGCGTAATCTCCCACTGTACAAGAACCTTGTTGTATCTCCTTTAATCGTTTGGCAGCAGAGGCAGCTCTACCTTGGACTTCAAATACTCTGCGGAAGGCACTCACAAACTCCTTGAAATTCTTAGTGCAAGGTTTGGCAGATTCCCACAAGGGGTTAGCCCATGCCAGGGCTCTGCCCGTCAGTAACGATATCATAAAGCCCACTACGGTCATTAGGAAAGGCTTGGGGAGTTAATTCCAGAAAAATCTTCAATTGGTTAATAAACCCTCTGCATAGGGTGGGTTCGCCATCGTATCTTAGCGGTAACAGAGCTGTGGCGGTTAACCCTTTACACGAGGCCACTTGCATCACGGATTGAGCTCCCGGTGTCGAAACGGGGGAGACCACCAAGGCTTGAACCGGTTTATCAAGGTGAGCAGTTCGCTCAAGAATAATTTGTATGGCCAGTGCCAACTGGTCCAAACGTTGCTCATGTAAATCCATCCTCCAATGAATGCTTTGTGCATTACCTTCACCTGTAGCGTCTGAGGTCATGGCCCTTTCGTACTGTAACAGTTTGTTTGACACACAGACACGGTAGGTTTGGATAAAACACAGTTTTACTGAACAGTTGTAATAACAATAACCCTCACGGGTCCAGTAATATATCAGCAATATAGTACAGACACAGGACAGGTTACAATGAGGTATACCCACACGGGTCCAGTATATGCAAGTAATACAGAATTCCATATACTGACACAGGTCAGGCAGTTTTCGTGTGATACTCAAGTTAGGCAGCACTGAATGGGTTACAATTAGGCTGGGAGGACTGACAGGCCCTAATACCGCGAGGCCCTTTAAGAAACTCAGTCTTGAAGAGAGAGCACAATATCGAGTAACGCCCAAGCAGTAACGGAGACCAGAGCAACTTGTGGACTGCCGTAGCAGTAACGGAGACCAGGGCAACTTATGGACTGCCGTAGCAGTAACGGAGACTAGAGCAGCTTGTGGACTGCCATAACAGTAACGGAGACTAGAGCAACTTGCCCGGAGAGGCACTAAACCAGGGACTGCACGGAGGGAAGGAACACACAGCAATGTCGCCTGGGCGACACCGGTAACAACGGAGACTAGACTGTAGAGAGAGACTGTCCGGAGACAGAGAGGATCCTGTCACAACCCCAACCGGAGACCGGATAAGGTGTAGCAGGAGGGATACGCAACCACAGGAGCCCAGCCGGGCCGGGTTGGTACACAGAGCAGGAACGTCAGCCAATTTGAGTTGGGACACAGAGCAGGAAAGTCAGCCGGGTCGGGTCGGTACACAGAGCAGGAACGTCAGCCAATCCGAGTCGGTACACAGGACAGGAACGAGATGCAGAATAGTCAGACCGTCCGGGTTGGTACACAGGCAGGAACAAGATGCAGAGTCATCTGGCAGGCCTGGTCGGTACACAGAGATCACACGAAATACAGGAACAAGAGCTGGTACGGAAACCCCATGAAAGGTGTCAGGCCGCCCGTCGGCGACCCGGTCTTACCTCCCGCAGTGCCCGGGCTCGCATTGGCACTCGGCTCCGGTCCCCTGCTGAGAAGCCGTGGTGGCCGCCACGCCGGGTCCCCTCTGACTCCCTGCGGACCGGCGTCCGCTCTGATCCATCAGGCAGCCCTGTCAGACGCGCACACACCCGCCCTTCCTTGTGTGCGCGTCTCAAACAAGGGTCTGGGATTTCCCGGGCGTTGCCATGGCAACGCGGCGCCCGGCTCCGCCCCTCTTCAGCTGCTACACACCCACAGCCTATATAAACCCTGAGCTCCCTGTACATGGTGCTCAGTGTTACTGTGGCTTCCCTTGTGCTCAGTTGCTTCCTAGTGCTCCTGCTCCTTGTTGATTCCTGGCTTGACCCTTGGCTATCCATACTGACTCCGCTGACCTCTGGCTCCTTGACCCTTGGCTTGACTCCTGGACTCCGCTGATCTCTGGCTCCTTGACCCTTGGCTTGACTCCTGGACTCCGCTGATCTCTGGCTCCTTGACCCTTGGCTTGTCTCCTGGACTCCGCTGATCTCTGGCTCCTTGACCCTTGGCTTGTCTCCTGGACTCCGCTGACCTCTGGCTCCTTGACCCTTGGCTTGACTCCTGGACTCCGCTGACCTCTGGCTCCCCTATCCTTGGCCTGTTTCCTGGACTCCGTTGCTCGTGCTCGCAGTTCACACTGGGGAGGAGCCTGTGCTCTCTCTCTCCAGACCCTCTCCAAGTGTGCTGTTCCAGTAAGAGCGACTATCCTGCTTCTGGGTTCCTGCATCCGGATAGTGAGTATCCATATCTTACTCACCTAACAGAAACACTGAGCCTATATGGAACCCGCAGGAGTCGCGGACGCTATCACCGCCCTCTCCCAGCAAATTGCCGCTCTCACGCAAACCATGCAGGACCTCCAGGCCGGGCAGACTCATCTGCAGCATCAATTACATGACCTGCAGACCAGCTCCGCTTCTTCAGGCGCTTCCGCTCCAGCGATGCCACCTGTAGGGGTACCCCCCTCTGACAGGACGTACACTGCCGAACCCAGAATTCCTCTTCCAGAATGCTACTCTGGGGACCGTACGAAGTATAAGACCTTCATCACAGCCTGTCAGGTCATGTTTTCTCTTCAACCAAGAACTTATGCCTCTGACTTCATTAAAATACGAACTGTGATCTCATTGCTTTCCGGAGAGCCCCAGACCTGGGCTCATCAGTTGCTACACACCAATGATCCCGCATTGGCTTCCTGGCATTCGTTCCTCCATGCCATGGACCTTCTGTTTGATGATCCCCTCCGGGCCTCCTCTGCCCATATCGCCATGAGGGCCTTACGGCAGGGCCAAAGGCCAGTGGAGGAGTATATTACTGAATTCCGCTCTTTGGCCATCGAGAGCGAATGGAACGAGCCTGCCCTGGTGGATCAATTTCGTCTCGGCTTGTCCAATGCCCTGAAGGACGAACTGGCCCGAGTGGGTATCCCTCCTTCTCTTGAGGAACTCTGTCATCTGGTCATCAGGATTGATCGCAGATTACGGGAGAGAAGACTGGAGCGGTCAACCCAACTTGCTCCTCCTCCAAGACGCCAAGCTCTACCTACACCACCCTCCAGTACTCCTACCTCCACTTCTTCTTCCGAGGAACCGATGCAGATTGGACTTGCTCGAGGACCACTTTCTGAGGCTGAGAGAGCACACAGACGTGCAAACAGTTTATGTCTCTACTGTGGCCAACCCGGTCATATGATTCGTTCCTGTCCCCGCAGACCACGTAACCCAAGGGGTAAGACTTCTGATTCGGAGGTGTGTCTTAGTTCTGCTCCTGTCGGTGGCTCTCCTCACCTTTCTGTTTCTCTGTTGTTGCAGTGGACCAGTGACGACATCTCTGTCCTCGCCATCATTGACTCTGGCGCCAGCTGCTGTTTTATGGACCAGGAGCTCGCTAGACAACTCCGAGTGCCCACACAAACCAAGCCCACTCCAGTCTACATACAGGTAGTTGATGGATCTTCTTTGCCTTCCGGACCCATTACGCATGAAACCCTGCCTCTCCGGATGACCTTGGGCAGTCGTCACTCAGAAAAGATAAGTTTCAATTTGGTGGCATCTCCACTATTCCCCGTGATCCTTGGACTGCCTTGGCTACGGCTACATAATCCTGACATCAACTGGGGCAAGGGCACGCTGTCATTCTCATCCAGTTACTGCCAGCATCATTGCCTGAATACTCCTTCAAGCTTACTCCTCACGCAAGACCAGACTTCAGAACCTACTACAGTACCTAAGCCATATCACGATTTTTTAGATATCTTCGATAAAAAAAAAGCAGACCAATTGCCTCCCAGGAGAGAGTACGATTGTCCCATCGATCTCCTACCCGGAGCTCCTATACCCTTCGGGAGGATCTTCCCTCTATCCGAGCCAGAACTGCACCATCTAAAGGCCTACATCAAGGAAAACCTGGAAAAGGGATTCATCCGCCCGTCAACATCGCCAGCCGGGGCTGGTATCTTCTTTGTGGGTAAAAAGGACGGGGGTCTTCGACCATGTGTAGATTATAGAGACTTAAATCGAATCACAATAAAGAACCGTTATCCACTCCCTTTGATACCCGAACTTTTAGACCGTATTAAGGATGCAACTGTCTTCACCAAGTTAGACCTCCGTGGGGCCTACAACCTCGTTCGCATCAGAGAGGGGGACGAATGGAAGACCGCCTTCCGGAGTAGGTACGGCCATTTTGAGTACCTTGTGATGCCATTTGGACTCTGTAACGCCCCAGCCACCTTTCAGCATTTTCTGAATGATGTATTTCGTGATTTCCTGGATTCCTTTTTAGTAGTATACTTGGACGATATCCTAATATTCTCATCATCTATCACCGAACACCGTGAGCATGTAAAGAAGGTTCTGCAGCGTCTTCGTGATCATCAGTTATATGCCAAGTTGGAGAAATGTTTGTTTGAGACCACTACCGTGACTTTCCTTGGCTTCATCCTAACACCTGGGAAAGTCGTTGGACCCAAAAAAGGTCTCTGCAGTACTCGAGTGGCCTACACCCACAGACAAGAAGGCAGTCCAGCGATTTATAGGCTTCGCTAACTATTATCGGAAATTCATCCGCAATTTCTCCCGCATCATCTCGCCGATCACTGCGCTGACTAGACAAGCACCACAGTTTCTATGGACACCTGAAGCCCAAGCAGCGTTTGACCAACTCAAGAAGAGATTCACTTCTGCCCCAATCCTTGTTCAACCTCACACCTCACTCCCTTTCTTTGTCGAGGTAGACGCATCTGACTTTGCTCTAGGAGCCATCCTCTCCCAACGCCACCCAGAGACAGGGCAGTTGCATCCGGTAGCCTTCTACTCCCGCAAATTGTCCCCGGCCGAGGAGAACTACGGCATCGGTGACAAAGAGCTCCTGGCGATTAAACAAGCCCTGGAAGAATGGCGGCACCTCCTCAAGGGCTCTTCTCATCTGGTTACAGTCTACACAGACCATCGTAATCTTGAATACCTCCGTGCAGCTCGTCGTCTGTGCCCCCGACAAGCCAGGTGGGCACTATTCTTTACCCGTTTCAACCTGCACATTACATACAGACCAGGTACCAGAAACACCAAGGCTGATGCCCTTTCCCGACTCCCAGTTACCCGTGACAACGAACCCAAGGTTGTAGACACTATTTTACCTTCAACCGTGTTCATAACTACTTCAGCTGACGTTATGGAACACATCCGCTCCAGCTCTATCAGCTCCCTCTACCCAGAGACTACTCCACCAATCCAACGATCCAATCACTTCCTGTTGTACAGAGGAAAGATCTTTGTGCCCGAGCCTGTTCGACTATCCGTATTGCAGAGATGTCATGATTCCCGCTTAGCTGGTCATGGGGGAATCAAAAAGACCCTGGATCTCCTCCAAAGACATTTTTGGTGGCCAACTCTCCAACAAGATGCCACTCAGTTTGTGTGATCTTGTACAATCTGTGCTCAAACTAAAGTACCTCGCATTGCACCGGCCGGTCTGTTGCGGCCCCTACCAGTACCCGCTATGCCTTGGGCCGACATCTCAATGGATTTTATAGTCGATCTTCCTCCTTCCTGCAAACACGATACCATCATGGTGGTCATCGACAGATTTACCAAGATGGCTCATTTTGTACCGGTTATTGGGATTCCTTCTGCTAGTACCACCGCTTCTTTATTCCTGTCCTCCGTGTTCCGGCTCCATGGCCTGCCCAAGAGTATTACCACCGATCGAGGAGTCCAGTTCACGGCACGGTTCTGGAGATCCTTCTGTGGAAATTTGCAGATTCAGCCCTCATTGTCCACCGCTTTCCATCCCCAGACCAATGGACAAACAGAGAGAGTGAATCAAGTGCTTGAGCATTACCTCCGTTGTTACACTACCTACCTGCAAGACGATTGTCTCCAATTTCTACCCACCGCTGAGTTTGCATACAATAACCAAACCCAGAGATCCATACGCATGTCTCCCTTCTTTGCCAATTATGGATTCCACCCATCCTCTTTTCCTGGGCTACCTTCCAACTTATCTGTACCAGAGGCTTCTGAACGCCTCTCCCGTCTCGTAAAACAGTTCCGAACCCTCCAACAAACCCTCTTGAAAGCCCAGGAGAGTTACAGAGATCAAGCCAACCGCCATCGCTCTGCCGCTCCGGTCTATCAGGTGGGCGACAAGGTGTGGCTGTCCACAAGGAACATCCGGCTTTCCTGTCCAACCAAAAAGTTGGGTCCCAAGTATGTTGGACCTTTTTCCATCCAGAAAGTCATCAACCCGGTGGCGGTTCAACTTCAGTTGCCAGACGCCTATCACATCCATCCTGTCTTCCATGTGTCCTTGCTAAAGCCCTACATAGCCAACACCTTCCCAGGACGCCTTCCTGTTGCACCAGCTCCAGTCATGGTGAATGGCGAAGAAGAGTTCGTGGTTCATCGAGTGCTTGATTCCAGACGCCGCAGAGGCAGACTCGAGTACCTCATCCACTGGAAGGGGTACGGCCCCGAGGAACGCTCTTGGGAACCAGCTTCACAGGTCCATGCCCCTGCATGCATCCGATTCTTCCATAAACGGTACCCTCATCGGCCCGCACCATTTCCCGCCCGGAGGTCGCACCTCAGGGGGGGTACTGTCAGGCCGCCCGTCGGCGACCCGGTCTTACCTCCCGCAGTGCCCGGGCTCTCATTGGCACTCGGCTCCGGTCCCCTGCTGAGAAGCCGTGGCGGCCGCCACGCCGGGTCCCCTCTGACTCCCTGCGGACCGGCGTCCGCTCTGATCCAGCAGGCAGCCCTGTCAGACGCGCACACACCCGCCCTTCCTTGTGTGCGCGTCTCAAACAAGGGTCTGGGATTTCCCGGGCGTTGCCATGGCAACGCGGCGCCCGGCTCCGCCCCTCTTCAGCTGCTACACACCCACAGCCTATATAAACCCTGAGCTCCCTGTACATGGTGCTCAGTGTTACTGTGGCTTCCCTTGTGCTCAGTTGCTTCCTAGTGCTCCTGCTCCTTGTTGATTCCTGGCTTGACCCTTGGCTATCCATACTGACTCCGCTGACCTCTGGCTCCTTGACCCTTGGCTTGACTCCTGGACTCCGCTGATCTCTGGCTCCTTGACCCTTGGCTTGACTCCTGGACTCCGCTGATCTCTGGCTCCTTGACCCTTGGCTTGTCTCCTGGACTCCGCTGATCTCTGGCTCCTTGACCCTTGGCTTGTCTCCTGGACTCCGCTGACCTCTGGCTCCTTGACCCTTGGCTTGACTCCTGGACTCCGCTGACCTCTGGCTCCCCTATCCTTGGCCTGTTTCCTGGACTCCGTTGCTCGTGCTCGCAGTTCACACTGGGGAGGAGCCTGTGCTCTCTCTCTCCAGACCCTCTCCCAGTGTGCTGTTCCAGTAAGAGCGACTATCCTGCTTCTGGGTTCCTGCATCCGGATAGTGAGTATCCATATCTTACTCACCTAACAAAAGGGCACCGGATAAGTGACAAAGCCCAGTATTTAAGGACAAATACTGGGCGGGGACAAGTCACTTCAACCAATGAGGGAGATCAATAGAAGAAACTGACAGAATGTCACCAACATATCACGGGCACCGTGATACTTGGGCTCTAGAGCCAGCAGTTGCGTTACACCATACTTCAGTGTGAGGGGACACTGTTTGCCTTCCTTACGTATATTACGATCCACCTCTAGCGTTCTAGGGTTTACCAACTTAAGCAGTTGCCTTGGTCTCCCTGTGACCCTTGTCCTAGGGTCAGTGCTGCCTACTAAAAGCGGTTGCCTTGGTCTCCCTGTCCTAGGGTCAGTGCAACCTACTAGCGGTTACCTCGGTCTCACTGTGGTCCAAGTGCCAGTGTCAGTGTTGCCTCACTTCTCTTGGGTTCTGTGCCTCCCAGGCGTCTGGGTTTGTGCCAGTCATCTACTCCTGGACTACTTGTCACCTGAGTCCTGCTGTCAGCTCCTGGGCTGCATTGCCATCTGTCATCCAGGTTCAAGCCAGAACTCTCGTGTGCCAGTGATTGTCTCCATTTCATTATATATTACTAAGACTGGCTTGCTATTGCTGTATATATCTGTACATATATATATATATGTTCTGTTATTGTGGGTCTAAGTGTTTGTACTTTATCCTAATAAAGTCATTTTAACCTTACCGATCTGATCTGAGTGTTCATCTAAAACCGTGACACTAGCACTTTGCAAGTGTCAGAACTCTGAGTGGGGAGGGGTACATATTGTGAAAATTTTGCACAAACAGGTAATTCTTATTCGCTAATGCTAACAAGACTGGAAACATGCAACTGTCATCTGTGTGACCCAAACCATATGTGGTCATTTACTAGGGTCAGATGGATGTATGCAATGTGTTTTTGATTGTCTATCCCAGCATATAATTTTTTTTACTGGATGCCAACATCCCTGTTGAACAAAATTTAATTAGACTGACACTGCATACCATGTGAATCCTGCAATAATAGCAACAAAGGTCGTTTGTTGCAAGAAAATCTTTTCAAAACCAGTGAAGCGTCTTAATTTGTATTCTCACCATAGAAATGTGAAATAAGCTAGATAAAAAATACCTCTATATATAGATACTTACTAAGCTTGAAGGGATGCAACTATTGCAGTCTGCTGAGACATTTAGGAATGTATTTATGTGATTTCTATTCTTGTTTGTGGCAAGAATTTTTAAGGTGTATTTATTTTTAATGTTATGTTCTGTTACTTTAGTGCCAGAGGGGTATCCAATGCATTGCAAAGTAAAAAGCTGCACAACACTCTGACACTCAAAGGTTTAAAACAGATAAATGCTATTAACAACCAGATACCATGAATAAAACTGCACTGCATAGATAGTTAATTAGATTTTTCACAAATAGGGATGGGCAAAAGGCCCCATCATGCCTTTTTCCAGGAAGTAAAACACTAGGCTGTTGTGCTCTGAATTATTAATGAAATTGAGGCAGGAGTGGGTCATAGTGGGTCATAGTTACCACTGTAACGAAATGCGTAGTGTAATCTATATGTTTTAAAATATTTTATACTGTTTACTACCAATAAATTGAGGCTTATAAGTAGCCCAGGTAGTGTCTCTCTGTATCATTATAATGCAAACGGGCACCAGGAGATATCGGTGCAAGCCAGCGGACAAGAGGACTGAAAGCCAGAGCTGGGCTATAAATGGCACCAAATGTTTTTATATCTAGAGGTGGAACGAAGCCTCTATTTTTAGTGAGTACCCATTGTTGGGAGGGATTTGTCCATTCAAGAGAAGCTGATCCAATTTACCAGAAAGACTGCTCTTAGATGCTTTTTTTGCTCTGTGTTTGTTTTCTCCTTTCTCCCAAAAAATCAGAAACACTGCACTTTTCACAGGAAATTATTCACCAAGCAGGAAATTATTCACCAAGAGGGAAATGTCATTATTTGCAGATTTAGGTCTGAGAAGAAATTTGCCACCCATCCCTATTCACAAACTACACATAACATGAATTTGGATATATCATAAAATAGACACTTTCAAAAATCTAGGCAGAAGACAAGAGAAACCCAGACTTAAATTTTGATGATGAGCTTAACACCTGCATCATCATAATCTTCTTGTGCTGGAGACTTGGTATGGGAAAATGTAACCAATACTCCCACCACAGCACCCACAGGGCCCATTTTTTAACTCCTCCTCTGGCATACCATCTTTGTCCCTGTTGCCTTCCCCACCAGCTAACTGAGATTATGTAGCTGTGATCATCTTTTTCTGTCCACCCATTTCACACTGTATGGAGCTCTGACCACACATTGCAATATTGTGGAGAGCAATAGAATACTAGATATCAGGGAGCATCTGTGGACATTCCCATTGAATACACTAAGCTTGTGGCATGGAGGACTCATTATTTTTATTAAGTCTTCTTGTCAACACATGTTCTTAGAAGAGCAGACAAAGGACACATTGTCAGCAGTACCTGATTCTTGGGGAATGATTTTACATTGCCAACATGAGCATCAAGTTATTTGGTTGCAGTTGTGTCTATTTCTTAATATGAGAGCAGATGTAGCAATTGTTGTGATACTTTTCAGTCTATCCCCATTTTCATAATGTTTCGTTGAAAACAATGTGCAGATTGTAGTTGCTGACACTGCACAATTTCTTTCTGCTCTTAAGAGAAAAAATAATATTCAAACACAGCCATGAACTTAGGGGGAGTGCAGGAGGAGAAGCAAATTTCACCAAATTCTCTCTTGCTGTACCTGAAGTGGTTAGGGGGCTTGTTTTGGTATTACCACTACCTTAGAAGCAGCAGTAGGACTAGTGTCAAGTGGAAACATCATTGTACTATTCCCTGTCTCTCCCTCCTGCTGTTTAGATGACTCAGCTGCATCAATTACAGCTGTAGCAAATGTCAAAATGTCACAAGTGGCATTTGCAAACACCATTTAGCACTGTTACATCTAGGCCAATAAGGCATAGACTTTTTTCAGGACTTGTTTTTTGCAAGCCTGGAGCCTGTGAACATGTTTTTTTCAGGATTTGTATTTTGCATGTCTGAGGCTTGCAATCACATTTTTTCAGGGCTTATTTTAGCCTTGCTGCTGTTATATTTTGAATGTTTAACTTAAAGTATGCCTGTAAAGCTATTTTTTTCAGGCATTTCTTTCTATAAGTCTGTTGCTATACTAACCATAACTTTTAAGAGATGAATAAAAATAAACAAAATAAAAATAAAGTTGACACTGAATGGGGCAGATGGGTTAGTTGGTGGTGGTGTGATTTATGTGTCATTATATCATCAGGACAAATAATTTGAATTTTCATGGTTGACTCTGATTTAATCTTGCATTATTATTAGTAGGATGGGCAAAAGTTTTCACCACAAAAGAGAAACAGGAGAGAAATTGCACTTTTCTCCAAGCGGGAATTTCTGTGTTGTTCTCCTGCTTTTTTCTCTCTGCTCTTTTCATTGAAATGAATGGGAACACAAGCAAACACATAGCAATTTTCTCTTATTTTCCCACAGGCATATAAGTCTCTCACAGCATACCATTCTGTGTATATACATATATATAGATATAGTGAAAATCAGCACTCTCAGGAACCTTTCTTAAAGTGAAATGAAGTATATTTAACAGATCAAGATTTCGATCCTCACTGGGATCTTTATCAAGATCTTAATAAAGATCCCAATGAGGATTAAAATCTTGACCTGTTAAATATACTTCATTTCACTTGAAGAAAGGTTCCTGAGAGTGCTGATTTTTGCTATTTATAATCATCTATATATACTGCACCCAGGCATTCATCTATATTGATGTGAGTGCATCTTTCAACCAATTTATATATATATATATATATATATATATATATATATATATATATATACCCTAACACAGTGAACAAATGTCCTGCCCACAAAACTCCCTAAACTATGCTCCAAATTTCCTTTATTTGACTATCCTAACTAGCTGGTAATTGTGCTGCTTGCTGCTCTGTCTCTCACAAACACAGAATGACACGCTACAGGAACTGGATTCCCCTTTTATACTATCCCTGCAGGAAAACAAGAGTAACTTTCCAAGTAGGGGGAAAATTCAGTCTTACCATTGATTTCAAAGCAACAGGCTAAGCAGGAAAAAGCAGAAATTCTGTGCTTTTCACAAAGAATGTTTTATTCGGTAGGAACTACAATTTTCCACTTTTGATAAAAGGCATGTAAACCGGTAAACTGGCATTCATATCCATATCCAACTCAGAATATGGGAGTAGCCAGCACAGCTATTGTCTCCTGTGCTCCTCTATAGCTAGAGCTAATGCTTTGTAATGCATTGGACACCCCTCTAACACTCAAAGGGTTAAAAGATTAAGGGAACATTCTTGCATACTGACACCTCAGGAAGAAGTCTGTTGAACAGTCTGTAACACTCAAATGAATCATTCATAACATAATTAAAAATACAGAGGTAAAGACACGATCACATTTTAAAAACAAGGTAGACCCAATCAAACCTCCCATAAAAACAGTGGACATGTAGTCTTCAATGTGAGTCAGCAGACCTTATTCAATGCAAAAATGCCTGTTATCAAAATAATAAATAGTTTGTTCCATCATCCACATATGACTTTGAAAAAAGCTGTTGCTATATTTCAATTTAAAAGACAACTGAATCGTAAATTCTTTAGAACATCAAAAATACATTTAAAGATCCAAGCTACTTTGATGCTCCCGAAACTCCCTAAAGCATTTAATTATATGTTAGAATTATTAAGGAGGAATATAAATTGCCTTCTGAAAGTATAAACGTTATTTTAATCTACAAAAGCACAAGAAAGAAGACATGTCTTGTCACAAAACCCTAACACAGTGATCCAACTAGCAGACAAAGAGGAAAATAGTTATCTTAGATTATGACTACAACTGACATAAATATATAATGCACAAGTTGAGTGACAACACAACCTACATCAGGTTGAGACATGACCCGACTAAGATCTACAAAAAATAAATTAGAACAGAATGCAGATATTGTAAAAGCATACACACACATGGTTACATAAAAATACATTGGGATTTCTCATGATAGACAATCCCAAATATCTTATTTGCATACAATCCTTAAGAGGCACAAAAATCCCAGTACACCCCTTAGCAAAGTTTCTGGACACTGGTACATAACATATTTTAACACATACAATTTATTTCTGACTTCTTCAGTAACATACACTCTGTAAGGAGCTGCCAGATAAATGTATATTAGCCAAACTGGATGAAAGCTCATTATATGCAATACATGGTAGTAAAGTCATACTCCAAAAATTGACTGTGGCCATGATTGCTGCAACTTCTATAATAACTAACGATGCTTCTCCTCCACCTGAGATGGCTGTTTGTGAAACTGACATGAAAAGTTACTTTACCAGCTGTACCAGTAGTAAGAAACCTTTGAAGAAAACTAAAGATGACATTCTAGTGTTGTTGGCATAGAGGAGGAGATTTTAGTGGTCTTACAGTGAGAATAACAACACCCAGCCTCAGAGCAGTGGTGAATGTTCTGTAAAAAATGCAAAAAGAAACTCTTTGAGACAGGCTGATGATGACCTAATTATTGATGATGATGATATAGAATATATCCAGCCACCAACCTCCCATTTTTCTTACAGATGAACTAGAGCATAAGAGCACTGAAGACATGGCCATGAAATTAGCTGAAGTGAAAGGCTCAGTCTTTCACAAAATGAGCATTATGCATGTTTATAAACTCTTTGAGAAATCGGTTGGAAAGTCTGAGTCTGGACAAGTGAAGAATAGTAAATATACAATCATCCTGTCAGTCATCACCACCACTGTTTCCAAGTCCAACTCTAAATTAGCCCCACAAACTATTGTTGAGTAAGCAGCAAGTATGTTACTACCTACTGAATGTGTAAAAAAATATGTGAGCAGGGGAAAGCAGGATCCCATCTAGGTACATCCTTATTGATATCCTGCCTGAAGCATGGGTCTGATTGGGAGACAAACCAGTACCAGCCCATCAGATTTGCAACAACCAGCAGCAGTGGTAAACGTTCACAAGGCTTTGGAGCACATAAATATTGTGCTGTAGAGAGTGTGCCACAATTTACTTCATTTACAATAACACTAAGGATTCCAGCTGCTGTTCATTAAATGCAGAACACAGAGGAGTTGGAGGAGATAACAAGTCATAGAGTGCCTACACTTGCTTCCTCCTCCACCACCACAAGTTATGATGATAAAACAAAAAAGTTATACTGTTCTTCTGGTATGCGCTACCAACCTTATTCAACTCACCCATGTCATTTTTTAAAAGGTCTAATACACGTTCTCAAGTTTTTACATTAATGTATTCAAAAAACTTCTTTGGATTAGTCCTGCTCTTCCTCTAAATTATTGTTTCATTTTCTATTTTTGCTTGCCTAATTGCCTTTTTGCAATCTTTGCTGCGATCTTAAATAGTTTAAATGCTTTTTTTCCTTGCTATTTCCTTCTTCAAGTTTGCATTTAACTACATTGGTTGTGATCTAATTTTGCATTTGTTCCCCAAGGGTCCAGTGTTGTTGCTACTGGTTACTCAACTCCAGTGTGTGTGGCTAAGTGAGGCTTGGACTTGCAAGTGTTGATGATGCTGATCATGACTGAGAGTATGATTGTGTATTTTTGGGCATCCTTGCTTGTCTAGGGTCATACTTTCCAGTTTTTTCTCAAACAGTTTATAGACAGACACAGTGCTTCTTTTCAGTGGTGGAAGATTGAGCTTTTGCCTTTTAGATTACTTTTTGGCCATATCATCATCTCTCTCACACTGTCATCTATATCTGAAGAAGAGGAGAAAGCTGGAGGGATATAGTCTAGATCCACATCAGCATCATCAGTCATTATTAGGTCATCCTCAGCATTGCTTGCCACTTTTTGACCACTATTTTTATATACAGACTTTTAGAAATCTCAGACAATTTTTTTTTTTACTTTAATTTTCACAATGTTCACTACTACTTTCAGGAAAGGAATTTTTGTGTTTGTTTGTCTCACTGTCAGTTGAAGCAGTTGGTTGAGCTGCTACGCCTTCACGAACTATACCATCAACACTGTAATGCTACTCGTTGTCGTCTTCACTGGTTTTAGATATTTTTTAATAGTGTTGGTGGTGGTGGAAATTTAGTGGGACTTTGACAAAGTACATCTTCCCCAGAAGGCGAGAGATCAACATGATTTATTGCACACACTGCAGCAACCATGATTCAAGTCAGTTTTTGGACTACCACTTTACTTACACATTCCTGTACTGATCCTAATCATTTCACCCTCCCCTTTCCCCCTGTGTGTTAGCTGGACTTTACACAACTACTCTGTGTGTTTTTGCTGCAAAGTATACAATAGAACCGATTGTATGTGATTGTCTTGCCTTGATCTCTACAAAATACTCTATCTCGTCTAGTATCAGTCTGCCTCAGTCACAGCTCACATCAGGGTCCCTGTCACTTTCACCTATCAATTTTCTTAATTAATTAATTAATTAATTAATTAACTGTCCCCCCATCCTTATCACTGTCAACAAAACAAAAACATACTCCCTGTTCAACTGATTCTTTTTCCCCAGATTCCCTTAGTACAGAAATAAGCGCCATATCAGGAAGAAAATGTCTTTCCAGACAGTCATACAGAATTTGGGGATATTTAGGGTAATTCTCCTTTGCTCCCTTCTTACCCCCCTAGACTCCCCTAGCACAGAGATAACAGCTAGATCATAAGGAACTTGTATAACAGCTGACCTGTGTTTATTTGGTCACACAAAATGTGGGGGTATTTGGGGTAAGCCTGCTTTGCTTCCTTCTCAGAGCAGCAGACTCCCCTAGGACAGAGATAATAGATCAGGAAGAAACTTGGATCCCCTCTGCTTGTGTTCCCAGTCGGTCACACAAAATTTTTGGGTATTTGACATCAAACTCCTTTCTCCCTTGCTGTCTCTCAAACTCCCCAATTCAGAGAACATAATTCCTGTCTACAAGAATCCGTAAACTAAGCTTCAATTCGATTGTATTATTCTGTCTTCTCTACTTCAAAAATGTTCTTTTTTCTATTACTCTCACAAACACAGAATGGCATGCTGTGAGGAACTCACACCCTTTTATATGCCTGCAGGAAAAGAAGAGAAATGTGCCATGTGGTGGGGAAAATTGTTGTCTTTCCATTGATGTCAATGCAGTGAGTTAGACAAAAAAAACAACAAAAAAAGAGCACTTTTTACAAAATATTTCCCGCTTGGCGAAAAGTAACATTTTTCTCCTGTTTCTCTTTTTGAAGTGAAATATTTGACCCATCCCTAACAGTTAGTAAGCACTGCCATAAGTAGAATTTAGAAACTGGCCATTTTTATTATTGATAAGTCTCATGTTAACTTTTCAGAACTATTACACAATCAGAATAGGTTTGCTAAACTGATGCTCAAAAATATACTCTTCCATTAGCATTACTGCTTTTTTCATTAATACTTGGCAGGGTCCCATTTAACCTAAAATACAATATTGATAATACATGTACAGGGAAAATGCTGATTTGTCTCCTGGATAATGATTCCTTATAAAATAAGTGCCAAAGGGAATTCATTAAATTAATTGAATAGAACATACACAGTGTTCACTGAATGGTTCTAATCCATAAGGATTCACCTGATCAATAGTAGAAAAGAATGCATAACTAAAAATCAGCCAACTTGCATAACAGACCATGCAGTTCTCAACTGCAATTTGTATGGTTTAGTATTGATGTCTAATGAATGCTATAGCACTTGTTTGGAAGTATGCCCAAAACCTTTTGATTGATTCACAGGTCAACATCATTACAGAAATATTCTCACTTTATTCATCTTTGGGAAATTGAAAGCCAATTAATGTTTCAGAAGTGCACAATTTTCCTTAGTAAACTAGTAACCTGTATTAAAGTTAATCTTTCTCTTCTTATTACCTATCTCATTTTCTTTGGTTTGCTATTTCTTCCTTGAAGTTCCACCACTACATAAAATTAAAAGTAGAGGAGATGCATGTTATTCCTGTTTGAACCTCTAACCAAAAAAGGTCCATAAACCACTTTGCAGCTAAGGACATCCTCAGCAATAAGTAGAATCTGTGTGTGTTGGGTGGGGCGGGGGGAGTTGATGGCTACATTTTTTTTAATTTATGGTCCTTTTTGTTGTTGATCTCTACAGCTGCACAAGGTTATCTGACAGCACTTCATGACATCATTGCATGCATGGGTAATGATGTCAGCAAAGGCGCATTAGAGTCTGCCCTTTCCAAAAAAACATAAATTGTCTTAATACCAGGTGATAAAGTGATCGCCTGCTTTAATCACATACATAACTTTGTACACATACATATATTCTTTCTTTTAGAAGTTGGGGGGTTTATGTAAGAGCCCCCCCAACTCATATCATGTTGGGAGTACCCTTATTGGAAAGCAACAGTCTATTCTTTCCAGCAAGGGTAGGCATCAAGGGGTTAATACCAGGCGATCATGTGGTCACCTGGTATACATTTATACATTTAAGTTATTTTAAGAGCTGGGGGGCTCGCCCCCTAACTCCTATCATGACAGGAGTACCCTTCTTAGAATGATGAGATTGTTCCCTTTCCAACAAGGATAAACATGAAGGGGTTAATACCAGGTGATCATTTGAACGGCTGTTAAAACCTATATATCTAATGTATGTTAGGAGCTGTGGGGGATCTTTTAGAGCCACTTTAGCAGCCACCCCATGTCCTATCCTGACAGGAGTATCCTTTTTGAAAAATAAAAAGTCCTCCCCTTTCCATGTAGTGTAGGCATGAACAAATTATTTTCTGGTTATCACGTGATAAGTGATAGATATACATTTGTGCTCCTGGCAGCCCACTGTTAAGTCTTAGGACTGGGGTGTAATTTCTTTCAGGATATAATGCTAATATAAATGGAAGAAAATTCCATCATTTTTAGAGATTTTAGTAACTTTGAAAGGGTATACATTTTTTCCATAAGTGCCATCCTATGGAAACATTTGTATACAAAGGACTAGGGGTAGAAAGGCAAGCTACTCCTCATTTATTGTGGGGGTCATACTATTTTCAAAATGGTATACCTTGTTCAGCTTTTGTTTAAATCTGTAATTGTTATGACCATTTTTGTGGAGGTAGGCGAGTAAACTAATAGATGTAATTTAGTAATCCTTTTATCATATGGTATGCCAGGCCACACCAATGTGTTAACATATTTCTCTGGCTAGTAATAGGTGTTAAATACAGTAGGCAATTCCATGTTTTTCCAACATCTTTGTACCTTTGATGTGGTGTAATGAAAAAAATAAATATATTTTCTTTTAACGCCAACTTCTTGAAACACATTAGGCTAGAGGTAGAAAAGCAAGTGACCCTTCATTTGATTCTGCTGGTTGTCTTTTTTCAAAATGGTTTGTATTATCTGCATTTTCCTAATATCTGTAGTTTATAGAGCCTTTTTAAGAATTGGCAGATCATGTTTGAAGAATGCAAAAAAACAGCAGATTTTTGTAAGGATAGTTTTGTACCTCTGACACCACTCTAATATGTGAGCTTTTATGCTTTTATCATTGTGGTGTTATTTCTCTTATGAGATGAGCTGCAAATGAATACAATAGGAAATTCCATCATTTAAAGGGATAGAAAAATAAGCATATTGTTTTCCTTAATGACACCTTCTGGAAACACCTCCAAAAGGTGATCAGCAGGCAAGTGATCCCTCAATTGATGGATTCTCTTATTTCAAAATTTCTAAGCCTTGTTCTTGTAGGTAGCTGTTATAAAAATTTAAGTGCAGGTAAATAATTAAAAAAAAGAAAGATTGTGGTCCATGTGTAGGGGATGGGTAAAAAAATTCCCCCATGACTTTTTGCACAAACTTGCCGATTTATCTCTTTTCCCATGAAAAATGTAGACTTTCCCCCTATGCAGAACTGACCTAATTTTCACCTATTTTAACAAATTTTTCTCCTATTTTAACACATTGTTTGCCTATATTTCCTATAGATGCTACATTTTCCACTGTAATATTACTTCTTCTGGGGGCTGAAGTTTAGAAATATGTGTCTGAAAGTCAAAGCTTTGAGTCCTACAGCAGCATATGGCTTCAAAAGTGTGTTAGCATGCAGAATGCATTTGTCCTTTGCCCATAACACTAACTTCCTGCGTAAGTGACACTGGCACATATTCATGATGATATCAAGTAACAAAAAAAAAAAAAGTACAACCTACAAAGTGGCAGATGCGTATTGTAGTGGTGGTGGGGAACTGGTATGGTGTGATTTGTGTATGTATATTGTTTTTACCATTGTCATACGCTATCCTCCTTATCAGATTATTGACACAGATTACTTATTGGTCAAAGCAGTGGTCCCAAATGGGGTAGATGGTGATAACCCTTCTTCACATCCCCCCACCACCTACTCATCTGTGCTGCTGTTAATATATTTGTCCTGGCTTTGTCTGTCATGTGTGGTTTCTGCTACCTGATACTCAGATGGTATGAGATGTTGGTTCATTTTTAAGAATGTTAGTCTCCCAACATTGCTGCTTGATGACTGATAGAGTGACTGAGTGATTTTTGATGCCTGTCCAGAGTCAGACTCTCTAATGGCTTTCTCAAACAGTTTATAGTCAGGCACAGTGCTCCTTAAAAGTGGTGGAAGATGCAGCCTTTGACTGTCTGCTAACTTTATAGCCCTGTCATCATCCTCACTCTCATCTTCATCTGTATCTGAACAAGAGAAGGATGCTTGAGGGATATATTCTAGATCTCCATCATCATCAGTCATCATTAGGTCATCCTCAGCAGCATCAGCATCACCTGACAGTTCTTGCCTACTACTACCCTTATATTCCTCTAAGCTTTTGACGGTCTCAAACAATTTCTTTTTACTTTTACTGTAACGAAGTTCCCTACTATGGGTGTTTTGGTGCTTGTTTGTCTCACTATTTGATGCAGCAGGTGGTTCAGCTGCTACACCTTCCTCTATTATGCTATTGCCAGTATCATCAATACCTGAATGCAACTTGTTGTCGTCTTCAGTGTTCTTCTTATATGATTCTTTGTTTCTGCTGGCACAGTTGGTGCTGGAACTAGTTTTGCTGGGACTTTGACAAACTGTATTCTCTCTTGAAGTAGAGGGATCATCATCATTGATTGCACACGCTGCAGCAACCATTGCTGCAGTCAGTTTTTGAACTACTACTTTACTCTCATGTCCCTGCCACCCCTTCCCCTTCCTCTTGTTTGTTTGCTGGACATTACGCAACTACACTGTGTTTTTTACTGTACGGTACACAACAAAACTTTTTTAAGTTGTCTACCCTGTTGTCTTATCACAGTCTGTCCAAAAAAAAATTAAAACTGAAAAACAAAATCAATAACGTCTTTCCCCAGACTTCTCCATCCAGCACAGAGACAATAACAGCAAGATTAGCAAGCAAATTGGTCCCCAGCTGCCTGTGTCTTGGCAGTCACATGGGATTTTAGAGTATTTGGGGTCAACCTCCCTTCTTCTCCCCAGAGTGCCCCAATGACTCTACTAACAGAACAAATGTCCTGCCTAAAAGATTCCCTAACCTTCAATTCCACACTCTGCCTTCTCTAGCTCAAAAAATGTACTGTTGTCTCCTTTCACAAACACAAAATGGCATGCTGTGAGACAGCCTTTTATATGGCTGTAGAAAACTTTCATGTGGTGGAGCAATATTTTTCTTCCCATTGATTTCAATGGGGAAAAAGGTAGGAAAAGGCAGAAAAACAGCACTTTTCACGGAAATGTATTCGCCAAGCGGAAAGTGCCCTTATTTGCCAATTTCAATTTGAGGTGAAAATTTTCATAGAATGTAAAGGTGAAAAAAATTGGTTTTTGCTATAGATCAGATCCATCTTCTTGAGATTTCATAGAATTCACAGCAAATCAACCTGGGAGTAGAAATGCAAATGATCATCCCTGGAAATGGAATTCTGTTTACTTTAAAAGCATATATATCATGTAGGATTACATGGTTTATTTGTAGTTATCTTCTGCATGGAATACAGAATGGGGCAACATTGAAGTAGAAAATACAATTTAACCTTTTTTTCAAATGCTAATTTGTATAGGACCTACACATAAAAAGACAAATATGGGTTTTTAGAAAATTTGTTAATACTTAACTTAAAACCTTAAGCATTTGCTAGTGGAGCACAGAAAAAATACACGCCAAGATAATTGTCATTTATATTACTGCCATTTAAAAAAGAACAAAACTTTTTTTTGTTATTGGCAGCATTTTTGGTCATTTTAGACATTTTATCTTTGTCTTCTGAAAAAAATGATGTATGACATTTGAGTTGTGCACAGAAATACGCCAAATGTCACTTTATTCTAAATTGCAGTAAATGTGTGAAAACACTGGGGGCTGAAAAGACTTAGCAGTGAGGTGGTTAATATTATCAACTCTTCTATCAACCCAAGATTACTGACTTGAGGACACAGAAATGTAGAATTTGACGGCAGATGAGAACCATTTGACCCATCTAGTCTGGCCATTTTCCTTCTGTAAAAACCTCAAACCTTATTTGGTCCTTGGTCTTTTCTTATGTTAAGGACAACTTTATGCTTATCCCATGCTTGCTTAAATTATGTCACTGTATTAACTTCTACCACTTCTGCTGGTAGGTTATTCCACTTATCTACTACCCTCTCAGTGTGTAAGAAAGTAAAACTTTCTTACATTATGTCTAAACCTGTGTCTCTCTACTTTTAGACTATGGCCTCTTGTCCTAACATTTTTAATCCTTTGAAATGTACTTCCATCCTGCACTTTGTTGAATCCCTTCATGTATTTGAATATTTCTATCATATTCCCTCTCTCTCTTCTCTCCTCCAAGCTATACATGTTCAGATCCTTTAGTCTATCCTGATATTTCTTTTTCTGTAAACCAGTCACCATTTTAGTAGCCCTTCTCTGAATTTTCTCTAGAGTATCTATATCCTTCTGGAGATGGGGTCTCCAGTACGTACACAATACTCTAGGTGAGGACATCAAATAATTTATTAGAGTATATTGTAAAAACTCTATTAATTTCCCCTGTGTAGATTAGGTATTATGAATTATTGAGATCAGTGAATTGTCTTACTTTCATGTCCTACATTGATATTTGATATTTGTTTTACTTCTTGTCTTGGCAGGGAGTCATGATAGATGTGGATCATCTAAGTTGCAAGTTGCAAGAGTACCCTTCTATTAAGTAGGTCTTATTTAGTGAAAGGAACAGCATGAAGAAAGCATGGTATGAGATAGCCAAAGTTCTGATGGTCTGATGGCAGAATAAGAAATCCTGAAGAGGTGATATGCCTCTCTGTTATGATACCTTTCCACTGAACAGTGATACTGTTTAGACAATATACATATTACCTAGATAATGGTAAGGCAGTTGATGTAGTATATCTAGATTTTGCAAAGCCATTTGATACAGTGCCACACAGGAAGCTGGGGTATAAAATAAAGAAATTGGGGCTAGGGGATAACCTTTGCAATTGGATAGAAAACTGGTTGAAGGCTAGAGAACTGTGTGGTTGTAAATGGACAATTCTCCAATTCAGTTAAAGTTGAGAGTGAAGTACCTTAGAGTTCAGTACTTGGTCCACTGCTTTTAACATGTTTATTAATGACTTGGAAATAGATATAGAAAGCAAAATATCAATATTTAGAGATGATGTTAAATTATGCAGTGTAATTAATTCAGAACTATCTACAGAGGGGTTTACATAAAATGGCAAATGGAATATGAAGTTTAATGTGGTAAAGTGTAAAGTCATTCAAATGGGAAGAAAAAAATCGCGAAGCTACTTATGAACTTAATGGAATCATTATATATATATATATATATATATATATATATATATATATATATATTCAATTTAGGTTAGCCTTGTTAGTCCAGTGACGTAAAGGCCAACTAAATGAACATTGCAGTATGTAAAAACACCTTATTTATTGGCCTAACGGAGTAACATTCATATAGGGAGACAGGATTTCAAGAGTGATGCTCCAATTTTCAAGTCTAAAGCACACTGGTTATAAGAGAAAAAAATGCAACATGTATATAAAGCCATGTAGAGGGAAGATTTGGAACAAGAAAGGACTTAAGATAAAAGGAGACTACCTACATCACTTACATTTTGCAGACAATATCATACTCTTTGCCAGCAGTCCTGAAGAACTGCAGGAACACATTGAAAAGCAAAAACACAAGTCATGTTTAACAAATTTACTATACCAAGAACTAAAACAAGTGGACAAACATGTTTACCTTGAACAGAAATGTCAACAGATGGAAAACATGATGGAAATTGAGCATCAAATAAAATCGGGGTGGCAAGCATTTGGAAAACTTAGTAGCACTGTCTTTATGCTCCCAGTGATTACATATAGCTGTGAAACATGGACACTGAATGCCAAGGCCAAAGAAAAACTTAAGGTTACACAAACAAGTATGGAGCATCGAATTCTAAACAAAATTCTAACAAAAGAGTCCAAAAACATGCATGGATTCATCAGCAAACAAAAGTATTTGACATCATTGAAAAAGAAAAGTTCCTGAAATCTAAATGGGCACACCACATAGCAAGAAGGCCTAATTCATTTGGGAATGGTTGCCACTTGATTTTAAATGCCCAAGAAGAAGACCAAAGGCATGATGGTTAGATGAAATTCCAAATTTGTTGGTATACAATGGCAACACAAATCACAAGAATAAAATTGTTGGAAACACGATGAGGAGGCCTTCATCCTGCAGTGGATTGACAGCTGCTTATGATGATGAAGAATATATATATATATCTATATATCTATACTGTGTTTTGTGTGTGTACAGGTCAAATGTACAGAGTCTCACCTCAAGCAAGAAAATCTTTTACATAGCCTATTCCTTATGGTGATTGCTAGGAACCAGTGGATTAGGGTCTAGTCAGAAAAGTTCAGGGATAGGTCCTACACCTATTCAGCAATACAATTCACAAGTTGAAATGTAGCTGGGGGCTTCAGGTTGCGCAATCCTGATATAAATATTGATACACAAACAACTATATAAATGTACCCCTCACATGTTTCCTATTTGCATGACTGGGACTGTTGAACTTTGACTTCCTGAAACTTATGACAGGAAATGACTCAGCAGTTTCTATCACAGTCTATGGAGAACTTGATTGCAAGGGATGTTGGTCATGTGACTAACCCAGCCAAGAGGAAGAGCCCTGGGCTGGAACTTTCCAGAACAGTGTGAGAGAGATTTGCTGCAGCAGTGAAGGTGTGTGTGAGGCCTAAAACTACTGATCCAATGTGCGCTACTGTGCTAATCCAGTGAAAGAGCTGTGGAGCAGAATGCAGGCACAGCAAATGACTGACAGCCCCTGGAGCTTTTCTTATGTTCTGTGAATCTGAGTGGTAAGAAGTATATACTCCTCCTGTCCCGCTGACAGGGCAGTCTATTCATCACTGACACTAATAAGACACATCACAGACACATTCTGTGGATATTAGTTGCTTAAAACTTGTGGATTTCCTTAAAGGGCCCCAACACTTCTGTGCACCAACTGGTGCCCTTCAGCCATTAGTGTGAAGCCGGAGGGTGGGTCTGCAGTTGGTTTGGGGAGGGTGCTGGGCCTGGTTAGATAGATTTAGGTGTGTTAGTCAGTCACTGTATTACCCGCCTTACTCTATTCTTTTAATACATGTTAATATTGTTTTGACTGTTCTCGCTGTGTGCACTAATTATTTACTACATTCCTGCCTGAGAAACCTGTCCATGCCCTGGATGCCCAGTCAGGTGGAGGCACTGCCAACACTATGTATCCCAACTACCACAAAAAGGAGGCTCAGGATCCCCTTGTAAAGCGGGAAGATGTAACCACGGATAAGGGGCCCGAGGGTATCAGCCCCCTGGGATGGAAGTCCGTTACATAAATATACATAATATACCTTAAATTTATGGAAAGACATTCTTCTGGACTGATGACATTCCACTGAAAACCTTAGACCCTAACATACATCCTGTTTCCCCAGCCTTGTTCAGCTGTCCCACTAGTAGTCATGGAACAACACATACGCTGCCTGCTTTCCCAGCCTTGTACCACTGGTAGAAACAGAATCACATCTCCATTTACCACAGAATTGTATGTTCACTGCAGTATACTGAGGATTCAAAAATAAGTCTCTTTAGCCCCTTCACGTCCAGTGACGTGCCAGTACCGTCAAGGCTGTCCGGCACTTAAGGACCAATGATGGTCCTGGCACGTCACAAACTTTTTACTCACATCGCTCCTGCAGAAGTTCTGTGAGTAACAGCAGGGACTAAAATTGATCGCTCCAAGACCAGAGCGATCTCTTTCAGTGCCCCATTCAGCTTGCCTGCACACGTAATCAGTCATGTGAGATGCATGTCAAACTTTCCTATCTGGTCTTTAAAGGACCACACACCCCGGCACCACTGGTCCTTAAGGGGTTAAAAAACTATTTGCTTTACAATGCATTACACACCCCCCCCCCCAGTACCTAAATGAGTTCAGGTGCAAGTAATAATTAAAATGTTTTCCAGTTGTAACAGATACATGTGTGATAGCTCATGTCAGCATAAATGACATTACTTCTGTCATCTAAAGAGCAAGGTCTAATGTAAGATCTTTGTTCTCAATCCGCACTTAAGTGATTAAGTAAATTATGTCCTTTAGAATAACTGGAGAATTGTAAACACTCAATATGCATCATTACCTTCTTGAAATCTTTAGAGGTCTCTAATGCATTGCTGATCATTCTCTCTGTCTAGCACCCAAGAGGTTAAAAGAAAATGACACCTGCACATAAATATCTTATGAAGATCTCCTATGAACAGCTGTCAGTGAAAATATTGACTCATCTTATATAATCTCTGAGACAAGGAAGGTATTTTATAATTAACAAGTGTAAAAGCTCATGTACACGGGCCAATGTCCGGGTGATGTTAACCCTTTGTATGGCAGAGAGGTATGCAACGCATTGCAATGCGTTGAGTACCCCTCTGGCACTCAAAGGGTTAAGAGGCCGGTCCTGCTCTGCGTCCTGCCGCTGACGCAGTCAGGTACTGTAGAAACTGGCCGAAAGCAATGCTCCCAGCATTCTGTGTGTTCGGGCAGTCTCTACTGAGCATGACGGCTTCTGACCATCCTAGCGAATTATTATATAGGATATTAGAATGCATTTATTGAATAATTACATTTATTGTCATCCCCTATTTATCTTGAATATATTTTTATTTCATGTGGAGGATAAAATATTTTTATAACATTAAACCCTTTGAATGCCAGAAAGGGATCCCATGCATTGCATTGCATGTCGATATGTTAACACTTTAAGGGTCAGAGGGGTGTGCAATACATTTTGGTCATTCATTACAGGGTTAATGTAAATCATTGACTTGTAGCAAATTAGGAGCTGCTTTCCTGAACAATCCAGTAGGTAGATTTTAATTGGCAATATTTTTATATGTGTACTGCTACTATGGAGAATTCTTAGTGCTCTGAAATGCCATAACAACAGCCTGCATGCAGTAAAACTAGATCAGCTGTGTGGTAAAGTAATGTGTTGCCATAGAAACCAGCTTCATTTATTAAAAACAGCACCCCTGCTTAATCAGTCAAAAAGCATCCTGCTGTCAAACATCTGAACAAAATGCATTTATATTGTTCAGATGGCTAGCACATATATAGAATGCTTTTTTTTTTGTTTTTTTAGAAACTATTTTTAAAGTAAGATATAATGCTTCGGTTAACCCTTTGAGCAGCAGAGCGGTGAGCAACACATTGCTTGGCAATACATTACTCAACCCCACTGACCCTCAAAGGTTCAGATTGTAGACCCATTTTACATTATTTAACCCTTTACCTGTTTTAACCCTATTTAGTTTGGGTTATTGTTCTTATAGGACATGTGAAATATAAACATTTCTGTTATTCTATATTAATGTGAACAGGGCAGAACCTCCCAATTGCCATTCTAAGTAAATTCTGCATGGATTAGTGTCCCCAAAATAAACCTTTAATTAGTACTAGATATAATTTCCATGGTCGTTAACATAATTCTGTGCTGCTGGAGTCTAAGACCCCAAATTCCTGCTTCTGAAGGCTTCTCAGAAACAAAGATTATGGTCCTGCATTATTTCTTCAAACATTATTATGTCCACCTTCATGGACATGATATCCATCTCCAATTGAAGATTAATTTTGGAGAACCAATACATATAGAATTAGAACAAGTTTAGAACAAAAATAGGTCAACATAAAAGAAACATCACCAATGGTTTTATTAAATACAGAGTCTTGAGGCATTTCCTAACTCATCATGAGAGGAATCCACAAGAACTTAGAGTAATGCCCAGTGAGTTTGTTCCCCTTCATCACTATACGATAGGATTCAGCGATTGAAAAATAGAGAATCATACTGGGTTTTCAGTTTGTTCTCTCTTTTTCCGTTAGGATTAAATGAGGTTGGAGACACTACGCTGAGAGTGACAATTGATAAAGTGTCGTATAGACACTAAACGCATAAGCATTCTGAAAATAGTTATTGTTTTTAGTGATTTTATTAAATTTATTGGACGAACCAAGTTGAAGCCTCTGTCTGCTATTTTTGGATCAAGTTCCAGTGAATCACATGAACCGAGATGGAGTCAAACTTCCCATAAGTGAGATTGTCTGACCAGTTGGTATCAACATTCTGACCATTATTAAATGTGATTACAATGTTATCTATTAAGATAATAAAGTGGATACAATATTACATTATCTGGCATTTTCTCTTTCAAGTTACCTGTTCGTAATTAGAATACCATAAGTCCATTTAAAGATGGCATTGCCCACTTTTTTCTTCACTGAACATAACTCCAACCCCCACCTAAAAAGGAAAACAAAAACAAACAAGCAAACACAATTTAAGGGTATAAGTCTCTATGATAATTTTGATCATATCCACTGTTGCACCCAACAGAAACTTACTCACACGATAGAGAGACAAACACAGTCTCTTATTAGCACACACAGGTATGGATTAACCTTCACTGAGTATCTACACACTCAAAAAAACAGTGGGGGAAGGAAAAGAAGGTCTCAGACCATAACTCTAAAATATAAGGTTGATACAATGTTTATGTATCATACTGTACTATATAACACTCTTTATAAATCCACAAGGGCACCTTTTAAATGCATTCTCACATTATGTAGAGGCATAAACAGCATTTTGTTTGAATCTCATGAGCAGATATGTACTCTGGATAAACTTCTTGATTTCTGAAGAATTACTTCTTATAAATCCATAATAATAATAATAATAATAAATCCATTAAATGCAATGGTGGATCCTTAGCAGAAAATTAACCTCAAAAAGGAAAGGAGGACAAACAAAAACAAAGCAAATGAAGAGAAGAAAAATTCCTATTAAAAAGATGAAATTATACACATATTTATTACTATTAGTATACATATGTGCAAAATAATAATGCCTTTTTATAAGCCCATCATGTTTCCCAGCTTGATGTTGCTTCCTCAGGGACAAAAATAAACTTTAATTTTTCAAACATGCAATTCTAAAGAACAATGAACTTTACACACTTCTTAAAGTAGTTAACAGAGTGTGGCCGGAAGGTTCTCACAAAAGCCAATCCCTCCTTGTCTCTGTATCCTCCATAATATACGTTGGTTCAAACATTTTGCAATCCAATAACATTTCAGAGTTTGTAATTAAAAATAACCAAGTTATTTAGTCCATGAAGCCAATCAAAGACATCATTAGTTATAATTACTTATGACTAAACATCATGTAAAAACTGTCCCACATAATTCGACTTCCAGGAATATCACAACAAAGGTGGATCGATATGATATGTAGAGGTCGGCGAAAGTTGTTGCCGGGAAAAAATGCACAAAAACTAAGTGATTGTCTGCTTCTTCATATAAAAATCCACCTTAAACAAAGCCTTTAAAATCGTTTACATTTTCACCACCTGCCAAAATATTTTCACTATATTTTTTCAATGGCTACAAATTTCCCACCCCTTAAATTACATGTACTTTGAGTTTTTGTACCAAAAAAGTTTCCAGGAAGTGAAACACAACACAAGCAACTACAGAGATACAGAGGGTGCTAGGCTGTTGTGCAGAGATTAATTTAGGGAAATTAAGTCAGCAGAGGCTCAGTCTGTTGGCTAACACAATGAGTACCCACATGAAAAAAAGGAGGAGCTGGAAGGACCTTGATTTGTACAGTGAGTCTGAAGAGGAGGAGGAAGTGACTTGATTCCCCAGACCCAGTGATGTCACATGAAGAAGTGGATAGCAGTGTTATTAGAACAGGTCAGCTACCTGTGCCTGCTACTATTGATGCCAGTGTGCCTTCTAATACTCAGGAGCAGGAGGAGGAGATGATGGTAAGTGTGACAGCAGGGGACCCTTAGTGACTCTTCCCATTCCAAAGAAGTCCTGCTACTACTACTATGCAGCTAGAGAGTGTTGGGGTGATGGTGAAGGTGATGATATTGAAGCAGCTGGTGGTGGGACTAGTGTGATCGCAGTGGATCCTCCTGCTGATGTTTGAAGGGGAAGTGAAGTCAAGCAGCCAGACTAGCAGTCAAGGGAGCCCACAACATCCCTCTGACCCTATGGTTCCCCTTTCCCCTGCAGTGTGCTTCTTGGATCTGATTCTGAGGAAGTCCCACAAATTTATGTTTTATCAGGGCTTGTGCTTAACAAGTCTAAGTCCTACAACTGAATGTTTCCTCAGGGGTTGGGCCTAACAGAAGTATAAGTTCTACAGATCATTGTTTCCTCAGGGCTAGTGCCTCTAGCAAGTCTAAGTCCTACAAAGCAATGTTTCCTCAGGGCTTGGGCCTCTAACATCAAGTCTAAGTACTACAAATCATTCTCTATAACATACTGTATCCCATCAAGTATCAGTCTGCCCCAGTGACAGCTTACCTCAGGGGGTCCCTGTATTTGTCACATTACTAACCAATGTATTTTTCCGTCCCTCTAGTTTTATTCTATGGCCTCTTGTCCTAACATTTTTACTCCTTTGAAATGTACTTTCCTCCTGCACTCCTCCCTGAATTTGAATGTTTCTTTCATATCCCCTCTATCTCTCTTCTCACCTCCAAACTATACATGTGCATCTCCTTTAGTGTATCCTAATATTTATTTTCCTGTAAATGATTCATCAGTTTAGTAGTCCTTCTCTGAATTCTCTCTAGAGCATCTATATCCTTCTGGAGATGGGGTCTCCAGTACTTTACACAATACTCTACGGGAGGTCTAAGTAGAGATCTGTAGAGTGGCATGACCACTTTCCTTTTTCTTTTACTAATATCCCTAGCTATACAACCCAGCACCCTGCTTGCTTTCCCTGCCACTTTGTTACATTGTCTGCCTACTTTTAAGTCATCAGATATAATTACTCCCAAATCCACTCCTCTGTTGCCTCTGACAGCACAGTACCGTTAATACTATATTCTGCCTTTGGATTTTTACGTACCAAGTGCATTCTTATTTTTTTATAAATCATTTTTATTGAGGTGGACAGAAATACAGATTGACATAATCACCAATAATTTGCAGAACAAGCATTGAAGAGATGCATTATGTATAAATGCATTTAAATATCATGACATAGGTACTTGTCTGTCCCTTTTTTTCCATGTGAAGTAAACCCCCTTCCAAACATCTCCTCTCAACACCCCACCCCCTCCCTTCCTCACACCCCCCCACCATACTAAACCTCCCTAAACTAATCCACCTGCCAACAAGCCGGATCCCACCCTAAACCCACCCCCACCCTCCCTGGGAGATGAGCACCACCATCTTCCCAATGTCAACCAGATTCATCAGGCAGGGGCATTAATTCTCTAGCAATTGAAATTGGGTCAGGGTATGTCAAACTAATGTGATACAGACTAACTTAGTGCAGTGTCCTGGCGCTACAGTAAGAAGTCCATGGCCCCCAAATATGATTGAATTTTTATGGGGAGCCCCTGTGTAGATAAATCCCTTTGTAATGAGGAAGGCTGCCATTAATCCAGTTAAACCAGTGACTATGCTCATGAGATTTGTCTGACATCCACACCGTTGCCACCACCTTCCTCGCCATGACCAGCAGCTCTCTTATCAGTATATTATGGGTGTATGGATAAATGTGATCAGGAACCACAGCTGAGTTGGACTGCAACACAGACTCCCAGAACCCCGGACCATGGGGCATTCCCCAATGAGATGCAGGAAGGTGGCGCCAGCCCCCCCACACCTCCTACACAGGTCATCATCCACTCTGCCCATTTTACAAAGACGTACTGAGGTATAGTTAGACCGATGTAGGAATTTTAATTTAATTAATTTTTGTGTGGTCATAGAGGATACTGCTCCAGGACTCGCTACAGCAGTCTCCCACTCCTAGTCTTCGAAATCATCCAAATCCCCCTCCCATCTCGCTTGAAGCATAGCATCTTCATTCACCGAGTTTTTTCTAACCAAGTATAGATTAATGAAATTGGTTTAAAGAGACGTTGTCTCTTAGCCAGGGTGACCAGTGGGAATTCCAGGATACTTGGGGCCTCACCAACCCAAATAGCTTTAAGAGCATGGCTTAGACACAAAAAGGAATAAAAAGTGTATAGGGAATAATGAACTCCCCGTGCAGCTGTTCAAACGATTTTAACATACTTCCATGGTATACCTGGCCCAGAGTAGAGATGCAATGGGCCGACCAAAGTCTCCCAGGTAGCATAAATAGTTTAATCCCTCTTGCCGGCCTAAGCAGTGGGATATGTGGAAGAACATATCCACTTTTAAGCATTATCGATTTTGTGGAACGTATGCAAAGTGTCAGGTAGAAGATAGGCTAACGCATAATGCTCCTTCACAGCCAAATAGTATTTTCAGATGTCAAGGAGAGCAATTCCCCCTCCCTCACCGGGAGCTTGAGAATAGACAACGTAATTCTGGCAGGACCACCAGACCAGAGAAAACTATGAATGATCCTATCAATGGTGTTAAAGTAACACTTAGGCATGCAAATGGGAGGTAATTGGAAAATGTAACTTTGGAAGGAACACCATTTTGACCAAGTGCATTATTTTACATTTATCAACATTAAACTGCAACTGCCACAATTTTGTCCATCCTTGTAATTTACCTAAATAATTTGTCATTTGGCATATTCCCAGGAATATCTACCCTTCTGCAGATCTTAGTATTATCTGAAAAAATGCATACCTTACCTTGAAGACCTTTTGCAATATCACTAATAAAAATATTAAAAAGATGGGGCCCCAGTACAGATCCCTGGGGTATCCCACTTGTAACACAACATTCATCTGAATATTCTCATAAAAAGCAAACTATATTTAAAAAATATAGGTGTAAAACAACCCCATTGGCCTCACAAACCCTCATTCCATACCAAGGCTTACCATAAAAGGACAGTCTGATTCCCTAATAAAAAAATATATATATTCATCATAACAGTAATTATATCATGATTGAACCCAGTTCAGTATGTTTTTAATATCTTTAGGGAGAATAATGTTTAACTTGTAAATCCAGAAGCATTTTCTTATACAGAGCCTCAAAAAACTAGTTGGCTGGATGAAGTACTACTAACCCAAAAGGACATGAACCTCTTTATCAATGTTTCCCTATTCTTAGGGGCCTTTTTATGCATCCCACATACATAAAATCACAGTCACAATTGATTACCTAATCATTGAATGGGGTAGCAGATTTAATTAATTGTTTTAGGGTAAAATCTTTAGAATCATCACTCCTCATAATAATTTTGTTTCTGCGCTTCTTATGTCTTCAGTTTACACATAAGGGTACATTACATCTGTAATTCCCCAGTGATCTTCTTTATTTTTGTGTGAGGGAGATTTGAAAATAGATTCTTGATTCTACTGGGAACAATATAAGACCTAATGTTCTGGTTCTTCTGAAACACTATAGATACCTGATTGTTAATGGTATCAATCAATAAGGGATCCTCTTTTAGTTCTCCCCAGTGCACCCAAGTATCAATAGTTTTGATAGTATCTGCCTGAGAATTATATTGGGTAACCAAAGAGGTCTTATAATGACTTTTCTTTAAAATTCTATTTTTAGGTTTAAGTAAGCTTACTCTGTCTAAGGGTGTGGAATAAGATGATTGCAATAAAGTATCCTAATAGCCTCTTTCAAGAAATTGTTGTTTTAAAGCACAACTCAGCAACTTATAATCTTCCATGTGACTATACTTACTTAATCTTTGGAGTTGTCCAAAAGATATGTTCTTAACCACTATCATCTCTAAGATAAATATATTACTTGGTATTTCCTTTCTATAGGCTGAACTTCATACATATCTTCCTACAGTGTAAAGGAGTTTTAGATCCAGAAAATCTATTTCTTTATATTGAATATTATACATACATCTTAATCCCCTATCATTCTGGTTAAAGTGTTCAATCATATCACCTAACTCATGGTGACAACCCTTCCAAATAAGGAGGATATTATCAATAAAATGTCTATAGATCACCTAGTTACTAGCATTCCAATACAAATTAGACCATACTTTAAGATGTTCTCCTGGGCCCATAAATAAATTGTAGGATGATGCAAACCTAATGCCCATGTTTGTTTCCCAAACCTGAAGATAAAAACTATTCTGATAAGTGAAAACATTATGATGTATAAAAAAATGGATACCCTTAATCAAAAATTATTTATGTACACATGCTAAATTAGAATCCTGGTCTAGAAATAATGCTATTGATTCCATACCTAATTTGTGTGCAGGTGTACAAGGATACAGTATAGCAAAACAAATACGGTCTTCCTCCCACTTGATCCCAGAGATCTTTCCAATACATTTTGAGAGTACTAAAACTATGGGAGGCCACTAACATAAGGCTGAGAAAAAAATTCAAAAGCAGAGTTAAAGTGAGTTAACACCTGCAATGATATGTGTACCCTGAGGAGCCAAAAGACTCTTTTGAATCTTATGGAAATAAGAATAGAAAGGTTATCTCTGGGTTTACATTCTTTACAAACTGAAATTCATGTTTATCAATTACTCCTTTTTTAGCGCTTCCACAAGTATATTATAAAGTTTATTCCCAAACTCCTTATGTGGGTTATGTTGACACATAACAAAAGAATCAACCTGTTGTATGACATTAAAGCCCTCCCTAATAAAACCTTCTGTGTTAAAAATAACTATTGATCTGCCTTTGTTGGCTTCTCTAATATTAACCCTTTGAGTGCCAGAGGGGTATGCAATGCAATACAGAGTAATGCATTGATTATCCTTCTGGCATTCAAAGGGTTCATATCCTTTTTAGATCTCAAATCCATCAAGGCTTGCAGTTCACCCCTAGAGGGTTCTTACATTTTGATTTCTAATATTACAATTATACGTCTCAACTTGTAAAATGTTTCAGTATAGGGAAAGACTAGGGATGAGCAAAATTTTCTCCTAAAACAAAAAAAGGCAAAAAATGGCACCTCCCTCCTGGTGAAAAATTTCCAGTGAAAAGTGCCGTTTTCACTCTTTTTTCACCTATCTTATCACATAAAATCAATGGGAAGACTGGATTTCTCTGCACCACATGGCAGTTTTCTCTTCTTTTCCTGCAGGCATGTAAAAGGGTGTCAGGATCTCAAAGCATACCATTCTGTGTTTGTGAGAGGAGAAAGAAGTACATTTTTGAGCTAGAGAAGATAGACAAATTAAGGGGAACTGAAGCTTAGTTTTGGGAATATTTTAGGTAGGACATTTGTTCTCTGTATTAGGGGAGTCTGGGGGCACTCTGGGGGAGAAGAAGGGAGTAAGAAGGTTGATCCCCAAATATACCAAAATTCAGTATGACTGACTGGCTAGGGTCCAATTTGCTTGCTGATCTTGTTGTTGTTATTAGAATATCTGTGTTGGATGTGGACTGGGTGTGTGAGAAGGGAGAAAAATCCCAGAACATTCTGTCTGACTGATTTGATTTGAAAGAAGTAGGCACCTGGGGTCCAAGCAATCTCTTTGCTGATCTTGCTGTTATCACTGTGTTGGACGGGTCTGGGGGTGTGAGAATGGAGCAAAGGAGGCTGGGTGTCTGAGAAGGGAGAAAAATTAGGTTGTCCCAAATACCCCAACATTCTGTCTGAGTGATTTGATTTGAAAGACACAGGCAGCTGCAGTTCAAGCCATTTCCTTTCTGATCTTGCTGTTATTATATCTTTGCTGGGGAGTCTGGTGAAAGAAGTTGATAATTTTGTTTTTTTAGTTCTACATTTTTTTTGGACAGTGATAAGATAGGGTGGGCAACTGTATAAAAATATATATATATATATATATTAGTTTACAGACAGCTGACTGAGACCTTGACATGAGCTCTGTGACTGAGGCTTAATAGACTTGATAGATAGCAGACAAGACTGATATTTTTTTTTTGAGGGACAAGGTAAGACATTACAGTACATCAGTTCTGTTGTGTACTTAAGAGTAAAAACACACACAGTAGCTGAGTAATGTCCAGCAAATGCACAAGGGGCAGGGGGCGGGTGAAAGGAGGAGAGGTGCAGGGAAATGGGAGTAAAGTGATTGTTCAAAAACTGACTGCAATAATGGTTGCTATAGCATGTACAAAAAATTATGATGATCTTTCTCCTCCCAGGGTGGATGCAGTTTGTCAAGGTCCCTCCAAAAGTTCCACCACCACTACCACCAGTGCCAGTACTATAAATAACATAAAAAGAACACTGAAGACGATGAGTCCCATTCTTGTGTTGACAATGGCAATGGTACAGTGGAGGAAGATGTAGAAGCAACTACAACTGCTGTATCTGACAGTGAGACAAACAAGCACCAAAACACATGTCCTCAAAGTAGTAGCAAACTTTGTGAAAGTAAAAGTAAAAAGAAATTGTTTGACACCTCGAAAAAGCTTAGCGGAACATAAGGTGATAATGAGGATGACCTAATGATGACTGATGATGATGTAAATCTAGTTTATAGTGAGAGAGAGATGACGACATGACCATAACATTAGTTGAAAGGCAATGGCTCTATATTCCAGAGTATCATCTATAAACTGCTTGAAAACTCTGATCCTGTACAAGCAAGGATGTCTAAAAATACAAAGTCATCCTGTTGCTCATCATCAGCTTTGTCACTGTTTCCAAAAGGTTCCCACAGCTCTTGGGCAGATAAGAGAAGTAGGTATGTTGTTGATGTGTCAGAGAGTGTTCCACTGCCAATAGTAAGTTAATTCCAAATAATACCTATGGGTCCTGCTGCAGAAGAGTGTGATGATTATGGGTTTTCTATAGGAGACAAAGGTATTCAGCCTGCTAAGACCATTTTCAAGGCATATGTTGTAGGATTCACAACTTTTACTTTCAGTTATTTATTTCTCCACTTCAGCCCTCAGTAGAAGTAATATTGTGGAGGAAAATGGTGTAGCATGTCAACTATCAACATTTTGGAAAGTTTACTATTTCACAGGCATACTTTTGAATTATTTTTGTGCAGGTTTTGACTTCTTCCTAAGAACTTAGTAAGTGTGGGATAATAGTACATAGTAGAAGAACTATGTAACTTTATTGATTTAATTACATGACTTGTGGAGGTGGTGGTATGTGTAAGTACTCTGTGACTCTTGTCATCGCCAAAAACAAATTCAGAGTCATACACCTCTGCAGCAGGAGCAAATTTATCTTTGCACACTCTCCAACACATCAACAGCACTTCTATTATGTACCCCAGAGCCCTGGGGACATTTTGGAGTACTTCATTTGCTTCTAGTTGTGGCACCTCTGACCTGTAAATGGTATGCCTCACAGTCAGACCTATGGTAGGGCTTCAGCTGGGATCTCACTGAGGAGGTACCTAAGTGAGAGCCTTCTTTCACCCTGCTCATTTGCTTCTTACACAGACCAAACATACCAAACTGCTTAGCTTTTGGATCGTGGTCTTCATAGAATGGGGGGAGAGATATTCTGTCTTTTCTTCGATTTCAATGAAAATAGCTTGGTGAAAAGAGCGGGAAAATGACACTTTTCACTAAACATTTACCGCTTTTTGAAAAGTGCCATTTTTCTCCTGTTTTTCTTTTGAGGTGGAAACATTGCCCATCCCTACTCAAGTTGTAGTGAGTATATCCTATATAATAATTCTCTAAGTGTGTGTTTGTCAGAAGCCTTCATGCACAGTGAGTCATATAAAAAAATAAAAATAAAAGAACAAATGAGCACTGTGGTTCTTAAATGTGTTTTTATTTATTTATTTATTTATTTAGAAAATGTTTTACCAGGAAGAATACATTGAGATTTCTCTTGTTTTCAAGTATGTCCTGGACAGTTTTCAGTAGAGGGTTGCATATTTATACAAATTGAGAAACATTATATATTACATGTTATTAAAATATACATTCAAATATTCATACATATGGAAATCTTAAAATTATAAACAGTTACACTCTGTTTTTAGATACAGAGAAGCATTTACTTTTAATGATTTTAGACTGGGAGCATATTTGATTATTTCAGGCAGATTGTTCCAGGCCTTTGGTGCTCTGAAGGAGAAGGCAGATCTTCCTGCTTCTTTCTTGTATTGTGGTATACGTAACGAGTTGTTTGCGGTGGAGTGGAGGTTATACTTAGTATGGAGAGCAGGAGTGAGCAAACTGCTCAGGTAGTGTGGTAGTTTTCCAGAGAAGTGGTTGTGTACTAAGCAAGAAAGGTGAAGAGCACATCTAGATTTGAGTGTTAACCAATTTAGTTATTTTAACATATCACAGCGATGAGTAGTGTAATTACATTGGAGGCTAAAGCAGCATATTGAATTATACAGGGTGTCAAGTTTACTAAGATGGATTTCTGGCACTGGAGCATAAACTACATCACCATAGTCTATGACAGGCAGCAACATCTGTTGCACAATACGTTTTCTAACAAGGGGACTTAAACATGATTTGTATCTAAAAAGAGTACTGATTTTGGGATAAAGCTTGGAGGTTAACTTGTCAATATGATGTCCAAAAGTGAGGTTGGGGTCAAGCCACATACCAAGATATTTGTAGGAGTCCACTGGGGCCAATTTACGATTAGACTCCGTTACAATGGATAGGTGGGTATTGCCGAGATTAAGCAGTTTGTGCTTTGTGCCAAATATCATTGTGACAGGTTTGTCTGTGTTTAAGAACAATTTGTTCCTTGCTATCCATCTTTCAACCTCACAGAAATCATGTTGTAATATGGCCTCAAGGTGTGATATGTTTGAGTTTTTATTATAGAGAATGGTGTCGTCTGCATACATGTGTACTGAAGATGATTTGCAAACCTTGGGCAGATCATTTATAAAAAGAGAAAATAGAAGAGGCCCAAGAATGGAGCCTTGAGGAACTCCACTTGTTACTTTGAGCAGAAGGGAGTCATTGCCAGCAACTGACACATACTGCATTCTGTCTGATAAATAGGATCGGAACCAGTTTAGAGAATTATTACCCAGTCCTGATCTTTGGAGTTTATTTATAAGAATATTATGGTCTACTGTGTCAAAGTCCTTGGCAAAATCTAGGAAAATGGCTCCTGTGAGGTCACCATTTTCCATGCCCGTCTGGATATCGTTGGTTACTTTTAGGAGGGCCGTGACTGTTGAGTGATTTGGTCGAAAGCCTGATTGAAGAGGGGTGAAAAAACTGGTCTGTTGGTAATATTTATTTAGTTGCACGTGTGCACATTTCTCTAGGATTTTGGATAATGTGGGGAGTAGGGATATTGGTCTGTAGTTTGATACTACATTTTTATCCCCACTTTTGTGGATAGGCACAACTCTAGCCACCTTCCAGGATTTGGGCATGTACCCTGTTGCCAAAGAGGTATTAATTAAAGATGCAATCGGTTTGGCCATTACCATAGAACTGTGCTTAAATAGCATTGCTGGTAGTTTGTCAGGGCTAGATTGGCATTTCATTTTTGGATTGAGGAGGTGATCATATATTTCGCTTTCCTTTACTGGCATGAAATTGAATTTATTTTCAGAATTGGACCGGGCAACAGGTGCCAGTGAATGTTCTGTAGATGGCTGAACTTCTGAGTTATTTTTGTTTTGTGTAATCAGGGTGGTGGCACATCCAATAAAGTAGTTGTTAAATGCATTGGCTATGGCTGTGGGGCACTGTATTGTTTCATTATCTATGATTATAGTTGATGGGTGAGTATGATTAGGAGGGTAATAGAGGTTTTTAATAACCTTCCAAAAGTTGGCTGGCTTTGAAATGTTACTGTTTAAGTTGTCAGTAAAATATTGTGCTTTTGCTAATTTTGTTTGTTTTGTACATGTATTCCTTAATTGTCTGTATGCAGTGTGATCATATGCGGAGCCGGTTTCTTAAAATTTTGTCCATAAGGCATCTCTGAGACTGTATAATTGAATCAAGTCAGCTGAGACCCAGGGTAGATGTGCCCCCCTAACTCTGACCTTCCTTAGTGGGACATGTGTATTACAGACCTGTAAGAATTCAGAGTTAAAGAATTCTATCGCTGAGTCTAGGTCTGGTATCAGCTGTATTCTCTGTCATGAGCAATTTCTTAAATCATTTAGAAAGGACTGAAGATTAAAATTTCTAAATGATCTCGTGAGTATGACTTTGGAACATGACTTGACTGGTTTTATTTTGCGGACACAGTAAACTATGGAGTGATCGCTAAACACATTTGCGAGTACATCTGAGTCTTGGATTCTGCTTGTGCAGGATGAAAGGATCCAGTCTAGCAGAGTATGGTTGGATGTTTTAAGATTTATACGAGTAGGGGAGGAGATTAGTTGTGATAAGTTCAATGTTTTAAACAATGAACAACATTGCTCATTCCTGGAATCTAGCCAATTAATATTAAAGTCTCCAAGAACCATCAACTGACTTTTCTTGTTTTGAGTGGCAATCTTCTTTAGGTGTTGCGCTATGTCTGAAAGGGTATGTGCTGGGGTATTTGGTGGTCTGTAGATGCCTACAATTATGATTTGTTTTGAATATGGAAGACAAATTTTGCCAGCAATATATTCATAAGAATCAGAGTTATGAGAGTCATTTAGAAGTGTAAAGTTTACTGATTCCTGTGTGTAAATGATTACACCTCCTCCTCGCTTTGCATGGTCTTTTCTAAAGCATGAGTATCCATCTATGGCAACAGCAGTATCAGGTATTTTTGGGGATAACCAGGATTCAGAAAGAATAAGAATTTTAGGTTTGTATGCATAACACCATGCTTTTAGTTCATCCATTTTGGGCAGTATACTGCGTATGTTGCAGTGCACAAAAGACAGACCCTTTTTAAAGGGGAGGTTGCCATTTATTGCTATTTGAGGGCCAGGATTGGTTTCTATGTCATTTGCCAAGGCAAGTAATAGAATGCATAAAAATGTAGTGATTTGTTTTCTGTGAGCATATAGTGAGAGGGTGCGTCTGTTGCTATAATTACTGGGGGAGGGTGAGCTTGTTTTTAATACTCTCCACCAGCATTCAGAGGGAAGTGCACATGTATGCAGAAGTCCATGGTATATTAATATGGTATGGTGTGGGTACTGGGCATGGTTGCAGGGATAACAGGAAATCTGTATTAATAGTGGAATGGTTAGTACACATAGAAGTAATATGTTCATGTTGGCATGCATATGACAAGGCTCACAGGGTGCATACAGATAGACAAACCAGTTGAGATTAAAAATTAAATTAATATAACAAGTATAAAATTATCTATTTTCTCCAATTCCTCTTTATTCACTTGCCTGTATTAATGTGTGAAAGTATTTCTCAAGAAAATCAGCACTATAGTAAGATTCCAGTAATGTAACTTAAAAAGACAGAAATATAATGATGATAGTCAGCACCAAAAGTGCAGAGTTCTTTTAGAGTTTAACTAGAAAAGAATACTGGTTTGCTTCTCCCACATGAAGAAAGAGGTTTATCTGGCAAAGGTGTGAGCGATAATGATAATTGAAGTGTATTTCACCACACTGCCTTGGTCATAGACATTAAAGTGGAACTACCACCTCATAGCAACATGGCCCCACATAATTCCCCCTCTGGCGAATAGCTGCTCAGTAGCGCTAGTTGCCAGAATTATTGCCACGTTAAAGAGAATTTGCCATTGTTCCAGGGCTTACAGGCAGGACGGAGTGCAGACATCTTTCCACAGTGACAGCTGTGCGCCTGTGCTGTCAGTCGCCTCCTAGAGCCGGCTGGGACTGACAGTGCAGGCGTGCAGACATCACTATGGAATGATGTCTGCTCACCGTCCTGTCTGTCAGCCCCAGAACAATGGCGAATTCTCTTTAACGTGGTAATAATTCTGGTGACTAAAGCTACAGAGCAGCCAGTCACCAGAGGGGGAATTATATGGGGCCATGTTGCTATGGGGTGGTAGTTCCGCTTTAACTAACTCATTGACTGTCTTAGTATCTCCGATTGCCTCATGGCCTATCTTTATCTTTGTTTTTTTGTTGTTTTATTCTTAGATATTTTGTATTTAAATATGGGCACACAGCTGCATGAATAAAGTTATTTCATACATTAGCTACGTTTTTGGACTTTCACCAAACAAAAAGAAAAGAAAAAAGTGTGCATGGCTCAGTATTCAGGACCTGACTCTCACAAAGATTGGCAGCTGCTTTCAACAAAACTTATAATTGTAAATGCACCCTTTTAATTATACCAAAATGATCAAATGCACAACTAATAGCTATGCACAAATAACTCCTATAAAAAACTACAAATAAAATAATAATTAATAACAGTAAGGTATAAATGAAAATGAAATGTATCAATAAATACATTATATAAATTGTTAATATCAGTAATTCAATAACAGTTACTTAGATTCATAAAGTACAATATCCAACCATCAAAACCACTTCTCCAATAGTAGCACACAAATTATAGTGGATGCGATGGAAAGCGAAGTTAGAATGATCAGTCAATTAAACATCTAATCATTAGACCAGTTATCTGACAATGAGCCATAGACGAAATGGAAGAGATGAAACTGATGTTAGCATAAGATGATCAACTGATGATGAATTAGGAAAAGACCATATTCACTCACACCGGTTTTATCAATTCTTTTTTAGATCTTTTCCCCTGTAGCTCCTTTACTTTGGCCTTATCACATATAAAATTTCTAGATGAAAATCGGCTCAAAGAGTAGAAACATCTAAAAACAGCGTTTTATAATAAAATCATACACACGCAAAGTTAGGCACTTACAGACAGTGAATTAATTGAAGTCCCATTCATTGGACATTGGACTCAAGATACAGATACCTACGTTAAGGCAAAGTCTGGTAGTGGAGGAAGGAGAGGAGCATGCATAACATTGAGGCTGTTTGAACCAGGTGAATTAGACATTAAAAACATCTTCACTGTCTGTAAGTGCATAAATGTGTGTGTGTGTGAGTTTGTGGACATTCACTATATTTTGTGCTATTATCCTTACTATCTACTTATCTAAAGAAAATCCACTATTTTAAACATTTTCAATTCAAAGGCTCAGGGCTTCCTCATGGGATCTTCTTTCCGAAAACAGACCTCATTGGTCTTTCTTCATAAATCAAACTTTTAACTCTGGATGCTATTTATTTGCACTGACCCTCTATATATTAGTAAGCTGTATAGACTTATCAATATATTTAATTCCCTAGAATATGTCGCTCCCTGTGTGCGTAACTGCACATGTGCAGTAGAGACTTCCAGAAAGATGCAATCATGCACAGTAGAAATGAAAGAGCCGGCTTCCAGTCCGAGGCACGGCTGATCTGGAGTGGGGCTGGCACACCACCTGTCTCCGCTCCCGGCTCCCGGGCCGCTGGGTGTCACTTTGGCCCATGTACACTGGCCTTCAATACTAATAAGTAATATCACCTCTAGGAGAAAGGGAACACAAAACAAGGGAATGTGTGTATGGGTGTTTCCTGCACTTGTGTGTGGCTCTAAACCTGAGTCCTGTGGCACTTTGGCTTGCTGTGGGCACCCACTTAGGGCAAACCTTTTTTTCTTTGACTTTGACAGTTATGTGGATGTTGAGTTTCAAATGTGTATTTATAGAAATTTTAATGCATAATATTTTTCTTTTTGTTATTATGATGACTGTGTTAGACCTACAAATAATTATATATTATAGATTTGTAAGCTTTATTACATCCTTGACAAATGACCTAAATATATTAGCTGTACCTGAAAAAATCCAATATGTATTTTAGGGGTTTCTAGCCTAAATACATCCAACATCTGAAGGTCCAGAGTTTATCTATTCCTACTTTAAGGATTTCCATAACTAAGCAGAGCAGTGCAATTAGCAGATCAGCCATTGTGATAAGCTATTTAATGGAGTGTATACTATAAATTGATTGTGTCTGTAATTATATGAACATATGGAAATTATATTATGTGAACATCACATCTGCAGTGTAGAGCTACTGAGGCTGATGTAAGAAGTACTGGAGAAGTCATGACAAATTTACTGCACTATAGGGAATAAATACAAAATTCATCAAATTCTTGCAGATTTTTCCTTTGAGTGTCAGGGAGGAATACAGAGAGTTAAGTTTATTTTTTAAATTTCTGCATGTTAGAGAGATCTCCAGCACATTGAGAAGCAAATATTTCGGCAGCTCCTCTGCACTCTGGTATTTAAAAGCTCAATTTAGTGGGAATATCTATTTGTGTTTGTGCTGTTGGCATACCATAATTTAAGGACTGGTTTGGATAAACTCATGTCAAAAGGCAACTCACATTCATTGCTGTAACAAAAAAAGCCACATGAGGGCAGAACAACACAAACTGTGACTTAATTGGTGGAAAAATAGGTTTGAAAGCTTTTTATATACTATACAATTTCTGTCAGAGTGACTCAGTGAGGGCACCATAATAACAAGCCTTCCTACTAGATGCAGTGGGTGTTTGCTGTGTTTTTCTACTGTTATTATCAATATTTTAATCCTTTTAATAATCCAGTTTGATCTTCTGCAGCATTACTAAACTATAGCATGGACATTCTCGTAATGTTTTTGCCCATGTTCATTTTAAGCAGACACCCATACTTTCAGACTTATCTACTGTAAAGTCAAAGAAGCTGAAATACTAAAAGGAACTAGAACTGTTCTGAAACCAAAACAACTGCAACATGGGGGACAAATAAAAATGTCCATAGATTTAAATGGTGATTTTAATCCCTTCAGTGCTAGAAAGATCTCCAATGCATTGCCTCAGAATATGTTGGAGACCTCTCCGCACTCACAGGTTTAAAAGTACCAGTTAAATCAATTGGGAACTTTTGGAATTTTTATGTTTCTGATAGACTGGTGCACTTGGTTTGCACCATTGACCCAATTCTTTTTAGTAGATTGGCGTGATAGTTAGTTTATGAAATACATATTTATTTACTGAAAGTTTGTTAGCCCCATGCAGTCTTTTTGTCAGCTACTCCTTCAGAAGTATGTATGGATCCTTTAGTTCAGCTCATTTGCTGAGCTTAGATGTTAGAATAAACTATAAACATGCACTGTGGGGCATACACAAGCTTTAGTTCATACTGGTACATACACTGAGGCCGATGTACTAAGAAAATAAGTGAAATCCAGGGGAAAACTAACTGCACCATAGAGAACAATAAAATATTCCCATTGAATTAAAATTAGCTTTTAACCCCTTAAATGCTAGACCGCTGCAGTGCATTGGAGAGGTTTGTAATGCCGCCAAAACACCTATACGTCCCTGCCTTGGCAACAGTTTTGATATAACTAGTTTAGTAAATAGAGATCAGGTGGGCTTAAGCACCTATTTTATTGTGGGATCATTTTCCTTCATTGAATACTTGTCATTTTACAAAAGCAAATTGAATTTGTTTCCTGTACTTTGATAGATAGATAGAAAATTTAGTTTTCCAAGGGGGAGATACACTAAATTGTGATAAGAGCCAGGATGGAGATATGGTAGAATATTCATGTTGAAAGCACATAAACAGTATGCACTGAGATGTCTTCATCATTATATCCCTGTGAATCGACCATCAATCCAATATTATCCTCCACACTTGCCATGAATCTGCCATATCTTTGACAGGCTTACAGTTTTCTTTGAGAGCTCATTTGCATATGGAAATGCAGGTTAATGAGCCCTTGTCATATTCTTGTGGGTGTGTTGATGTGTTAATGTGACCATTCGCCACATGCTCTAAAGTCCGATAGCAGCCTTTTGCTGTTGGATTTCACAGTCCCAACACACTATATATCACAGCTTCTCTGCCCTTCTGTACTCACTGAACTCACTGAATGGATTGTCATTTTTCATTTGTTTTGGAATAAACTTTTATAGTTTGGACCTTTACTGTAGTGTGTCCTTCTGTAAGAGTTGCACACAGTGAGGATTCACACTCCACACATTAGGGTGTAGTTCTACGAGTTGGAAGCACTACATGGGGAAACAACATCACTGAGATTAGAGTAGCTGCTGCAAGAGTTCCAGAGGAGTGAGATTAGAGAAGGGCAAAAGTAGGAGCAAAGAGCAGATCAGGAAGAAAACAGTCACTCTGACTGGTACACTTATCAGAGCTCACTGTCGAGAATCAGTCAGGGAAGCATAATATCTGTATACAGGGAACCACAACTGGATATTGAAGTGCAGTGGTACAAGCATTTATCCTGTAAAGAGATGGGTGAAAGGTCCCGTCGTGTTTCTGCAATAAAAATCAATGAAAACTATGTGGTTATCCAGTTTTTGCAGGAAAATTCTCTTTAAATAAAGCATTTAAAATCATTGCAATTTTTACCTATTGCCAAAAATGTTTTGCTATTTTTTCAATGTCTGCAAACTTTTCACACCTTTACTTAGTTGTTTTTTTTACCTTTTCTCTATAAAAACTTGCCTTTTCTAGGAATTGAAACACAAAACAAACAGCTACAGAGAGAGAGAAGTGCTAGGCTGTTGGGCTGTGAGTTTTAATAGCAAATTTGAGGCAGAAGAGGCTCATAGTGACTTTTATCACTAAGAGAATCTAGAATAATAACAAAAGGAGGAGCTGGAAGGACCATTATGAGTCCAGGGAGTCTGAAGAGGAGGAAGTGATTATTACCAACATTAAAGGGTCTGGATGACCTGATTCCCCCTGACCCAATGATGACCAGTCCCCCTACATCACTCCTAGGGATCTTGGCATTTTTTCAAGGGCAGAGGAAGAAGAGGGTAGTAGTGTGAGCAGGACAGGTCATCTACCTGTGCCTGCTGCCAGTGCTGCACCTGTCAGGATGTCTTGTGATTCTCAGGAGGGGGAAGAAGGAGGAGATAATGCCAAGTCTGCCAGCAGGGGACCCTAAGTCCCACTTGCCATCCCCAAGCAGTGCTTCCACTACGACTACTACTACTACTGCTACTACGACTACTACAAAGAACAAGATCCAGCAGCTACAGAGTGAGAGTGAGAGTTAGGAGTGAGGGAGAGGCTACTCACACTACTAGTAAGGAGGAAGACTCAGGGACTGAAACTGATGTGGTTGGTGTAAGTAGTAGAAGTAATAGTGATGTTGAAGCAGCTGGTGGGACAAGCATTACCACAGTATATCTGATTACTGCTACTGAAGTACTAGGGGAAGTTATGCAGAGTGACCAGACTAGCGGTCAAGGGAGCCCACAACATTCACCTGGCCCTGGAAGTCCACTTACCCCCACAGCATTGTCCAGGTGGAACATTATCCTGCAGAAGGCAGAATTGTTGCTTAGCAGCAATAATACCACCACCACCAAGAGCACAGATCAGCTGCTTGTGCCTGCTGCTAGTGCTGACAGTCTGCCTTCTTCAGCTCAACAAGAGATGGCATGTGTGACAGTAGGGGACCTTCTGTCACATTTCTAATCACCTCCTCCAACCTGTGAGATGTCTGTAATAAAGCAGCAGCAGCAGCAGGGAGAGACTAGTGGTAGTGATAATGATAGTGGAGAAGCTGGGGTGGAAGAGACATTAATGGCCTTTTTAACCCAAACCAAGAAGAAATGTCAGGGATGGGTATCACCACCACCAGAAGTGAGCTTTTGGACGTTGCAGTGCTTGCTGCTGCTGTTGAATTGCAAGGGTGGCAGAATGATGAGGAGCAGCCTAGTGGCCACAGACCACAGTGGGATACAGAGGGAATAGGGCCCAGTGGTGAAGGACAAGGACACTTTCCACTTGCCAACAGCAATACTCCTAGTCTTAGTTGCAGTGCTGATTCTGAGACATTAACAGCAACAGCAGCAACATAATCCTCTACCCCAGCCAGTGAAGGGGAATGTGGAGGAGAAGAAGAAAGGGGTCATTTTTTCTCCACCTTTCCCCGCCCCTTGAAGTCCTGGGTCTGGGACTGTTATTCTCTTGGAGCAGGCACAGTGCAGTCATCAGTGGAGGCACTGTGCACTCTCTAGTCATAGGTCATAAGTCCCTTCCTTCCTTTACTCTGTGAGGCTCTTGTCAGGCAATGTCAATACAGGTTGAGCATCCCTAAACCAAAAATCTGAAATCCAAAATGCTCCAAAATACCAAACTTTTTAGAACCTTTGCTTTCTGATGGTTCAGTGTACATAATCTTTGTTTCATACACAAAATTATTAAAAAAATATTGTATAAAATTACCCCAAGATATCTCATTATGTATATGCAAATATTCCAAAATCCCCAAAAAATCTGAAATCCAAAATACTTCTGGTTCCAAGGGTCCCATCTATTGTCTATTTTTTTTACTGTTTTATATGTCCAGCAGGTTATTTTGCCACTAATATAGTCTGGTGCACTTTTTCTTTTTGTCGATTACTGTCTTTACTTTAATCAGCTGAATGGCTGCTATATTGCCTGGCTGGTTCTGCACAGAAGAGCAGAGAAGCTGTGATATATAGCTTTTCTGCCATTCCCTCATTTTTAAACCCTTTCAGTGCCACAGTGGGTGGGAAATCCACATCCTTGCGGTCGTGAAAAGGTTAAATGAGTGATGCTATTTATGGATCTGAATGGAACTGGGTGGATCCTCTCTGCTGCCCCACTGGGCAAGTGGGGGGAGCAGAGAGGATGCTGTCAGACTTCAGGGCTATCAAACTTCTGGAGATGGGTATGGGTGGGCATCCCTTACACATCACCAGCATTTTGACAACACTATATGCTGATGAGATGATTCTCCCTACCTCCCCTTGCATCCCTAATTTCTAGTGCCTATGCTGACATTGCCAAGGTGATGTACTAGCCACATACTGACAGATACACATCACCAGACAAACATCTCATAGCATTGCCCCTTAGTGCCAGTTTTTGGAGTACACATTCTATACTCCTTAGCCAGCCATTGGCCAGATAAGGATGATGGGAGATGAAGTCTAATAACATCTCAGAGCTAAGGTTTAGCCACCTCTTCACTATCCCTTTACAATGCATTGCTTTGCATTAAAGGGTTAATGACTTCTCTCAATTTACATTTTCTGCTATCACATATTTTACGATTCTTCTGATCTCACATCACAGAGATTTAATATTGTTTTTATATTTCAAGTCTGCTCTTAAATAAAACATTGCTAGGCATTGCTGCAGATTCAATATATCATCATATTAACACTAAAACTCAGATCTGGTCATTTCTTTCATGCTTACCCTGTTGAGTTGAGAGAGGTATCTTACGCATTTTGTTGCAATGTATTAGATAACTCCCTAGTAATCAAATGGTTAAGTTGCTTCATTTTGATGATGATGATATTGTTACTGCAGTTTGGACATTGTTATATAGTTTAATTTTCATGCATAATAGTAGGGGGATGTACTAATGTGATTCTGTAAACCTACCTATCACCTATACTCTAAGCTACTTATGCCAAAAAGTATTTGCATTCAGGGCATGCCATTGCTCTGTGCCTTGTTTAATGCTGTGCACTAACAAGAAGTAGAGGAAACTGGATTAAAATAAATCCCTTTGTTTGAAGTATGTGAGATGATCAGAGCTTGCTTATATCTTAACAAAGATGTAGTGTGTGCACCACTATACATTCTAGTACATACCCTAAAGTACAGGCACATGATTCCCATGCCTACATCCAAGCATCCAATGGGCTGTGCTGGCAGACTGATACTTCTTGCAACATGCATAATTTACGTAAACCAGAAATAATGTGATTGCTTAAAATGTTTAACATTACGCACACATATGTGAAACTTGATTAGCTCTTCTTTGAGTGTGTCTGAAGGCTGTAGAAGGCAATCCTATGAAAAAGAGATTCTATAAAATAACAATGGAGATGAAAAGCTTACAATTAATATACAGTAAATGGGGGTTAAAATGGAATTATGACAGGATTACCCTAATTGTCAGTTATCAGGATTTGCAAATGTGATACTACGGAACATCTGGAAGTGACAGCTGGGAAGAAGAGAGAGTGAGCACTTTCACATTTGCATAAACTGACATTTTAAATTGAACTTATACTTTATAATGACTTTTGTTATTTTGTAAGGGCTTTAAAATAATAACAGAATTTTCATAATCATTCTTAATTTGACTCTTTGAGTGCCAGAGGGTAAAAGGTTAAAGCTATAGTTTAGGAGACATTTATTTGTCAGTTTATGCTTTAGATAGTACTGGCTGTCAGAGCCTGGTCTATCTGATAGTAATATTTCACTCCCCCTCCCAACTTCCACTTCCTACCAGGAAATACTGGCTACTGTGCATAAAATGACAACTAAAGCTAAATATCTCCTAAACTTTATTTCAAACAATGAATGGCTAGCATAAATATAGGTGATTTTGAAAGCTGTTTTAAAATCACTCATGTCGTCATAAACTGTTAGTTTAATGAGACTTATGCAGTTCAGTAAATCTTTATACTTACTTGCCTTCAATATGCATTTAAAATTTTGCCAGAGGAGTGTATTAAAATTAACTTATTATAGAGATTTTTGCGCTTTTTTTGTTATAGTTTGTTATAGTTTTTGTTTTCTTTTTTATGATTTTGTGATACAGATTAAAATTATCATTTAAATAAAATATTGTATGTCCACTATTATTATGGTGCTTCCTGCTTAGGGATTTCTCTTTTGGTGCAAACTGACAAAACATTGAAATAACTCAAACTATTGTTTTAAATAAAAATTGATAAAATAAATATTGCTGACTTTGAAAGTTCTTTCAAAATCCATTATTTTTTACAATGTGACAGTTTTACTTTATGTATTTAGAAAGTATTTTACCAGGAAGAATGCATTGGGATTTGTCTTGTTTTCAAGTATGTCCTGAGTTATTATTCAGTGAGGTGTGATAAAGAGGTGATACAGAGGATATCAACTCTCCAGTGTTATTAACTTTCCATACTCAGTGGTATTTTATGATATCTATGAACTAAAATCTCTTAAGTTGGAGAAATGTTATAGCATTGGCTCAGTAGAAGCACATAGGACTTGGAACTTCAATCAGACTGGAGATGTGATCTCCACTGCTTCATCACCCATTTATCATTTCTTACTGCATCACCCCCAGAGAGCATTTATGGAATAAAGTTACATAATTAGACAAATTGAGAAATAAAACTTTTTTTCAAAGTTCTGAAGGAGAACAAAGATCAACTGGCTTCTTTCTTGTAGGGTGGCCTACTCAGTGATTTATTAGTGGAAAACGTTTGAGGTGGTCACCTTGCTGATTAGTCATGTTAGGGCAGGAATTAGTGAGATATATGTTTAGTGCTGAAACATGGCTGTTGAAGTTGCCATGGGGGACAATGAGAATGTTTCTTGCACTTTGATCTTAGCACAAGAAGTTGACAATGATGCAGGTTTTATTGTCGTCATTGAATTTCCAGTCTGGTAGGGAATTTCTCTTGTCTTTGTAAGTGCTTTTTTCCTATGTTCTGTGTACACATGGAGAAGGACAAGGCCATAGTGATAAGACCACTCAATTTCCTTTTTGGAAGGAAGGTTTCACATGATTTACGTAAATGTCAGGATGTTTATTCTGCATGTAATTTTAGAGTGGAGTTGAGGCGGAGGAGAATAGCCTTCTTCTCCAGGTAAACCACCAATGGCTGGGGCAGGTGCTTCTGCTGCTGAGCCAGCATCAGCACTAGTGCTATTACTGGGAGTATTGCCAAGTGGAACAACATCAACCTGTCTTAGCCCCATCACTGCTGGATGAACCCAATGCCGTGGTGGCCACAATGATGAGTCATACACTAACCTGGTCATCAGCCTTGGTAGTGGTGTAGAGGTGGTGGTGATTCCCATTCCCAAATGCCAAGAACACTGTCAGACTCACTTAGACACCATCTGTTCCACCACCCTCACTATATTCACCACAACTACCAGTCTCTTGCTGCTCTGTAGGACTACTTGGTGAGGACAAATGTGATAGACAGTCCATTGCTCTCACACATGTCGACATCTCAGAAGACTCTGCCAGTAGTTCCAGCAGGTAGCTGACTTGTGCTGCTGCTGCTACTAGTATCCAGTGTCCCTCTTTAATTATACTTCGTCAGAAGTATGCCTAGAATATTATAAAAGCAGTGGACAAGAAGTATCAGGCGAAACTTAGGATGACCAAATTACTGATGATGTAGATTTAGAATATATCCCTCCAGCATCCTCCTTTTCTTCAGAAACAGTTGAAGTTGAGAGTGAAACAGATGACATGGTCTGAAAGTTAGCTGAAAGGCAACGGCTCAAACTTCCACCACTAAAAGCAGCATGGTGCCTGTCTATAAACTGTTCGAAAAAACAATTGGAATCCACTGTCAGTCATCAGAATCATTAAGCTACACACACACACACACACACACACACACACACACACACACACACACACACACCACTAGTATTGTGTAACCAGCAAAGCACAGGTTATCAATATCCACAACCTTGGCTATGATGAGTGTCTCTGCTGCTTTTGTAAGTGTATCACCTGTGACAGTTAGTAGTAGTAGAAGTAGTAGTAGTAGTAGTAGTAGTAGTAGTAGTAGTACAATTTCAGTACCATCTAGCACCACTACTAGTAGCAGCCTCGCAGAAAGCCCACAGTATATGAAGTAGACAGTATGGAGTTATTTAATTCAGGATTCAAAAGCTAAACATGTTACATCTGTTGTCTGTGTAATAAGCATGTCAACGGGGGAAAACAGACTCACACTTAACCACCATTCTGACTGGGAGACACACCATCAACATGTCAGAGGTGCCATAACTAGCAGCAGCAATCCTAAAAGCTCCTGGGGTTCAGGGGTACTAATGTGCTGCTGATGTGTCAGAGAGGTTGCCAAGATTTTCTGCTCCATCTGCAGAGGAGTATGACTGAGTTTATTTTTGGAGATGACAACAGCCATGGATTACCCACACATACCGCCTCCTCCTCCACAAGTCATGTCATTAAAGCAATAAAGTTCTTCTACTATGTACTGCCATCCCACAATTACTAAGCTCTCAGAAAAAATCTAAACCGGCACAAAAATAATAAAAAAGTACACCTGTGAAAAAGTAAAATTGCCAAAATGTTGGCAATTGACATGCTGCTCTTTTCTTTTGTTGAAAACATAGGCTTAAAAGAACTGATGCTACTTAAGCAGGAAGTTAGTGTTGTGGGTAAAGGACAAAGGAATTCAGTCAGCTAACAATTTTTTCAAGGCATATGTTACTGCGGTATTCACAACTTTTAGTTTCAGCTCTTTATTTCTCCACTTCATTCCCTCAAAAGAAGTAATATTGCAAATATGTAAAAGTTCTGGTGGGAATTTTATTGGTAGTGGTGAAAAGGTGGACATTTTATGTATTTTCTGTGAAAGGGAATTTTTGAGAAAATATGGGAAATTGTTGTTCTTCTGTCAAATTTCAAATAAGAAATTTTTCTGACTTTTCATCCATCCCTAGTAAGCATGTTGTGTATAATTTTATGCAGCATGAAGAAATTGACATAAAATAGAGCCTTCTGCCTCCCCAAATAATTCTTATAGGAAGGCCCCTTCCCCCTCCTTCTTCTGTACTGTGAGCTAAAGTGAAAGAGTCTGTGTGTGCATATGTAATTTTCTGTATTAATGTATATGTATGCTAGTTATGAGATCATCCCAGGAATTTGGAGAAAAAGGAGAAAAACAGAGGAAATAATGGTGGTGTGGATTATTGTCTATCCACCAACCACTATATCTCCATAGAAGACCAGTTCAAAGTCAACTTTGAACTGGTCTTCTATGGAGGTATAGTGGTGAGTAAATAGCTAATAATCTGCACCACCATTATTTCTTCTATTTTCTCCTTTTTCTCCAAGTTCTAAAGTTTAAGATCTGCGAAGTCTGAGAATCAATATCTATAGTAAGGTCTCTCCTTAACAAAAAATATATATCATCCCAGGAATGTCAGAACTTATTGCTGGAACCTAGATATACTCTCAGGAGCAGCTTTCAGAGACTTTTTGCAGTCATTTTCTCCATGTGGAAATTTGCATGGAAAGGAAGACTGTAGTCCCTTTTCAGTCGAAATTCTCATACAGAGAATCTGCTTCATCTGAGTAAATTCTCATTACCCTGATGCACAGAAACATGAGAAAGTTATCTGCACTGAGCATGGAGTTGTGGTTATATGGTAGTTCTCAATTTAACCTGGTTAACAGTCACATAAAATAAGTGTCAATAATCATTAATAATTTCAAAATTAAAAAAAATTATGTTAGTCCTATTCATTAACTGAATGACTAGCTCCAATTCATATTTGGGTCTTTCCATGATACAGAAATATCATAAAAAATGTATTCATTTCTTAAATAAAAGATTAGTATAGACATTTTTCGATGTGTTGCACAAACAGATTAGTATACCATGTGGAATCTACTCTCCTCATTGGAATACCATCATTCTACACTATATTCTCTATTTACATGCATCTACTAGACCATGATTAGACAACTGTTTGACCTCCAGCTCTTTAGGACTACCATCCAAGCTCCCACCATCTGAAACAGCTGTTGGCTGCCTGAAAATTAAGGGACTAGCAGTAGGGGTGGGTTGAAAAGTGTGAAAAATTTCCTGCATGACTTTTTGCGAAAACGTGCCGATTTTTCGCTTGTCTAGCAAAAAATTTTGCTTTTCCACCTATCCAAAAATGTCCTCCTTTACACCTGTTTTAACAAATTTTGTGCCTATGTTAACACATTTTTTGCATATTTTAACACATTTTTTGCCTATATTTCTTATAGGTACTACATTTCCCACTGTAATATTACTTCTTCTGAGGGCTGAAGTTTTTAAATAAGTGGCTGAAAGTCAAAGTTGTTAGTCCTACAGCAACATATGGCTTGAAAAATGTGTTAGCATGCAGAATGCATCTGTCCTTTGCCCACAACACTAACTTCCTGCGTAAGTGACAATGGCACATATTCATGATGATGTCAAGTAATGAAAAAAATAAATTACAACCTACAATGTGGCAGATGTGTATTCTAGTAGTGGTGGTGGTGGTGGAGGATTGGCATGGTGTGATTTGTGTATGTATTTTTACCATTGTCATACTCTATCCTCCTTCTCAGATTATTGACTCAAATTACTTATCAGTCATAGCAGTGGTCCCAAGTGGGGTAGATGGTGGCAAACCTTCTTCACATCCATCCTCCACCTCCTCATCTGTGCTGCTTTTAATATATTTGTCCTGGCTTTGTCTGTCATGTGTGGTTTCTGCTACTACTACTGCTGGAGCTAGATGTTGATGTAATTTTACTGCCAACACTACTAGGTGTCAAAGGGGCAGCACTTACAGCAGCAGCAGCAACAGAGGTACTCATCATATCTAACACTGTGGATGTTAACCTTGTTGCTGTTGCTGGGTACTCAAAACTGGTGTGTGTGGCTGAGTGGGACTTGGACTTTGATGAGGCGATGATGCCTGATGATGATGTGCCTTTTGACTTCTGTACTTGTCCAATGTCAGACTTTCCAATGGCTTTCTCAAACACTTTATAGACAGGCACAGTGCTCCTTAAAAATGGTGAAATATGCAGCCTTTGACTTTCTGCTAACCTTATAGCCCTGTCATCATCCTCACTCTCAACTTCATCTGTATCTGAACAAGAGAAGGATGCTGGAGGAATATATTCTAGATCTGCATCATCAGTCATCATTAGGTCATCCTCAGCAGCATCAGCATCACCTGACAGTTCTTGCCCACTACTACCCTTTTATTCCTCTAAGCTTTTAGAGGTCTCAAAAAATGTATTTTACTTTTACTGTAACAAAATTCGGTACTACTTTGAGGACAGGTGTTTTGGTGCTTGGTTGTCTCACTATCTGATGCAGCAGGCGGTTCAGCTGCTGTACCTTCCTCTATTGTGCTATTGCCAGTATCTATATTTCTACTGGCACTGGTGGTGCTGAAACTAGTTTTGCTGGGACCTTGACAAACTGCATCCTCCCTTGGAGTAGACGGATCATCACCATTGATTGCACACGCTGCAGCAACCATTACTGCAGTCAGTTTTTGAACTACTGCTTTACTCTCACATCCCTACACTGCTCCACCCCTCCCCCTTCCACCCCTCCACCTTCCCCTTTTTGACTTTGTGGACATTATGCAACTACACTGTGTTTTTTTACTGTACAGTACACAACACAACTGATGGAACTGTATGATGCTTTGCATAAGCCCAGTTAGCTGTCTGTCACTGTCACCTAAGATATTTTGTTTTTTTTCTTTTTTATTTATTTATTTTTAAGCTGTCCACCCTGTTGTCTTATCACAGTCTGTCCAAAAAAAATTATAACTGAAAAACTAAATCAACAATGTCTTTCCCCAGACTTCCCCACCCAAACAGCAAGATCAGCAAGCAAATAGGTCCCTAGCTGCCTGTGTCTTGCCATTTAGTCACATGGAATTCTGGAGTATTTGGGGTAAACCTCCTTCCTCCTGTCTTATCCTGCAGAGTGCCCCCAGACTCCCCTAATACAGAGAACAAATATTGTATCAAAATGACTCCCTAAACTAAGCTTCAATCCCCCTTTATTTGCCTATCTCCTATAGCTAAAAAACATGCTGCTCTCTCCTTTCAAAAACACAAAATGGCTGCTGTGAGAGCCTGACAGCCTTTTATATGGCTGTAGAAAACTGTTGTATGGTGGAAAAATATTTTTCTTCCCTTTGATTTCAATGGGCTGAAAATGCTGGAAAAAGCAGAAAAACTGCACTTTTTGCTGGAAATTATTTGCCAAGTGGAAAGTGCCATTATTCACCGCTTTCAGTTTGAGGTGAAAATTTTCGCCCATCCCTAACTAGCAGATCAAACTGCTGAAAATCCCACAATTTATTACCTCTGAAGTCCCAGAATCACATTACATCCAATGTCATTCAACCTTGGTTGTATTTATTCAGCATATTCATTGGTTTTATGTGAATTCAGTTCCAAACGTGTAGATTTGTATTTTTTTTATCTGTAAAATATATATTGAATTTATACCCACCCTAAGTGGCTTCTACGAAGAACAAGTCGATTTTGAACTCCAATAGACAGATATTAGCTCCACAGTGATGAGTAAAGGTAAGGATGTAATGGGGTGCCTGTGGGTAGATTTATAGATATTCACACTTTCTTAGGCTATGTTACAAAAGTTGTGACTTTAACCATGTGTTCAATGTGCCCCTGTCATATGTTAAAGGGATCTAAAAATTGCTTATATGCTGTACTATCCATTTGTTTGTAAAATACATCGTTTTTGACAACATTTATTTGTTAGTGGCACCATTGTACATTTAATGAAAATGTGCTGATATGATGGGCAAAGATAACCCCCTCAATATAGTCACAGTGAGTTATTGTCATAGTTATACTAAAGAGTGTAACAGGACCCGTTGCTGATTACATCCGAGTATCGGCTATTCATACCGACACCACTATTGTGCTCAGTAGCTATATGTAGTTGGTGATTCCTCATAGCGGTACCAACAACTATGATGAAAGGTTCATTATAAAAATATTCTAGGTTAAGATATTCTGGGCTAACCTCAAGTTTGTTATTTGACAATTGACAGGCAGGTACCTGTGTATATAATATTTAGAACAGCACTGTCCTCCTTCATACAACAAGGGGCAAGATAAAGATATTATTCCCTAATATATTAGGACTGTGATTGCACATTTTCATTTTTGTGGGTCAAGATAGGGACAAAAACTAGCATAATTGCCCATTTACTATAGGACAGACTTGCTCCTAACAATAGTCGCTTTACCATTAGCAACCCACCACGTGTAGATTGCCAGCGTTTACACAGTTAATTGCTGGATTTACTTGATACCTACACGTGTTAGTTATCTGGCTCTTTTACCACTATTGTTTACTGATACTACTAATATAACGCTGGTAATAGGGTCCAGTATATATCCTAAACTTTCAGCAATTACAGGGTTCTTTTTAAAATCCACCTTTTTGTTTGTTTATATATTTACATAATAGAAGTTGAGATGGTCAAGGGGGACAGACAGAAGGCAGATATTTTAAATAATTTCTTTTCTTCTGTTTTTACCAAGGAAGACCCAATGGACAAGAATCTGCAGACTATTTTTACAGAACAGTCACAGCAAGCACGGTACTGGCTAACACAAGAAAAAGTGTTAAAACATTTGAATGGTGTTAAGGTAGACAAAGCTCTGGGGCCAGATGGTATACACCCACGGGTACTTAAAGAGCTAAGCCAGACCCTGGCCAGACCGTTATATTTGATTTTCAGGGATTCTTTTATTTCAGGTATGGTGCCCATGGATTGGCGTAAAGCAGATGTGGTGCCCATATTTAAAAAGGGATCAAAGTCACAGCCAGGAAATTACAGACCTGTAAGCTTGACATCTGTGGTAGGGAAGCTGAAAGGTTGCTAAGGGAATATATTCAAGAATTCTGCTGGAACAGGAATATCATTAGCAATAGCCAACATGGCTTTGTGAAAGACAGGTCTTGTCAAACTAACTTAATCGCATTTTATGAAAAAGTGAGTAATAATATAGATGCAGGAGCGGCGGTTCATGTGATCTATTTAGACTTTGCCAAGGCATTTGATACAGTTACACACAAGAGGTTACTGTACAAATTGAATGAAATAGGCCTAGGGGAAAATGTCTGTGTGTGGATTGGAAATTGGCTGAAAGATAGAATGCAAAGAGTGGTAGTAAATGGCAAGTTCTCCAGTTGGATAAACGTGATAAGTCCTGGGTCCTCTTCTTTTTAATTTGTTTATTAATGACCTCCCAGAGGGCATAGGGAGCCATGTATCAGTGTTTGCCGATGACACAAAATAAAGTAAGGTAATAAAGTCTGAACTGGATGTGTCTTCATTACAAGAGGATTTGGACAAATTGAGTAACTGGGCAGGCAAGTGGCAAATGAGATTCAATATAGACAAGTGTAAAGTTATGCATTTTGGGTATAATAATAAAAATGCAACATATAGTTTAAATGGTGTTTCTCTGGGGAAATCTACAAATGAAAAGGATTTGGGAGTAATGGTAGACAATAGACAGTAGCATGCAGTGCCAACTGGCAGCTGCAGAGGCCAATAAGATATTGGCATGTATTAAAAGGGGTATTGACTCAAGGGAGGAAGATATAATTATGCCTCTTTACAGGTCCATGGTAAGACCCCACCTAGAATATGCTGTTCAATTCTGGGCGCCCTTTCTGAAAAAGGACATTATGGAACTAGAAAGAGTGCAGAGGAGGGCTACAAAACTAGTAAGGGGAATGGAAAGTTTTAGTTATGAAGAAAGGCTAGTAAAGTTAAACTTGTACACACTAGAGAAACGGCGTCTTAGAGGGGATATGATAACACTATATAAATATGTTCAGGGCCCATATAAAGGGCTTTCCAAAGACCTGTTCATTAACAGAACAGTACACAGGACAAGGGGCCACCCACTTAGACTTGAGGAAAGGAGATTTAATCTACAACAGCGGAAGGGTTTCTTTACAGTAAAGGTATGGAATTCACTGCCTGAGGAGGTGGTGCTATCGAAAACATTAGATGCCTTTAAAAGGGGCCTGGATACTTATTTAAAAGAGCATAACATAGAGGGCTATGTACGTTAGTATTGGGATGAATATTTAGTTGGGGCTTGATAAATTGCTAATTGAGGTTTTTTTTTTGCCTTCTTTTTGATCAACGATGGTAAACAGGAATAGGAAAAGGTTGAACTAGATGGACGCAAGTCTTTTTTCAACCTAAATTACTATGTTACTATGTTACTATGAAGTTCATTTTTAGTGGTGTTTTAACAATTCTGTACCTATCCCATCCGCATCACCATTTAAAGTAACCAATATCTCGTCTAGGAAGGTGGGCTTGGTGCTATTCAAAGGTACCTTTTCTCTCTCTTTCAGTGTAAAGATAACCCCCTGTTTTATGAATAAATCTTAACAAAGCCTACATGCTGGGAACATTTCTAGCAAAGTCAAATATAAGGTTGCCTCCAAATATAAAGTTTGCCACCAAAAACATAAAGGTTGATTTCTCAAACACTATTACTTGTATAATAAAATGGATAATGCAATAAAAAGGCATCTGACACTGAGACAAGCAAGCACCAAAACACCTGTCCTCAAAGTAGTAGTGAACTGTGTAAAAGTAAAAAGAAATTGTTTGACACCACTAAAAGCTTAGAGGAGTATAAGAGTAGTGCGCAAGAAGCAGCAGGAGATACTCATGCTGAGGATGACCTAATGATGACCATTCTCACTGTGTACATGGTGATCTATAGGATGCAAAATTTTTTTGTAAAGTTGATACCTTTATTGGCTAACTAAACAGATTTAAAATGCAAGCTTTCAAGACTTCTTAGGTCTCTTCCTCAGGCATGTTATACAGATAAATATGAAAACTTCTCTCTTAAATGGTGAATTAACTTTTACGATAGTCCCTCTGGAATCATAAATACCTGGACCCAGAGGAAGAATGCTATTTAAATCACATCCTCTACCATTGACTGATCAAGGAATTGGTATCTGGACTAACGTTCTTATCTGATTACCATTATAAACAATGTAATGTGTACTTGTATTTAAGAGAGAAGTTTTCATATTTATCTGTATAACATGCCTGAGGAAGAGACCTAAGAAGTCTTGAAAGCTTGCATTTTAAATCTGTTTAGTTAGCCAATAAAGGTATCAACTTTACAAAAAAATTTAGCATCCTGTATTTCTACGGCTAATACGGTACCAACTCTCATCTATTATTAACATGGTGATCTATGACACACTGTCATGGTTTTCAGGCAAAGAAGGACAGACACAATCATAAAATATAAGCCACCTTTATTTATTATGTACAGGAATAATAGTAATAGCCCACACAACCCCAGATCACAGTATTATAGGACCCAGGCTCCTACCCAGAGCTGCACACTGTGCTGAGCCCTTCACTACTGTGAGATACCAGAGACTAAGACAGAGATACGGATAGAATATCAGTGGGAACAGTAACTGATGTCAAGTTTAGACCCTGGGTCACATAACCGGAGGCAACAGGGAGCGAGAGCAGACCAGAACCACGGAGCCCCAAGACTGAAGGTCAGGCACTATAGGAGTATACAGGGCAAGCAGTCAGCCAGAACCACAGAGTAGACAAGCTGGGGACTACACGGAGCAATAATCAGCAAGAGCCAGAGGTCAGACAAACTGGGGACTACACGGAGCAAGTTAGTCAGCCAATGCCACAGTTCAGACAAATTGGGGACTACACGGACTAAGTTAGTCAGCCAGAGTTACAGGTCAGAACCGATGTGGGTAGTCAGACAGACCGGACAATACATGGACCGGATTCTCAGATAAAGCACGGGTCACAACGGAGCACAAGAGACACTAGCAGAAACATGTGGAGCAAAGTGCCCTCAAGTGCTCCTCAAGAGCAGGAATATTTGGAGCCTTGAAAGACTCTGGCAGAAGCGAAGATTGGAATCCATAATTAATCGGGAAGGGGGAGTTCAGAGAGGAGGAATTGACAGCACTATTTCTAGCTATGCCCACGATAACAGGATCACCCAATTATCATGATGGTCTGAGATAAAACAAAGGAGGAACTGTTACAACACCTGATTAGACCTTTCTGCAGCACCGTTAGACTGTGGATGGTATGCTGAGGAGAACGAGAGCTGGATATCCATCTGTGCGCAAAATGCTCTTCAAAAATGCAACACAAACTGGCTCCCATGATCTGAGACTACCACCTTGGATATACCATGGAAACGAACCACCTCCTTGCCAAAGATCTCGGACAACTCCTTAGAGGAAGGTAATCCTTTGAGTGGTAGAAAATGAGCCATCTTAGAAACCCTATCCACAATCATGAGGATGACCGTGAAGCCCTAACAGACAGGCAAATCCACCATAAAGTCTATCGATAAGTGCGACCAAGGCTGCTCCCCATTGGGAATGGGTTGAAAGAGACTCAGAGTAAGATATCTAGGAGTCTTGGTCCGAGCACAAGAAGAACAAGCGGCAACAAAAGCAGAACAATCCACCCTCAGGCTGGGCCACCAAAAGAGTCTAGTCATAGACCATATAGTTGGTCTCTCCCAACATGCCCTGCAGCCTTTGAGGAATGGTAAGTCTCCAGCAGTCTGGTATGGAGGGATTCGGGCACAAAACATTTCCCATTAGGCTTATCCGCTGTGGTGGAAGCTTGAGCAGCCAAAATCTCCTCACCCAATTGAGACGTAATACTAGTACATATCATAGACAAGATGCGTTTAGGAGGAATGTATCACGGTGCCCGTGATTCGTGCTATCCTGTGTCTATCACTTTCTGGGAGTTCCTCATTGGCTGTCTGCTTATAGCCCACCTCACACAGCCTTTTTAAACCCAGTCTGGGCACTCCCAGGTTGCCCTTTCGTGGTGTTTCTGACATTACTTGTCCTGACCTGCTTGTCAGGCTCTTGGGCCTCAAGTACCTGTGTTCCAGCGTCCGGTGTTCCAGTCATCCGGTGTTCCAGTCATCCGGTGTTCCGGTGTTCCTGTGTTCCAGTACTTCCACTGTTGACCGTTCCGGAGTTCCTGAGTCTCCTGCCTGTTTGCCTCTCGAGCCGGTTACGGTTACCTTCCGTGGCTCCAGCAGTTCCGGTCATCTGTCAGTACAGCGGTACTCACTCCGTGGATCCTCTGCTTCAACTGAGGGCTCTCGCTCTTTCCACGGTCGCTAGGCGACATTGTTCTTGTTTCGCTCTGGCGAACTATTACTGTTGGTCCCAGCGTGCGGAAGCTGGTTTACCCCATTTAACCTGGTGGCGCTTACTACTGTTGGTCCCAGCGTGCGGACGCTGGTTAGCTCCATTAACCTGGTGGTGTATATTACTGTTGGTCCCAGCGTGCGGACGCTGGTTTTCTCCATTAAAACTGGTGGCGCTTATTACTGTTGGTCTCAGCGTGCGGACGCTGGTTAGCTCCATTAACCTGGTGGCGTATATTACTGTTGATCCCAGCGTGCGGACGCTGGTTAACTCCATAAAACCTGGGGGTGCTTGTTACTGTTGGTCCCAGCGTGCGGACGCTGGTTAGCTCCATTAACCTGGTGGCGTATATTACTGTTGGTCCCAGCGTGCGGACACTGGTTAGCTCCATTAAACCTGGTGGCGCTTGTTACTGTTGGTCCCAGCGTGCGGACGCTGGTTAGCTCCATTAAACCTGGTGGCGCTTGTTACTGTTAGTCCCAGCGTGCAGACGCTGGCTTACTCCATTATACCTGGTGAAGCTTGTTCCTGTTGGTCCCAGCGTGCGGACGCTGGTTTACTCCATTATACCTGGTGAAGCTTGTTCCTGTTGGTCCCAACGTGCGGACGTTGGTTAACTCCATTAAACCTGGTGGCGCTTGTTACTGTTAGTCCCAGCGTGCGGACGCTGGTTAGCTCCATTAACCTGGTGGCGTATATTACTGTTGGTCCCAGCGTGCGGACCCTGGTTAGCTTCACTAAACCTGGTGGCGCTTGTTACTGTTAGTCCCAGCGTGCGGACGCTGGTTTACTCCATTATACCTGGTGAAGCTTGTTCCTGTTGTTCCCAGCGTGCGGACGCTGGTTTACTCCATTTAACCCGGTGACTCATAATTCTGTCGGTCCCAGCATGCGGACGCTGGTTTGCTCCATTTGCCTGGTGGCTCAAACTACTGTTGGTCCCAGCGTGCGGACTCTGGTTTGCTCCTTGATTATTCTGATACTGAGGGCAGGTTGCTGTCCAGTTCCTTATGCAGTTGTCTTGTATTCTTTGGCAAGAGACTTCTGCTAGCGAGACCATTGTTCCTATTCCACTCTACTGTCATAGTCACCTGACAGCCAGGTCTCCTCTCTTGGGCTGCCCTGCCCGGTATTGGTAAGGCCGGTAGAACCTATTTACTTTACCATCTTTAGGTTGCCTTACCCAGTATAGGCAGGGCCGGTAGAGCCTACTATCTGTGTTACCTCAGGCTGCTCTGCCCGGTATTGGTAAGGCCGGCAAAACCTGTTATTGCTGCCATCCTAAGGTTGCCTTACCCGGTATTGGCAGGGCCGGTAGAGCCTACACTCAGAACTCCTTTGGGCTGCCTTGCCCGGTATTGGTAAGGCCGGTAGAACCGGTACGTTCATCTCACGGTTGCCTTACCCGGTATAGGCAAGGCCGGTAGAGCCTATGGTTATTGTACCTGTCACTTGGGTTGCCTTGCCCGGTATTGTTGGCAAGGCCGGTAGAACCTATTCTCTTTGTCATTTATTGTTGTATTGTCATATATGTTGATACCCTATGGGGATTGCCTTAACTTTTCAATAAAGTTACGTTTTTACCAAACCTTAAGTCTGAGAGTCTTACCAAACCGTGACAGAATGATAGGTACCAGAAAAGACTCCTCCTGGGACTCAGCCCCAAATTGTCAAGAAAGAGCATCTGTTCTAATGTTTTTAGTACCAGAGAGGTAGGAGACCACAAAATTAAACCTCAAGAGGAATAAGGCCCATCTGGCCTGACGTGGAGACAACCTCTTAGCCTCTGACAGATATGTTAGGTTCTTGTGATCTGTCAGTATCAGGATAAGGACTGTCCTTATCCAACAGACATCGCCATTCTTTCAGGGCCAGGATGTAGAGTAACTCCTGGTTGCCTACATCGGATAAACTCTCACTCTTAGACAATTTCTTAGAGAAGAAACTGCAAGGTAAATGCGGAAGTAGCCACAAACATGTCAGCTAACCTCCCAACAGAGGAAGGAAGCACAGGAACACTAAGGCCTCCTTAGGGGACTGTGATACACACTAGCCTGCTCCTCAGCATCCTGCTGCCCTTACAACTCAGCAGTATTAAAGCAGTTGCAAACTCCACAAATTCCAAAAGCTCCCTGCTGGTGATGGTGGCAGTGATGCCCATCCCCATCCCTGTCTCCCATTCCTTCTCAGTTTGGGCTAAAAAGGGCATTAATGTCTCTTATACCCCAGCTTCTCTACCATCATCATTAACACTAACACAAGTCCCTGCGTGCAACTGCTCTGTTACAGAAATCTTACCAGTTGGAGAAGGTGATGAGAGGTTCTACAGAGGGTGCCCTAATGTCACACTTGCCATCTATTCTTGACTGGAAGAAGGCAGACTGGCAGCACTAGCAGCAGTCATAGTCAGCTTATTTGTGTTACTTTTAATGGTGGTATTATTGCTGCTAGGCTACAATTCTGCCTTCTTCAGGATCATGTTCACCTGGACAATGCAGTGAGGGGAAGGGATCTCCCAGGGTCAGGAGAATGCTGTGGCTCCCTTGACCAATAATCTGGATGCTCTGACTTCCCCTACCACTCTCCTAACGCTAGTCCCACCAGCTGCTTCACCATCACTTTTACTACTACTAACACCCACCAAGGTGCTGGAGCTTCTTAGTAGTAGTACTAGTGCAAGACTGCTTGGGGATGGCAAGTGTAACTTAGGGTCCCTTGCTGTCACACTTGGCATCATCTCCTTCCCCCCTCCTGAGAATTACAAGACACACTGGCAGCAGGTTCAGCCCTGCCAGCAGGTGCAACACTGTCAGCAGGGGCAGCATTGTCAGAAGGTGCAGCACTGCAGTAGGCACAGGTAGCTGACCTGTCCTGCTCACTCTACTACCCTCTTCTTCCTGTGCTCTTGACAAAATTGACCCAAGATCTCTAGGGGTAATGTAGTGGTCAGCATTGGGTCTGGGGAACCAGGGCATTCAGATCGTTTCATGTTGGTGGTAGTGTTCACTTCCTCCTCCTCAGACTCACTGGATGCATAATGGTCCTTCCAGTTCCTCCTTTTATTATAATTACACTTGCTCATAGTGATAGCTGTCACTAGGAGTCTCTCCTGCCTCAATGTTGCTATTAATTTCACAGCACAACAGCCTCTCTGTCTCGCTCTGTAGCTGCTTGTAATGTGTTTCACTTCCTAGAAAATAGCACATTTTTATAGTTAAAAGGTGAAAAAAATGTGATTAAAAGGGTGAAAACTTTGTAGCCATTGAAAAAATAGAGAAATATTTTTACCAATGGTCGAAAATGGCAAAGATTTTAATGGCTTAATTAAAAGCAGATTTTCCCACGAAAAAGTGGACAACCACGTGGTTTTAGTGGATTTTTTTGAAGGAACACGATGGACCTTTCGACCAGCCCTAGGTGGAAGATCTCTTTGGGACTTGCATCCTGAGTATAGGTTAGTAACTGACACACAGGAACACAGTGTACCTCCTAGCAGTGGTCCCACTACAGACTTGCAAGATACCTACATTATAGGATGAAACAATGACCCTGTGGATTGCTGGCAAATAAAACAGTATGTGTGGCTAGCATTGACACATACTGCAGTGGAAACCCTTAGTTTCCCCCAAGCAAGCATTTATCACGGTGCCCCATGATTACCTCTCGCAGTATTGTCAATAGTGTGACATTATTTACTTCCTGACTGTCGTTCTCGCTGAGTCGCTATTCTTATAGGTCAACTTGTTGGTGAGGTCATCGCTCCACCCACCTGTCAGGGTTTAAACCTCAGCCTGTGTCATTACCTTTGCCGTTTCATGGTGTACCTGAGCATATTGCTGTGTTGGTCCATTACTGTTCCTGTGCATTACCTGATTCTGACTCCTGGCTACGTCTGACTATCTCGTTCTGGCTCTGACCCCTGGCTACGTCTGACTACCTGCCCGGCTACGACCACTGGCGACGTCTGACTACCTGATCCAGTTCTGACCATTGGCTGCCTCTTGGTTTACTCTCTCCGTTGTTGCACTCCGTTACCATTCTGTGCCTCAGCTTGGTTTCCGTGTTGCCTGTGCCTTCCGCTCTGCGCTTGCTTCCGTTAGCGGCGCTTGCCGGTCATACCATGTGTTTGAACTTCCGTGGCCATCCTGGTTTTGCGTGCTGCCTTACCGAGCCTCAGTATTGGCTATCAGCCTATTGTGTCATTACCTTACTACTGTTGTATCATTTGTTGTCACCAGCCTGTTTTCTTACTCCCTGTCTTTATCGTACTTAATAAAGTTTTATATTAAGTTCATCTGTACTTGTCAGTGTGTTAATTTCCTAGTCGCACCGTGACAGCATTGAGTCTAAGTGGGTTTTCAGTGCATTTGGTTACATTGAGAATGACCGTAGGACGCTGCTAACATGCAGCAATGTTTGAGAATAACATTCTTAAAAATGAATCAACATTTCATACTATTTGAGTATCAGGCAGCAGAAACCACACATGACAGAGAAAGCCAGGTCAAATTTATTAACAGCAGCACAGATGTAGATGATGAAGAAGGTTGCTACCATCTACCACACTTGGGATCATTGCTATGGCCAATAAGTAAAGTATATCAACAATCTGAGAAGATGGATAGCTTACATTTGACACAAACACTGCCATGACTGGACCAGCAACCGAACAACTCGCCCTGAGGTCGCAAACAACTGGAAGCGACACAAAATGCCTGATAGATAGGAATGTCACCAAGGTGACACAGAGGCAGCCAGAGCAGGAACATCAACCAAGCCGGGTCGAATCACGGAGCAGGAACGTCAGCCAAGCCGGGTCGGTACACAGGAGCAGGAACGTCAGCCACGCCGGGTCGGTACACAGGAGCGGGAACGTCAGTCAAGCCGGGTCAGTACACAGGAGCAGGAGCAGAAGAATGGTAAGGCAATCCGGGTCGGTACACAGGCAGGAAACGAGATGCAGAGTAGTCAGGCAGACCAAGTCGGTACACTGGGAATCACTGAGCAAAACAAGCACTGGTACAGTAACACCACGAAAGGGCCCCGGAGGGGTGCCAGAACCCAGTATATAAAGGCCATACTGGAGTGGCACAAACACAGAATAGCCAATGGGAGCAAAGCACAGTGTAGACTGACAGAAAGAAGCAAGGGGAGTACTGGCACTGTGATACAATGCCACTGTGCACAATTTGTGTCAAGTCAGTGAGAAGGGGAAAGGAGAGAACACACCTCGGCACAACAGCCCTGATAACACACATGAAACGCAGACACCATGACATTTATGTCAAGCATGTTGAAGCCAAACACCCACCACAGAAATTGAGCACCACTGTTGCTGTACCCCCTGATTCTCCAGAAAGGAAACAAGAGGAAAGGAGGAGATCAAGGAGGAAGAAGAATAGAGCAACCCAGACAGAGGCTGGAAGTTCGATGATGAGCGAAACAACTAGCTCGCCATCACCTTCTTGCTCTAGGGTAATTACATATACTGCCAATCCACCTCATTCATCATTACCTCCCCCCTAAGTGATAGCCACCCTGTAGAGATTTTTATGTGGCAGTTCATGCCCACCCATTGCACACTGTGTGGTGCACTGACCACACATGGCAGTGTGATGGAGGAGAATCTCAAACAGGGCATCAAGCGGCATCTGAGGAGATTCCCACAGAATATGCTAAGCTGGTGGCAGGGAGTGTTCATCATTACTATTAAACTGTCAGCAAGTTGTCATGTGTCCTCAGCGGGGTGTGGACAAGGGGCACAGTGACAGCAGCAGTACTTGGTTTCAGGTGGGTAGATTTCCCATTGGCGACCCAAAGTGTCATGGTGTTTGTATAGAGCTGTGCCAAGTGTTTCATGTGAGTGCAGATATACCCATTGTTTCACTTCCCAGTCCTTTCCTTATTTACACTGTGCACATTACAGTTGATGTGAGAAACACAATTTCTGCTCTCAAGGGAAAAATGGATATTCTGAAAACACCCATGATTTTGGAGAAGGTGGAGAAGCATTATTGGCCAACTTCTTCTTTTCTCCACATATACCTGAAGTAGTGGGGGCTAGTTATGGTGCTGATACTTCCTCAGACACATCACTGGAGCTAGTCGTAGCAAGTGGAACCTTCATCACCCATTCCCTTTGATCTGTATAATCATCCTGCATCAGTGTAAGTACTCACCATATACTGAGGTACCGTGACGGGGTTGGTGAGCTTATATCTTTTGGCCAAAACATAACTAAATCCTCAATTTTATTTATATAGAGTTATTATAGATTCTTAGCACAGTGCACATTATAGCACTAACTATACTAAATTCTTAATTTCATTTATATACAGTTATTAAACATTCTTAGCACAGGGCACATTATAGTACTATTGTGTGGAGGAGCGCAGGGTTCCTTTGTTTGTTATGACAAAAGCATATATGATAAAATGGAATTGTTGCAAATACGCCACCATGTTACCATCTTGGACCTTTATCCAACCTAATTAGTCACTGGAATTAATTTAAAAGTGCTTTTCCTGCCTATGCTTGCTTCTTCACTGGTTCTATTTAGTACATTAGCCTCAATGTGTTAAACATATTAATAATTCTTTCTCTATATTTTGTGTGAGTCAACATGTAAAGATGAAATAGTAGGTAATAATATTTTACCAGCTTCTAGAAAAAAATTAATCCATGCAGTTCTAACTTTTATCCAGTTTACAATGGCTTTTTCTGGAATTGGATATAAAGAAAATTCAAGAAAATAAATATTTCTCCTTATCCTCATGTGAACAAAACACTTTACTATTGAGAACCTGGATTTCTTCCACATGCACTGCTGACATTAGAAATCTAAGTTTATCCCTGGCTACTATTATGATGTTTATCCCTAAATGATTGCAGGTTTTATTTATTTTTTTTTGGACGCTCTAACTTGAGATATTATTTTCACTTTAGTGCTAGGAGTACAAAATGGTAAATTACCAGGTAATGTCAGTGTGTGAGACTTATATAGAATAACAAGGATTACGGTCCATTACAGGATTACTGGAGTTTGTATTTAGCAGCCAGTGATAGGACTCTAGAATGGCCTGATAATTAGCCTAATTTACTCAGTACAGGATTGAGGCCTCTTAGTGTTTTAAGTGCTTCTCTCAAATAGGTTCAGTTTTGAGAACCAAAACCAACACTAGAATGGGGAGCATGTTGCACTTTATAGGTAAAACAGAAAACATCACCACACCAGTTCCAGTTAAGTATAAAAAATGAGATTAAAATAAATGTATTGCAAATCTGATGTAATAATGTCATATGATAAAATGTAAAGAGCCTTCTTTGTCAACCTAAAGAAATGCAGTTTTGGAACAAACCAGCAGTACTATTTCCCAAATTCACATTGACTTTAAGGGGCTTTTAACATGCTAAATGTTAGAAAGATCTTCAATACATTGCAAAGCAGTGCTTGGAGACCTTTCTGGCATTCAAGGGCTTAAAAATACCAATTTAACTCAGTATGAATTTGACGAACCTTCAGGCTCCTATGGTGTCATTGGTTTACTCCAGAATTACACTTCTTTAGCTTTATTAAATAAGGTCCTTTCTATTTTATCAGAAATGTCTTAGCTAACAAAGGTGATTTTGATACAAGGGCATTACCATGGAAGCTCCTGCCAGAAGTGTAAGTCCCTGTTTTCTGCATGTTTCTTAGCTGAATATAATTCACCTTTTGTTATTTTTCTGCTTTTTTCTGTCCCAACCCCCAGACTTGATCCACTGCATTAATACCACACATACTGACCTTCAACCTTGTCCCACTTTACGTTAGCCATAGAATCACAAATACTAACTCCCCAGCCTTGTTTCATGGCAGCAACAGAATTGCACATGCTGACATCCCAGTCTTGTCCCAAAATAGCCATACAACAACATTTACTGACCGTAGAGACTTGTCCTGCTGTCCAGTAACCGGGATGTGCAAGATGAGACTCTCTGGGTACTGCCAGAATGCAACTCAGACTGCACTTGACACCACTGCTGTGACCATGACCACTCCAGCCTTGTCCGACAGTAGTCATAGAACTAAGGATGGGCAAAAAGTCCGAGAAATTTCCCACAGGACTTTTTTGCAAAAAAGTTACAATTTGCTGCTTTTTTTAAAAAAAAAACTTCCCATCCATAGGCACACATAAAATGTTCTCCTTTTAGCCACTGCCAATAAATATCCCACAAGAACTTTGTCATAATAAATAACAACATGTTTGACTTCTGGACCATGAAAGAAGTATTTACAAGCTGTAGATTTCATAGACTAAGGGGTTCATGAGGGGTTAATACTATTACTACTGCAGGAATTAGATAGATTAGCAGTAGGTGTCTGTGGCACTGCTCTTTGAACAGATGCACAAGCAAGTAAGGGTTATGGATGCTAATAACTTATGTTGCTAGTCATCACCAATAATGTGTTTATGACTGGGTGGGGGTTGGACTTGGAATCGGAGACGCTTGTGATTATGTGTGAGATGATTTTATATTTTTAGTCATGTTTACTGCCCAGAGTCAATTTCCGGGAGTTTATGAACATACTTTGTGATTCTTTTCTGTGGTGGAAGATTGACCCTTTTCCTTTTAGATAATTTTTTTGACCATACTATCATAGCGCTCATGCTCTACTTCATCTGCATCAGAAGAGGTGGAGAACAGTGGCATGGTATATTCTGAATCAACATCGTCATCAATAGTTAAGTCACCAGGACCATCCTCCCTCTACTGTCATATGCTTCTATGTTTTTTGAAGTTTTAAAAATTGCATTTTTAGTTTTCCCTTTTGTGAATTCATAAGACATTGGCCACTAGTTTGCGGTGGGGTGTTACTTGCACTGTCTAAAGCAGCTTTTGGTCTCACTGCTAAATCCTCCTCTGCTATGGCAAAAACACTAGAATGAGATTCCTTGTCATCTTTAGTGTTCTCAAAAGGTTTAGTTCTGTGTCAGTGGAACTTTTCATGCCACTTTTACAAACAGCTTCCTCAGGAGGTGGATCATCATTATTTATTGTCTCAGTCACAGCTCAGGTTAAGAAGTCTCCTACCTGTCTCTGTTACCTGTCATCAAAAGTGGTTTTATTTGGCTTTTTTTTTTTAACTGTCCATGCCTAAATGAAAATCACAATCATACTCCCTGCAACTACAAACTCCAACCCACCCTCTTTGCCTGTCTGTCTGCCTTTACATGTAGTTAATGTCAAAATTTCAGCAACAGCTTTTATCTTTCTCTCTTAACTTTATTGCAGTTTACATTTTACAGTGCAGTATGGATAAACCTAGCTTCAGAATTAGCATCTTGAACTAAGGAATAATGCGTGTCATGCAAAACACCTGCTGAAGGTGTGTAGCACCACCAAACCTCGGTATATATTTGTTGTTTGTGTTCTTGCAGATGTATGTAGGAGTGAGTGAGTATGTCATGTAATTTGTACCTCCCTGCTTGATGTATTTAGTTACACAGTCAGTCTCAGCAGAGGTTCAGCCAGCTCAGGCAGAATATTGTATAACCTGCTTGTCTGACTGTCACTGACACTTCTCACTTAAAAAAAAAAGATTTTATTTATTTGTTTATTTTTTTAACCCTCCTTACTTCTTTCACTCCTCCCAAACAAATTCAGCTGCTTTTGCTCAAGAACAGACTGCCAACATATGAGAAACTGACACCCCTTTGTTATTAGCAAAGTGGGAATACATGGCAGAAATTATCCACATGGGGAAATTTAATCAATTTCAAAGACATAAAATATGCTGAAAATTGACCTTTCACTTGAATTCCCACTCACCTTGAAAAGTGCATTCTTTTGCATAATTATCTCTTGAGGAGAAAGGATTTGCCCATATCATGTGCTAAGAAGTCATTGGGGGCTATGCACTATGGTGTGATAAAGAGGGGATAAAGTCGAGACTTCTCCAGTGATATCAATTCTCCAGTTCCTATGTGATTCTAAGTTATTCTATGGAGCCTATGCACGAAGATCTCCAAAGCTGATGAAAATTAAGTGCATTATCTCCATAAAATAACAGGACATGGAGAAGTGATATCACTGGAAAAGTAATCTCTGCTTTATCACCTCATTAGCATGCCTTAGTACATCTCCCCCATTACAAAGCAATTCACTAGAGACCTTCCTAGCATTCAAGGGATCAAAACACAATATAAATCAATTTCATTTTTTATATTTTATTTTTCCTCTTATAGTGAAGCTGGTTTGCCCCAAGATAAGTCCCATTCTTCGTATTAAATCAGACTCTTAGGCCTGTAAATTTATACAAGCAAACTGGGGTTATTCTAGTGTAAATTAACTGTACCAGAGGTTACAAATAATCATTTTGTTAAATTAAATTGGGCTTCCAACCTCATGAATGCTAGAGATGTCTCCAGTGCATTGCAAAGCAATGCATAGACTACCTTTCTAGCAGTCAAGGGGTTACAAAGCTCTATTCAAGTGAGCAGAGCCAGAGAACGCATTTCAGCAACTTAGGCTACTGCCTAGGGCCCATTGCAATATGAGGGGCCCTGGCAGAGTCTGTGCTGTTGATGCCACTAACAACTTGTGTTAGACACCATTTTTGTAGAAAGAGACCAGCATCTTCCAATTGCTACCACTTCCATTAGAGCCACAATGCCAGTACCTGCTACAGCACTCTGTGTCAGAAGCATTGGATTAAGAGCTATAGGGCCCCAAAATGGTACCTTGCCTAGGGCCCATGGAGCCTTAAAGGGATAGTAATACTTTGTTTTAACTTTATTTTATTTTGTAGGCATTAAAAAACATGAAGAATGATATGTCTTATCTCTCAAACCTTTATGGTTTAAGAGATATTCACAAGCAAAGTTTCCCCCTCCCGCCCCTTTTTCCTAGTGTAAGCCATCTCTTCTCAGATATGAATCTGGTTGTAAGACCAGACAGATAACAGAAGGGGACAATCTTCTTTGTATGAAAAGAATGAAAGCCCTTCCCCCCTTGACAAGTTTTTCAGCTCTTTCCCTTATCTTAATTGAAGATTGTCCCTCTCTGCAGTCTACTTGGGCACCTCCCTTCTGCTCTGGTTGAACGGGGGGGGGGTACTTTGCTTGTGAATATCTCTTAAACCATAAAGGTTTGAGAGATAAGACTTATATCGTTCTTTGTGTTTTTTAATGCCTACAAAATAAAATAAAGATAAAATGAAGTATTACTATCCCTTTAATCCATCTCTGCAAGTGCGTGGAAAACTAGGGATTTTTATGTGTCCCCTATGGTTCAGATAGTTTTCTCCAGAATAACTCCAGTTTACTTTATAAATATGGGCCTTAGCACCTTATTAATCAAGATGAGGTACAATTCATTGGTGAACCATGCCACAGAGTTAGAAATTAAAATTTGGTAAATTCCCTTTGATTTAAATTTTTCCTTCTCAATGTTTTGGAAACCTCTATAGTATTGAAAGGATTTTAACACTTTGAGTGCCAGAGGGTATCTAGTGCATTGCTTTTCATACAAATCTAGTACTCAAAGGGTTAACAGAGTGGGAAGTTTTGTTTATCCCCTGAGGTGCATTTGCTTTTTTTCAAGACTTTTTTTTTCTAGACTAATTCCTCTTTTTCTCCGTGGATAATTCCCCTTAAAGTTACTCCAAAACGATAAGAAAAAATGTAGCCACATCACTAATATAGAGGGAAAAACAAAACATTTGTTAAAAATAAATGTGGAGTCAGATGAATGACAGTGGTGATAATGGAATATAAATGAGAGAAGCTGGGAAGTGTCTCTCTGAAGAAATATAGTGAAACTATGGCAGATACAGAACCATCCTTCATACCAGCATGCTGGCAAATGAATGCCAAGGAAAAAAATAAGCCAGACTGTCTCCGAGGCCCAGAGCTCTGCACGAAGACCTAATTAGAGTCAAGGTGACAGGAATGAAAGACAAACTACCAATTTAAGAGCAGAAAGTAAAATCTCAGAATGTTAACATTTCATGATATGTTAGCAAATGTGATTATATTAAAATAAAATATCTAGTTTATCTGTAGTGTTATATTTGCTAACATTTAACTAGATTACATTTGAGCCTCTCAATTAGGGAGACTTTCCTGAAAAGTTTTTATTGATTATATTACCATGCACATTGGAGGTTTCAAGCCCCCCACTCAAATAAACATTATTCTCATTCTGTGTGCACTGGAGATGTCTATATCACACAAAGGGTTAAAAATCAAAACAGGTTTGATTTTGGACATTATTTACTAGAGTAATTTCTCTTTCACATGCTGTTAAAGGGATAGTAATGTTCCGATTAATCCTCATAGTATTAGGGCTGTGGAGAGCGTTATTCAATACTGTCAGTGTTGTAGTTCAAGAGTAATTGAATGATAAAGTATTTCCCTCTCGCCCCTTTTACTGATGTAACACTGCTCACCTCAGAACATGAAGACTGTCCAGATGGATTGTAGAGAGGGGCAGTCTTCAGTGACCATAAGGAAAAACCTGAAAGACCTGTCAAGGAGTTTTCCTTATGCTTACAGTAAGAAGATTGTCCCTTACTGTGACCTGTCCAATCAAGAGACCAGATTCCACATATGAGGGGAGGAGACTTACACTAGGTAAAAGGGGCGGAGGGGAGGATACTTTATCATTCAATTACTTTTGAACTACAACTCTGAGAGCATTAAAATAACACTCTCCATGGCCCAAAATCTATGAAGATTAATCAGAGCTGCTTTTTTTGTGAAACATTACTATCTCTTTAAGCTTGTTGAAGCACAGATTGTCTGTTCCATGTCAGAAAAATAAAAATGGTGAAAAAGTCACAGTTTGGTATTCTATTACCTGTGCTGTGACCAACTACCGCAAGTTAAAACTGTATGACGGTTCCTAGATTAGTGCACAATCAAACTATGTAACAGCCTATAAAATTTGTGTTTCTATTGTATGGAGTGGCTGTTAATACTTGTTAAGGGAATGGATTTTCTGCCATTAATTCTCCATCTACAGAACCTGGGCTTATAGTTAAAATTCACCACAGAACAAAAGAGCAGCAGTGAAAACACACACATGTATGTACAACTAGACATCTCTTCACTTGTATCCCAACAATCAATTGATATGGGGGCAAAAGCCCGCATTTCAGTTCATCCAAATCACAAAAAAATCAGCTACGGTTACACCCTTACAGACACTTAAAAATATACAAATAACACTGTGAATGTCAGAGGGGTATGCAATGCATTGCAAGTCCACCCCAGACCTAACACTAGAAACTCCTCACATGTTTCACAAGCAAATTACTTACTTTGATGTCAGAGGTCCACCAATATCTTCAGCTCTCTGGTCCTCCAGTATCTTCCACCACAATCAAATCATAATAATAAAAATGCTTATCTTGTCACCACCATTGCCATCACCTTCAATAAAAAAATCCCCCCCCCACACACACACACACACACATTTAGACCTGCTTGGGATTAACTATACTATGGCCAATCCCTGTTCAAATTCTTTCCCGTTGTGTCATTGCCTGGGAGGTGGGGTTGCTCAGGGCACAAAACTTACCCTAGAGTAACCTCATCTCCCAAGAAATCAGCATCAGGTTGGTGGGGTCATGCATGCTCCTAACATAGACCCACCTTTGGCTAGAGAGGTGATACTAGGCCTGTGCATAATCTCTATAACTAAATACTGATTGGCTGGAAGGGAAGGTTACTCTGTGGCTGAAGCAGGGAAAGAGGTCTAATTAATTGTAAAGGACTGCAACCCAAATGCCCACACTTCTTTAAATCCTCATTAATCCGTATAATATCATACGTTTGCAACACATTGCTGTGAAATGTATTGAAAACTCGCTGGGAATGGAGGTATTTAACTTAAACAAATCCATGCACACTCACACTTTAGCCTCCCTTCTTTGGAAGTGAAGGAATTATTTCCTGGGGAATGTTTAAATTAATTTGAGGCTCTGAACCCCATATTTTTTACTTGAACATGTCCTCAACTTTTTGGGGTGTTTAGAGTAAGAGGCTCCAAACCCTTTGTTTGGCATTTCAATAATTAATATGGAGGTGCCAAACTAATCTTCCCTTAGGATGAGTAGAGGAAGGGGTGCCACACCTCTTCTTATGGTATACTGAAGATTAATATGTGGAGACCAGAGCCTGTATTACATTTTTTCCCGCTTCATCCGCCAGTTGGAGAGTAGAGGAAGGGGTCCTGGACCTCTTCCTGAGGCATTTATTTAGTCCATATGGGGGTTCTATTTATCATTTTAAAATATGATGGGGTCAATGGACCCTATAGTCTATGATGAGATCAGGATGGATACATTGGAGGGATAGTTTTAGCCCCATTCTTAAGGTGCCATTTTGACCTTTGTTTAATTATTTAACTGGTTGTCACATCCAACGTGACTTAATCTTGCTGACTAGCAAATGGGGGCTAATTATATTTCATACCATAGTGTTTATGTTTGGTTTTTGTATATATAATTTACAAGTTATTAAACACCTCCCTTTTCAGTGCGTAGTCTGGATGTGGGGAGAGTGCTTGGGGATGGAAGAGATCAGTCATGCAGCAGGGCAAGCTTTTGATCCATGCTTGACCCTGCCTGATAATGGCCAAGGGAAGCAATGTTTGCCCACCTATTTCAATGGGCTTCAAGGGCCTCATTTTGAATTGATTTTCTAGTGATTTCAACACTCCAAAAGGATCCCAAAGCAATCCAATAAAAACATTACAACCATAGACTAGAAAGCTATTTCAAATTTGTCCATCAGAAAATATCTACTAATATGGCAAATAGCTACTCATTAAATAGCTTTGTTTTCTTCTAGAATGGAGTCTAGATCGGCATGGGTAAATATAAATCCACAACAAATGGAAATCACTATTTTTTGGAATTACTTACTTGCAGTTGTTAATAGCTATACTATTTATTATTGTATACTAGCAATGGAAGCACAGCATGACCATGCAATATTTGTTCAAGAAGATGGAAGGTAGAGGAAAACCCAAAAGCCATAGGGTGGGAGAGGAGAGCAGTAGCAGTGGAAGGGAGGGTGGGAAAAGACAGCAGGAACATCAAAATAGAAGGTGGAAGAGGACAGCAGGAGTGGAGAAAGGGGAGGTAGGAGAGTACAGCGGGACATCAAAAGGGAAGATGGGTGAGGAGAGCAGGAGTCATGAACTGGAGGGTGGGAGAGGAGAACAAACATTCATAAGAGGTGAAAGGGAGGATGGTAGGGTAAGGCAAAAAGCTGGAGCAGCTTAAGAGAGGGAAGAAGGGAGTTAAGAACAGTGGCCATATTCCTGTGGAATGGGCAGGGGCATGGGCGGGATGGCTTCATTCTCCTCCCTAATCATATCCAAATAACCTTCCCAGTGGACAAGTTCCTCCAGTTATTTGGCTAGGATGCAGTTTTTTAAGTGCAAAATTAATACCTATTATTATTAAATATGACAGCACATTCATAAGCACCCTTAGTTTTGCACAATTAAATAGACCCCCTTGTCTTTATAAAAAACTTTATTGTAGAAGATGAGCTAAAAAATTAATAAAAAAATATTACCTAGAAATATATGCAGTTTTAAATGCTTGAAACATTTTATTAGCATTGATCAATTTTAGAAGCAATGCCAATTTATTAGCAATGTGATTTTTTATAAACAGTGAAATTGTTTATAACCCCTATTTGTTTTGTGCTGCATTTTTAAAATGCAATTGTATTAAATAAACCCCTGTGTCTTTATATAACACTTTATTGTAGATTATATGAAGTAGCAAGTTACCAACAGACTGTAATGAACTTTACTCTCAGTGGTAAGAAAGTTCTGAATGAGTTACTAGAAACTATATGATACACCTTATTAGCCCAGCCTCTTTCTCTGGTCAACTATGCATATATTTCTCTTACTTGATAATCTCACTTATATGTAGATAAAGCAAAAGCAGAATTTAGCTAAAAATTTAAATTAGAAATTTCCATTCAAGCACTGTGCTTAAACCATTTCACTTATAAAATGACCAGAACATGTTACTTCAAAATATATGAAACTCATTACAGATTAGACAATCTTTTGATCTTTTGCACAAAAAAGGACTAAATGTCTAAACTAGACAAACAATCCAAAAGTCGGCACCTTTATTTGTGCTAGATGATATACAATATCTAACTCCAGGGGAAAGGAAGACAACAGAAGAAAGTGAAACAATACACAAATATTTCAAAATCAGAGATGATCAATAAAATAAATACTATAACAAATAATAATGTTCCTTCACAAAAAATGGTTCACGTTTGGATCCAATCAGTCCAACCAATGCTGCACATTCTTCAAGAACTGGATTTCCACTCTAGATACTGGACATAGGAAGACAAAAGAAAAAAAAAACAGCACAAAAGAAGTCCTCTAAGGTTAGTATTGAGAACTAGGACAATCCTTCACAAACACCCATAAAATACTCAGTGTTACAGCATATACTGGTTCTCACTCTGGTTCAATATACTTCTCCTGGATTTTTTAATGGATTCATAGGCCACACACCATTCTGTTTTTTCACCACTTTTATGGGACTGAAAAGAATTGTTTTGTGGTAACAGCCACTCTAACAAATGGCAACCATGTACCCAGTATAATACTGACTGTATCTGTATTTATTATCAATAATCCTTAAAAAGAGTGTATCTGGAATTTCTTCCAAAGGCCAGAACTCTCCAAGTCAGAAAAAACAGTAAATAAAAATAAAACAACACTAATATTTAAAAAAGGTAAGTAGTATGTAAAAAAGAAAACAACTATATTTGTGTATTACAAATCATCTAACCCGTTTCGTGACTCGATTGCCACTTCTTCAGAGGCTCACATTTGTTAAACATTTGGAGAAATCATCTTACATATATATTATAACTCTTTATTAATCCTCCAATGAGGTTCAGTGAAAATACACATAGACGTTTAATCTTACCAGAATGAAAGCACCAAATGGTGCATGTCTCCAGATGGAACGCACTCACGTGCATTCCAAAGACTTCCTAAATACGGTTTCATATATCCTCATGATCTCACTTCCTATTGAACTCCTTGGTCATAACATCACCCTGGAGCGTACTATTGTGCATTCCTATGGTTTTTATTATCCAGAAATACCTTCATTGACTTAGCTAATATGCAACCTAATCACATGCCACATGGAAAAATTGATCTTCAGAAAGGTCACAGGGAAGTCTCACTCACATCGGAATGAATGAACAAAAACAAAATCATCACTCCCACGCTAGAGAAGTCATCCACAACTATAGGCATATGTCATACGCAGTATATAGCTATGATGTCCCACTCTATTTAAATATATTTGTAATAATAAACCAAATTAATTCATTTATCTATTTTCTGTAATCAACATGGGGACATATCATCCCAGATAGATACTCTCCCTTATTTATATAATCTATCATAAGATAGAACATCAGCAAGTCCAAGAAATTCCAAAACAAATACAGAAGTATATAAGGAGGAAAAGCACAACTATAAAACATTAAAACTTCCCCAGTTTTATCACCCTCCTTTTTTAATAAATATTAATACCTCCCTCAAATTTTTTTTATTAAAATTCCTTTACTAAGAATTTTAAGATGACTTCTAAGTCCTACCTACTGCTATCCCATTAAGTGAATAAATGACACTAAACCTATAATGTGCTATGATAATAAAAAAAATATATATATATGTCTTCTACATACATACACATGCATAAAAATGACTTAGTCCTACTTTTTCCATGCGACCTGGTGGTTTCGTCTGATTTTTATGAATTTTTGGAAGATGGTATAGAAAGGCTACCTCTGGATCATCCATAATTAGAAAGGCCATCTCGACACTAGTTATAATACCCCTTTGGTGAGCTCCCTTAAGTAATTCAATCAATTCTTTCTAATAAATATCACTAGGATCTTCTTTCAAAGGTCTATATGAATCTACATTCTCAATCAGTCTAAACTCCTCAGTTATATAATCCACAATATTTTGGATTATGATCCCCCCTCCCTTATCGATATACTATTATACTCTTTCAAAGTTTTCAGCATCTCTCTCTTTTCTCTTTAAATTATCAAATGTATGTGGTTTACCCTTAATCTCCTTATTATACTCTTCTATAACAAGCTGAAAGAACATTTCTACATAAGGGCCTTTAAAATTTGCAGGATAAAAAGATGATTTTGGCTTAAAGGGGGTTCTAACAAAAGTTTTTTTAGGATCATCATCATTTATCTGCTTAACCAACCCAATTAAATCCATCAAGAAATCAATGCACTCATTTGCGCCTGAATTTTATTTTCACTTTGTTTAATTTCTTTAGATTTGAAGAAACATTTGAATGCAAGTTTCCTGATTAACTTATTTAGGCCAGTAAAGAAGTCAGAGTCATTAACCCTCATTTCAGGGGAAAATTGTAACCCCTTTGAAAGTAAAGAAATTTCATCATGGGACATAATCCTATTAGATAAATTATAAACACCATTAAAATTAGAGCCTGACAACAATGTTAAATATTGCTTTGTGTTTTCCCCTCCCTCTATATCTAGACTTAATCCTGATTGTTCTTCCTCCCTTTTCCTCCTGAGTTTTCTCCTCTGTTTTCTCCCCCCTTCTATCTGATGTAGCCCCTCCTCTAAAAAAGAATCCTCATAAACACCTACTAATTTCAAGCTTCCATTGTCCTCCTTCGATTTGGTGTCTGTATCTTTTTTTAGCATTTTAGGTCTAGCACCCATATCCTTCAATATTGAAATTTCTTTATCCAAAACAGCTATCTTTTCTGAGAGTGCTGCATACCTATTCTGTAAGGGGACTTTTTTCAAAAGATCTTCATTCCATGTTTAATACTAATCCCCTGGTTTCTATTTTTATCAATCTCCGATTCTCCATTTTTCTGTTGATTATCATCTTTTTTTATCATTCTGTTTTTTCTTTTCATATTCATCTCTGTATTTCTCACTAAAAATCTATACTTACTATTAGTAAATCTACATTGATTAGTAGATTTACTTGAACTTTCACTTTTATATTCCTTCACATCTCTTTTTAATTTTTCATTGTTTTTTTTCTTTTAAATTTCTTTCCAATGTATTAATATTGCTCTGGACCCTTTTATCTAAGTCCAAAAACAATGGATTCCCATCAAATTTACTCAAAGATTTATTTAACTAATTTATTTATTCCTCTATCTTTCTTAAACAACCCTCACTGTAGTCTGTGATTGACCCCATTAAGGACCTGGTGCAGAACTTCGAGGTGCTACTCCATGTCCTTGAAAAGGCCATATCCGGGAATTGTGACTTTTTATTAAGTCTTAATCCCCTGGGTACAATATATTTTTTTTTCAAATACTGTTGAAGCAACATCCAATCCCACCAATGTTTGAGTTCATTACTTAATGTTGACTCCAATTTGTTAAATTTAAATTTTCATTTCCTTTTCATCATTATTCTCACTGTGACATTTTCATTAGTGTTATTAAAAAAGACAGTTAAATCTTTTTCCTTTTTTCTCATAAAATGATGGAATTACACACCATATTGCAACCAAACTAGACCAAAAAGGCGGCGCAACTAAAATATCCAAAAAAATACAAGTAGTATAAAAAAGGACTAAATATTTAAACTAGACATTTTGTACCTCTGTATATTAAGATGTGCCTACAGAAATATATAATAACTAGATTAATAATATATTATTCAATATATGTGACTATATATATATACATATATATATATATATATATATATATATATATATATATATATATATATACTAGCAATATGTGACGGCGTTGCCCGTCATTGTAGTAGGGTATGTGTTAGGTAGCATTTTTTGTTTGAAATGTTGTAGGTGACATGTTGAAGGTATTTTGTAAGAATTTTTTGTGTTTGTTTGTATTGTACATTTCATTTAGCTGTATTGACTGATGATGTCTTTTTGTGTACTGTGTGAAGCAGAATGAATCATATTGCACACATACATAGACACACACATATACAGTGACATATACAGACATTGATCATACATACACACGTACATACGTGCATACACACACACACACATACAGATATTATTACGGTCCTGTAAGTGCCAGAGGGGTAGGCAAGGAATTGCTCATTGTGTTGCTTAATCCTCTGGCACTGAAAGGGTTAACCAGCTGTCCCAGTATGTAACAAGAGTCATGGAGTCCACAGTCCCTGAAGTACATGAACACTCAGAGGCTGCCAGACAACTGCCGGCCCGACTCCCTGGCCAGGAAAACACCTCTTGCCCCAGGCCTTGGCCGAGAGCGTTACTAGGGACGCAGCCTGGGCACCGAGAGCGGTGAAAAAGCTTGTGTGTAAGAGTGTGTACTACAGAGTGACCCCAGCATGGTCTGTCTCCAGCCCCTCAGCCACGGGTAATAGCCGCGTCCAGCTGCTGCTTGTAGAGAGCTTCTTGAGGGCCACATGACCAGGCTGTTGCAGGGTGGAGTGTTGTGCTTCATGAAGGGGGAACATGAAGGATTTGGTATTCAGCCTGCCTGCCTCTGAGCTACATGAAGCAGCTGGGCTTCCTGCAGCAGAAACACATTGTGCACCAGGAGCCGAAAGCATTGCATTGTTTAGCATGGAAATCAGATAAGAGAACTCAATCCAGATCCAGATATCTTTGATCAGTCAGTGGTAAATCACACTCTTCCTCTGAGGCTTTAGAGGTATTTACGAAGCTCTTGGGTCTGCTGGAAAGGTCAATCAACTAAGTTGTAATGTGACAGAAACTCTTTGTCTCTATTTAAACCACTACAAATTGCATTAAATTTTAACATTAATTTTATCTCCCATACCTTTCTGTCCCTCTGAGTGCGGAACCGTCCCATCAATACAGTTAACTTAATATCCCTGACACTGTGCCCATTTTGACAAAAATGTTCTCCCACTGGTGTCTCTGTCTTTTTGTTATTAACACTGGATCTTTGGGAATTAAATCTCTTATATATTGCTTGTCCAGTTTCTCCCACATACAGAGCTATTGGGCGTTTTGCACACATGATAAGGTATATTACATGGGATGATTTACAGGTAAAGGTACCATTGATCTTATGGTGTAACTGGGTGTTTGAAATTGGTATCTTGTCCGTGGTGTAAATGTGTGCACAGGTTTCACATCTCTTTTGTAGGCAGGGAGACTTTATAAAACACGGTTACAGCGAAACTATTATGACAGTCAGATACAGAAGGCTACCCAAATACCAAGAAGAAATCTGTTGCTCTACAAAGAACAACATAAGGGAAACCGGGTGCCACTGGTGGTCACTTACCACCCCCAGGTTGAAGTGCTATGCAAAATATCAAGAGAACTTCAAACTAAGTTACATACGGATGAAAGACTTAAGAACATATTCCCACAGCCTCCCTTACTCTCCTTCAGACATCCTCCCAGTTTGAAACAACTGATGGTGAGGAGTGCCCTGAATAAAAATAAAAAAAATGGCACATCTCCCTGCCTACAAAAGAGATGTGAAACCTGTGCACACATTTACACCACGGGCAAGATACCAATTCCAAACACCCAGTTACACCATAAGATCAATGGTACCTTCACCTGTAAATCATCCAATGTAATATACCTAATCATGTGTGCAAAATGCCCAACAGCTCTGTATGTGGGAGAAACTGGACAAGCAACACATAAGAGATTTAATTTCCACAGATCCAGTGTTAATAACAAAAAGACAGAGACACCAGTGGGAGAACATTTTTGTCAAAATGGGCACAGTGTCAGGGATATTAAGTTAACTGTATTGATAGGACGGTTCCGCACTCAGAGGGACAGAAAGGTATGGGAGGTAAAATTAATGTTAAAATTTAATGCAATTTGTAGTGTTTTAAATAGAGACAAAGAGTTTTTGTCACATTACAACTTAGTTGATTGACCTTTCCAACAGAGCCAAGAGCATCGTAAATACCCCTAAAGCCTCAGAGGAAGAGTGCAATTTACCACTGACTGATCAAAGATATATGGATCTGGATTGAGTTCTCTTATCTGATTTCAATGCTAAATAATGCAATGTTTACTTGTATTTAAGAGAGATGTTTTCATATTTATCTGTATAACATGCCTGAGGAAGAGATCTAAGGTCTTGAAAGCTTGCATTTAAATCTGCTTAGTTAGCCAATAAAAGGTATCAAAAACTATATTTGCCTCCTGTGTTTCTTCGGCTAACACGGTACCATCTCTCATCAACTATCCACAAGCACATCATTCTACAGAAGGAAAACATGTTTTCAATGTAAATAAAACAGTAACAACTGCATAGTTTGCTGTGAATGATTTTTGTTTTATCGCTTAACCCCTTGAGTATTAGATGAGTGTGAAGTAATGTGCTACATACCACTCTAGTCTTAAAGGGGTTAATAAAGACATCCACACACTTAAAATTTACATCAGATTGGAACAACCTGCTTTAAAACACTAAGGCCCATATTTATAAAAGCTATAAAAACTGGAGTTATTCTGGAGTAATCCAACTGCACCATAGGGGACAAACAAACTATCCTGTGAAATTAATCTGGCTTTTTAACCCCTTGAGTGCTAGAGAGGTCTCAACTACAGTGTAGTGGAGATCTCTCTGGCAATAAATTGTTTAAAAAGCTCTGTTCGAGTACACTACAATTTAGGAATTTTTGTTTGTTCCCTATCATACAGTTGGTTTACATCAAAATAACCCAAGTTTGCTTTAATAAGTGTGGGCCTAAGCTCCTTACTCAACAAGCTAAAGAGGGGCAGTTCTGGAATACCTTACTGCACAGGATGGAAAATGAAAATTCTCATTCATTTAAATGGGGCTTTTAACACTTCTTTGCAATGCATTGCATACTTCTCTGGAACTCAAAGGGTTAATCCACTGAATTTTGGAGAGGTCTCCAACCTTTTTAGTTTTTCATGTAATGGATTGGAGACCTCTTTAGCATTCTAATGATTAAAAGTCCCATATTAAGCAATGAAGCTTGTGGAATTTTGATTTCAACCCTATGGTGAAGCCCTATTGTTCCAGAATTGCACATCTTTTATATGATGACCAAGACCTTAGAGGTCCAAATGTTTGCAAAAATACATATAACCCAGTCCATTGTTTAAGAGCAAAATTATAAATAACTTATGTTCTGGCTCAAGGTGAAAAAGAGATAACTTCTTCTGACAGAAGGGATTGCCTTATATTTAACTGAATTTCAACTATCTGGAGTAAAAGGTAATTGACCAATGTCAAGGGCATAGACAGTGCAGCTCTCCAGGAACATCAGATGTATTTTTGTACTTTGTGGTGATTCATGTGTGTTATATTCAAAAATATATCCCAGTGTCACAGCAGCAAACTAGCTGCCACTATTATATATTGATATAAACATATGGATGCCACATTTCACATCCAGCTATTGCTGTAAAGGATTACATTTACATCACCCAAAATCTAATTATTATGAAATGTGAAAATTACTGTAACCTAATATTATTACATACCACTCCCCTTTCACAGAATAGCTCACTACTTCCATTTTCAGTCTATGACATATTTCATCATTAAGTTCAAGGTGGTCTGGAATAAATGAATAACTGATTTATTATAAATGGGTATGATGAAACATATAGCTTTATGAGCTCTGAGTCTGCAATATCAAACAAAAGAACAGAAGAAAAGGGGATCCCATTAGTGCCTGGTAAGTTTTGTTCTGTTCTTTTGTTTCATGATTACCCCTGAGTGGATGTTTCCTGAGAACAGCCTATTGTGAAGCTGTTTACCAGCACTGTAGTTGGGGCAGTTTAAAAATCCCTCCTTCAGGGGCATGTCCAGACTGTCACAGAGATGGCAGCTTAGCTCTGATGGTCTGAAAAAAACACAAGTTATCTCCCTTTATTATATGAGGAATCCTATCTAAAACAGCATTAAAAGGTGTCTAAGTGTCTTGGAAGGCATGAAGAACTGAAGGAAGAATTCATCAACACATCTACCAACTTAAAAAAATATTTTTCTTCTGACCCGGCCTGTGTGCCATTGGTAGGAGTGCCCACCTTCTCTTCTGATGCAGACTGCCTAACTTGGGAATCTGACACCATATCAGATTCTGGCAGCGGACCAGCCATGATGACAAGTGCGCAGCCAGACCCCACGGCTATTATCCCTACCAGGGAGGGGGATTCCCCCGTCACCAAGGCTGATTTGAGAGAACTTACCCTCTCCTTGAAAAATGACTTTCCTGACCTCTTGAATGAATGCAAATCTGCTTTGAAACCTGAGGTCGCTACAATTAGAGTGGACTTGGCATCTGTCAAACAACGGGTGCTATCTTTGGAAGACAACCATTCTAAACACTCCGAGCATGCCAAGACTTTTGAAAAATATGATTTATTACCGGACTATATTCATAATCTCACATAGAGAATTAATGATCTAGAAAACAGAGGGAGGCGCTGCAACCTCCGCATAAAGAACTTACCTGAATCGGTACTACCTCAAAATCTTAAAGGTACTATATAAGCTTTCTTCAGCTCGTGCTGGCCCAATGCAAATTGAGAGGATTCATCACACCTTGCAGCTTAGAGAAAATAATCTTCTGGATGTTATTATATGCATCCTGCAATTTGAAATTAAAGATCTTATCCACAGGAAATGCTGAGACTCCCCACAGTGTGGAGGGGTACAACAATCTCGCAAGATTAAGCCCCTAACTGACCATTTGTGAACCTTGCAGATTCACTATAGATGGGACTTCCCCTTTGCCTTGCACGCACCCCTGAATGGTAAATTGGCCTCTTTGTTATCCCCCGAAGACACTGCCACATTTTGCTTAGAATTAGGCATTCCACTACCACAAGCAATGCCACAATGGAGCACACTGATCTCAAGCAAATCACCCAGATGCCTAGAATGGTCACCTGGATCCCTAGCACAGACTCCTAAACAGCGAAAGCTGGACGCCTTCCAGACCACCACCCACCAAGGGCCTATCACGGTCCCCGTGATTCCCTGTCACTCTGTGTGGTGGTGCTCTTCCATTGGCGGAGCTTGATTGGCCCGCACAGGGTGTCCCTTTTTATACTGGGCCTATGGCACCTGTCAGGTGCCCTTTCGTGGTGTTCCTGTTCCTGCACCTTTGTTGCTGTGATCCTGTATTCCTGTGTACCGACTTGGCTCGCCTGACTACTCTGCTGTTCCTGCTCCTTCATTGACTCGGCTTTGGCTGACCTCCTGCTCCGTGATTGACCCAGTTCTGGCTGAGTTCCTGCTCCGTGATTGACCCGGCTTTGGCTGACTTCCTGCTCCGTGATCGACCCGGTTCTGGCTGACGTTCCTGCTCCGTGATTGACCCGGCTTTGGCTGACTTCCTGCTCCATGATTGACCCGGTTCTGGCTGACGTTCCTGCTTCGTGATTCATCCGGTCCTGCCTGATGTTCCTGCCTGGCGACATTCTGAGTCTGCTCGCAGCTTGCACTGACTGATCACGCCTCCTGTGTTACTGTGGCCTCCTGTACTGAGTCCGTTTGTTGCCTCCATTACAGAGCCTGTCAGAGAGTACTGCCGAGCTATTGCCATTGTTACCGTGTCTGTTTGAGAACACTTGCTGTGCTGGTTGCCTCTGTTACCGAGCCTGTCAGTATACACTTGCCAAGCTTGTTGCCTCCCATCCTGAGCCTTATTAACACTTGTTGAGCTGTTGCCTCCTACACCGAGCCTATCTGTTACCACTGCAGAGCTGTACCTTCCGTTAGGTGCTGTTTTCCAGGAGTTGTCACACCGTGTGGTGCTATTGGGCATTCCAGTACTCTGTCAGTGTGTGCTCCGTTTCAGCACCGGAAGGGTGCCTTGGCTCTGGTCCTCTCTCGCTCACAGTGTAGTTCCATCAGATCACACCTGGAAGTGCGTTTGGCTCACAGTATATTGGCTTGGGCAGTGTCTCCTCCGTTACAGCACCTAGGGGTGCTTTTGGCTCAGGTCCTATTTGCACACGCAGTGTTCCTCCGTTACCGCACCTAGGGGTGCTTCTGTATCTGGCTCCATTGGCTCTGGCAGTGTCTCTCCTCCGTTACTACACCCCAGTAGGGGTATTGGCTCCAGCTTCAGTTGGTCATTGCTATACTATTGGGCATTACGATACAGCTATCTGGTTGTGATTCAGTTCAGTCACACTGCTTGAGCTTGCTAGCTGCACTACTACTACTGGGACTGTTTATGCACCGGGCGTTGGCTAATCACCACCACAGAGACTGACTACCCGCTTTGAGCATTAACCCTTGCTTGTGTTTATGCTATATTCTGCCTGCTCTTGCTATATTGGGCCTGTATATTATCCATTACTTACATCACTGTAATACCGATTCTGGCCCCCAGGGGCACTGTTCCTTATTTTATTTTAATAAAACTGTGTTTTATTTCTAACCTTGGTCTGAGTGTCAGAAAACCGTAACAGGGCCAGAGATGGCTGCCATGACCTGAGGACCCATTATTGCTTCTCGCAGTGCTCCCTTATTAGAAGATGCCCACTCGAGGTATTGTGGCTCCCAGACGGAAGCACACAGATGTAGCCTGGTATTATTTTTCAAGATTTCTGTTGACATTTGACTGTTATGTTGACACTTTTACTCCCGCCATGTGAAGTTGGCCCCTCAGTTATTTGAGTTTTGATGGTTGGGTAAGACATAGTTTATATGGGGCCTCTATGGACCTTTGGTCTGCATTGTCACTGCTATTACTTTGCGGACATGACCAGATTTACTTGTTCCCGGTTAAAGGGTCAACACTATCTAGTCTTCTACAATGTATGATGAAATACTTTGTTCTTTTGTTTCCTATTCCCCTATCCGTTGTGCTTCCTCTCTCTACTCCTCATTTTTCTTTTTTACTTCTTTTTTCTTTTCTCTCTTATCTCATCTCCATCTGAAAGATATTAGGTACCATTGGGCCGCGGGGGGGGGGGCAATTGATTCTGTTATTAATAAACCACTGTCTCACATTCTTTTAAATCTACTGCAACAGACTACACACTGTTTTATTTGCAATTTACTTGCACTGTTTATGATAAGTCATTATGTAAGTTTTAAATTAAACTAGGTTGCCCAAACAGGTGAAGCGAGTCCTCCGTTACCTCAGTTACTTCCCGCTTTCTTTACTTTAAAACCTCAAATAAGAATAAGCCTTTAATCTACTTTTGGCAGTAACTTTACATTCACTTTGCTATGGATTTAAAATGGAGGGTGGTAGTGTGATGATTTAAGAAAGCGTAATAGATAAGCTACACCTGCAACGCTTTCCATTGTGCCTAGTGTTGATAGGTCTCGGAGGGCTGAGCTTCATTGACAGGGCCTATTGATGTAATTGACAGTAGCTCTTATACTTTTCTAATACTGCTACTAACCATTTGTTGATGAGGTTACCAATTGGGGAGGCAAAATTTGGTTGTGATGGTATGGAGGGAGAGGAATGTGGGGCTGAAAGACCGAGCAGTGTTGATGATGAACTATCCAAAAGGGGAGTGGAGGGTACACTCTGACATATTGCCTACTTATCCTCACCACCGCTTGGGTTGATGCCTCCATCTTGCAAAAACTACTGATTTACCCTGGATGATAAGATACTGCTGATTAAGACTTCTGGGATGGGTCATAAGTTTTATTATTATTCCCAAAACTACCGGAAGATTCATCTATGGTTGGGACAGGTGTCACCGTTTGTTTATTAACTGGGAATCCCCTCCTTCACTTTCCCCTTAAGGGTTGACTGTCCTGCCCTAGAGACCAGTGTGAAAACCACCAGGGAATAGATTTGTGCATGATTTTGTTGAATTGCGCATGAAAATTCAAGATTATCGAACGACTGCATATATTTATTTTTTTTGTGGGTGTGGCTAAGATTAACGAATCTGTGTGAGTGGAATAGCGAATGCGCCTAATGCAAGAACTGCTATTGCGAATTAATTTATACGTCTGTGTACTGTTGTTATAAAATGGAATTTTTTATGCGCAATTCAAGAAGCGTTCGGTATTTACCTTCCTGGATTAGAACATGCGCAAAATCTATCAGCAAACAAAATTGCCTTTATCCAATGCGAACGTTTCTTGCATCGCACCAATAGTGCCGACCATTTGGGTCCGCCTTTTTTTTTTTTTCCAGAGGCACTTCAAGGTGTAAATGATATGTACACAGGATACTATATGGTCACCCCTAATATGCTATAATTAATCCGTTTGTATAACACTGATATGGCTTAGTCTATGAGACCCCTCTGTAGAACCCTGGCCTGGCTGACAGTATGCTCAGTAGTGTGATGTTAAACAAGGATTAGGTGATACTCGTGAATATGTCTCACCACCATACAATCATGGAGTTCATAACTCACCGACGGCTCCAAGGTGCCGCACCGAATCAGCGCTCCTCAGCTGACAACTGGAATCAGACTACTTCACAAAAAGGCACAGGAGCACTCTTGCTGTCGGTGTCCTAGTTGATCCCGGTTTGATCAATAATTGCACAGTAGTGTATAAAACTGAAAAACGTCATTGATTCATTAAAAAGGACACTATGACCAAAATGGAGGGAGCAGGACACAGAGCATACATTGGGAGGTTAGGAGAGACGCATCTAACGCGTTTGGCACTTTGAAAGTGCTCAATCATAGAAATATTTTGTATTTGAACACCCCTTTAAAAATGAACACGTCTGATTTGATTGGGCACAACTGATCCAAGTCCCCAAACCCTAACCAATGTATAGCGAGATCCATGATCCAATATGATCATGGATTTCACTAACAGGTGTCTAACGTTTTAATTAACCTTTCATCATTCTGCACCAGTAGTCAAATATCCAGAGGAGAGAAGATTTAAATACTTCATCAATTTGATACTTATATCTATAATTGCAATTCTTCAAAATACATTGAATTATCAAAAAACAATAAAACTAAAAAGAAGTGATACCAGGGTTCCAACTGGTCTCAATGCCGAATGGGATATAGGTAGTGATGATCGAGCACCCCAATGCTCGGGTGTTCGGGTGCTCTGACCGAGCGCCCCCGGAGGCTCGAGTGCTCGGCCGAGCACCCGAGCCCCATTGAAGTCAATGGGAGGACTCGAGCATTACACCAGGCACCCCCTGCTCTGATGAGGGGAGGGTGCCTGGTCCATAGGAAAAGGGCAGAAAATGATGGAAACACCACAGAAATGGTTCAGGGACAGCATAGGGAGGATGTCTGGATGCATCTTGGACTCCAACATCGCTGCTGGGAACGATCTTTTGCCCGTAGTACGCCATTTTTACAGACTGACCGTAAAACACACAAAAAGGAAGATAAAAACGACTTTAGGCAAAAAATTGTTACCAAACAGTATTTGCTGTATATTTACTTGTATATCATCTGCAAATTCTGCAAAAAATTTCATCGATTTTTCGGAACTGGGGCCATGATTAAGAGGGAAACGTGCGCAGAGGCAAATTCTCCCAAAAATTTCCTCGATTTTTCTGAACTGGGGCCATGATTAAGAGGGAAACGTGCGCTGAGCCGACCATCTAAAACATTATGGGTGAGGGTCTGCTGCGGAGCTGACCATCCTAAACATTATATGCGAAGGCCCGCTAGTGAGCTGACGCTATAAAACATTATATGAGAGGGCCCGCTAGAGAGCTGACCCAATAAAACATTATATGAGAAGGCCCGCTGGTGAGCTGACCTATACAAAAATTGTCAAACAGCGCCCGCTGGTGAGCTGGCCCTATATAAAAATTATATCCCAGGGTATATGGAAGAGAGTCAACCATATACCCATTTTTTGGGTGGAAGGGGTGAATGGGAATACAGAGTATTCCCATCATTGTAAATAACATATCTAAAGTGACTTTATGTTCCCCCGGGGCTTTCCTCCAGTGGAGTGGAGAAGTCAGGGGAAATCCAGGCCTTGTTCATTTTTATAAGTGTCAACCTATCAGCATTTTCGGTGGAAAGGCGGATACGCTTATCTGTTATGATGCCACCAGCAGCACTAAATACCCGCTCAGACAGAACGCTGGCGGCAGGGCAGGCCAGCACCTCCAAGGCGTAGAGTGCCAGTTCATACCACGTGTCCAGCTTGGACACCCAGTAGTTGTAAGGCACAGAGGGATCATTGAGGACACTGACACGGTCTGCTACGTACTCCTTCACCATCTTCCAAAACGTTTCCCTCCTTGTGACACTAGGCTGCGCATCAGGGTGAGGGTGCTGGCGGGGTGTCATGAAGGTGTCCCACGCCTTGGAGAGTGTTGCCCTGCCTTTGTCGGAACTGCTGTGTGCTCCCCTTTTCTCCCCTTCTCGGTTGGCCAAGGTAGCACGTACTCTGCCGCCAGCGTTGTCAGATGGAAAATTTTGGAGCAATTTTTCAACAACAACCTTCTGGTATTGCACCATTTTGCTTGTCCTCTCCACCGGAGGAATGAGAGATGAGAAATTCTCTTTGTAGCGGGGGTCCGGAAGGGTGAACACCCAGTAATCCGTGTTGTCTAAAATGCGTGTAACGCGTGGGTCACGGGAAAGGCAGCCTAACATAAAGTCAGCCATGTGTGCCAGAGTACCAACAGGCAAGATTTCGCTGTCCTCACCAGGAGGATGACTCTCAATCTCCTCATCCTCTTCCTCCTCTTCTGTCCACCCACGCTGAAGAGATGGAACTAAAGTTCCATGGCTACCCTCTGTAGCGGAGGCAACCGTGTCTTCCTCCTCCTCCTCCTCCTCCTCCTCCTCCGCCTCCTCCAATTGTCGCTGAGAAGACGAAGTGAGGGTGCTCTGGCTATCACCTTGTGTAAGCTCTTCCTCCCGCATTTCCACCTCTTCCACATGCAAAGCGTCGGTTTTAATTGTGAGCAGCGAGCGTTTCAGTAGACACAGAAGTGGGATGGTTACACTGATAATAGCGTTATCGCCGCTCACCATCTGTGTTGATTCCTCAAAATTGCGTAAAACCTCACAGAGGTCTGACATCCATTCCCACTCCTCACTTCTGATTACAGGAAGTTGAACGGAGAGGCGACGACCGTGTAACAGCTGGTACTCCACTACTGCCCTCTGCTGCTCACAAAGCCGGGCCAACATGTGGAAGGTGGAGTTCCAGCGCGTGCTCACGTCACACAGCAGCCGGTGAGCTGGCAATTGTAAGCGCTGCTGCAGCTTCAACAGGCCGGCTGAAGCTGTAGATGACTTACGGAAATGTGCACACACGCGGCGCACCTTGGTCAAGAGATCATGCAAATTGGGGTAGGTTTTTAGAAATCGCTGAACCACTAAATTAAATACATGCGCTAGGCATGGTACATGTGTGAGCTTGCCGAGCTCCAAAGCCGCCACCAAGTTACGCCCATTATCACACACAACCATGCCTGGTTGCAGGTTGAGTGGCGAGAGCCACTGCTCGGTCTGGTGACTAATCCCCTGCAACAGCTCTGAGGCCGTGTGCTGTTTGTCCCCAAGGCAGATCAGCTTCAGCACGGCCTGTTGACACTTCCCCACTGCAGTGCTACACTGCTTCCAGCTACCGGCTGATGGGTGAATGGCGCTGCGCGCAGAGAATTCGGAGGTGGAAACGGAGGAGGAGGAGCCAATAACGTAGGTGGTGGCGGAAACCCTGATGGAGGTAGGGCCCGCAATCCTCGGCGTGGGTAGCACCTGTGCCATCCCAGGGTCCGAGTCGCTCCCAGCCTCCACGACATTCACCCAGTGTGCCGTCAGTGAAATGTAGCGTCCCTGGCCACAAGCACTTGTCCATGTGTCAGTCGTTAAGTGGACCTTCCCAGTAACTGCGTTGGTCAGGGCACGGGTGATGTTACGGGACACATGGTGGTGTAAGGCGGGGACGGCACACCGGGAAAAGTAGTGGCGGCTGGGGACTGCGTACCGAGGGACAGCTGCTGCCATCAGGCTGCGGAAGGACTCAGTCTCCACAAGCCTAAATGGCAGCATTTCGATGGCCAGTAATTTGGAAAGGTGTGAGGTTAGTGCTATGGCCTGTGGGTGGGTGGCTGGGTATTTTCTCTTGCGCTCAAATGCCTGGGGTAACGACATTTGGACGCTGCGCTGGGACAGGGAAGTGGATGTGGTCGCTGATGGCGCTTCAGATGGTACAGGTGCAGGGCGGGAGGTATGCGGGCCTGCGCCTTCGACAGGCGATTGGCCGGCACAGAAAACAGGGGAAGAGGAGGCAGTGGTGTGGCCTGCAGACACAGATTGGCGATCCGGGCGTTCCTCCCACTTATTACGGTGCTTGGATGCCATGTGTCGGATCATGCTGGTGGTGGTGAGGTTTCTAGTGTTCATGCCTCGGCTCATTCTTGTGTGGCACAGGTTGCAAACTACAATTCTTTTGTCGTCCGCACTTTCCTTAAAAAAACGCCATACCGCGGAACACCTACCCCTTGGCAAGGGAGATTTACACAAGGAGGTGCTCCGTGGAACATTTGCGGGCCGGTTTGGTGCGGTCCGCCTTCTTTCTGTAGCCACACCACTGCCTCTTCCAGCCTGTTGCGGTGCTGCAGATGGCTCACCCTCAGGACTGCTGTCATCGCTCGGCTCTCCACCTTCCCAGGTGGGGTCAGTCACCTCATCGTCCACCAAGTCCTCCTCCACTTCCTCACTCTGATCATCCTCCTCATGTCTTGATCCCACCACATACTCAGTCATTGACAACTGTATATCATCCTCCTCATCAAGGTCTTGAGACAGTAAAAGTGGTTGATTTGATGGCAACTGTGTCTCATCATCATCATCATCCACTTCCTTTGACCTTAAATGCCATTCACCTCTGTCATCTTCTTGTGATTGGGTACCCTCTAGAGGTTGTGAATCAGGGCACAAGATGTCATGTTCCTCTGCAAGCGTGCTTGGAGAGAGGTTCAAATTAAGGATTGGTGATGAGACGAGCTCCTCACTATATCCCAGTGTGGGATCACTTCTTTGACCAGACCCTCTATGGTGGGAGGAAGGATGATCAGGGTGAGGATTATGTTGACCAGACTCTTGGCTACTGAGAGTGGACTTGGTGGAAGACAGGGTGGTGCTTAACCGACTGGAAGTAGTATCAGCTGAAATCCAACCGACCACCTGTTCGCAGTGGTCTGACCTCGAGAGTGATGTCCTGCGACGCCCTGTAAATTGAGACATGAAGCTAGGTATGGTGGATGTCTTTCTTTCTTGTGCTCTGGCACCAGGCACAGTTTCTATGCGTCCTGACCCGCGCCCTGAACTATCAGGATCACGTCCACTTCCCCGTCCCTTTTTACCCGCCTTCTTCATATTACACGGAATATGTGCTGCAAATCTGCAACTTTGCACACTAAACAGAATGTGCTGCTTATCTGCGGCTCGGCACAGTGAATGGAATATGTGACTTTGATATTTTACACTTTGCACAGTAAACAGAATGTTCTCCTAATCTGCAACTTTGCACACTAAACAGAATGTGCTGCTTATCTGCGGCTAGGCACAGTGAATGGAATATGTGACTTTGATATTTTACACTTTGCACACTAAACAGAATGTTCTCCTAATCTGCAACTTTGCACACTAAACAGAATGTGCTGCTTATCTGCGGCTCGGCACAGTGAATGGAATATGTGACTTTGATATTTTACATTTTGCACAGTAAACAGAATGTTCTCCTAATCTTCAACTTTGCACACTAAACAGAATGTGCTGCTTATCTGCGGCTCGGCACAGTGAATGGAATATGTGACTTTGATATTTTACACTTTGCACACTAAACAGAATGTTCTGCTAATCTGAAACTTTGCACACTAAACAGAATGTGCTGCTTATCTGCAGCTCGGCACAGTGAATGGAATATGTGACTTTGATATTTTACACTTTGCACAGTAAACAGAATGTTCTCCTAATCTGCAACTTTGCACACTAAACAGAATGTGCTGCTTATCTGCGGCTCGGCACAGTGAATGGAATATGTGACTTTGATATTTTACACTTTGCACACTAAACAGAATGTTCTCCTAATCTGCAACTTTGCACACTAAACAGAATGTGCTGCTTATCTGCGGCTCGGCACAGTGAATGGAATATGTGACTTTGATATTTTACACTTTGCACACTAAACAGAATGTTCTCCTAATCTGCAACTTTGCACACTAAACAGAATGTGCTGCTTATCTGCAGCTCGGCACAGTGAATGGAATATGTGACTTTGATATTTTACACTTTGCACAGTAAACAGAATGTTCTCCTAATCTGCAACTTTGCACACTAAACAAAATGTGCTGCTTATCTGCGGATCGGCACAGTGAATGGAATATGTGACTTTGATATTTTACACTTTGCACACTAAACAGAATGTTCTGCTAATCTGAAACTTTGCACACTAAACAGAATGTGCTGCTTATCTGCGGCTCGGCACAGTGAATGGAATATGTGACTTTGATATTTTACACTTTGCACACTAAACAGAATGTTCTGCTAATCTGAAAATTTGCACACTAAACAGAATGTGCTGCTAATCTGAAACTTTGCACACTAAAAAGAATGTGCTGCTAATCTGCAACTTTGCACACTGAACAGAATGTGCTGCTAATCTGCAACTTTGCACACTAAACAGAATGTGCTGCTAATCTGCATCTTTGCACACTAAAAAGAATGTGCTGCTAATCTGCAACTTTACACACTAAACAGAATGTGCTGCTAATCTGCAACTTTGCACACTAAACAGAATGTGCTGCTAATCTGCGTCTAGGCACAGTGAACGGAATATGTGACGTTTTTTTTTTTTTTAAATCTCTGCCCCCCCAAACAAAATAAACTGCTGTCCCCACACACAGTAGTCCTAAAAAGGACTTTTGGGTCTTTTTTTTGTTCAACAACACTTTTCTTCTCCCTACACTGACTTTCCCTTCCTATCCTCATCTCTCCCTGGCTAAGACTGAGCCGAACTCGCTGGTCAGGTGCTATACAGCACCCGATCACGGGTTCTGGCCAGCCAATCAGTGTAATGCCAGCAGCCAACATGGCTGCTGGCATTACACTGATGTCAGAGCCTCCCTGCACGTTTATTGGCTGCGCAGCAGCCGCGAAATGTGCGGGGAGGAGACCCGAACATGGCGGGCGAGCACATGCGGTACTCGTACGAGTACCGCCATGTGCCGAGCAGAGCGATGCTCGAGCCGAACCGAGCTTCGGCCGAGCATGCTCGCTCATCACTAGATATAGGTCATTTGTTCTAATGAGGTTCCTATGATGTGTTATATGGGGGGTATTTCTATAATGGAGAGGCGTCACAATAGTTCACCATTTTGGGTTGTTCACTCATTGCCTATTTAAATTTTACTGGCCATTCCATTATATTCCAGCTGATGCTTTTCCATTTGCCCATCATATTTGTAATATGAAGGGGATTATTGCCTAGAATCAGTATGGTTATTTACTATAGATTCGTAAGTTTCTGATGGGCAGGGGATAAATGCATCATGTTGGGTGTTATTATTGTAGGAAGGTATATCACAAGTTTAATCTAATTGAAATAACTCAATTTGGAAGTCCGGTGAGCCTTAAGTGTGTATATATATGTGTGTGTGTGTGTATATATATATATATATATATATATATACACATACATACACACACACACATATACACAATGTGTGAGCGACTACCTGGGTGGTTTATTTACTCTCTTTCTGTTCCTTTTTCTTATATCCTCTTTTTAGTTTTATTGTTTTTTGATAATCCAAAGTGTTTTGATGAATTGCAGTTATAGATATAACTCTGGATATTTGACTACTGGTGCAGAATGATGAAGGGTTAATTATAACATTAGACACCTGTTAGTGAAATCCATGATCATATTGGATCTTGCTATACATTGGTTAGGGTTTTGGGACTTGGATCTGTTGTGTCCAATCAAATCAAAAGGTGTTAGTTTTTAAAGGGGTGTTCAAATACAAAATATGTCTATGATTAAGCGTTTTCAGAGAGCAAAGCGCATTAGACGAGTCTCGCCTAACCTCCCAATGTATACTTTGTGTCCTGATCCCTCTGTTTTGTACGTATTGTCCTTTTTAATGAAACAATAACGTTTTTCAGATTTATACACTTCTGTGCAATTATTGATCAAACTGGGATCGACTAGGATGCCGACAGCGAGAGTGCTTCCGTGCCTTTTTGTGAAGTAGTCTGATTTCAATAGTGTGATGTGCCTATTAGGTGACTACATTTTTCCAATCCCACTTTGCTGCTGTTAGCACCCTAAGTGAAAACTGGGCCGTGTTACATCACCATAACCCCCTCTCATTCCCCAGACGAGCATAATAAGGCTCACTTCAAACCTGTACAAACACTGTAGTAATTGCTCCTGGTAGATTATTTAATAGGATACATATTCCTCTACATGTGCATTCTTATGGTACGACGGAAACCCTTACAATGCACCTTCACCTCACCCATCAGACTGTTATGTTTACACCCCCTAGACTTTTAGTCACTCAGATCCTATCCTAAATACACATCTATGCTTCTTTTGATAACTCTCTGGATCAGTTCTGTGATGATACCCCTTGGGTGCCTGTCCATACCCATCCCCATCCCCGCCCCCTTTCCTATTCTACCCCGTCTCCCCCTGGGGGGTCAAGAGTGGCAGGTTCAATTGTGGAAATAGATCTTTTACCATTGTCATGTATACTCTGAAATGAATGACGCTCAATGCCAAGGGCCTAAAAATACAAGAAAGACGTTTACATTTAATGTGAGATTGCTCTAGACTTAAACCAGACATAGTATTCCTACAGGAAACTCATTTTCAAAAATCCACCCACCCTCAACTGACTTCTCGTCAGTTCTTGACCACGTATTTCTCATCAGCCGCAGAGAAAAAGAGAGGGGTTGATGTCCTCCTGAGCTCTAAGTTATCCTGGACTTTAGTTGATAAAATGACTTATGATGAAGGGAGATATATTCTCCTTAAGGGGAATATTCATAATCATAAACATATTAGCTAATGTCTATGGTCCCAACAAGGTCCAGGTCTCATTCCTCCTGAAAGTACTTGATAAGTTGTATACTTGTGCAGAAGGGAACATTCTTGGGGGGGGGGCAATTTTAACTTGACGTTTTCTCCTGCAATAGATACATCTTCTGGGTACTCTCCCTTTAAAATTTGTCACCGATCTAGATTAAAGAAACGGATTGTGTCTACTCCCCTTATTGATCCTTGGCAGATACTTGCCCATTGGAACGAGATTATACATTTTATTCAACTCCACATTCCATTTATAGTCTCATAGATCACATTTTAATTTCCCAGTTACTTCTACAATTCCTGAAATCAGCGGCATCCACGCAATTACATGGTCCGATCACACCGCCATCACTATCACAATTTCTCTTCCGGACTTATTGTCCCCCCTAGAGCTTGGAGACTGAATGAATCTCTCCTCAACAAGGCCATTAAAGAATATTTCCAATTCAACTTGACTGCAGATGTAGCAACCCCGATAGTCTGAGAAGCACACAAAAGTGTGCTTAGGGGTTTGTTAATTAAACTGAGCTCTCAGTAAAAGAGAGAACGAGCTATGAATTGACTTTTAGACAGAATCCAGGCACTTGAATCCACACATAAATCAACACTGTTGGCAACTATAGGGGATGACCTCAGTAAACTTAGTTTGAACTTCAATACTAGTCTAAGGGCTTCCTTTCAGAAAACCTATATGTGGAGAAAATACTAAAAATATCTAAATGACAATAAATGTGGGTGGAGTCTGGTGATCCTGATCAAGCAGAGATGTTGAATGTCCCATGTCTCGATGGTGCAGAGCTTGTGGGGTACGCCTTTCTCCTCATACCTGCAAATAGCTAAAGCGTTCTGAGATTATTATGAGGCCTTGTATAACCTTTCTCACTCTGGAGACATGTCACAGTCAATTTGTTTGGACGTGGTGGCCTGTCTTAGACAAGCAAATGTTCCACAGCTGTCTGTGGATGATGGTAACCTGCTTGACCAACCATTTCAGGAAGAGTAAATAACCAAAACTATACGTGAGCTCCCTCTAGGAAAGAGTCCAGGACCCGAAGGTTCTTGTCAATGTATTTTCTAAAGTTTGTCCATTCCTTGTTCCCCCAGATGACCAACACTTTTAATGCAGTGCGAGTTGGCTGCCCATTTCCGAAAAAAGCATTGGAAGCACATTTGGTGGTTCTCTCCAACCCCAACAAAGATACATCTTTATGTTGCAATTACCGCCAAATCTCACTGCTTAACTTGGATGTAAAAATCTTTGCCAAAATTATCTCAAATCGGTTACGCCCACATTTCTTCTGCACCAGAGCCATAGCAGCTCTGTCCCTGACCATCAGGCAAATCACAACACAGAGGCAGTTATGTCTATTATACATTCTACCCAGAAGAGCAAAACCCCCACACTTTTGCTAAGTACTGATGCAAAAAAAGCATTAGATCGGGTGAATTGGGGTTATCTCCGAGTGGATCTAGACAATGTAGGTATTGGCCCAGCTCTTGTCGGCTGAATTATGAGCCTCTAGTCTTCCCCCTCTGCACAAATCTTGGTTAACGGGACATACTGTGAACCATTTCACATCAAAAACGGTACTAGACAGGGATGCCCACTGTCGCCGCTCCTATTTAATATAACTTTGGAACCTCTATTACAGTACATCCGGGATGACACCTCCGTTCATGGCATTAAAATCGTCCACAGAGAATGTAAGATTATGGCATTTGTGGATGATGTTCTGTTTACAATTGCTGACCCGTCTATTTCGCTGCGGTGTGTGCTGTCCACACTAGACCAGTATTCCCTTATGTTCAGGGCAAAAATAAACCTGTCAAAATCCGAGATACTGAATATTTCCTTGCTGCCTCATGAAGTAACTCCGCTCCTGAAGAAATTCCCGTTCAAATGGGTGGACTCCTACATCACTTACCTGGGAGTCCATATTTTGCTTATCCTATCTGAAATTCCACAGCTCAATATAACATCTTCCTGGATTCTGTCAAGTCTGACATTCACAGGTGGCAACCGTTATTTACCTCCTGGTTGGGTAGGATCAATGTCACTATAATTATGGTGCTCTCAAAAATACTCTATATCTTAAACACCGTCCCCATGCACTTTCCCAAGACTCTGATAAACTACAATCTGAAGTGATCTCCTTTATTTGGGCTAAGAAACAACCGAGAATTCAGCTCTCTGTGTTGCTAAGACTATAGCACAAGGAAGTCTGGGGCTCCCGGACAGTCAAATTTATTATCAAGCCTGAGCAATCTCCAAACTATTCGATTTCACTAAAAAAGGTCACAAATGGTGGACACAGACTGCAGATAAATGCTTAGACCTCATAGATCCTATACAACATCTGTGGATAGGTCTCCCCCAAGTGCTCACCTAATTCTAGGTCATATATTGAATATTTGGTATGACGTCAGTGTCTCACATTCTTTGTCTATATTTGGAAATCTTGATTTCCCAGCTGGCCTATTGCCATCACCTTTTACAGCCTGGGAGTCAGAGGGACTGGTGACCTTGGGGTCCTTAACAAAATTATCTCTATCCCTGACAAGAGTCAAGATCCAATTTCGTATGGACCACACACAAGTTCCATGGTGGATGTTTCTCCTGGTGCGTGATTGGTTGCAACAATATGTGGGGAATGTCTCACTTCATTGAGAACGCCAATATTTTGAAGATGCACTTTATCCTCTTCCTATAAACTCCTAAACGATGCTGTGAAACTCCCCAAACCATACTTCTTGACACTCTGGGAGAGGGACCTCTCAGTATCACTAGATATGTCCAACTGGTCGAAGGTCTTTCGTTCTAATTTTAAATATGCTAGATCCTCTAGGTCTAGAGAGATGAATTACAAACTGTTCACCAGGTGGTGCCTTACCCCTCTCAAGCTAGCAAATAGGAACTTAACGTCATCACCACTATGTTGGCTCTTTGTATCACAAATGGTGATCGTGCCCACGTATAGTCCCAATTGGGATTCAGCGGGTTGATGACATATTACATTTGGGAAAATGTCATGCCATTTCAACTAATACTCTACAGATATATGAATGTCAATGGAGGCAGTGGTTCGCCTAGACTGGTATTGGGACCCATTCCTCCTCCCCCTACTTTTTGTCTGTGGCCGTTCTTCATTACAAGCTTCACTATGGATTAAACCAACTACAAATATAGTCAGGGGGGTGTAGGAGCTCCTTAGTATTGCGCTACATGGTAACTCAAATGCTTTAATGATGTACTCATATTTATTGTGGTTAAGCCCTGTATTTGGATCTGTTGCTCTTGCCCCCCCCAGGGATCCCCTCTACCCCTCCTTCCTTCCCCTAAGCCTACCCAATTGTCTCACCTTATACGCCATGAACATCTGATATCTTATCTCTCTCATATGGTCCAATCTCGACACAGGTTATACACTCCCTTCCCTCTAGATGGCAGGGGACATATATAGCCAGGCCTATACAGACTTTTAAACTTGCCTATATGTCTAGCAAGACTCACCAGACTCCTTGATTAATATATTACCATATCCGTTTGGTATGTTAGTTTGCTAATGAACCTTTATTGTTTATGACAATGTATACTAGCTGTTCCTGTTATGTACAATGCACAAATTTAGATTGAATCCTATGCCTTATTGCTCAATCTTATGTATTCACTATCCTTCTTGAACTGGTGATCCACCTGTTGTTGATTGTATACTGTACTTCATGCTTAAATAGACTGTATGATTCCTGTATTCTTGTATTGCTTATATTTTTCAATAAAGTATTTGAAAATAAAAAAATCCCTCCTGCATGTTTTCAAGTGAAGGGTAACGGTGTGCCTACCATCATTCATACAGTGCTACACTAGGAACACCTTCTGTCTTACTATTTGTTTCTACTTAGTGTGCAATATAACAGTGAAGTAAGGCAAAAATACAAATTCATGAATGCAGCCTGTGGCTGCACTCCAGGGTACACACTAAATGGTATAAGGACATTAATGCCAGTAACCTTATATGCCAAGCTCATAACGTGCTAAGAAATGGAATACATTCACGTCATTTCCTTTAAGGCTTTTTTTAGTGCATAGCTATTAAATAGGCATAGAGATGAGAAAACAGGAAGAACAGGAAAAGACTGCCCCATTGTCCTTCCCTTGGTGCAACTGGTATTAAGTGGAGGGTGTCTGGCATATGTAGCATGCTAAATTAATGTTAGGCTGGTATAGGGACTGAAAATCAATCCCAATGCCTTATTTTTTAGTAGTATTATTTTTTTATATACAACATGCAACACTAATTTTAACTGTATAATTGATTACCCCATTAACAATCATTTTCACTTGTTGTACCGTTGAAGTTAATTACATTTGGAAAGCTCAGAGAAGGTAATGTACTAACAAAGTGGAGAATTATGGATACACACCAAATGCAAAATGGGAAATATGCTGAGTAGTAGGAATTTTTAAAATAGTTTAGCTAGAGCTTTTATCACGGTGCCCGTGATCTGGGCGACATTCTGTCCATCTCGCTGATACTGCTTTGCTATTGGCTGCTCTGTCTGCTCCTCCTTTTTATACCCTAGGCTGTCACTTCGCTAGTGCCCTTTCATGGTGTACCTGATGCCTGGCGCTAGTTGTTGTTGTTCTGATCCAGTGTATGACTCCGGACTGCCTGACCACGCTATTGTCTCGTTCCTGATACTGTGTACCAATTCGGACTGGCTGACGTTCCTGCTTCCTGTTCTGACCCGGCCTGGCTGACGTTCCTGCTCCGTGTACCGACCCGGCGAGATTGATGACCCAGCTCTGTGTACTGACCCAGCGCGTCTGAGGATCCTGCTCCGTGTACAGACTTGGCCTGGCTGACTTTCCTGCACTGTCTACCGACTCTTCTTGGCGTGGTTCCTGTTTCTGCCATTCCAGTTGACTCATCTGAATTACTCCTGTTTGCCCACCAGTTGGGCACCGTTGCTGCGTACTGATTCTAGTTTCTGTGTTCCGGTTGCTCGCATACTAGACCAGTGGTCAGAGTCTCGCTGCTTCCACTCCGTGTTGCACTCGCTTGGTCTGTGTTGGTTCAGTAGGGCGCCTCTGGTGATTACCGTTGTACAGACCATAGCGCCATAAACCCCTTCGGGGGAAGGGGCCTTGTGTATCACTACCATCTTGGGTTCCGTTGGGCTGCGCTTATTGGGCTATAGTCTCCTGTTGATCAGTTGTGCGCTTCCGGTTGCCATCCATTTATACCATTGCCCATTAACCCTTTCAGGTAGTACGTGGTGGGCGTCCACCATTGGTCACATTTACAGGCATCCAGAGCCTGGGGTTGCAGTCCTATCCTTGTTGCCTCCTATTACACTCAGGCAACATTGAGTCTGATTTTCATTAACACCAGCATTGCACTGCTTACATTGGACGTTCATACACTGTATCTATTCTATTTACCTGACCTGTGTCAGTATTGTGTTGTTCACTTTACTGGACCCGTGTGGGTTAACCATTTGTAACCTGTCTTGTGTCAGTCTGTGCTATACTGGACCCGTGAGGGTTACATCGTTCATTGTGTGTCTTAATAAAGCTGTGTTTTTACCTAAACCTAACGTGTCTGAGTGTACTGAACCGTAACAGCTTTGAATAAGGGTAGACCTCTAGCTTTCAGCATTTCAATAGTAACGTTATCAGATCCAGTTGTTTTGTCATTTTTCATTGATTTTATTGCAGCTTCTACTTTTTCTACCAAAACTTCTGGCTAGCTTCAGCCACTGTTGCTGCATTCAGTTGTTGTCCTTCATCCTTTAAAAGATTTGAATAAAATTCTTCAACTCGTTTTAGTGTTGGTTGTTGAGTTTTTGTTGTTGTACCATCTTCATCTTCACTAGTTCCTCTAAGCATGAAACTGTATTCATAGATTGAATAGTAAGCATTTCAATGTCTAAAGACCAATGGTAGCCTGATAGAACCCTATAATTCTTAGCACCCTCTGCCATTGAGCTGGTCTTCCCACTTTGGGTGATCCTGCCAGGAGTGCTACCGGTGGCAAAGTTCTCAGCTTCACTGACACAGATAAATATTCTTGTCACAATAAGACATCGACTCATGGGAGTCGATGCATCAATACAGGTCAACTATGACACAGTCCTGATTAGGGGTGGACGAAAAGTCAAAATCAGTGAAAAGCACGTTATTGTCCGCTTTTACGTGGGAAAATTTTAAAAATAGCAATTAAAATCTCATTTTTCGCTGATTGGCCAACATTTTTTGCCATTTTTTCAATGGCTACAAAGTTTCCTTCCATTGATTTACGTGTTTTTTACCTTTTTGCTATGAAAACATGACATATTCGAGTAAGTGAAACACGATAGAAGCAGCTTCAGAGCAAGATAGACATACTGTGCTGTTCTGCTGTGATCTTTTAGCAAAATTGAGGCAGGAGAGACTCAATGTGACTGCTATAACTATGAGAAAGTTTAAAAGTAATAAAAGGAAGAACTGGAAGGACCATTATGTGTCCACTGAGTCTGAGTCTGTGGAGAAAGTGAGCACTACAGAAGCAATGCTGGACAGTCTCCCTAAATAACCCCGAGGGTTCTTGGGGAAATGAATGTCAAGGGAAGAACAAAAAGGTAGTAATAGTGAGACCAAGACAGGTCAGCTGCCTGTGCTGCGCCAGTTGCCAGATGTGCTGTGTCTGCTGTAAGATGTGCTGTGCCTGCTGTCAGACATGCTGCCCCTGCTACCAGTGCCACCACCAGTGCTGTGCCTGCTGCCAGCACTGCCCCTGATGCCACCAGTACTGTGCCTGCTATCAGATGTGCTGCTTCTGCTGCCACCAGTGCTGTGCCTGCTGTCAGATGTGCTGCCCCTTCTGCAACCAGTGCCGTGCCTTCTGCCAGTGCTGATCTTGCTGCCACCAGTGCTTTGCCTGCTGCTAGTGTGTCTTGTAATACTCAGGAGGGGGAATGGAGAAGATGGTGCCAAGTGTGAAAGCAGGGGACCCTAAGTCACACTTGCCATGCCCAAGCAGGACTGCCAGTGCTAGTACTACTACTACTACTACTAAGAAGGTCCAGCAGTTTTCAGCCTTAATAGTGACTGTGAGAAGGAAGAATCAGGGGCTGAAATTGATGTGGTTGGTGTTAGTAGTAGTAGTAGTAACAGTGATGGTGAAGCAGCCTGTAGGACTAATGTTAGGAGAGTGGTAAGAGAAGCAATTGAGAACATCCAGACTAGCAGTCAAGGGAGCCCACACCATTTCCCTGACCCTGGGAGTCCCCTTCCCCCCATGGAACATGATCCTGAAGAAGGCAAAATTGTCACCACTGCAATAATACCGCCACCGCCTGTAGCACAGATCATCTGCCTGTGCCTGCTGCTACTGATGCCAGTCTGCCTTCTTCACCAAGAAATGACCCTATGTCAAATTGCTCGTCATCTCCTCCAACAATCAGTGAGCATTTGGAATTTGAGGAATTTGCAACTGCTCTAAAACCTGCTGCTGCTGAGTTGCAAGGGAAGCAGGATGCTGAGAAGCAGGCTAGTGTGCCACAGATCACCGTGGACACAGTGGGAATTGGGTCAACAAGTAATCTGGGACTAGGACAGGTTCCACTTACCAGCAGCAGCAATACTCTTGGTCCTAGTTGCAGTACTGATTCTGAGGCAGTAGCATCAACAGCAGCAACATCATTCACTGCCACATACAGTGAAGGGGAATGTGGAGGACAAGAAGAAGGAGGCAATTTTTCTCCTCTTTTTCCCTCCCCCCTGAAGTCATCAGTGTGGGACTATATTTCTCTTACCGCAGGAACAGTGCAGTCATCAACAACGGCACTGTGCACAATTTGTTGTTTTATTGATTTTTTTTATTAACTGTCCCCCCAATACCAGTCAATAACCCCCCAAAACTAATTCCCTGTTCAACTGATTCATTCCCCAGACTCCACCCACCAACACAGGCACCCTCCTCAGGCCCCTTTTATACCATGTCTTATTGGGTTTTTTGAATTGTATTTAGGATTTATTTTTTATTAAGTGCCTCCGAATCCCAGTAGACAACCCCCAAAAAATATTCCCTGTTCAACTGATTCTTTCCCTACACGCCACCAACACAGGCACCCTCATGCCCCTTTTATACTATGCCTTAGGGAAATAAAATAATATTTGCTATGTGGTGTGTGTAAATTCAATGTTTTCATTGATTTCAATGGAATGAGCTAGGTGAAAAAAGTGTAAAAACTACACTTTTTGTAGGAAATTATATGCAATGCAGGAGGTGCCATTATCTGCCAACTTCAGTTTAAGGTGAAACATTTTGACCATCCCTAGTTCTGAGCAACATAGAAAAAGGTGTGCAACAAGTAGGGATAGGCGAAAATGTTTCGCCTCAAACTGAAATTGGCTAAAAATGACATTTTCCTCTTGGTGAAAAATTAACCAAGAAAAGTGCCTTTTCTCCCACCTTTTCCCACATTTTCAGCTTAGCTCAATGCATTGAAATCAATGGATAGAAAACATTTTCTCTACCTCACGAGAGGAGAGAGCAGCATGTTTTTGAGCTAAAGAAGATAGGCAACTAAAGGGGAATTGAAGCTTAGTTTTAGGGAGTCATTTAGTTAGGACATTTGTTCTCTGTAGTAGGAGAGTTTGGGGGCACAATGAGGAGAAGAAGGGAGGAAGGAGGTTGACCCAAAATACCTCAAAATTTGATGTGACTCACTGGCAATACACAGGAAGCCGGGGTCCAAATTGCTTGCTGATTTTACTTTTATTGTTTTTCTGCTGGGGAAGTCTGGGGAAAGAAGTCATTGATTTTGTTCTTTAGTTATATATATATATTTTTTGGGACTAACTGTGAGTAACAGTTAGTGAATTTTGTCCACTCACTCAATTATTTTGTTAATTGATAAAAATAAACTAGCATGTCTATTTTTGAAACCATTCTTACTTTATAGCATTTGTTTCACACCTGCTTAAAACTTTTGCACATTATATAAATGGATAGACAGATAGCCAGATAGATAGACAGATAGCCAGATAGATAGATAGATAGATAGATAGATAGATAGATAGATAGATAGATAGACCAAGGAGACTTTGTTCAGCATGTAGTGTTTATTCCATACCAAACATTCACTAAGTTATTTGAAGTATTAATAATTGCATTATTTGTCTTAGTAATAGAAGTGCAACTGTTAAAATTTAATTTATATAAATATATATATATTTTTTTTTTCCTTTTTTACAAAGTTCACACTGACATAGTAAATTTACAACCAATAGGACAATAATTATCCTCAGCTCTTTAAATATAAAATATAAAATCAAATCCTACAAAAATATTTAGTGAGCAATTTCTGGTAAATAAGCGTTCATATACAATAAATATTTAAGCTATTTTATTATAGCAGTAGACACATTATATATATTTGTGTCCAGTAAGCAAGAGAAATAATTGGAACCATTGATGATTGGTCCTAAGCTAATTTTCTGAGAGATTTTACAACTCCCAAGTAAATCTCAATATTGAAGAAAATGTTCCTGCCACATTTAGCAAGTGGTTTCTTTATAACCTTGAGTGAAATATAAAATACAAAACATACCTTGAGTGAAATATAAAATACAAAGCATACAAAAAAGGTGTTAAAAATGTACAATTTATTGTCATCAACATTTCATTTCTTTTAGGACCTTTCTCAAGATCAGTGACAAAGAACAGTAAGGCTAAGAAACAATGGGAGAATTGTGGAACAACCAACTGTATCCATAAGGAAAATATAAAAATTCCTAAAATTACATATCACCTGATGTGCAGTTTGTTTACTGTAGAATTTAGGGCTCGATCCAAATTTTGGAGTTAAAACCAACAAGAAGAAAAAAAAGGCTTTTGCGAGGTAATCAAGACCGGGTAACATGAGATTCAAATCTTCATTACCTGGAAAGGTTAACGTGCGATGGCCTACAAAACACACGAAAAACTACAAAACTTGAGTTGCCCAAAATGTGACCTCATCACTGTCGCAAAACACACACTAAATAACGTGAGGAACGTCCTAATAAAAGAAACAAGTGAACGCCCAACATTATCTAGTGCCCCAGCCAATCACAGCACCCCAAAGTATCAAGTTCAGTCGAATAAACTATATATAGACCTCAAATAACCGACGCACCTTTGTCTGTGTATAGGGTTCATTAGAGCGCAGGACCCAGGAGTGGAGGCTAGAATGAGAGAGAGGGAGTTTAGGTGCATTACACACAGGTAGAAGGAGTTGGAGCGATTGACAGCACACTTTGCGACACATAATACACTTTTGTACATACCAAATACCCGCATTCAAACACACATACACATATAGGCCATATTTTTTTTGTTAGTAAAACACATACACTTTTATCTTTTTTGTTGACATGGGTGTAAGGTAGTGAGTTGTTTCCAATGCATTGCAAAGCTATGTAGTGAACACAACTCATGCACAATGAATGATGTCACAAGCTTTTACAGCAGGGGTGAACACACACATCACATACAGAAAAGTTTGTACAAGTTCAACTCACAGACATATCGAAGCCAAACAACATCAGGGTGTTGTTCCATGATGTGACTTGAACTTGAACAACATGAACACATTAGATAGATCAACGGATCAACAACATGAACACAATTCAAAAGATGGTAATACTTAACATGTTTAAACAAATATGTAGTCGGGTTCATCCCCCTGAGTAAAACAAGGGAACTCCCACTGCTGAAAGTTGTCTTATTCAAAAGTCATTTCAGCTCAAAGTTGCATTTAATAGATAAAATATCACAGTGGCGTGAAATGTTCAAGCAGCGCTGTTGCTACACCATCGTATAAAGATTTATGGTGCTGGGACCAGAGCTGTCCATAGGATGGTCTAGCAACAGCGCCACTGTACAATTCCAGGTCACTGAGATATTGCACCTGAAAATTAAACTTGGAGCTGTAATAACATTTAAATCAAACACCTTTCAGCAGTGGGAGTTCCCTTGTTTTACTAAGGGGGATAAATCCTACTAGATATATTTTTAAAACCTTTTAAGTATTACTATCTCTTCAATACCCTGATGAGGGAGAGGTAATCAATGACACAAGTCATATATGCTCATATGTTTCACTGACATCGACAATAACAGGTGATCCTCATGGACGTGGATTCAACGTGTTACAGGGACAAACATCTGACCCATGAGGGTTCATGCTATGGATGCCTGCAGGAAGTGAAAACAAGACTGTAAACTGCACTGTGAAAACAACAGTCATGCTATTGCTGAGCCATCATCATACCCTTGAGAGCAATTGGGGTACACAACACACTGTTCAGCAATGCTTTGATGAGCTTCCTCCACGGGTTAACCTTTTGTCATTTGACATGGAGTAGACAAGCCATTTCTTGTCAGTGTGTTGTGTATGCTTCATGACCATTTGACTTTTGGAGGAAGGGGATGGCAAGCAGACATATGTATGTGTGACTGGCCAACCACATCAGTGTGTGAACCAAGACCCAGGAATCAGTGGATCTATCTAATGGATCTCGATTTACATACTGATGAGGTGTGTGTGCTGGGTCCACGTGACACACATACATATGTCTGCTTGCCATTCCCTTTATCGGAACATCATGTGGTCATGATGCCTAGACAACACATTGACAGGCAATGATGTGGCATATTCACTATGCTACACACTCACACACAAACAGGTCAGCATGGTGGGCCTTGCAACCTGACTCACAGATCGTTACTCTGATACCGTAGCCAACACCACACACCATAACCATCCCCATTCTGCTCCATTGGGCACTACCCAACTATTGCTCACATGAAAGGTTAGTATATTATCCCCCAAAGCCTTTGAGTGCCAAAGGGGTACACAACTAATTGCCTTCCAATGTTTTGTGTATACTTCTGGCAATGAAAGGGTTAACACATGTAATTCCAGAGTTGTATTCAATGCATTGCATGCCATTGCATTGGATATCCCTCTGTGGCTCAAAGGGTTTTGCCAGTGTCATGACTATGTTCCAAATGGTAGATGGAGTTTTCCATCAGTACAACGTAGTATGTGATGTACATGGCCAATCTGATGTACCTTTGATCCAAGGTTGAGGGATGATATCCTTGACATGCTAGGGCTGTGGCGATGGGTCATCCAGTGGATTGGAACAGATGGTTATTTTTGGTGTACATGTGTTTTCATGCATTACACAAGCACAACCATGCTCACACATGCATGCTGCTCACAGGGGAAGTAGTCCCTGATAATCCTGGTTCACAACTGTGTTCCGCTCAATATAACTTCCTCTCCATCAAGTGGGAACAGGGACCTCCATGAGCTGTTGTGGCTCAGCATCCTCCACGAGATGTAGGTCCACAAGAACATTATGTAATAGGGCACATGCCAGTCTCTCTCTCACACTAGATCTGAGGAGGGTGGACTGTCAGTTTTTAACAGCAGTAAGGTGTTGTCCATGAGCAGTCATGTGGTCCCAATAGACCAATGGTAAGTTGCGTGTTATCCAGGTAATTGTTTGCTGGTGTGTCCATGGTTGGTGGTGTGATGTGTTTTAATTGGTATGTACCTGTCAGGTGTGTGTGTTTTGTCTCCATTCGCTGATGAGGTTACATGGGTGAGCTTGATTTGTTTTTTAAGTGTCAGGTGTGCTTGTTGTCTTGTGTGTTAACCCCTGTTGTTCCAGGGTGTGTTGTGATGGCTTATGTTGTGCTGCTTTGTGTCCCCCCTGTCCCTGTGCGGTTACTGGATTCTTGTTTGTCTGTAACTTGTTTGTATGGTATAGGCCAGTAGTTCACAACCAGGGTGTCATGGCATGTTGGTGTTCCATGTGCACCAGCTCAGTGTGTGTCACTTTTCCCATGTTGCTATATTCTGCATTAGTAATTAGTAATATTCATTTTGCACATTTTTTGGTGAGATGTATGTATGGGACATATAATGCACTATATTCTCCTCATTGTCATTGACACAGTGAGACCTGATGTTAAGCATATGTTATTTTCTTTTTGGGAATTTCCTTGTGCCTTCAAGGGGTGCCCTGGGACATCAATATTGCATGTTAGGCGTGTCTTAGATGGAGGGGTTGTGAACCACTGGTCTAGGCCTTGTTGTTGTATTTGGTAGGCATTGCAGGGGTTAATATTTGACCTCTGTATGCTTGGGTTACGTACTTGAATGACCTGCTTCTCTGTTTTGTTTTCCTCGACTGTGGTTTTTACTCTGAGTTTTGTGGTGTACGGCTAAAAAAATGGGTGTTAGTTTTGTGGCGGTAAATGTTGCAATTTATATCACGCTATCCCTAACTCCAACATTCGAATGGTTCTGGGGTTAGCTTTTACATTGTCCTCAATGAGCGATATGTTGATATTTTGGTGATGAGCATAGTGTTTTCAGAACTGCCGTTATTTCTTAATTGTGGGAACATTTGCATCGCATGCTTCACTTACAAAACCACCGTCGCCAGTTTTTTCTGCCGACGCCATTATTTTGATCGAGTCCTTAATTCCTCTTAGAACATTAGCTTTCTCCTAGCTTAACGGTATCAAGACTGACACCTCTGGTACTTAATGCCTGACTTTTTGACAACAATCAGATGTATATTTTACTGCCCGGTAGGAGCATTTTTGGTGCAAATCAATTGCACTATAGGGAACAAATATACATTCCCCAAATGTGCATTTTGCCCCTTGATTGCTAGAAAGGTTTCCAATGCATGACAAATGTGTTGGAGACTTTTCAAGCACTCAAATAATGAAAAGCCTGTCAAGGAGATTGTACTGGAGCCCAGGAGCAGGGATGTGCACGCCTGTGTAAGTGTGCCACTAACCAGGAGGCTGGAGGGACAGATCTGCTGGAGTGTGAGCCACAACACAGGGGCTACTGAAGATTTAGGAAGAGCAGTAGGCAGATTCAAGGACTTGAGAGGCAGGAGACAAGTCGCTGGTTTCTAGAACAGGATCCCGGAGTTCTGGGTAGCCAAAGGTAAGAGTAGTCAGGTAGCCAAGCTGTGGTTAAGAAAGCCAGAGGTCAGAGATGGTCGGGTAGCCAAGCAGAGTTCAGGGATGCCAGAGATCAGGGTAATCAGGTAGCCAAGCAGAGGTCAGGGGTGCCAGAAATCAGGGTAATCAAGTAGCCAAGCAGTTAGTCTAGAATGCCAGAAGACAGGGTGATCAAATATCCAAGCAGTGGTCAGGGATGCCAGAGATCAGGATAATTTACAGGACACAGGAGCTCAGGTAAAGCATGTCTGCACCATGTAATGGGAACAAAACAACTGAGGGGGCGCATAGGGATTATATGGGGCTTGTCCTGCACCACAGAAAGAAAGGACAACCCCACACTCATCTGTCTTCAAGCGTGGCTAATGGGAACGCTGGCAAACAGCTGCTCTCAGTTTCAGGTCGGCTGCCGATGACGTGGCCCGGTGTTGCGTGTGCAGCTTCCTATTGTGTGGCTGCGCATATCCTCGTTGCCAGGGAACGCTCATCTAGGTAGCCACGTAGCTGAAGACACGGGAGCGTGGCTGAAGACACAGGAGGAGAGCGGCTCCCTCCCTGCGGGCCTGACAAAGCTCCATTTAAATTATTGTGTATTTTGATTTCTCTCCTATGGAGCAGTTGGCTTGCATGTCTTCAGCTTTTCGAATTTCACCTTTAGGCCTCAATTCAACTGGGTCCAATGCCAAAAAAAAAAAAACAGGCAACTTCATTTTTTTTTTCTAGCATGGTAATCTATTCAATTATCTGTGCTATGAAAAGATGCCAGTAAAAAAAAAAAAAAAAAAAAAAAAAAACATGTCAGGAGCTAAATGTAGCAACTTTCTTGCCCATTGAAAACTCAGAAAGATGCAATTCAATTGACTGCGTTAGCTCTAAGACCCGTTAAGGGACCTATTTGAACGTGGGAAAATTTACACACAGTTTTTTGGGCACTTAGAGTCTTATGGATCTAAAAACAGCCGAAACATCAATTGAATGTAAAAAAATAGTAAGCTCTTTGGACACAGAGAATGCCATTAAAGGAGTGGATCATATGTCAGATGATAAGGTAGAATTAGAGCAAACATGCAGTGGAAGAAGCATCAGCAGCAATTCAGGCTGAAAGTGGTTCCATCTGAAAGAGGAAACCAGAGTGATTCCCAGACAGAGTAGAAATTGGGTAATGTCTCTTTAAGAACAAAGATATGCTATACCTTAAAAAAAAAAAAAAAAGCAGCAAAAAGGAGATGCTGCAGCTGCGTGTAAGCAGGCTGGTCAACTGAGTAGCAAACTTATTAAAATTATTTGCAGGTGGAATGCCGTGCAGGCTGTTGCTGATCAGTAGAAGCTGGCCTGCAGATGTTAGAATGCTGTGAGGCTCATGGCAAAAGGATGAGATCCAGGAACAGAAATCAAGACAAAGCAGATATGCCAAGACAGAAATTGAAAGCTGGGTCAAAACACAAGCCAAGGACAGGACTGCTGAAGGTGAGGAACCAAGTGGCACAAACAGGAACAAGGTTTGAGAGAACAATCAAGTTGAAAGGGAAAGGGAAAGCTACAGCGGGTTTAAAACCCCACTGTAATCCATCAATTGGGCATATCCAGAGGTTGAGACCTTAGGACATTAGGGGCAGCCTGTGGCATTGAAAGCTAACACCAGTAAGTCTGTGCTGGAGGATTTGTACACCCCATAATGTAGCTTCTAAAAACCAATATTTTTTCTCCAGAAATTGCCTTTTCATAAATTATCACTTAGTGAAGCTGTGAAATGTGTATTGCAAGGAGAATTTATGCTTGTGGATAACATGGTAATTAAAGGGTTAAGATTAAATTATTTTGAATAGCGATTGTAATTCTGAGGTCATGTTTCATGTCTGCAGAGGCTGAAAAATATATTATTGCCAATTGCAATTTTTACTCCAGTCAGGTGATGTAAAAAAATAAAGCCTGGCAGAATTGACTTGCAAGTGGATAGCAAATCAGAACATATCATCTGGCATGTTTAAAAATCTCACATTTTTCCAGTGTTTCAGAGGTGTTGAACCATTTTCATCAGGGATTTATTCCTGATGACAGCAGTTTAATGCCATGCAAATCAAACACCACTGCAAGTCTCTGTTGATGATGTGTGGTGGGATCTCTCTGAGACCCAATGGCTCATCATAATGTATGCATTGTGTGCCTTCTTTCTTTTGTTATACATATATTAAGCACGTTTAGCTGCCTCATTTGCTACAAGGACAAATATATGCCTCAGGCACTGCAGCTTTCACAACTTTATAAGAGATAAATGAAGATGATTCAATTCTGAGAGAAAACGGATGCTTTTTTTTCAGAACCTACATAATGTTTATAGTTAATTAACCCTTCCATCATCTGGATGCATATTTTCCTTTTAAAACCCCATAAAACTCTCTAAGAATGCCATTTTTACTGACACACCACAAATGCTATGTTCCTTAACCATTGGTTATAAATTGATTTCAATCTACCTTGCTTTATATTACTCAAAAAAGTACTGGTCACATCATTCTATGTTGGCTCACTGATGGCATGTAATTGTGTGTTGCTCTGCTGGTCTAATGTATTAACAGCCAAAAAAGATAAAGTGGGTATCAATTTAGCCGGGGTGGAATAACAATAGAATAAAGGCCATTTACATATATGTTTTCCATAGTAATTAGTGAGGTGGCCGAAAGGTTCCTTTGTTTTCCCATGAGAAAATCAATGAAAAACATATGGTTGTCTGTGTTTTGCTTGAAAATTTGCCCTAAACAAACCCCTTAAAATTTTCTCCTTTTTTGCCTACTTCAAAACCTTTTTCACTATTTTTTTCAATGGCTATAAACTTCCTGCCCATTTACTGATAAGTACTTCACGTTTGCATGCCTAAACTGTAACGTTCCCAGGAAGTGAAACAGAAAACTAAGCTAGAGAGCTAAAGAGGGTGGTAGGTGATTTTTAAGCTATTTATTTAGTGAATTAAGGCAGCAGAGGCTCAGATTGTTGGTTAACAGTAAGAACACCCATCTAAAAAAGAAAAGGAGGAGCTTTAAGGACTGTGATGCACCCAGTGAGTCAGATGAAGTGACCATCACCAGCATGTAAGGGTCTGGGATCCCTAATTCCCCAGACACTATGATACCCAATCTCCTGACAATGTCCCTTGGGATTTGTGGATATTCATGAGCAAGGAAGAACTGGGAAACAGTGTGTTCAGCACAGGTCAGCTGCCTGTGCCAGCTACTACTGATGCCAGTGTGGATTGTGATACTCATGAGGAGGAGGAGGAGATGATGGCAAGTGTGACAGCAGGGGACCCCAGCCATCCACAAGCAGCAGCTAGAGAGTGTTGGGGGGTGAGGGAGAGGGCGGTGGTGGAGATAATTAAGATGAAGCAGCTGGTGGTGGGGCTAACGTGACTGTTGATCTTCCTGCTGAGGTGGAAGGGGAAATGATGATGATGAGCAGCCAGATTAGCAATCAAGAGAGCACACAACATTCCCCTGACCCAGTGATTCCCCTTCCTCTGGCATTGTGCTTCTGGGACACGATGCTGAGGAAGGCATAACTGACTAGCAGTATTAGCTTCAGCACAGATCATCTGCTAGTGCTGCCCTCTCTCACATTTGTCATCATAGCCAGCAAGTTCAACTCTAATAGAACAGCAGCAACAGCAAGGAGGGACTGGTAGTGGTGGTGGTAATGAGGTGATGGTGGAGCAGCTGGGGTGGAAGAAACAATAAGGGCCTTTTTAGTAGAAAGCGAGAAAGAAAGGGAGACAAATATACAAATGTGCATGAGCATCACCACCACTACCAGAAGTGATATTTCTGAATTTGCTGCAGCTCATTTGCAAGGTCCAGGTGTTGATGTGCTGACCAGCAGCAGGCTGATAATGAGAAGGCTAGTGTGTCACAGACCACCATGAAAACAGTGGGAATGGGGTCTAGCAGCAGTTGCAGTGATGCATAACTAAAATCAAGGCGAAAATGTAAGAGGAAGAAGAATAGAAAAACCCAGCCTGAGCCTGAAAGTTTGATGGTGTGTGAAACACGTGGCTCGCCATTAGGGATGGGTGAAAATTTTCACCTCAAACCAAAATCTGCGAATAATGGCACTTCCCATTTGGTGAATAATTTCCTGCAAAAATGCAGTTTTTCTGCTTCTCTTAGTCTAGGTCATTCCATTGAAATGAATGGGAACATTGTATTTACACATGACACATAACAAACGCTATTTTATTTCTGTCAATGTCTGAAAGAGGAAGGCAATGGGTTGGTCTGCGACACCAGGAACTTACGACTCCAGGAGTGTAGTCAAAAAGTCTGTTTAGGTGGAGACCCAAGTGGTTGTCAACTCCGGAAGAGTTGTCAAGCAGGTGGGTAGTTGGAGACACAGGAGGCTGTCGACTCCAGAAGAGTTGTTGAGCAGGTGGGTAGTCGGAGACAAAGGAGGCTGTCGACTCCGGAGGAGTTGACAAGCAGGCTGGGAGTCAGGGACACAGGAAGTTGTCGACTCCACTACCCTCAACCAGTCGGACGTTTGGAGGTGTCGACAGGATGTCAAGCACAACACCTTCGACTGGTTGGACAGGCAAGAGGTAGGGAGAAGTCGACCATCTACGCCTTCGACTGGCCGGTGCAGTCACCGGAGGAACCGGTAATGGCACCCGACTCAATCTGGGAGCCTGAGGTGTGGAGTTGAGACAAATGAGAGGTCGGATAGTCGAGAGGAAGCAGGACTCACAATAAGGAAGAGTCGAGGCGAAGATCTCAGAGGCAGTAGAAGCCTAGTCGAGCAGCAGCTGCAGGGACACTCGTTGCGTGGTAGTGCGGAATGAAGCGTGGTCAGGAAAGCTGAAGTCAAAGCCGAACCAGAAGTGAGGTACCAGTGGAACAATCAGAGTTGTAGTCAAGAGGAAGCTGGGTCAAGATTCTAGGAGTCGAAGGCCAAATCTGAAGACTGGAAACATAGTCGGGAAACAAGGCATATATCGGAACACGGGAATCACAAACTCAGAAACGCTGACAAGAATCTCTCAGGATCTTGGCACGAAAATCGAGCAAGACTAGGAGGCTGGCCCAGGTAGATAAAGGCCAAGTAGCCAATCGAGATGGTGGAAGGAGGAGTAGCCTGAGGGAGAGTGACAATTTCCCAAAGGCAAAGTATAAAAGGGGTATGAGGGTGCCTGTGTTGGTAGAGTGTGGGGAAAGAATCAGTTGAACAGGGAATGTTTTTGGGGGGTGTTGGGGGGATTGGGGGGCAGTTAATAAAAAAAAAGAATAATTACTAAATACAATTAAAAAGAAACATAAGACATAGTATAAAGGGGGTCTGGGGAGGGTGCCTGTGTTGGTGGGTGGAGTCTGGCAAACGCATCAGTTGAACAGGAAATTTGTTGGGGGTTGTTGACTGGTATTCGGTTGATAGTTAATAGAAAAATAAATAAATAAAATAAAGACATTTTTACATAACGTAATAGAGACAGGGATCCCCTGATGGAAGCTGCCACTGTGGTAGACTTATACTTGATAGAGTATTTTGTATAGGATGATTTGTAAGTAGAGGTAAGCAATTTTTCTCTTTTTTTGCAAAAGTTTTCTCCTTTTCGCCAATATAACATTTTCCTGCTATTTGTCTATTTTAAGCCTATGTTTCTTATGGGCACAATATTTCCCACTGCAATATTACTTCTTATGAGGGCTGTAATGGAGAAATAAGTAGCTGAAAGTCAAAGTTGTGAGTCCTACAGCAATATATACCTTGAAAATGTGTTAGCATGCAGAGTGCATTTGTTTGCACAACACTAACTACCTGCTTAAGTGTCACTGGCACATATTTAAGATGATGTCAAGTATTAAAAAAATAAAGTACAATCTACAATGTGGCAGATTTTGTATGGTAGTGGTGGTGGGGGACTGGCATGCCATCGTGTGATTGATTTGTGTATAATATATATATATATATATATATATATATATATATATATACATATTTATATATATATATATATATATATATATATATATATATTATTTTATTTTATTTTTTTTTAACAGCAGTTTTTGCCATTGTCATGTTTGTGCCAAATCGCTATCCTACTTCTCAGATTATTGACACATATTTCTTATTGGTCATAGCAGTGGTCCCAAGTGTGGTAGATGGTAGCAACCCTTCTTCACATCCCTCCTCCTCGTCTGTGCTGCTGTTAATATATTTGTCCTGGCTTTCTCTGTCATGTGTGGTTTCTGCTACCTGATACTCAGATGGTAAGAGATGTTGGTTAATTTTTAAGACTGTTAGTCTCCCAACATCGCTGCTTGACAGCTGCATACTGCGGTCATTGACAATGTAACCAGCTGCGCAGAAAACCTGCTCAGACTCAATGCTTGCTGGAGGACAACTAAGGGTTTCCACTGCAGTACGTGTCAATGCTGACCACACACACTGCTTTTTTTGCCAGTATTCCATGGGTTCATTGTTTCTACCTAGAATGCAGCTATACTGCAAGTATGCAAAAAAAAACAAAAAAAAAAAGGAGCGGGGTACAAGCCATTTCTCTATCACCTGCTATAGCTTACTGAAAACATCTATGGCTTTGTGGGACTGTCTCTCAAAACTCTGCATGCAAAAGGTGGTGCACCGATGGTATGGGCTATTCTGCTGCTGCTGACTTTTAATCACACTGCCAGAATCAGAAGCACTATTGCTCGCTGTCACCTGATGCTGCAAACTACTGTTGCCCACTGTTGGTGCTGGGACAGAAACCCAGTAAGCAGTCATAGTCATATAGTCTGTACTCTGCCTACTTGTCCACATATCTGTTGTCAGGTGGATTTTCTTGCCATAAGCACTTTTCACCCCTTTGGCTGCCACACTAACCACCTGCTTGTAAAATTCAAGCACAGCCATCCTGGAAAAATAACTGAGGATTGGGATATGCCAGTGTGGAGCTACACTTGACATCAGTTCTCTGAAACCTCTGTTTTGTACAAAAGGATACGGCAGCATGTCCACTGACATCATCTTGGCAAGCTTGCCATTGCACAGGCGTACTTTGGGATTGATTTTGTGAAGTTTTTTACTTCTTCCCAGGAACTCAGCCAGTGTGGGTTGGCAGGACATGGCAGAAGACCCCGTCAACTGTATTGCTTTAACAACATTACTAGAGGAGGGGGTGGAGGTAGAGGCAGAATGTGTGGGCAGTCTATGACTCTTGCTATCTCCTACATCAAAGCCAGAATCATCATACTCCTCTGCAGCAGGAGCCATAGGTGTTATATTGATTGAACTAACTGTTGGCAGTAGAACACTATATGACACATAAATAACTTCACTACTTTGTTTTTCTGCCCCAGAGCCCTTGAGACTTTTTGGAGTGCTTCTGCTACTGCTAGTTGCATCACCATTGACCTGATGATAGTGAATCTCACAGTCATACCTGTGGTTGTGCTTCAGGTGGGATCTCATAGAAGAGGTACCTAGGTATGAGCCTGCTTTCCCCCTGCTCATGTGATTTTTGAACAGACAACAGATAGCAACATGCTTAGCTTTAGGATCCTGGGAGAAGTATCTCCATACTGTGGACTTCATGGAATGAGAAGTTCCTGAGATGCTGCTGCTACTAGTAGGGCTAGATGTTGATGCAATTCTACCACTACTACTACTGCTAGGTATCAAATGTGTAGCACTTCCAGCAGCAGCAGCATATCTAACATTGTGAATGTTATTAAACTGTGTTGTTGTTGCTGCTGGGAACTCAACACATGTGTGTGTGCCTGAGTGGGATTTGGACTTGGAAGAGGCAATGATGCTGATGATGATTGATGGGGTGACTGTGTTCTTTTTGCCATCTTTAATTGTCCAGGATCAGACATTCCTATAGTTTTCTCAACAGACAGGCACAGTGCTCCTTTTAAGTGGTGGAAGATTCAGCCTTTGCCTTTCTGCTAACTTTATGACCATGTCATTATTAGGGATGGGCAAAAAATTTCACCTCAAACTGAAATTGGTGAATAATGGCACTTCCCGCGTTATGAATAATTTCCCATGAAAAGTGCCAATTTTTTTTTGCCTAGCTCATTCCATTGAAATCAATGGGAACTTTGAATTTACACACAACATATAATAAATATTATTTTATTTCCCAAAGGCATAGAAGAAAAGGGGCATGAGGGTGCCTGTGTTGGTGGGTTGTGGGGAAAGAATCAGTTGAACAGGGATTTTTTTTGTGGTGGGGGGGGTTATTGGTAGGCTGACCATACCTCACCTTTAAAAAGGGACACACATGAAAAATGCATACTACAGGGTTGCTTTGATTTTGGTGCACTCCTGAAATATGCCTATTTTCTATGTGTCCCTTTTTAAAGGTGAGGTATGGTCAGCCTAGTTATTGGTGATGACTGTACTGTGCCTGCCCCAAGAGAAAAATAGTTCCACAAAAATGACTTCAGTGGGGAGGGAACAGGTGGAGAAAAATGGCCACTTTCTTCTTTTCCTCCACATTCCCCTTCACTCTCTATGGCAGAGGATAATGCTGCTGCTGTTGCTGCTACCGCCTCAGATACTGCACTGCAACTAGGACCAGGAGTATTGCTGGTGCTGGCAAGTGGAACCTGTCCTAGTCAAGCATCATTTGTTGACCCCATTCCCACTGTGTCCATGGTGGTCTGTGGCACACTAACTTGCTCCTTAGCATCCTGCTGCCCTTGCATCCCAGCAGCAGGAATTAGAGCAATTGCAAATTCCCCTAATTCCAAAATCTCACTGGTGATGCCCTTCCTCATTCCTGTCTTCCATTCCTTCAAGGTTTCTGCTAAAAAGGCCATTAATGTCTCTTCCATCCCAGCTTCTCCAGAATCATCATCACCACCATCACTAGTCCCTATGTGCTGCTACTGCTGCTCTGTTACAGACATCTCACTGCTCTTTGGAGGAGGTGACAAGCAGTGTGAAAGAGGGTCCCCTAATGTCACACTTGGCATTTCTTTTTTACCTGCAGAAGGCAGACTGGCAGGAGTAGCAGCAGACACAGGTAGCTGATCTGTGCTCCTGCTGGTGGTGGAGGTATTAATTGTGTGCATGCTGTCCCCTAACAACAGTTCTTGCCTCTTAGTCTTCAGGATACTGATCCACTTGGACACTTTAGTGAAGGGAAGGGGAGGGGAGGACTCCCAGGGTCAGAGGAATGATGTGAGCTCCCTTGACTGCCTATCTGGACACTCTCAAATGATTCCCCTGGCACTCTGGCTGCTTCACCATTACTTCTACTACTACTAACACCAACATTGAGTTCAGCCTCAGAGTCTTCCTCCTCACAGTCACTAATAATATGAGGATATTATTTATTACCCCCTCCTTCTCTCTTAACAAGCTGCTGGTCCTTAGTAGTAGTAGTACTAGCACTGGTGGGACTGCTTGGGGATGGCAAGTGTGACTTAGGGTCCCTTGCTGTCACACTTGGAATCATCTTCTCCTTCCCCTCCTCCTGAGTATTACAAGACATACTAGCAGCAGGTTCAGCACTGGTGGCAGCAGGGGCAACATGTCTGACAGCAGTCACAGCAATGGTGGTATCAGTAGCATGGACAGCATGTCTAACAACAGGCACAGCATTAGAGGCAGCAGGGACAGTACATCTGGCAGTGGATACAGCTCTAGTGGCAGCAGGGGCAGCTCCTCTGACAGCAGGCACAGCACTAGTGGCAGCAGAGGCAACACGTCTGGCATCAGGTACAGCACTAGTGGCAGCAGGTACAGCACATCTGGTAGCAGGTACAGCAATGGTTGCAGCAGGTACAGCAATGGTGGCAGCAGGGACAGCACGTCTGGCAGCAGGTACAGCACTAGTGGCAGCAGGGACAGCACATCTGGCAGCAAGTACAGCAATGGTTGCAGCAGGTACAGCATGGTGGCAGCAGGGACAGCACGTCTGGCAGCAGGCACAGGCAACTGACCTGTCCTGCTCTAACTACTACCCTTTTCTTCCTCCCTTCCCATTAAATTCCTCAAGGTCCCTAGGGGTGATTTAGAGGGACAGTACATCATTGGTTCAGTTTTGCTCACTTCCTCCTCCTCCTTAGTCTAAGTGGACACATAAGGGTCCATCTAGTTCTAAGGGTCCATCTAGTTCCTCCTTCTAACAGTTTTAAGCCTGCTCATAGTGATAGCAGTCACTATGAGCCTCTCTTGCCTCAATTTTACAAACAATTCACAGCAGAACAGCACAGCACTTCTACCTTGCTCTGTAGCTGCTTCTATTGTGTTTCACTTCTGCAAATCAGTCACATTTTTATAGCAAAAAAGCGAAATCCATGTAAATCAATGGGCGGAAACTTTCTAGCCACTGAAAAATTGGCAGGGAATTTTGGCCAATGGGTGAAAAATGTGAAAATTGTAATCACTGTTTTAGAAGCAGATTTTCCCATGAAAAAGCAGACAATAACTTGATTTTCGCTGGTTTTCTTGCGGGAACACAGCAACAACTTTCGCCCACCCCTAGTCATTATCCTCTCTCTCATTCTCAACTTTATCTTTATATAAACAAGACAAGGATGCTGGAGGGATATATTCTAGATCTTCATCATCATCATCAATCATCATTAGGTCATCCTCAGCAGCATCAGCATCACCTGCCACTTCTTGCCCACTACCCTTATATTCCTCTAAGCTTTTAGAGGTCTCAAACAATTGATTTTTACTTTCGGAAAGTTTGCTACTACTTTCAGGATAGGTGTTTAGGTGCTTGTGTGTCTCACTATCTGATGTAGCAGACGGTTCAGCTGCTACACCTTCCTCTGTTATGCTGTTGCCATCATCAACACTAAAATGAGACTTGTTGTCGTCTTCAGTGTTCTTCTTATATGTCTTCTTATATGATTCTTTTATTATACTGGCACTGGTGGTGCTGGAAGTTTTGCTGGGACCTTAACAAACTGCATCCTCCCTTGGAGAATAGGGAACATCATTATTTATCGTACACACTGCAGCAACCATTGCTGCAGTCAGTTTTTGAACTACTACTTTACTCTTACATACCTGCAATGCACTACCTTCCCCCCTCCCCCTTGTGCATTTGCTGAACATTAATCAACTACTGTGTATGTACACAACACAACTGATGGAGTGTGATGTCTTGCCTTAGCCCAATCAGCTGTATGTCACCTAATATGTTTAAATAGTTTTTTCTTTATTTCTTTATTATTTTTTACTTTTTTATCTTTTTAGTCTTTTTTATTTTTATTTTTTTAATTTGTCCGACCTATCTTATTACAGTCTGTCCAAAAAAAATTACTACTGAAAAACAAAATCAACAACTTCTTTCCCCAGACTTTCCCAGCACAGAGACAATAACAGCATGACCAGCAAGCAAAGTGGTCCCCAGCCGCCTTTGTCTTGCCAGTCAGTCACATGGAATTTTGGGGTTATTGGAGTCAACCTTCTTTTCTCCAGAGTGCCCAGTGCCCTAGACTCTCCTAATATAGAGAACAAATGTCCTACCTAAAAGACTCACTAAAGACTCACTAAACTTCAATTCCCCTATCTTCTCTAGCTCAAAATGTGCTGCTTTCTCACAAGCACAGAATGGCATGCTGTCAGAGCCTGACACCCTTGTATATGACAAAAAGACTCACAGTGCTAAATCACTATAAATAAACTTTTATAAAAGTGTAAACCTGCAGTGAGTGAGTAAGAAACCCAAGAAGACTGAAACACCATCAGCCAACTTGATAGATCTTCCATGTGGCCTGTGGGGTTGGGTGGAGAAGATCAATAAAGGAGGCTGATGGTGTTTCAGTCATCTTGAGCTTCCTTCATATTGGTTTGAAAGTATGTGAGTATATAAAACCACATTTTTGTGTTTAGATTGTGTCTTACATTTTTTAAATGTTTTTTAACCTAGGTCAACATTCAACTCATTTCTAAAAAAATCTTGTGAGGAACATTTTATATAAAATTTTAAAATACAAAAAAATTTACAAAAACATGAAAAGATAGGGACTCGCCTTAAATATTTGGGGTACCATTACGTGGTGAGCGAGTGTAACCATATTTTGGCCAAACTATGCAAACGAAAACCTCAAATCTATTAACAGTGATATTAAATTTACTAACAGTAGTATGAAATACACTTTATACAGGGTTCACATTTATAATCACATAGAGGAGCACAGGGCTTTTTGTCTTGAGGTCTAGCCTGCTTTGGTGGGATTTTAGAACCCCTTTATCTTTTGCTGCTATGTTCTATTTATTTAATTTAGTTTACATTTTTATAAAAGTTTATTTACAGTGATTTAGCACTGTGAGTGCTTTTGTCTTTTTTTTTTTTTTTTTTTTTGCTTTCCAGTACTTTCTTCCTCATTCTAGCTGCTTTATCACTTATTTTATTCAATTCAATAAATGATATAACACAAAACACATTTTCATTTATTAAGAGGTTTTTAAGGACATTGTTTTTGGCACTCTGGTTTGGCTGCTTCTACTATGTCTTTAAGTAAGTAAGTAAAGTGCCATTATTCACTGATTTTGGTTTGAGGCGAAAATTTTTGCCCATCCCTAGTCATCATCTCTCTCTCTCTCTCTCTCTCAGTCTCATCTATATCTGAATAAAAAAGGAGATTGGTGGAGGGATATATTCTAGATCAACATCATCAATAATTAAGTCATCCTCAGCATTGTCCACACTACTTTTAAATTCTGCTAGACTTTTTAAAGAGTCAAACGATTTCTTTTTAATTTTCTTCTTTGAGGGATTTTCACTATGTTTGCTACGACTTCCAAGAGATGTTTTTTTGTGCTTGTTTGTCTCACTGTCAGTTGGTTGAGCTGCTACACCTTCTTGCACTATGCCATAAACACTGGAATGCAACTTGTTGTCATCCTCAGTGTTTTTAGATGGTTTATTAATAGCACTGTTGCTGGTGAAACTTTTGGTGGGACTTTTGACAAACTGGATTCTCCATGGGAGGAGAAGGAACACCATCATTTATTGCACATGCTGCCACAACCATGGCTCCAGTTAGTTTTTGGAGTATCACTTTTCTCACACATCCTTGTACTCCTACTCCTTTCACCCTCCCCCATTCCATATGCATTTGCTAATACTCATCTACTATGTTTGTTTTTACTGTAAAGTACACAATAGAACTGATTGTGTGTGTGATGTCTCACTTGGCCCTCTACAAAATACTCTCTCATCTATTTTCAGTCTACTTCAGTCACAACTCACACCAGGTTCTATGTCACCCAACAAAATTGTGTTTATTTATTTATATTTTTTTTAATTAACTGTCCCCCACTATACATATTACTGTCAACAAAAAAAAACACTTCTTGTTTACTTGCTTTCAATACACACCACCAACACTGAGATTGCAGTCATATCAGGAAGGAAATTGGATCAGAGCTTCTTGTGTCTTCCCAGTCAGTCACACAACATTTTGGGGTAAACCTCCTTTGTGCCCTTCTCAAAACCCTTGACTCTCTTAGGACAGAGATAACAGCCAGATCAGTAAGGAACTTGGATCATATTCCCCTGTGCCTTTGAAGGCTGTCCTTCCTGGCTACCCGAGGTTCCCTAAATAGAACAGATTTCCTTCCTACATTATTACCTAAAATAAACTACAATTTTAATGTATGTGTCTATCCTAACTAGCTCAAAAATATGGTGCTTTCATAAACACAAAACGGCATGCTGCTGGAAAATGACACCCCTTTTATACTGTGCCTGATGGAAAAGAAGGGAAACTTGTAATATGATAGGGGAGAAATTCAGTCTTCCAATAGATTTCCATGCAATGAGCTAGGAGAACAAAAGGAGGAAATCTGCACTTTTTGCTCAAGAAAAATGTACCGCTCTTTGAAAACTGCCATTTTTTTACCGGCTGGACTTTCTATCTGAACAGGGGTTGGATTTTTGGCTGTTCTTTAGTTTTCCTTCCCATTGGTTCATCTTTGTTCCCTGTCTTAGTGTGTAGGGATGCTCTCATAGCAGCCATTCTATGCTTGTGAGAGGAGAGAGCAGCATATTTGTTAGCTAGAGAAGATAGGCAACTAAAGGGGAATTGAAGCTTTGTTTTAGGGAATCATTTACCTAGGACATTTGTGTTCTGTAGTAGTGGAATCTAGGGGGAACAATGGGTATAAGAAGGGAGGAAGGAGGTTGACCCAATATACCCCAAAATTTGGTGTGACTGACTGGCAAGACACAGGCAGCTGGGGTCCAAATTGCTTGCTGATTTACTTTTATTGTCTCTGTGCTGGGGAAGTCTGGGGAAAGAAGCTGTTGATTTTGTTTTTTGGGACTAACTTTGATAACATATGATGGACAACTGAAAAATAAATAAATAAATAAATAAATAAATAAGAAAAAACATAAATAATTAAACAAATAAATATATTAGCTGACTGGGAGCTCTGTAACATTGAGAATTTTGTTGAGGGCCAAGGCAAGACATCACACTCCATCAATTTTGAGTAAAAACACACACAGTAGTTGAGTAATGTCTAGCAAATGCACATGCAGGAGGGGGAAAGGTAGAGCAGTGCAGAGAAGTTGATCTAAGGTGGTAGTACAAAAATTGACTGCAGCAATTGTTGCTGTAGCATGTGCAATGAATGGTGATCATCCTTCTCCTTCCAGGGTGATTCAGTTTGTCAAGGTTCCACCAATCACACCACGTCAGTCCCCCACCACCACTGCCATACACATTTGCCACATTGTAAGTTGTACTTTATTTTTTTTAATCACTTGACAGCATCATGAATATGTGCCAGTGTCACTTAAGCAGGAAGAAAGTATTGAGGGCAAAGGACAAAGGCACTCTGCATGCTAACACATTTTTCAAGGTATTTGTTGCTGTAGGACTCACAGCTTTGACTTCCAGCTACTCATTTCTCCACTGCAGCCGTCAGAAGAAGTAATATTGTGCTGGGAAATGTTGCACCATATAAAACACAGGAAATAATGTGTTGGAATAGGAGAAAAATGTGTTCGCATGTGTTAGAATAGGAGCAACATGTGTTAGAATAGGAAAACAATGTGTTACAATGTGTTAGAGTAGGAGAAATATGTGTTAGAGTAGGAGAAAAATGTGCTGAATAGGTGAAAAATGTGTTCGACTAAGTGAAAAATGTGTTAGAATAGGAGAATAATGTGTTGGAATAAGCAAAATATTTGCTGGAATAGGCGAAAAGGAGGAAAATTTTGCATTGGAGAAAAAGAGAAAACTTCAGTGAAAAAAGTGAAAAATCGTCCGTTTTTCACAAAAAGTAATGCAGAAAATCTTTCACACTTTTCGCCCAAACCTATTAGTGTGCTACCAAGGAGACCCCAAAGGACTGTGGGAATTTTACCTTACCTGTCAATTCCTTTTCCTTCTGGTCTCTACAAGTAAAACACACACATGTTCCTTTCCTTTTTTCCTTTCTAATAGTTTCCTTTTCCACATTTGTTTGGCTTGGTTTTTACACTGAAGTGGTATGGAAAAAGGGGAGGGTTATATATGTTTATTTTAATTTAGGATAGTACCTGTCTGCTAGGAGGGGGCTCTCTATTGGTGTGCTACCTGTGGAGACCTGAAGGAAAAGGAATTGATAGGTAAGGAAAATTTCCCACATTGTCCTAAAGAAATTGGAACAATGATGTCTAGTAATATTATCCATGTTTTTTGTAATTGTTTACTCATCTTTCTTATGCTTTCATCAGTTGTCCCATTCTCCATTTAAATTAAGATTGTCACATTGTTTCAGTCTCCAGTGCATTTATTTAGATTTGTACTTCATGTCAGACAGTTCCTGAACACAGTGTACTTCTAGCATCAAGTGCATAAATAAGTCTTAAAATAGAATCACTGATTATGCCTCATTTAGTGGATTTATGTAATGCCTCAGCTGGCTACTTCCTACTTACTTCTGTCTTAGAATACAAAAGTGCTATTCTCCTAATGCTTACTGGGTTTTGACTAACTTAAAGGGATAGTAATGTTTCATAATAAAAGTAGTTCTAATTAATCATCATAGTGTTTGAACCTTGGAGAGTATTATTTCAATTCTGTCAGAGTTGTAGTTCAAGAGTAATTCAATGACAAAGTATCCCCTCCTGCCCCTTTTTACTGATGTAACACTGCTCAGTCACAGCAGAAGGGGGGTGCCAGGCAGATTTCAGAGAGGGACAATCTTCAATTAAGATGAGGGAAAAAACGAAAAACTTGTCAAAGGGGGCAGGGCTTTCGTTGTTCTCATAGGAAGAAGATTGTCTCCTGCTGTTATCTGTCTGGTCTTACAACCAGATTCCACATCTGAGAAGAGATGGCTTTCACTAGGAAAAAGGGGCGGGAGGGGAAACTTTATCCTTCAATTACTCTTGAACCACAACTCTGACAGTATTGAAATAACACTCTCCATGGCCCAAATACTATGAAAATTAATTGGAGCTGCTGTTTTTGTGAAACATTACTATCCCTTTAACTGGAGAACAATTTAAGGGCAAGGTAGACAGTAAGGCTATAATGGGATATAATTCACCCACACGCTTCAGTGGCATAGCATTCATTTTTATTTCTTTATTCCCTTTTGCATTTATTATTTTAAAAATGTAAAGACAAGGGGGTGTGAAGCTCATTGTTATGCAATGCATTTTACATTCACTTCTCTTTAGAGGACTAAATAATATTACATACAGTATATGGGGGCTGAATCTTTCAGATCTGAAAAATAGTGCTTGGTGGTGCTTTTTAAATCTTGTTCTGACTATTCTACAAGTATACAATATGTAAAGTCAAAATGCCCTTTATATTTTTCATTTTCACCTATTTTTATACATGTATGCAGTGAGTCATCTGAATATCTATTTACCAAGAGAGTTTTGTCAGAGACTCTGGAAATAGGAATAATGATACAATATCCTTACAGCATTCTGTGTTCTGTATGCTGTATTTAAGAGACTGGAGGCAGGTTTTGTGATACAGTGATAGTGCTGTATTGTACAACTGTCCCTGCTATCACAGTCCCTGGCAGAAAGGTCTCTAGAGGTAGATGTTCAGATAGCTCACTGTCAGTGTGAAAAATAGGCAACTGGACTTAGAATTTGACAGCAGATATGAAGCATTCTGCCTATCTAGTCTGCCCATTTTCCTAATATAAAAAACCTTGAATCTTCTTTGATCCTTGGTCTTGTCTTGTTCAGGATAGCCTTATGCCTATTCTATGCATGTTTAAATCCCATCACTGCATTAACCATTTATCAACAAATCTATCAGTGAAGTAAAACTTTCTTACATTACATCTAAACCTCTGTCCTCTTAGTTTTAGACTATGATCTCTTTTCCTAACATTTCTTCTCTTTTGAAATGTACATCCCTTCTGTACTTTGTTGAATCACTTATAAATGTTCATATCATATGCTTTTCTTTCTTCTCTCCTCCAAGCATACATATTGAGGTCCTTTAGTTGCTCCCAAAAAAAGTAGCTCAGATTAATGCATAGACAGAGTTATTTCAATACTGTCCAAGTTGTAGTTCAAGAGTAATTGAATGTTAAATTATCCCTATCCTGCCCCTTTTACTTACATAACTCTGCTCCCCTCAGAGCAGCAAGACTGGATGGATGGATCACAGCAAGGGACAATCTTCTGTGAGCATAATGAAAAACCTGCCCTACTTCATCAAGGAGGGCAAAGTTTTCCTTGTGCTCACAGAAAGAAGATTGTCCCTTATCGCAAGCTGTCTGGTCAAGCGACCAGATTCCACATCTGAGGGGAGGCGGCTTACACTAGGTAAAAGTGGTGGGAGGGGGATATTTAATCATTCAATTACTCTTGAATTACAACTCAGACAGTATTGAAATAACTGTATCTATGGCCCAAATGCTATGAAAATTATTTTGAGCTGCTTTTTTTGCGAAACTTTACTATCCCTTTAAAGGAGAAGAATGATGAGGATGACAGATGAAGCAGAAGATAGAAGACTACAGAAGAATGATCAAAGAAGAAAACTCAGGTGCAGGAGACCTCTCTGGACATCAGGATAAGAGGAAGGTGTTCTAACTCTGGGGATAGGATAGTGCTAGGGTGGTATGGGTCCACTTTATTGTTCATGTTAGAGGTACTGTAGGGCCAAGGGTGTTTGGGAGGGTGACTGTGTTTGCAGCTTATGCTCAGTGTTTGCTCTTCCCATTTCCCATGCTATTACGTATGAGTTATGGGATTGAAAACACCATAACAAATATTGGGCCACAAGTTGGGTTCTGTGTCCCATTGCTTGTCTTGGTTCCTGTTGGTTGGGCAATTGCCCTACCAACAGTCTTGGTTCCTGTTGGTTGGGCAATTTGCCCTACCAACAGTTTTAGTGCTGTGAAGTGGATTGAGTGCTAGATGAGGTATTACCAGAGAACTGTAGAGTGGCATGACTGCTTCCCTTTTTTTTTCTACTAAAGCCCCTAGCTATACAAAGTAGCACCCTTCGTCCTTTCCCTGATGCTTTGTTACATTGCATGCCTTCCTTTATGTCATCAGAAATAATTACTCACAAATCCCTTTCCTCTGTTGTCTCTGACAGCATAGTACCCTTAATACTATATTCAGCCTTTGGATTTTTTACCAAGTAGAACAACAACAATAAAAATGAGTAGTGCTAAAAGAAATCTGGAATGGTCAAATATTAGGGTGTATAGGATAAATATCACTAATATGCACTAACAGAAACTGAAATAAAACCAATAAATAATTAAATCAAATAAAGAAAATACACAATTACTATAATAATACAAATTGGCTGCAGAATGATTGTTGGTGCACTTGAATACAAGGGGTATATTAATACTTTAAATTAGACAGACATAAGAAAAATCATAAAAAGTAAATCATAAAATGGTCTTACCTGAATGTAATAGTCCTAGCAGTTCCATCTATTTCAATTATGAGTCTATAATGAGGATGAGATAGATGAAATGTAGATGATGAAGTAAATGAGAGATATATGTAAAATATGGATGAAACTGATGAAGATGAAAGTTTGTATAAAATACACCTCACTAAACCACAATTTCTTGCCCACTGGTACCTCACAATATAGAAATTTGACATGCTGCTACCCCCCAGTAAACTCTGACAACATATGGTGGCCCACAATATAGAAATTTGACATGCTGCCTCCCCAGTAAGCTCCAGCATGCTGCCCCCCCCCCCACAGTAAAATCCAACATATGGTGCCCACATAGTTAACCCTTTGAGTGCAAAAGGATTAACCCTATGTAGCCCGCTGGCACTCAAAGGGTAAATACCCAATATATGCTGTCCCATAATGCTTATATATCTTTTAGACAATACATAGTGCAGGATCCCTAATCCTCCACTATGTCCATTTTGCTATGAAGGAAAATCAGACCTCGCAGGGAAACATCAGGACCCCTCCTGATGTCCCCCTGGCATAGATCACCTATCCAATAGGTCAGATAATCATTGCGGTGATCAGGAAGGCGATTACCACCTTTCTATACCAGCTCCTACTCCAGCCGTCAATGTATAGGCTGTTTTACTTCTCTGTAAAACTAATCTGTAGCTCCACTTTAATGAAAATATGAAGATAACTGATTGAATCAGCAATTGCTATGGAAGGAAGTAGGTTCAGATATGAGTGAAGTATAATGCAATGACACAGCAATAGATAGTTTATATATTTTACTTTTATCATTTGTGATTTACACAAACAAACAATAGTGCATACCAAATTGTATTTGATACACTTCAGGCAAAATTGTATCGCTAGGAAAAAAAAAAGAAGACAGTGACGGCATTCCATTATCTGATATTAGAGTGAAAATGACATGGTGATGACTTTGAACTGGAAGCAATATTTCTTTTAACTGTTAAAAATACATTTGAGATACGATTTAAAAGGCTACAGTCACCCACCATGTATCACAGCATGCATTGCAAAGCATTGCTGGCTCTGCTAGTGTACATTCAAAATAAAATACCTATAAAATGCAGTTAGTAATAAGTTCATTTTCACTGCTTGAGGTATCTCAGTATGAGGGCATCTGATCAGTACATCTTCTCTTTAGTCTGGCTTGAATAATTGATATTAACTCCTTGGTGCTTGAGATGTCTCTAACATCCAATGAGTTAAAAACTTACTATAGTCATTATCATCTAAAATTATGAAGGATTAGGGGTTTCCTGATGCAATAAAAAAGGAATGTTTTGTAATGATTAATTCAAAAGTTATTGCAGCTTTCTTCCTACTTTCAAGCATCAACATTTTGGTACATTTGCTATTCCACATTATCCTTTTGGACTATTTCTGTGCAGTTTTTGATTTCTTTCTAAGAACTCAAGTGTGGGTTAACGGCACAAAGAAATGTGCGACTTTTTATAATATTGATATTGGTTGTTGTCATGGGTTTGGGAACTGTATGATGCTTGTCAGCCTTCTCTGTGCCCTTGCATTTGAACAATAACAGCAAAGTTATTATAAATGAAGAAAATGTTGACCCATTTTCTGGGATATCTACAGGAGTACTGAGTCCCATACACTTTTAGGAGTGGTTCTACTGCTGCTAGTCATCAGGCACTTCAGACATGCTGCTGGTGTGTCTCCCAATCAGACGTGTTTGTCGTTCAGGTGAGATCTCAATAAGGAGGTACGTAGATGAGATCCTGCTTTCTCCTTTTCTCACCCATTTTCCTCCTTTTCAACACATATTTCGCCTATTCCAAAACACTTCTATTTCAACACATTTTTCGCCAATGTTTCCTATGATGCAACATTTCCCAGCACAATATTACTTCTTCTGAGGGCTGTAGTGGAGAAATAAGTAGCTGGAAGTCAAAGTTTTAAGTCCGACAGCAACATATATCTTGAAAAATGCATTAGCATGCAGAGTGCATTTGTCCTTTGCCCACAACACTAACTTCCTGCTTAAGTGCCACTGGCACATAATCATGATGATGTCAAGTGATTAAAAAAAAATAAAGTACAACCTGCAATGTGGCAGATTTGTATGGTAGTGGTGGTGGGGGGCTAGAATTATGTGATTGGTGGCACCTTGACAAACTGCATCCACCCTGGGAGGAGAGGGATCATCATCATTTATTACACACTCGGCAGCGACCATTGCTGCAGTCAGTTTTTGAGCGACCATTTTACTCCCACTCCCCTGCCCCTACATCTTTCCCCCTCTCCCTTGTGCATTTGCTGGACATTACTCAACTAATGTGTGTATATTTACTCTCTACAGTACACAACTGATGGAGTGTGATGTCTTGCATTACTCCTCAACAAAATTCTCAATGTCATCTGCTGTCTATCAAATCTGCCTTAGTCACAGAGCTCACATCAGGCTCCCAGTCAGCTGTCTGTCATCTAATGTATTTATTCGTTTAATTATTTATGTATTATTTTTTGTAATTTTTTATTTATTTATTTTTTTTTTAAGTTCTCCATCTTATCACAGTCAGTCCAAAAAATAAACAAAAAAACAAAATCAACTTCTTTTCCTAGACTTCCCCAGCATAGAGACAATAAAATCAAAGCAATTTGGTCCCCAGCTACTTGTGTCTTGCCAGTCAGTCACACCAAATATTGGTTTATTTGGGGGTCAATCTCCTTCCTTCCATCTTCTCCACCAGAGTGCCATCAGACTCCCCTAATACAAAGAACAAATATCCTACCTAAAGGACTCCCTAAACTAAGCTTCAATTCCCTCTTATTTGCCTATCTTCTGTAGCTCAAAAACATGCAGATGTCTCCTCTCACAAACACAGAACGGCATGCTGTGAGAGCCTGACAGCCTATTAAATGGCTGTAGAAATGTAGAGAAAACTGTAATGCAGTGTGGAAACATTTTTCATCTCACTGATTTTAATGCAATGAGCTAGGAAAAAGAAGTGGAAAAATTCAATTTTTTGCAGGAAATTTTTCATCAAGCTGAGAGTGCCATTTTTCGCCAATTTTGGTTTGAGGCAAAAGTTTTCGCCCATCTCTAGTAGGGCTGTTTTTGACCTGTCTTGCTACTTACTCAGTATTATAGAAGACATGTATGGTTGCTTGGGAGTTTGCTTACAAGTATCAACACTTGACCATCAGCCTCAAGATGATCATTATCAGCATCATCTGCTCTCTCACTACCAACATCCCCATCAGATTCCCCATTGTCTCTGTTCTCGGAGTCGGATATTCTCGAACATTATGTGCATGCAGAGGCTTTTAGGCTGTATCTCTGCCACCTGTGCATGCGCACACTTGGTAGATGTCTAGTTTCTGCAGTACATACATCGGGAGAGCCTCCAGCTTCTCGCCCTAGGTTTGGGTGGCTTGTGTCTATTCTCTTTGAGGAATTATGGTGAGGCCCCCGCTGCTAGCCCAATCATTGGCTGCCTACCATATTTAAACTGAGCTCTCTCAATCTACAGTGCCTGTTCCATGAGCTAGTTTTGTGCTTGTTAGCTGTTGTGCTTTGTTTGTTCTGATTCACTGGTTTTTGACCCTGGCTTGCTCCCAGACCATGGCTTCTTCTAACCAACTGGCTTTAACTCAGGCTTGCTCCCAGACCACGGCTTCTTCTGACCAGCTGGCTTTTGACCCCTGCTTGCAGTCTCTAATCCCTGTGTAGTGACACCCATCCCCACCATATTCATATTATTCTAGTTTTTCTCAAATAATTTTCCCTTGCAATTGACTTACAAAAGATTGAACACTGTTTCGCGGTGTCAGTGAAATGTTTCTATCATTGTCTGATATAGCATTTGATCCCACTGCTAGCTACTCCTATGGTGACAATGCTATAATGAAACTAGTCATTATCAACATCATCATCATCATCTACAGGCTTTGTAATACTAGTAGCACTACTACTGGTAGTGGAAATCTTCACATAGGTTTTACTAATGGCATACTCAAGAGGAAGAGATTCATAGTCATCACTTATTGTAATAGATGCTGCAACCATGACCACACCCAGGCCTTGATTAAATTGTCTGACCTAAAACAGGCAGCAAGGCAAAAATGGATACCAGCTGATCAAAAAAAATGTCTAGGTAGGTATTCCCTAACAGCTGAAAGCACAATGGATGTTAGGCCACAGAAAAGGACTCTTGGCCAAACGTTAATTTTGTATGTTAAGTTTCCAAAACTCAAGCTAAATAGAGTGAATAATGGGAACTTCAAAGGAAAAAGGTAACGATCGGTGCCTGAGGTACCTTCCACTCATCCACTGTCCTTCTTCTATCTTCCTTGTTTTTTTCTTATCTTCTTTCTTCTCTCTTCTTCTTCTTTCCTTTTGGGGTTCGTCTTCTGTCTTCCATCTCCTCATCATTAATCTGTAAGAAAAAATCAAGAGATATTAATAAATTATCCATACAAATAGCTTGAACGTTAATGCATAATTTAACCCCTTGAGTGCCAGAGGGGTATGCAATCCATTGCAGAGTAATGCATTGCATATGTCTCTGGGGCTCAAAGGTACAAACAATGCTGAGATGTGCAGGTTAATATTTCAAAATATGCCCAAAGTCAAAAGTTTTGTCCACATTCTAAATCAAAGCATTAGAAACCAAAATATGATCCCTCAATTTCTCTGCCTCTGTGGCTGGCTGCTTGTCACTCACTCTAATCCTTTTTGTGAGATTAGCTCTCCCATCTTTTCACCAACACCCAAAAAACAATTGTATATGTATTCTCAACATTTCTCTAACACCTTCACAAAGAGTTCACTTTATTTTTTTGTGGGGAGATAAAGTCACTAGAATCTCCAATCACAAGCATAGATGTATTATCTGGTTTCTATCAGTGTTGTCACATCTCTCAGCCTCAGGATGGCTCAGTGCTTGTAACTCACAGTAACACTTTTTTGGGAAGGTTAACTCTATAGCCTCACCTAAGTCCAGAAAATAACTGGCAGTGTCTCCCCCAACACTCCTCTAACACCTACACAAGCAAACAGCACACTGTATTTTTTTATATAAAATTGTCAGAATATATTCCTCTCTCTCTCAATCCCAAATAGAGACTGAAAACTCCCAAGCAGAGACTGAGAATATGGGAATACTTGTAGTGTTGGAGAGAAATCTAGTTCTACTATTCACTCAATGCAATATATAGAAGAAAAAAAGCAGAAAATCATAATTTTTTGTAGACAATTTCTTCTTCAGTGGAAAGTACAATTTTTTCAGCTGTAATGTTTTTGAGGTAGGAATATCTCTTCAATCAACTACGATCACCCAGGAGGTTTAACAATCCTACATTGTCCTGCCATCTCAGCACTGTGTTTTTGATACCTTTTACAAATGTTTTAGCTCTCTACAAAAACGTAGTACTCCCTCTCTTTTTTGCATTGCTCTCTTTCCTTTTACATGTCTGTGGCAATGTAAGCCTTGAGTTTTGTTATGTTCCTGTTGTGGGCTATTGGATCAACAGCTGACAATAACACATGACCATAGGTGGGAGACTGACACTTCCAATAGGAAGGTGCTTGAGGGAGTCAGGGGCAGACACTTGGGATATGGGTTGAAAATTGGTCCAAGACCCTAGCAAAAGACAGATGATGATGTGTTTCTAGACTGGTAATGGGTTGCCTGAACAGGCATTTCAGTGTGAAATCTTGAGTAAGTTATTATTTGTGGGAGATAGACAAGGGGCACTGTGAAAGCAGAAGCACCTGATTTCTTGGGGACCAGTTTAACATTGTCAACACAGACCTCAGGGTTATGTTGGATATGCTTAATAAGAGCAGACATGCCCAGGATGTGAATCATCCTTTTTACAACCTATTCATACACACTGGCACAATGGTGTTGTTGAGAACCTGCTCCCAAAGAAAAATATTCCCAAATCTATGATTTCAGGGTAAGTGGAGGAGTTCTAGGATTATGATGAATTGATAACATCACATTATTTATCACACATTTATCAATGATTCGAGCACTGGTCCTAGTTGTCGTAGATGGTAGCAACAGTGCAAATCACTGCACTTCAGTGCTGTCATTCACCATCACTGCATGTTACATATGTCTCTGTCTTGTGGGGTTTTTTCATTTCCACTACATATGGTATTAGATGTTCATTAATTTGTAAAAATGTACAAAAAGTTCACTATTGCTATAACTGCACTGAAAATCTGCTCTGACTGCATGCTTGCTGGTGGGAAACTAGTTTCCACAGTAGTAAACAGAAGTAAGCACTTAACAGACAAAAAATGTTTTGTTTGCCAGTGCTCAAGTGGGTCATTGTTTCAACCTAGAACACAATTATCCTGAAAGTATGCTGTAACCATCTCATATGCAATGGAGCAACTCCTTGGAGACAGACTTTGCTCAAGTATATCAATTGTCAACTGTTAACTTTGTACCAAGTCCCATAAAGATGTGCCATTGTCACACTACCACTCTACCCCCACAAATTTAAGAGTATAACCCCTAAGATAGGGATGGGTGAAAATTTTCACCTGAAACCAAAATCGGCAAATAATGGCACTTCCTACTTGGCGATTAATTTCCCACTAAAAGTGTTGTTTTTCTGCTTTTTTCACCTAGCTCAGTCCATTGAAATCAATGGGAACATTGAATTTACACACAACACATAATACATATTATTTTATTTCCCCAAGGCATAGTATAAAAGAGGCATGAGGGTGCCTGTGTTGGTGGGGTGTGGGGAAGAATCAGTTGAACAGGGAATTTTTTGGGGGGGTTGTTTACTGGGATTGGGGGGGCAGTTAATAAAAAAATAAATACTAAATACAGATAAAAAAACATAAGACAAAAGGGATTTGAGTAAGGTGCCTGTGTTGGTGGGTGGAGTCTGGGCAATAATCAGTTGAACAGGGAATTAGTTTTGGGGGGCTTTGTTGACTGGTATTGGAGGGATAGTTAATAAAAAAAATAATAAAATAAGACATTTTTATGTAATGTAATAGAAACAAGGACCCCCTGACGTAAGCTGCCACTGGGGTAGACTGATCCTTGACGCAATAGAGTATGTTTTAGAGTATGATTTGTAATATTTGTTGTTAGAGGCCCAAGCCCTGAGGAAACATTGATTTTTAGGGCTTAGACTTATTAGAGATACAAGCCTTGAGGAAGCATTGATTTGTAAAACTTAGACTTGTTTGGCACAAGCCATAAGGGTAAGGAAACATTGATCTGTAGGACTTAGACTTGCTTGGCACAAGCCCTAAGGGAATTTTAATTTGTAGGAATTATGCTTGTTTGGAGCAAGCCCCCAATTTTTGTTTTTTATTTTTTTGTAAGCCTATGTTTTGTTTTGTTTTTTTTTGTTTTTTGTTTTTTTAAAGCCCAGGCCCTGAGGAAGAAAAAATGCTCTACTGGCCTAGTGCCAGCATGGTCATGTTGTGTTTTCCAGTGGCCATTGGCCTTTGTCAAATGCCCTAATATAATTGTGGAATTTGTAACTGATGTTCTTATTGCTGCTGCTGAGTTGTTTAAGCAGGATGATTAGACAGTTCAAAGGGAATGGGATCAACAAGAGCAGTAACATTGGTGATAAAGGTTCCACTTGCCACAACTAGATCCAGTGATGCGCCTGAGGTAGTAGCAGAACTATAACTAGACCCCACCACTTCAGGTATATGTGATGAAAATAAGTAGTTGGCCAATAATGCTTCTCTACCTGCCCCTCCTCTAAAATCATGGGATGAGAATAGAAATGTTTCCCTTGAAGGCTGAAACTGTGCCTCTCACAGCAGCAACTGCAATGTGCACAGTGTAAATAAGGGAAGGACTGGAAAGTGCATCAATGGTTAGCTCTGTACTCACATGAAACACCTGTCACAACTCTATCCAAACACCATAATACTTAGCGTCCCGAATGGGAAATGCTCCCACCAGAAACCAAGTACCGCTGCTGTCATTATACCCCTTGTCCACACCCCACTAAGGACACATGACAACCTGCTGACAGTTTAATAGTAGTGATGAACCCTCCCTGTCACCAGCTTAGCATATTGTGCGGGATGGAATCTCCTCACAAGCCACTTTATGCCATGCTTGCTATTCTCCTCCAGAACACTGCCTTGTGTGGTCAATGCAACACACAGTGTGCAATGGGTGGACATGAACTGCCACATCCTAACATCTACAGAGTGCTATTACTTGGAGGGGGGGGCAATGCTTGGTGGATTGGCAAAAGATGTAGTTACCTTAGAGCAAGAAGGTGATAGAGAGCTAGTTGTTTCGCTCGTCATCAAACTTCCATCCTCTGGCTGGGTTGCTCTATTCTTCCTTCTCTTTGATCTCTGCCTCTCCTCTTGTTGCCTTTCTGGATAGGTAAGGGGTACAGCAAAAGTGGTGCTTGATTTCTGTGTTGGGTGCTTGGCTTTAACATGTTTCACATAAATGTCATGGTATCTGTGTTTCATGTGTGTAATCAGGGACTCCCAGGGTCAGTGGAATGGTGTAGTCTTCCTTGACCGCTAGTCTGGACACTCTGAATTGCTTCACCCACCACTCCCCTAAAGCTAGTCCCACCAGCTGCTTCACCATCACTGTTACAACCACTAACACCAACCACATCAATTTCAGCCCCTGAGTCTTCCTCTTCACTGTCACTAGTAATATCATGATCACCCCCTCCTTCACTCCTAACTCTAACAAGCTGCAGGACGTTCTTAGTACTAGTACTAGTGGCGGAACTGCTTGCAGATGGCAGGTGTGACTTAGGGTACCCTGCTGTCAAACTTGGCATCATCTTCTCCTTCCCCCACCTGAGAATTACAAGATACACTAACAGCAGGGCACAGCACTGGTAGCAGCAAGGGCAGCAGGCGCAGCACGTCTGGCATCAGGTACAGGCATCTGACCTGTCCTGCTCTAACTACTGCCTTAATTCCCCCAAGATCCCTAGGAGTGATTTAGACTGGCCAGCACTGGGTCTCTAGTGGTCACTTCCTCTGCCTCCTCAGACTCAGTGGACACATAAGCATTAGTGTTGAGCGAGCGTGCTCGGCCGATGCTCGGATCGGCTCGAGCATCGCTCTGCTCGGCACATGGCGGTACTCGTACGAGTACCGCCATGTGCTCGCCCGACATGTTCGGGTGAAGAGGATCTGTGCCGGAAGAGGCACAGATCCGAAGACGCTCCGCTGGACCACCAGGGAATGGAGGTACGGGGGCATTGCGGAGATGAAGGGGGCATTGCGGAGATGAAGGGGGACATTGTGGAAGAGGGGCATAGACTCTATGCCCCTCTTCCACAATGTCCCCCTTCATCTCCGCTATGCCCGTCTTCCACAATGTGCCCCTTCATCTCCGCTATGCCCCTCTTCCACAATGTCCCCCTTCATCTCCTATGCCATAGAGGAGATGAAGGGGGACATTGTGGAAGAGGGGCATAGCGGAGATGAAGGGGGACATTGTGGAAGAGGGGCATAGACTCTATGCCCCTCTTCCACAATGTCCCCCTTCATCTCCGCTATGCCCCTCTTCCACAATGTCCCCCTTCATCTCCGCTATGGCATAGGAGATGAAGGGGGACATTGTGGAAGAGGGGCATAGCGGAGATGAAGGGGGACATTGACCAGGCACCCTCCGCTCATCAGAGCAGGGGGTGCCTGGTTTAATGCTCGAGTGCTCCCATTCATTTGAATGGGGCTCGGGTGCTCGGCTCATCCTTAATAAGCATCCTTCCAATTCTTCCATTTGTTGTTTGCAAACTTGCTCATAGTGATAGCAGTCACTATGAACCTCTCCTGCTTCAATTTTGCTACTAATGCACAGCAAAACAGCAGAGAATGTCTCTCTTGCTGAGGCAAAAACTCTCTAGCCAGTTGGCAAAAACGGCGAAGATTTTAATAGCTGTATTTAAAGTTAATTTTCCTGCAAAAAAGCAGACAAAACCGTGGTTTTTATGGATTTTTTGCTAGAACACAATGGGGCCTTTCGCCCAGCCCAACTCTGAGACACATTAATTGCTTAATTAAATGTTTTGAAAAATGCTGTGATGTGCTGATGCTTAAGTTATAATCCATTTTCTTGCTTCATTTTACTATGCTTTTTAGTAGTTTTGACTGTGTGTTTCTCTCTCTCATCATCCTCAATGCAATCTTACATTCAATATATATAACATTCTTTATGTGCTTTCTTAGAACCTGATTCATCAGACTGCTGCTGCTCACATTGTAATACAGCAAGAATGTTTTGCTCATTGCATTTAATGGAGAATATATCTCATTCATCAACTGGTTCATGTCTATGTTGTCAGCCATATTTAGCATTTCTTTCACAGTTCTGATTCTGAGAGTAACAATTAGATTCAAGACATGGGTACAGCAAGCTAGGTACATGGACCATATCTGCTATATTGGAGCTATAGTCAGTAAACACAAAGCCATCTTTCAAGGAGTGGGGTACATGCCATTGTTACTGATGCCATTTCAGGAGTACTACTGCTACTGCTACTAGTTAAACTTCTGATGTGCTGCAGCTGTGTCTACTAATAAGAATTTTGGTTGTACTTTGGATGGGATCTCAATGAGAATGTGCCTAGGTATGATTCTGCTTTATCTCTCAGTCAGTCAGTGTTCTAAGGGACTCCAGTTAGTATATATTCAGGCCCCTTTACGGGTGGCATTTGCCTGGGATGGCATTTGCCAGGGGTATTAGTTGGCACCTTTATCAATGTACATCTTTATCTAAGTACTGAGAGTTAGGCAAGAGAGTTGGACAAGAGAGAGACAGCTGCTGCAACCACAAGAGGCAAGTGAAGAAACATTCCTTTCCACTAAGCACTCATATTTGCATCTTCTATCAAAACTGATGACCACCTGATGCAAGAAACCAGGACTGCCAGGACTGAATTTACAAATTGCTTGTTTAACCACTAAACCCCTGATGGGGAAAAAACAAAACTATTTCTTCTCCAACCACCATTATCCATTACAACATCTACCTCTCCTGATCATCAATGGACTACTTCATTTAACCCTGCATTGACTCCTACCCTCACAAAATACTTCACATTTCAGCAACTGACTCTCCTCACCCTCCCTGGCACCTATACCCTCTGCTCTGTGGATTGACCCTTGATTGCCAAGTCATCTGTACTCTCCTGGATCACAGACTGTTGCACAACTCTACTGCTCCATTCATTAACCCCACTATGGTCAATTTTTCTCCTTGCTTTATCATTGCCATTTTCACCTGCATAAGACTCTCCTCCTCCTGTGTCCACATTAAGTGTCACTCCATTCACATTGCACCCTCAATTCTTCCCTCACCCTGCTCCCATGAACTTTTTTCACCAGCATCTCCTTCTACCCCTGCAAAAAAACCCCACTCCTTCAAATCTCACTCCCACCTTATGTCCCTGTCCCTTCTCCTCCTGCTTGCTGCAGGTGACATCTCACCTAACCCAGGCCCCCCTTCCATTCTCTCTTGTACTGCAGAACCAACATCCACAACCTAATAACCGTACCACGTTACCTAACCTCTTCCCCCACCTTTTGTTTTGGTCTCTGGAACGCCCGCTCTGTGTGTAAAAAACTAACAGCTGTTCATGATCTGTTCATTTCTCACCTCCTAAACCTCCTGACCATCACAGAAACTTGGCTCACATCGTCAGACACTGCCTCCACTGCTAAACTCTCACATACAGTCCTTCAATTCACACACACACACACACACACACACACACACACACACACACACACACACACACACCCAGGCCTGGCAACAGCCAGGGGGTGGAGTGAGCATCCTGCTGTCCCCTAACCATACATTTCAGGTAATCCCCACTGTTCCTTCTCTCTCCATCCCTACATTTGAAGCTCACACACTTCACCTCTTCTCTCCCTTACCCTTGCATGTTGCTGTCATATACAGGCCACCTGGACAATTTCTTGATCACGTCACTGCCCTCTGATGTCCCTACTCTCATCCTGGGTGACTTCAACATCTCTTTAAATAATCACCTGCACAATTCCTTGATCACTTTACCTCCTGGCTCTCTCACATCATGTCCTCTGATGTCCCTACTCTAATCCCGGGTGACTTCAACATCTCTTTAAATAATCATGACACCCCTCCTGCCCTCAAACCCCTCTCCTTAACAACCTCCTTTGGCCTATTACAGTGGACCAGCTATCCCACACACAGTGATGGTCACTCCCTTGACTTGATCTTCACTAATCTCTGCTCGGTCTCCAACTTTTCTAATGTCCCCTTTCCCCTCTCTGACCACCACCTCCTCGCCTGCAACCTCATCATACCATGCAAACCCATCCCCCCGCCACAATCAAGAGCATGCAGAGAAATCTGTATACTCTTGATCTGCAATAATTTTCCACATCCCTGTACCCTCTTCTCAACCCCATCCTCACACTTACTTGCCCAGATAAAACTACTGTTCTCTACAACAGCACTCTCACTTCAGCCCTTGACACAACTGCACCTGCAAGTCCATGCCACCCACGCACAAGCCCACTACAACCCTGGCACACAAGACAAACACGATACCTCCAAAGATGCTTACGCACTGCTGGAAGGCACTGGAGGAAATCACGCTCCACAGCTGACTCCACACACTACAAATTAATTATCTGTTCATATAGCTCTGCCCTCTCCCTGGTCAAACAGTCATGCTTCTCCTCTCTAATCTCTAATCTTTCCTCTAACCCAAAATGCCTTTTCTCAACCTTCAAATCTCTTCTACACCCACCAACACAAACACCTTCCACTAACTTATCTGGCCAAGATCTAACCACCCACTTCAAGGACAAGATCAGACATGACATTTCATCACTCCCATCCCCACCCAGCCAGCTTAGCACTGTCGCCTCTTATGCATACACACTAAGCTCCTTCCCACCCATCACCAAGGATGAAGTTTCCCTTCTCCTCACTTGCTCAAACCTAACCACATGCATTCTCGACCCAATCCCATCTCAGCACACTCAAGAACTTTCCCCTCTACTAACTCCAATCTTTACTCACTTATCCAACCTCTCTTTGCTAACCGGCACCTTCCCATCCTCTTTCAAACATGCACTAATCACTGCCATCCTAAAGAAACCCTCCCCGGAACCAAATTCACTATCAAATTACCAGCCAATTTCTCTACTCCCGTTCACCTCCAAGTTACTTGTGCATCTTGCATATAAACGGCTCACTAAATTCCTATGCTCACATGCCCTGCTAGATCCTTTGCAATCTGGATTCCGCCCTCATCACTCCACTGAGACTGCCCTCACTAAAGTGGCCAATGACTTGCTCTCCACCAAGTCAAAAGGCCACTACTCCCTACTCATTCTCTTGGACCTGTCAGCCACCTTTGACACAATAGATCACCCTCTCCTCCTCCAAGCCCACCACTCCCTAGGTCTCTGTGACATTACACTCTCCTGGTTTTCATCTTATCTCTGCAACCACTCTTTCAGTGTTTCCTACTCTGTCTACCCTTTCCCACCCCTCCCACTGTCTGTTGGAGTGCCTCAAGGATCAATACTGGGACCCTTGCTCTTCTCAATCTACACTGCGTCCCTTGGAAAATTAATAAACTCCTTTGGGTTTCACCATCATCTCTATGCCGATGACACTCAAATAAATCTTTTGTCCCCAGACCTCTCCCCTTCCCTCCTGTCCAGAGTATCTAACTGTCTGTCTGCTGTGTCTTCCTGGATGTTCTCCCATCAAATCAAACTTAACCTTGGCAAAACTGAACCAATTATCTTCCCTCCATCTACAACTAGCCTTATCCTATATTATAATTCGCTAATGTATGTTTGTCAGAAGCTGTCATGCACAGTACAGACTGCCAGCTCCATGGCTGATAATGGAGCAGGGCTCTCCAAATTCAGGATGTAGCCCGCAGAGAGGACTACAGTCTGAATTTGGAGCACCCGCTCTGTTATCACCCTCAGTGCGGGCAGTCTCTACTGTGCATGACTGCAGCGCGGCAGTGCTGCCTGGCACTGTTGCTCGTGTACATGGGCTGTTCAACTAGTCCCAAATATTATCCTCACTGTTAACAACACTACCTTCACACCAACCCCTACAGCACGTTTCCTGGGGGTCACATTTGTCTCTGCCCTATCCTTCATTCCTCACATCCAGTCAATCTCCAACTCATGCCGCCTCCACCTCCGGAACATCTCTAGAATCTGACCCTTTCTCACACAAGACACTACCAAAATTCGAATCAAACACTCATCATGCCACATCTTTACTACTGTAACTCATTACTAATTGGCCTTCCTCTCACTCGATAAACCCCACTACAGTCCATAATGAACTCTGCTGCAAGACTAATCTATCTCACTCATCGCTTCTCTAAGACCACCCCCCTCTGTCAGTCGCTACACTGGCTCCCATTAGCATACAGAATTAAATTCAAACTCCTGATACTAACTTATAGAGCCATCACTAACAACGCACTCACCTATATTTCAGCTCTTATTTCCAAATATACTCCCACCCACCATCTTCGCTCTGCACACGACCTTCTGCTCTCCACAGCTCTTATCACATCCTCCCACTACCACCTACAGGACTTCTCCCGTGCTGCACCTCAGCTCTGGAATTCCCTCCCCCACCCCATGAGACTCTCCCCCAGCCTTCAAATCTTCAGATGCTCCCTGAAGATTCACCTCTTCAGGGAAGCCTATCAACTGCTCCCATAAATATTATCACCAAGATTCACCCCTTTCCCGGACTACTGCACTCAACAGCACATCTCACTCCCACCCACTGATTGGCAGATCATGTGGCAGGAAGCACTTAAACCCAATATCACTTACTCCTTCTTTGTCAAACCTACCTTCCTCTAGACTGTAAGCTCTCATGAGCAGGGCCCTCTGATCCTTCTGTTCTCCACATTTGATTTTACTATCTAATACCTCTGTATGTCTATTCCCAATTGTACATTATATAGTTCCAACATGTATAGTTATTACTATATACATAAAGAATAATAATAATAATAATCCCTGTTTACATATTTTTTGCAAAGACAACATATAGTAAAATATTTAGCTTTCAGATCATGAGTGAAGTAACTATATACAGAAGATTTCATTGAATCAGGCATTCCTGAGTGACTGCTAGTAATTTCAACATCTCTGCTACTGGGACTAGATGTTGCAACACTACTAGCATAAAGTACGCAGTAGTGACACTGCACTTCAAACAATAGCAGAAGCACTCATAGCCAGGATTGTTGATACTGAATTTTGTTGTTGCTTTTTCAATAATAGTGAGTGTTACTGGGTGGTTGTTGGATTTGGAGGTGATGATGACTGAGATTATTGTGTATTTTTAGGCATGTGTACTTGTCCAGAATGAGGCTGTCTAGCTGATCTCTCAAAGCATTAAAAAACAGGCATGTTGCTTCATTTCAGTGGTGGAATACTTAACCTTTTCCTTTCAGATACACCTAATATTTTGCTATATCATCATCAATCCTCTGTCCCTACATGATCTGTCAGAAGGAGAGCATAAAAAATGAGGCCATTTGTAGCATCCAAATTCCCTTCCTACTACTTTCATATTCTTGTCAATTTTTAAAGCCTTAAAAATATATTTTTTATTTTATCTTTAGGGGGATTTATAGAACATTGACCAGTGTGTTGTCAGTGTCACTGTCACTATCTATTGCAGAAAATGGTCTAATTTCTGCTAAATCCTCCTCCACTTTGGCAACAACACTACTCATTGTCTTTAAAAGGTACTTCACAGAGATAAATGCTTACATAAGCAGAAGGTGCATTAAGTGCAAAGAAATGAATGATCATTAAGAAATATGATCAACTATCTCCAGAATAATTAAGGCTGCAGCATTGCTACCGGCCTACCTCTTCAGAGAGTTCTGTCTGAGCTCAAATGAATGACCACTTTATGTACATCTCAGTGATGAATGTTTAAATAAGCAGGAGGTGTATTAAGTGCACATAAATAAATGGTCATTAAGGGCATATGATCAACTATCTTCAGGATAATTAAGAGGGAGTCATTAAGCTACCAGGTGAACTTCTTGAGGGAAATAATGAGGTTAACTACAACTATGAGAATTGGTATATTATTGGAGGTTGACAGAATTTTGGCAGAACTCACGGAGGGGAGAAGTCTCTGGGAAAGTCTATCAATAAAAAGTATAATCTCTGGAAGTGGGATAAAACTCCCTCTAGGTGTTAGCCAAATCAATATTAGAAAGCTTTTAATTTGTATCCTTAAGAGTAGATTGTGTTAAATCAGGAACACTGGAGAATGGTAAGGATTTGTCAAGTGAGGGATAAAATGCTAAATTAACATCACCCCCGAATATTTGTGTACCCACAGAAGTAAGCATAATATTGTCAAAAATAATTGAATATGTGAGAGCTGATGATGAACTTTAGGTTAATTATAGTAGAACAGGGTGACCTCGATGTCTTGCAGATTACCCACAACGATAAGAAAGTGTCCCCTCCTTATCCACTACAATATATGGAGCTTGAAACAGTATATGTTTCCTAAAACATATATCAACTCCCTGTTGCTTGGTTTGGACACATGCTAGATACAGCTGAGTATAACTTTGACTGAGATACTTGGAGTTGTAACACTAGGATAAATCAGATTATTGCAGAAACAAGACTTCTGCTCTGATGGAATTAAAGAAATTCAAATACTTATTACACTTTTTGCATTGAATGAAAGGTTTGAATACTATCTGCCAAGAATACTATTGGGGGGTGGAGAGCAGTCAAACACTATCAGATATCTAAAGGCTATTAAGGCTGATCAATCTGTTTAGATACTGCATTGAGTATTGTTTTAAACTTGTTCACTAAGATAGTAACTTCCAAGTAAGCTGAACCAGGAATTCCTGTTCTATTGTTTTCTTATTGTCCTGGGGTACCTGCAGCTCAATCAAAGTTGCCAGACCAAGGTCTACAACAACTGTCTAATGAATAAGGTAGATACAAAAAATCCAGCAATATTTGTGATGAGAAACCAGGAAGGTGCAGAGCTAAGTTAGAGAGTAGGGTTGGGCAAAACATTTTGCCTCAAACTGAAATCTGTGCATAATGGCACTTCCCACCTGGTGAATAATTTCCAGGGAAAAGTGCAGATTTTCAGCTTTTTTCACCTGTCTCATTCCATTGAAATCAATGGAAACTTTGAATTTACACACAGCACATAATAAATATTATTTTATTTCCCAAAGGCATAGTATAAAAGGGGCATGAGGGTGTCTGTGTTGGTGGAGTGTGGGAAATGAATCAGTTGAAAAGGGAATTTTTTTAGGGTGTTGTTTACTGGGATTTAGGGGCAGTTAATAAAAAATAAATCCTAAATAAAATGTAAAAAAACCCCATAAGACATGGTATAAAAGGGGACTGAGAAGGGTGCCTGTGTTGGTGGGTTGAATCTGGGTAAAGAATCAGTTGAACAGGGAATTTGTTTTGAGAGGGTTTCTTGACTGGCATTGGGGAGACAGTTAATAAAAAAATAAATCAATAAAATAAAATAAGAAATTTGCATGTAAAGTGATAGAGACAGGAACCCCCTGACATAAGCTGCCACTGGGGAGGACTGATACTTGACTTGATATAGTGGGTAGAGGGTAATTTGTTAGATTTCTTGTTAGAGGCACAAGTCCTGAGGAAACATTGATTTGTAGGACTTAGACTTATTAGCGGCATAAGCCCTGAAGAAGCATTGATTTGTAGGACTTAAGCTTGTTTGGCACAAGCCCTGAAGAAACACTGAATTGCAGGACTTAGGCTTGTTTGACACAAGCCCTAAGGATACATTGATTTGTAGGATGTAGGATTGTTAGAAACAACCCCAAAAATAATTTCTTTTTTGTAGGACTATGTTTTTATTTTTTTATATTTTAAAGCACTAGCCCTACTGGCCTAGAGCTAGCAGGTCATGTTGGCCAGTGGCCTCTGGCCATTGTCAAATGTCCTCCTGAGTCCATAATTGCAGAATCTGAAACTACTGTTCTTACTGCTGCTGAGTTGTATAAGCAGTATGATTAGGCAGCTGAAAGGGAATGGGATCAACAATAGCAGTAACATTGGTGATGGATGATGAAGGTTCCACTTGCCACGACTATCTCCATTAATGCACCTGAAGCAGTAGCAGAACAATAAGTAGCCCCTAGTCTATGTGGAGAAAAGAAGATGTTGGCCAACAATTCTTCTCCACCTGCCCCTTCTCCAAAATCATGTGTGTGTTGTTACTAGTATAGACATTTTTCCCTTTAGAGCAGGAACTGTGGCTCTCATTAGCAACTGCAATGTGCACAGTGTGTGTGAGGTAAATAACATCTGGGGGCACAACTGTATCCAAACACCATGACACCAAGTACTATACTGTCACTATACCCCTTGTCCAGACCCTGCCAAGGACACATGACAACTTGCTGACAGTTTAATAGTAATGATGAACCCTCCCTGCCAGCATCTTAGCGTATTCTGTAGGATGGAATCTCCTCAGATGATGCTTAATGCCCTGCTTGCGATACTCCTCCACCACACTACCATGTGTGGCCAGTGCACCACACAGTGTGCTGTGGGTAGAGACGAACTGCTACATACTAAAATCTCCACAGTAGCTATCATTTGGAGGGGGACTGGCAAAAGAAGTAGTTACCCTAGAAGGTGATGGTGATGGTGAGCTAGTTGTTTCATTTGTCATGGGACTTCCAGTCTTTGCCTGGGTTGCTCTACTCTTCCTCCTCCTTGATCTTTGCCTCACCTCTTGTTGCCTTTCTGGAGAGTCAGGGGGCACAGCAACAGTGGTGCTTGATTTCTGTGGTGCGTGTTTGGCTTTAACATGTTTCACATAAATGTCACTGTGTCTGTGTTGCATGTGTGTTATCAGGGTGTTTGTGCCTCCTTTCCTCTTGTCACTTACTTGTCACAAATTGTGCACAGTGCTGTTGGTAATAATTGCACTGTGCCTGCCCCAAAGAGAAAAATAGTCTCATACCCATGACTTCAGGGGATAGGGATAGGAAACATAACTTGTTGACCCCATTCTCACTGTGTCCATGTTGGTCTGTGGCACAATAGCTTGTTCCTCAGCATCCTGCTGCCTTTGTTTCTCAGCAGCAGTAGGAATTAAAGCAGTTGCAAATTCCTCAGATTCCAAAATCTCACTGCTAGTGGTGTTGATGATGCCCATCCTCATCCCTGTTTCCCATTCCTTTTCAGTTTTTGTTAAGAAGGCCATCAATGTCTCTTCCACCCCAGCTTCTCCAGCATCATCATCACCACCACCACTAGTCCCTATGTGCTGCTGCTGTTGCTCTGTTACAGACATCTCACTGCTGCTTGGAGGAGGTGACGAGCAATGTGACAGAGGGTCCCACTTGGCATTTCTTTTTGACCTGAAGAAGGCAGACTGGCGGCAGTAGCAGCAGGCACAGGCAGCTGATCTGTGCTCCTGCTAGTGGTGGTGGTATTAATTGTGCACCTGCTTTTCCCCAACAGCAGTTCTGACCTCATAGTCTTCAAGATCCTTTTCCACTTGGACACTTTAGTGAAGCGAAGGGGAGGACTCCCAGGGCCTGAGGAATGATATGGGCTCCCTTGACCACTAGTCTGGATTCTCTCAAATGTTTCCCCTACCACTCCAGCTGCTTCACCATTACTGCTACTATTACTAACACCAACCACATTAAGTTCAGCCGCAGAGTCTTCCTCCTCACAGTCACTAGTAACATAGTAACATAGTAAATTAGGTTGAAAAAAGAAACAAGTCCATCAAGTTCAACCTTTGCCTCATACCTCAGTAACTGAGAATTGTATAGCTTTCCTGCTACCAATTAAATTAGTCTTTATCAGACCTTCCTGATCAGCCTACTGATAAACAGTATAACTCTGTATGTTCCCTTTTGAAAGAAATGTATCTAATCTTCTCTTAAATGTATCCATTGTATCTGCCATAACTACCTCCCTGGGCAATGAATTCCACAATTTAATAGACCTTACCGTAAAAAAACCCTTCCTCTGCTGAAGTTTAAACCTCCTTTCCTCTAATCTCAAGGGGTGTCCCCTGGTCACCTGATCAGGCCTTGGAATAAATAGCTCACCGCATAGATCCTTGTATTGACCTCTCATAAACTTGTACAATGTGATAAGGTCTCCTCTTAGTCGTCTTTTCTCTAGAGTAAATAAACCAAGTTTGTTTAGTTGTTCCTCATATGTCAAGTCCTCCAGTCCCTTAATTAATTTTGTTGCTTTCCGCTGTACCCTCTCTAGTTCTCGTATATCCTTTTTCAGAACCAGTGCCCAAAATTGCACTGCATACTCAAGGTGAGGTCTTACCAATGATTTGTATAATGGCAAAATAATGTTATCCACTCTTGCTTCGATACCTCTTTTTATGCAAGACAGGACTTTGTTTGCCTTTGCTACTGCTGTTTGACACTGGTCACTGTTTCCAAGTTTGTAGTTGACAAGGATACCCAGGTCTTTTTCTAGCAAAGAGTCACCTAAAATTATTCCATAAGTTTATAAGTAGCCTTGGGATTGTTTCCTCCCAAATGCATGACTTTACACTTCCCCACATTAAACTTCATATTCCACATGTTTGCCCAATCTGACATTGTATGTAAGTCCCTCTGTAGAGAGAAAATATCCTGTTCTGAATTAATGACTTTGCATAATTTAGTATCATCTGCAAATATTGATATTTTGCTTTCTATATCTATTGCCAGGTCATTTATAAACATGTTAAAAAGCAGCGGACCCAATACTGAACCCTGAGGTACTCCACTCTCCACTTTAACTATACTGGAGAATTTTCCATTTACAACCACGCACTGTTCCCTATCCTTCAGCCAGTTTTGTATTCAATTGCAAAGGTTATCTCCTAGCCCCAATTTCCTTATTTTATACACCAGCCTTCTGTGTGGCACTGTATCAAATGCCTTTGCAAAGTCTAGATATACTACATCTACTGCCTTGCCATTGTCTAGGTTGCTGCTTACCTCCTCATAGAAGCTGAAAAGATTAGTTTGGCATGATCTATTCTTCATAAAACCATGTTGATTCGTGCTAATGATTTTATTTTTTTGTGTAATCCTGAATATAGTCCCTTATTATCCCTTCTAACAGTTTTCCCACTACAGAGGTCAAACTCACTGGTCTATAATTCCCAGGTTCTGTTTTAGTTCCCTTCTTAAATAGAGGCACTATGTTAGCTCTTCGCCAATCCTGTGGCACTGAGCCTGTGGTAATAGAATCTTTAAAGAGTAAATATAGGGGTTTTGCTAACACTGCACTAAGTTCCTGAAGAACCCTTGGATGTATACCATCAGTACCCGGTGCTTTGTCGGTCTTAATTTTGAGGATAATATGAGGATATTGTTGATTACCTCCTCCTTCACTTAGGGTCCCTTGCTGTCACGCTTGGCACCATCTTCTCCTTCCCGCCTCCTGAGTATTACAAGACACACTAGCAGCAGGTTCAGCACTGGTGGCAGCAGGGGTAGCATGTCTGACAGCAGGCACAGTTATAGTGGCAGCAGGGGAACGTCTGACAGCAGGCACAGCAATGGTGGTATCAGTAGCATGGGCAGCATATCTAACAGCAGGCACAGAATTAGTGTGAGCGGGGGAGGCACGTCTGGCAGCAGGTATAGCACTTGAGGCAGTAGGTGCAGCAATGGTTGCAGCAGGTGCAGCAATGGCGGCAGCAGGGGCAGCACATCTTGCAGCAGGCACAGGCAGCTGAACTGTTCTGCTCTCACTACTACTGTTTTCTTCCTCCCTTCCCAAATCATCCCTAGGGGTGATTTAGGGGGACTGGACAGCACTGGTTCAATTTTGCACACTTCCTCCTCCTCCTCAGACTCAGTGGACACATAAGGGTCCTTCCAGTTCCTCCTTCTATTAGTTGTAAGCCTGCTCATAGTGATAGCAGTCACTATGAGCCTCTCTTACCTCAGTTTTACAAACAATTCACAGCAGAACAGCACAGCATGTCTACCTTGCTCTGTAGCTGCTTCTATCATGATTCACAAATCAAATACATCACATTTTTATAGCGAAAAAAGCAAAAACCACGTAAATCAATGTGTGGAAACTTTCTAGCCACTGAAAAATTGGCTGGGAATTTTGGTTGGAATATTGGTTGACAAAGCAGATTGTACGCTGAGGAACTCGTTCCCCATTGTGCCTTTAATGCCAATGCACTTGTATTGTTTTTTAAACATTTCATATTGGATTTGAACAGCTACTTTTTCTTTTTTTATTTTTATTTTATTTAATTTTAGCATTATTATTTTTTATTTTTACTGTTTTTATTTTTACTGTTTGGATACGAAAGAGATCAGAGATAATAATTGACGATCACCAAAGAATATTTCCGGAGAATACCTCTTGCTCCCAAGCAGGGCAGGTTGCGGGCATGCTCAATGATCAACCACTTGCATGTACTATTTCCTACATGTTAGTCCGCAAGCACCAATAAGAGGCAATCAGGCACAAACCCAGAAGTAAGAATGTCGACATAGAATCAAGGGCACCGTGATAGTACCCCCCTCTCAAAGACCCCCCCTCCTGCCTTGAGGGGGTCTGGGCTTGTTAGGAAACTTGGCATGGAATCTGCGCAACAGAATAGGAGCATGAATATCAGCGTGATTAACCCATCAACGCTCCTCTGGACCATAATCCTTCCAATGTACCAAGTATTGGACCTGGCCACGGAATCTACGGGAGTCCAAAACACTCTGCACTTCATATTCATCATGAACCTGTATGCGCACAGGACCAGGGACAGCAGGAGTAGTAGTGTAGAGGTTACAGACCAATGGCTTAAGGAGGGACACATGGAAAACATTATGTATCTTCATGGAAGCAGGCAGTTCCAATGCATAGGAGACAGGGTTAACTCGATGGAGCACCCGGAATGGACCCACAAACCGGGGAGCAAACTTGAGACAAGGAACTTGCAACCTGAGATTCTTTGAGGATAACCAGACCCGGTCCCCCACCTGGAATACAGGAGCCGGCAGGCGTCTGTTATTGGCATGCCACTGGGCATGTGCAAAAGACTCACGTAGGGTATTCTGGACCTGTGCCCATGTGGAGTGGAGCTGCCTAATATGCTCATACAGAGCCGGAATCTGCTGTGCCTGAAAGTTATCTGGGAGCAAGCATGGTTGAAACCCGTAATTGATCTGGAAGGGTGAGCTCCCAGACATGCTGCATACCGCACAGTTCCTGGCAAACTCTGCCCACGGCAACAAGTCAGCCCAATTGTAGTGATGATTGGAAATAAAACAACGCAGGAACTACTGCAGTCCCTGGTTGGCACATTCAGCGACCCCATTAGTCTGAGGATAATATGCCGAGGAGAATGACAGCTGAATCCCCATCTGGTCACAAAAAGCACTCCAAAATCTCGAGACAAATTAACTCCCACAATCCGAGACCAACACCTTGGGTACCCCGTGGAGTCGGAATACTTCCCTGGCAAATACGATTGCCAGTTCCTTAGCAGATGGCAAGCCAGGGAGTGGCACAAAATGGGCCATTTTTGAGAACCTGTCAACTATCATTAGGATTACAGTAAGCCCTCTGGAGGCCGCCAGTTCTCCCAAGAAATCGATGGATATGTGTGACCAAGGCCGTCCCCATTAGGAACAGTCTGTAAAAGACCCACAGGAAGGTGTCTGGGGACCTTGGATGGGGCACAGGTGGCACAGGCTGCTGTAAATGCCGCACAATCATCCCTCATGCCCGGCCACCAAAACATATGGGACAATGACCAAATTAATTGATTTTTCCCAACATGACCGGCCGCCCGGGATGAGTGGTAGGTCTCCATAAGTTTAGCTCGAAAAGGCTCAGCCACAAAGCACTTGCCCACAGACTTTTCTGGAGGAGCACTAGCCTGAGATATCAAAATCTCCTCCCCAAGGGAGAAGTGATACTGGTTCGTAGGGTGGCAAGTATACGGTTAGGAGGAATAATAGGCACAGGGATAGAGTCAGCTTCAGGATCAGAGCCAAATTGTCTGGATAGGGCATCTGTACGTACATTCTTGGTGCCAGGCAAGTATGAGACAATGAAATTAAAACGAGACAAAAATAGCGCCCACCTTGCCTGCCTCGGAGAAAGCCTTTTGGCTTCTGAGAGATATATGAGGTTTTTATGATCCGTCAAAATCAAGATAGGTACCTTAGTGCCCTCCAACAGATGTCGCCATTCACGTAAGGCCAAAATGTTTGCAAGGAGCTCCCGGTCTCCAATATCATAAAGACTCTGTGCCTTGGTCAATTTCCTAGAAAAGAAGCCACATGGTCTCAAAGTCTTATCAGGGCCGGGTTTTTGGCCCAAAACTGCCCCGACTCCAGTCTCAGAAGCATCCACCTCTAAAGTAAATGGCAACCTAGGAACAGGATGCGACAGAACTGGGGCAGTAGAAAATGCCACTTTTAAAGTCTAAAATGCCTCAATAGCTTCTGGGGACCATTCTAATGCGGAGACACCCTTGTGGGTCATATCGGTTAGTGGTTTGACAATACTGGAATAGTCGTGAATAAATTTCCTGTAATAATTCACTAAACCAAGGAATCGCTGTAAGGGTTTGAGGCCCGTGGGCCACGGCCATTGTTGTACAGCTGCAAGCTTGTCCTTATCCATAGCGAACCCTTCCTTAGAGATCACATACCCCAAAAAGGCCACATTGGACCTATGGAACTCGCACTTTTTCAATACAGCTTGTTCTCCCTTAATTTCTGCAAGACCGCAGAGACATGATCACGGTGAGTCTCCAGGTCGTGAGAGTAAATCAAAATGTCGTCTAAGTACATGACCACAGTGGATTGTAAAAAATCTTGTAGGACATCATTAATAAAATCTTGAAATACCGCCGGGGCATTGCACAGGCCAAATGACATGACTAAATACTCGTAATGCCCCGTACGAGTATTGAAAGCTGTTTTCCACTCATCACCATCTTTAATCCGAACTAGATTATATGCCGCCATCAGGTCCAGCTTAGTAAAAATGGAAGCGTCCTTTAAACGATCAAACAATTTGGTGATGAGTTGAATGGGGTAAGCGTTCTTTATCATAATTTTGTTAAGACCCCTATAATCAATACAGGGTCTAAGTTCCCCATCCTTCTTTTTAACAAAAATAATCCAGCCCCCGCAGGCGAGGAAGACTTGTGGATAATACCTCGAGTCAGGGCGTCACTGATATACTCCTCCATGGCTCTGTTTTCATCACTAGACAATGGGTATGTTCTACCCTTAGGGGGCATAGCACCTGGCACTAGATCAATAGCACAATCGTAAGGACGGTGTACTGGCAAAGTGCTAGCCTCTCCATTACTGAACACATCGCTGAATGACTAGTATTCCAGCGGTACGGAGGGAGAAGTACACAAGATTTTGGTAGGTTGACTCAGACAGTGGGTTTTACAGTACTCAAACCATGACAATACTTCACAATTCTTCCAATCCAGTCTGGATTATGTTTATGTAGCTGGAAACCCCAAAATGACCTCAAAATGGGGAGACTGGATGATCTGAAATTGTATTGTCTCTTTATGAAGAGCTCCAATGCAAATAGATAAAGGGCATGTCTCCTGTGTGACTTGAGGTGGTACCAGCGGCCTCCCATCAATGGCCTCAATGTCGAGCGGGGAGTCTCTGCATACCAACAGAATATTATGCATTATAGCAAAATTCTTTTCCATAAAGTGTCCTGCAGCACCAGAGTCAATTAGAGCAGGCATCTTAGCCGAGTCAGAGGCCCAAGAGATCATAATGTCAATCACAGGTTTGCTTAACATGCCTTCTGGGGACTGGTATACTCCACCTAGGATCTGTCCTCCACATGACCCTAGGTGCGTTCGTTTCCCGGTCGCACAGGACAGGTTTTTACCAACTGACCTGCCTTGTCACAGTACAGGCATAGTCCCTGTCTGCGACGGAATGAGCGCTCTTGGATAAACATGTAAATCCTACTTGCATAGGTTCCATGCTCCCTATAGCAGGACCCGGAGGTATGGGAGGAGAGGGAGGCATGGGTGGGAAATTAACCCTAGTGCCAGGTTCACCAGTGGATCTTGCCCTGCGATCCTTGTAAAGACTCTTTTCCCTTATGCGAGAGTCAATCAGAATAATGTACTCAATGAACTCATCTAGGCCCACGGGTAGGTCTTTGGCCGCAATTTCGTCTTTGATCTTATCGTCAAGGCCCTGGGAAAATACAGCGACAAGCGCCTCCTCATTCCAACCTACCTCTGCTGCAAGAGTACGAAACTCAATGGCAAACTCAGAAACAGCACGTGTGCCTTGCTGGATTCTCATAAGGCACTTGGCAGCAGAGGTGGCAGGCCCTGGTACTTCGAACACACTGTGGAATGCCCTTACAAACTCAGCAAAATTAGTAGTAATGGCTTTGCCAGTCTCCCAAATCGGATTTGCCCATGCCAGAGCTTTGCCCGTGAGTAATGAGATCATAAATCCCACCTTGCTTCTGTCATTGGGAAACGCCTGTGGCACTAGTTCAAGAAAGATCTCTAGTTGATTTAAGAACCCACGGCAAAGTGTTGGCTCCCCATCATATCTCAAAGGCAGTGGAGCAGTAATGGAGAGCCCTCTGGAGGAAGAGCTGGGTACATTAGTTTGTGTCAATGGTGCCGTAACTGGTGTGGCCACCAAAGATTGTACCGGTCTTTCGAGACAAGCAATGCATTCAAGAATGTTCTGAATAGCCATAGACAGTTGGTCTAACCTTTGTTCCTGAGCATCCAATCTCCAAAGGAGATTCTGGGAACTACCCTCACCAGTTTTGTCTGAGGTCATGACCCTTTTGTACTGTCACAGTTTTATTGAACACTCAGACAATTGGGTAGGTTAAAAAGCTTTATTAGATAGTATAAAGCACAACAAGGCCCCTCACGGGTCCAAACTTTATTATAACAGTAGCAAGTTTGACACAGGACAGGGCATACAAATAGCAGTACAATACTGGAGGCTTTACTGGCCTTACCGATTACCAGGTAAGGCAGCCTGAAGACAAATGCAATAAGGACTTGGGAGGCTCTACCGGCCTTACTGAATACCGGGTAAGGCAGCCTGTATCTAGCACAACAAAGAACTGAGGAGGGTCTACCGGCCTTACTGAATACCGGATAAGGCAGCCTGTATCTGGCGCAACAAGGAACTGAGGAGGATCTACTGGCCTTACCGTATACTGGTTAAGGCAGCCCGTATCTGGTGCAACAAGGAGTGGAGGAGGCTCTACTGGCCTTACCAAATACCGGGTAAGGCAGCCAGTATCTGGTGCAACAAGGAACTGAGGAGGCTCTACTGGCCTTACCGAATACCGGGTAAGGCAGCCTGTAATCTGGTGCAACACTAGGGACTGGATAGTACTGACTGGTGAACGTAACAGAGGCCACAGAGAATCACAGGCTGGCATAAGGGATAGGCAACGTTAACCGCTTAGTGACTGGATAGCATTGACTGTGTACTTTATCGGAGGCCACAGAGAAGCATAGGCTGATGTATAATGGATAGTCAATGTTAACCGCTTAGTGACTGGATAGCACTGACTGGTGTATGTATTGGAGGCCACAGAGAAGCACAGGCTGATGTAATGGATAGGCAACGTTAACCGCTTAGTGACTGGATAGCACTGACTGGTGTACGTATCAGAGGCCACAGAGAAGCACAGGCAGGGTGTATAATGGATAGGCAACGTTAACCGCTTAGTGACTGGACAGTACAGACCGAGTGTACTTAACGGAGGCCACACTGATACACAGGCGTAAAGTAATGGGAGCAGCCAATCTGACAATAGTGGGAACGGCACAAACAATGTAAGTCAGATAATGCCTGGATCAGTATCAGAGAGTGGTCGTCAGCCCAAGCCAGAATCGGTACACAGGAGTGGTAGTCAGCCAAAGCCTGAATCGGTACACAAAAGCGGTAGTCAGCCAAAGTCTGGTTCGGTATACAAGAGTGGTAGTCAGCCAAAGCCTGGGTCGGTACACAAGAGCGGTAGTCAGCCAAAGCCTGGATCAGTACACCGGAGTAGCACAGGAACGAGGTCAGATGAAAACCGGATCAAACACGGAACAGGAGCGCAGGAAACGTAAGGTCAGAGACACAAGAAAGGGCACCGGCCCAATGACAGGAGGACGTATATAAAGGCTAGCCCTGGGAGGGGCTAGCCCGCAAGCACCAATAAGAGGCAATCAGACACAAACCCGGAAGTAAGAATGTCGAATAGAATCACGGGCACCGTGATAGTCTCCTAGGTGGATCCACTAGCGTTTTATGTATTTTAGGGAGACAATACATAACAGCTATTATTGGATCTTTCTGTTTCAAAAGTTCACCAATTTTACCATCCAGTGACCCTCTCTCAATGCCTTGATTGATATACGCATTTAATTCCACCACATACATATGAGTGGGATTACATCCCATCTTTTTATAACTTACATGGTCGGCCAGTTGTCTGCGTACCTCCATGCTGGTTTACAAGACAGGGCATGCAACTCTGTGACTCGACAGACAGACACAATCGCCAGGAGAAAGGACATTTTCCGAGTCAGCAAGAGCAGAGTATTAGTAGCCAAGGACTCAAAGAGAGGGTTCTGAAGGACGCCCAAAACCAAGATCCCAGGGAGAAGTAGGCTTCTTAAAGGCATGATGAGTATGAGCAACGCTCTGAAAGAAAACCTTAAAGTCTGGAAGGATTTCGATGCATCTCTGAAAGAAGACAGAGAGTGCAGAAGTCTGAACCCCAAGCTGAGTCCCTTATCCACTCAGTCCTGCAGGAACGACAGGACCATTGGAAGATCAAATTCCTGGGAAAGATCCTTATAAGCACACCAAGAGAGAAAAGTGGACCAGACTCTATGGTTGGTCTTAGAGGAAACAGGCTTGCAGGAACTAAGCATAGTGGCTACATGTAACGGTTTGTTCGACTCACAGACACAGTGGTTTAGGATAAAAACACAGTTTTATTGAATTCACTATACAGTAAGAACCTTCACAGGTCGTGTAATATACAGACAGTTTAATATAGACACACAACAGGTTAATTATACAATTTTTAGAAGATTTGATACTCATCAGTGCAGGAGTTATGTGTATTCGATCTCATATCTATGTATTATTAGGAGCTGCTATATTATTGGACTCATTACAATGGCAATCTGGATTGTGCCCCGGTAACATTTTAGTTAGGGTACAGACTTTATTCATATGTTAGATTGTCTGCATGACATCTTGTAGCCATAATAGATATGTGTTGACCCGCTAATACCCATCATATCAATGTTTTAAAAGAAGGTGAATTAAAGGTTAAGTTTTATTTAGTTTCCTATGGATGCACCTTCATCCCATTTTTTGATAAGGTTGGAAGAGTGCTAATTTTGCAGGTTTCCTTTTTTTGGTTTCTTCTTTAATTATACAATGCTCACACAGGTCAAGTATAAAATGAAGGTACAGACAGTATATACTGACACAGGTCAGGCAAGAGGAGTAAGTTTCCAAGGACTCTGGTACTGCAGGAGTTAAAGTTCATCAATGATTGCAAACAGTCCCATGTGTGAAGGTACTGATATAGCACTTATACCGAGCTTCAGGTCGCCCAAGCGCTAGCAGAATAACGTGAACTGCCAGAGCTCAACAGATGTAGTAATGAGCACTGCTGGAGCAATAACAGAGGCAGACACTTGCAACCGGTATAGCAGTAACAGAGGACAAGCCAATGGCACACTACCGGAGCAATAATGGAGGCAGACACTTGCAACCGGTGTAGCAGTAACGGAGGACAAGGCCAAGCTCACTGACGGAGCAGTAACTGAGGCAGACGCTGGCAACCTGCAGGAGCAGTAATGGAGGACAAGCCAATGGCGACTACCGGAGCAATCACGGAGGCACACCCTTGCAACCGGTACAGCAGTAACGGAGGACTAGGCCAAAGGCAGACTGCCGGAGCAGTAATGGAGGCACACACTAGCAACCTGCAGGAGCAGTAGAGGAGTACAAGCCAATGGAGACTACCGGAGCAATCATGGAGGCACACACTTGCAACCGGTATAGCAGTAACAGAGGACTAGGCCAAAGGCATACTGCCGGAGCAGTAACGGAGACAAGACTGGCAATCTGCAGGAGCAGTAACGTAACAGGCTCAGGTAACCGGATTGTCTGCTGAATAAGAATGTCGCCGAGGCGACAATAGCTGAAGAAGCAGGAACGTCAATCAAGCCGGGTAGGTACACAGGAAAAGGAACGTCAGCCAGGCCGGGTCAGAACACAGGAGCAGGAACGTCAGCCAGTCCGGGTCGGTGCACTGGAGCAGGAACATCAGCCAGTCCGGGTCGGTACACTGGAGCAGGAATGTCAGCCAGGCCGGGTCGATACACAGGAGCAGTATCACGGTGCCCGTGATTTGCTGCAGTTACTTGTCTGTCACCAGTAGGGGGCTTCTATTGGCTGTCTGCAGATAGCCCGCCTCTTATTCACTATTTAAACCTGGATTGGGCACCCTTTGAGTGCCCTTTCGTGTTGTTTCTGACCTTCTTGCTATCACTATGCTAGTGATAGCTGGGCCTCTGTTCCAGTGTTCCTGAGTTCCTGATCTCATGTGTTCCTGAGTTCCTGATCTCTACTGTTCTAGTGTTTCCTGCATGCTGAAGTACTTCCAGTCCTGGTTCCGGCCTAGTCTCTGGTGTTGCAGTTCCTGCTGAACTTCTCTGCTGTTTTCTGACCTGACTGATCGTTGCTGGTTCCTGTCATCTCATCACCTGTCTTCAGTATCCTGGCGACCTTCTGCCTGGTCGCGTTGGTGACATTGCTACAATTCCGTGTTGGTCCCAGCGTGCGGACGCTGGTTTGCTCCCAAGCCTTGCGGCTATACAAACTCGCTTGTTACACCAGTGTGCGGTCACTGGTTTGCTCCAAAGCCTATCAGCTATACAAATCTGTGTTGGTCCCAGCGTGCGGACGCTGGTTTGCTCCTAAGCCTTGCGGCTATACAAACTCGCTTGTTACACCAGTGTGCGGTCACTGGTTTGCTCCAAAGCCTATCAGCTATACAATTCTGTGTTGGTCCCAGCGTGCGGACGCTGGTTTGCTCCTAAGCCTTGCGGCTATACAAACTCACTTGTTACACCAGTGTGCGGTCACTGGTTTGCTCCAAAGCCTTTCAGCTATACAAATCTGTGTTGGTCCCAGCGTGCGGACGCTGGTTTGCTCCTAAGCCTTGCGGCTATACAAACTCGCTTGTTACACCAGTGTGCGGTCACTGGTTTGCTCCAAAGCCTATCAGCTATACAAATCTGTGTTGGTCCCAGCGTGCGGACGCTGGTTTGCTCCTAGCCTTGCGGCTATACAAACTCACTTGTTACACCAGTGTGCGGTCACTGGTTTGCTCCAAAGCCTTTCAGCTATACAAATCTGTGTTGGTCCCAGCGTGCGGACGCTGGTTTGCTCCTAAGCCTTGTGGCTATACAAACTCGCTTGTTACACCAGTGTGCGGTCACTGGTTTGCTCCAAAGCCTATCAGCTATACAAATCTGTGTTGGTCCCAGCGTGCGGACGCTGGTTTGCTCCTAAGCCTTGCGGCTATACTACTCGCTTGTTACTCCAGTGTGCGGTCACTGGTTTGCTCGCTAAGCCTAACGGCTATACTATTCAGTGTTGTTTCCAGCGTGCGGACGCTGGTTTGCTCCAAAGCCTTGCTGCTTAACGATTCTGCTAATTTGCCAGTTCCATCTGACTGCTGCTATTATCTCTGGGCTGCCCTGCCCGGTATTGGTAAGGCCGGTAGAACCTTTTGCCACATTCCATCTGAGGTTGCCTTACCCGGTATTGGCAGGGCCGGTAGAGCCTACATTGTGTATCTATTGAGGCTGCCTTGCCCGGTAATTTGGTAAGGCCGGTAAAACCGTTATGCTATTCCATCTGCAGGTTGCCTTACCCGGTATTGGCAAGGCCGGTAGAGCCTAAAGACTGTCCTGTCCGGTATATTGACAGGACCGGTAGTCTGCCTTCTGTCTGTGCTATATTCTGTATATATATATATATGTATGTTATTGCCATCCTAAGTTATCATTTATTATTTCAATAAAATTGATTTTTTTTACCTAAAACTTGTGTCTGAGAGTCATAATAAACCGTGACAAGCAGACACTGAAGAGAAGTCAGGCAATCTGTATCAGTACACAGGAGCTGGAAACTGAAGAGTAGACAGGCAGGCCAAGTCGGTACACTAGGAAACACTGAGCAGTAAGCTAGCACTGGTACAGGAACACCACGAAAGGGTACTGAGTGGGTGCAGGAGCCCAGTATATAAAGGCCAAACTGGGTGGGATCAACACAGGACAGCCAATGAGAGCATTACACAGGATAACTGGCAGGAAAACTAAAACAAGGGAGAACGGGCACCGTGATACTACCACACCAGAAGAGAAACCCTTCTTCTTCAGAACTGAGGTATCCCTGTAGAAGAAGATCCGGATGGCGGGGAAGCCAAAAGAGCTCTGCCACTAAAAGATCTAGAAGTTCTGGAAACCAAGCCTGCCGAGGCCAGTACGGAGTGATCAGCCGCAGTTTCAGCAGGACCCTGTGTAACATGGGAATGGGAGGAAAAATGTATGCCAGGGGAAAGCGGCACGGTATTGACATGACATCCACTGCTAGAGCTAGAGGGTCCCTCCAGCAAGAGCAGAACAGCGGGACCTTCTGGTTGTGTTTTGTCACCATCAGGTCAATGCAAGGAAGACCCCACCACTGCACAATGAGGTTGAACACCTCTTGATGCAGTTCCCACTCTCTGCTGTCCTCTGTGTGTTGACTTAGGAAGTCCGCTAGAACATTGTCTATGCCAGGAATATGAACTGTTGATATGTCAGGAACATGTTCTTCTGCCCAGGTTAAAATAGCTTTGACCTCTAACCGAGCTGAGAGACTTCTTGTTCCACCTTGATTGTTGATGTAAGGCACTGCTGTGGCACTGTCGGACTGGACTCTGACTGGGCATCCCTCCAGCTGGTACGTCCAGTAGCAAAGAGCATGAAGCATTGACTGAAGCTCCAACACATAGATATGGAGGAGAAATTCCTCCAGAGACCACTGACCCTGAGCATTCATGTGACCCAGGACCGCTCCCTAGCCAGAGAGGCTGGCATGTGCCGTCACAGTAGTCCAGAAGGATCTCAGGAAGGGTCTGCCTTTCAACAGATTGGATAGGTTGAGCCACCAAGCCAGACTCAGCTCCACATGAAGGAGAAGAGACACCGACATCTTCAGTAGGTCCAGCCGTCCCCTGCACATTTGGATCACAAACTTCTGGAGTTCCCTAGTGTGAGCCATGCAAATGATACTGCTTCTATGGTGGAAATGAACTTTCCCACTACAGAAGTAAACTTCTTGGCCGGAACTGGATTGAAAGCCAGAACAACAGACACTTGGTGAGCGATCTGGTGAGCCACCTCGTCCGTGAGAAACACCATGCCTTGTTTGGTGTTGAAGAAAAGGTCCAGGAAGACCAATCTCTGAGATGGTACAAAATCCGACTTGTCCATATTGAGGATCCATTCATGATGAGGGAGTGAGTGAATGCAGTCCTTGACCTGCTGATGAAGGAGTTCCAGAGATGGTGCCTTCAGAAGCAAGTCATCCATGTATGCAGTGACTCTGATGCCGTCCCAGTGGAGGACAGCCATTAATGCACCCAGGAAGTGATTGAAGACCTGAGGACCTGTAGTCAGACCAAAGGGAAGAGCAGAAAACTGAAAATGCACTTGGTCACAAGCAAACCTGAGGTACAGCCGGCTCCAGAGAAGCAAGAAATTCCCCAGGAGACATGGCTGCGATCACCATCCTCAGGGACGCCTGGTGATAGTTAGTTTTGACCACAAAGGAATTGAGGTCCTTGTTGGAAACCACAAACAGGTTGGATAACAACCCAAACCCATTTCCAGTGCTGGAACTGGTTCCAGAACCCTCTTGTCCAAAAGGATCTGCATAGCACCGTGGAACAGACGGCGCTTCTCTGCTCCCTGAGGAGTGTGAGAAGGAAGGAACCTGAACGGGGCAAGAGCGGTGAAAGGAATCCTGTACCTCTCTGAAACAACCCGCCTTGGGCTTGATGGAGGACTGCTTGGCCCTCCATTGTTATTTGGGATTGGAGGAGGAGGAGCGTGGAGCCTGGGGAACCGCCTGGTTCACAGTGCGTGCCTCAGCCTGAAAGGGTGTAGGCTTCTTCCTAGGCAATAAGGGCAGCAGGGTACTCTTACCCCCCCTGTGGCCTCACTAATGAGGTCTTTAAGCTCCAGCCCAAGCAGAGAGGTACCCTGAAAAGGTAACAAAAGTAAGGCTTTCTTAGAAGTAGTGTCTGCAGACCAGATCTTGAGCCAAAGAGCCCATCTGGATACCACAGACATGGTAGAAACTCTAGCCACCAAGCGGATGGCATCAAAGATAGCAGCAGAAACATAATGCTGAGTCTCAGAGATGTTGGCCTGGAGCTGCAACTATCATCAGTAGGAGCTCCCTGATGGACAGCCACGGTCAGCTGTTCAGTCCAAACTGCAATGGCCCTGTTTACCCAAGCAGCGGTGAACCCCAGATGCAACAAAGTACCATCCATAGCAAAGATGGTCTTCAGGGATGTCTCAAGCTTCCTGTCGGTCCAGCCCTTGAGGACTGATATGTCTGCCACAAGCAACGCAGTGGACTTAGAAAGTCTAGAGACTGGAGCACCTACATTGGGTGGATGAGCCCATTGAGCTAGGCCACTTCAGAAAAGGGATACAACTTAGCAAACTTGTTAGAGACAGAAGGCTTCTTGTCAGGAGACTTCCACTAATCAGGCACAAGACGGTCAAGAGTGGGGCTAGGTGGAAAACAGGTAAAGTGCTTCTCAGGCTCCTGAAACACATCAAAGGGGTCAGTGGGAGCCTCTGGAACTAAGGGGATGTTTAGCCTGTTTAACACTGCCCTGATCAGGCCCTCAGCTAAGGGATCAGGATCAGTTTTAAAGGGGTACCCAAAGAATTGGGATGAGATCGCCTCAGAACATTCCCCCTCATCAGAATCCATCAACAGTTCCTCCCCAGAGGAGTCTGATACATCAGGCACGCCCTGCTGTTTTGGTAGGGAAGACCTGATGGAAGTAGGGGGCTGCCAAGACTGGAAGACCATCTGCATTTGGGATGGAAGGAGTTGTAAGGTAGACCTAAGTTCTCTAGTAGTTGCCTTATTCTCTTGCATCTACAGTGGCTCTAGTGCATGGCTGGAGGTCCCTGGGAGAGATGCAGGGGCAGCAGCACATGCTGGGCATAAATAATTTGAGTATTCTCTAGGTAACCCTGAGTGATATGAGAAGCAGTGCACAATGGGGGACGCAGACACCCCAGTATCCTTAGTCTTAGGTCTAGCCCCAAGCTCCAACAGAGTTGACATCCTGACAGTGTCAAAATGTCTAAAGTATAAGGCAACAACCAAATAAAGTGTGTAAGATTGAAATATCACCCCAGAAATCGCTAATTTGCACTTATCTGGCAGGCAAAGGGTTAATCTGCTGAGGAGAGAAGGTGAGTCCAAGCCCTGCATAGGATACTCGTGAAAGGAAGGCAGAAAATGGTGGCCAAATGGAAGTCATTCAGAAATGAGCATGCAAAGAAAACGCTCATGGGAAATGTAGTTTTCCCTTAAAAAGTACCCCAACAGTGCCCGAAGCCCCCTGAGCCCCCAAACCACACAGAACATTGACCGGATGATAGAGCCAGGGCAGACAAACAAAATGAGTAATCTCTGAAGTCACTACGTTAAGCAGTTGCAGAGATATGACCCAAACTGTAAAGTCTCATAGAGGTGAATGGAGCATGGCGTATATATGCGGTAAAGCATGCCCAAAGTTGTACAAGTGTAAATAGTGGTAAAAACATAAGAATACATAAGAATAAATCAATAAACACTGTGCCCAGTAGGGAAAAGTGCCAAAAAACCCCAAAAGGTGCCCAGACAGCAGACATAGGGTTAATTACCACAGAAACCTAGTGCTCCAAGCCCAACAGACATATAGATAAACTCAATGAGACCCCTGTGCAGAGGGGAAGCGTGGGAGAGGTGAACCTCAGCACTCAAAAAGTTGCTTACCTTTGTAGCAGGTCTTCTGTCTTCAGATTACCAATGATAAAGAAGAGGCCTCAGTGGGCAACCCCTAGGGAAAGAAATTGCTGAACAAGATCCCCCCCAGAGCTGATAGGTCCACCATAGCACCTGGAAACTGAGCTATCCACTAAGGACTGTCAGTAATAGTAATCCACCTAATGGTGGTATTTCATATCTAACAGAAAACAAAAAATAATCTAAAACTGTAGCAGAACTGTTCTCTTGCCTTGTATCTTCATCAAAAAACAAATCTTACTGGAGGGGAGTAGCTAGATGCAGCTAAGGAGAGGAGGTAGGCTCCACCCATCATTCTCTTCAAGAATTGTTCCTGCCTACTTAAAGGGGTGGCAGCCTACCCAAAGTTCCCAGTAACCTATATTGAATGACAGAGAAAATAACTTGTTTTAAAAAAAAATCTAAAATTTAAAAAATGGAAAAGTGGTGCATGCATATTTATTCACCCCCTTTGCTATGAATCCCCTAAATAAGATCTGGCGCAACCAATTACTTTCAGAAGTCACATAATTAGTTAAATAAAGTCCACCTGTATGCAATCTAAGTAGCACATGATCTGTCACATGATCTTAGTATTTATACACCTGTTCTTAAATGCCCCAGAGTCTGCAACACCACCAAGCAAGAGGCACCATGAAGACCAAGGAGCTCTCCAAACATGTCAGGGACAAAGTTGTGAAGAAGTACAGTTCAGGGTTAGAAAAAAATCCCAAACTTTGAACATCCCAAAGAGCACCATTAAATCCATTATTAAAAAATGGAAAGAATATGGCACCACAACAAATGGGCCAAAAGAGTGCCGCCCACCAAAACTCACAGATCATTCAAGGAGGGCATCAATCAGGGAGGCAACAAAGAGACCAAGGATAACCCTGAAGGAGCTGCAAAGCTCCACAGCGGAGATTGGAGTATCTGTCCATAGTACCAATTTAAGCTGTACACTCCACAGAGCTGGGCTTCATGGAAGAGTGGCCAGAAGAAAGCCATTGCTTAAAGAAAAAAACAAGAAAACATGTTTGCTGTTCGCCAGAAGGCACTTGGGAGACTCCCTAAACATATGGAACAAGGTACTCTGGTCAGATGAGACTAAAATTGAGCTTTTTGGCCATCAAGGAAAACGCTATGTCTGACGCAAACCCAACACCTCTCATCACCCCGAGAACACCATCCCCACAGTGAAGCATGGTGGTGGCAGCACCATGCTGTGGTGATGTTTTTCATCGGCAGGGACTGGGAAACTGGTCAGAATTGAAAGAATGATGGATGGTGCTAAATACAGGGAAATTCTTGAGGGAAACCTATTTCAGTCTTCCACAGATTTGAGACTGGGATGTAGGTTCACCTTCCAGCAGGACAATGACCCTAAGCATACTGTTAAAGCAACACTCGAGTGGTTTAAGGAGAAACATTTAAATGTCTTGAAATGTCAAAGCCCAGACCTCAATCCAATTGAGAATCTGTGGTATGACTTAACCCTTTGAGTGCCAGAGGGGTACGGAACGCATTGCAAAGCAAAGATTGCTATACACTATCGGAACCCATCCAACTTGAAGAAGCTTAAGCAGTTTTGCCTTGAAGAATGGGCAAAAATCCTAGTGGCTAGACGTGCCAAGCTTATAGAAGCATACCCCAAGAGACTTGCAGCTGTAATTGCTGCAAAAGGTGGCTCTACAAAGTATTGACCTTGGGGGGGTGAATAGTTAGGCACTCTCATGATTTCTGTTTTTTAGTCTTTTTTGTTTCACCTTCAAAGTGGTAAGCATGTTGTGTAAATGAAATCATTCATTTTAATTCCAGGTTGTAATGCAACAAAATAGGAAAAATGCCAAAGGGGGCGAATACTTTTGCAAAGCACTATATATAGTTTGGGTCACACATAAATACAGTATAGTATAGAATGTGTTACATCTAGAACAGACTACATTTTTTATTTGAAGTTAATTAAGGGCACTTTATCTTTATATTTTTTATTACATTTCCCTTTAAATTATTAAACATTCATCATTTTTTGAGGAAATGAAAAATCTGACAAGAAGACATCTATTTTAATGCTCTGTCTGGATGAAAACCGCAAAGGCTAGATTACATGATCAGAAAGTTAAGTAACTTACATGACTTTTGTACCTTTCCTTTTGTTTCTTAATAGATGTTCCCTACAAAGTCATGACACATTGAACAATAAATCTAAAAATAAACAGATTTCCTGTCCCAAGTAAAATCTATATCCCTTTCTCCTAAAATCTGTTTTTGCTGAACTATGCTATATTGGTCAAGGACAGAGATTGTTTTGCATACACAAATCATTCCTTTAACCTAATAATTACTGAAGGAATCTGAAGACATTAGAAACAAGTATGAAACTGCTGGTGAGTGTGTATAACCATAAGCAAGACCTTGCTGCAGCTAGAGGGCTGGAGGGAAAGGTGTTGGTTCCAAAGCCAGATTACTGAAGCCCATCTTTTGTGGGGGGGGGCTAGCCCTCTTTTCACCCACACCCAGAAAACAACTAACAGTGTCTGTCTCCAACAACGCTCTAACACCCCTACAAACAGCTCACTTTATTTGTTTTTCCTGGGTGGGAAGATAAAGTCACTAGAAATAACAGTGTGCTACCTTCTCCCTGACTTCCAACAACCTGCATTAAGCGGAAACCCTTTGATACCAGCACAACAGGAATACTTGCAGCATACAGTGTGCATGTGTGGTGGGGTTTAATTCTAACATTGTTTTCAATTGAATACATAGGTGAAAAAAAAGTATAAAATCAACACTTTTCACAGGAAATTTTCCACTTAGAGGGCTATTTTTTACCTATTTCACTTTTGAGGTGGAAAGTCTTGCATTCCTGCATATATAGGCATGAGTGTGTGTGTAAATAACACAGCATGTTAAATTGTACCTGTCTGTCTTGAGTGTATGATGGATTCATGTTTGTCCACTGGCCATCTGGTGGGAACCAGCTGAACTTGCCTGTTGGCTGGAAGAAGGGCCTCTCACAATTGTCTACTGTCTGAGAGTGGGACAGTTTGTAATTGCCTGCCACTGGTATTTGTCCCAGATGTTCAAGGGAGGACTTAGGCACGTAAGTAATAACGAAACTCAAAACATTTTTCTGCTGGAATTTTCATGGAAAACTAGCAATTTCCTCCTTTTCCCATGAAAATTCCTGCTAATGAAAATATATTAAACTTTTACCTTTTCACCACTGCCAATATATTTTCCGCAAGAACTGTCATATAATTTATATGGTCTCTTCTGAGGGCTGAAGTACAGAATACAACAACTAAAACTGAGCAAGCAGAATCCAACAGCAACATATGACTTAAAAAAATGATCAGGCTGAGTCTCTTTGTCCTTTGCTCACAGCACCATCCATCTGCTTATACAACTCTGCCACAGTCATCCTTGGAAAAATAGTTGTGGCTTGTGATATGCCAGCATGGTGCAACACATGGCATTAGTTCATTAAAAAAAAAAAAGCAGCATGTCAAATACCAACATTTTAGAAACTTTGTTATTCCAGAGGCATACAGTTTGATTATTTTTGTGCAGGTTTTGCCTTATTTCTAAGACCTCAGTAAATATGGGATGGCAGTAGATATTTGAAGAACTGCATGAATGTATTGCTTTAACAATATAACTTGTGATAGTGGTGGTGGAGGGGGCAGGTGTGGGCATTCTATGATTCTTGTCATCTCCCTCAACAAACTAAGAGCTATACTCCTCCATGTTCTTCATTTGCAAAACACCAACAGGAGCCATAAGTATTAGGAAATCTTGGCATATTCTAAGACACGTCTACTACACAACTATTATTTTGTGCCCCAGAGCCCTGGGAACTTTTAGGAGTGATTCTACTGTTGCTAGTCACAGCACATCTGACATGTTGATGGTGTGTCTCCCAATGAGACCTGTGTTTGTGTTTAAGGTGGAATCTCAACATGAATGTACCTAGGGGTTATCCTGCTTTGAACCTACTGATATGCTGCTTACACGGACAACAGATAGCAACATGGCTTTTGAATCATGAGTGATGTATCTCCATGCATGTAGACTTCATAGACTAAGGGGTTCCTGAGGGGCTACTACTGGAGCTAGATGTTATACTTGCACTACTAGTAGATGTCAAAGGTGCTGCACTTCCAAAAGCAGCAGGATTTGGAGTTGTGGATATTGATAACCTGTGTTGCTGATTACTGAACAATAGTGTGTTTGGCTGGGTGGGGGTTGGACTTGGAAGTGGTGATGATACAGATGATGACTGACAAGATTAGTTGTATTATAGGTATCTTTACTTTTACAGAGTTAGACTTTCCTTTTGATTTCTCAAAAAGTTTATGAACAGCATACTGTTCTTTTCAGTGGTGGAAGATTGAGCATTTTCCTTTCAGCTATTTTTTGGCTGTGTCATCATATCTCTCACTCTCAACTTCATCTGTATCAGGGAGTGGGACATGGTGGAGGACTCGGTGGTGGGGATGAGAACAGATTACCCAGCTAAGCTTTCTTCAGTATATCATTACAGTTCACTGCTGGTGTTCTGCTGCTGGCACCAGTTGCTTGGGTGGGCTTTGTGGCACTCTCTGGGCTAGAACACTCTCTGCTGCTGCTTCTTGTGGAAGAATCCTCCACCACAACAGCAGCAGCACCCCTCCCATTTCCCATAATGGCCAACGTTCCTCTCTCTCTTTTTATCACTGTCTTTAAATGTGTTTAAATGGTTCTGTGGAACATCACATGTTATTTTCAGACAAACAAAGCATTATTCCACTTTACAATAAAAAGGATCATTATGTCCAACAAATCATCTCAGTCACCATCATCAATATTGCTTCAAGGTCTAAACTGCACCAATTCACACTCACAGTTATTAAATAAGCATCAGTTTTCACTAGGTTTTCCAATGGCTACATATTTCCCACCCATTTGCTACGTACACTTCACATTTTTGTGCCAAAAACGTGATGTTTCCAGGAAGTAAAACAGATAACATAGTAATATAGTAACATAGCTGATGAGGCTGAAAAAAGACATGTGTCCATCAAGGCCAGCCCATGCCAAAAACACCCCTGTTGATCCAGAGTAAGCCAAAAAAAAGAAGAAAAACCCTCTGGAGCAATTTCTAATTTAGCCCCAAGTGGGTAAAAAAAATCCCATATTGACTCCAAATGGCAGTCAGATATTTCCCTGGATCAACATCCTATCTGCTTTGAAGCCATCTGTCATAATTTTCAATATTGTTCTAATATAGTCATCCAATGCTTTTTTGAAAACGGTTGCATTATCTGCAAGTACAACATGCCTAGTCAAAGAATTCCATAGCTTTACCACCCTTACTGTAAAGAATCCCTGCCTTTTAGTCAAAAGCACTTTTCCTCTAGTCTTAATGGATGACCTCTTGTTCTTATCTCAGCTCTTTGCGTAAATAATTAATTGGCTAGTTCTTTGTATTGACCTTGAATGTAAAATGAAGCAGCTAGAGAGGGTGCAAGGTGATTTTCTATTTATTCTGTGAGCAAAATAATGGCAGCAGAGGCTCATAGTGCACTATCACACAAAAACACTATGAGCACTTGGATTAAAAAGAAATGGAGGAGATGGAATGACCTTGATGTGTCCAGTGAGTCAGAGAAGGAGGAGAAAGTGACCACCATCATCATGGAAGGGTCTGGGAGCCCTGATTGCCCAGATCCAATGATGCCCAGACCTCTTACATCACCCCTTGTGATCTGAGGGAAAATTGTGATGAAGGCAAAACTGGTTAGCAATGTGAGCAACACAGGTCACCTGCCTGTGCCTGCTGCTACTGATGCCAGTGAGCCTTGTGATACTCAGGAGCAGTAGATGATAGAAAGTGTGACAGCAGGGGACCATAAGTCACACTTGAGATCTGAAAACAGTCCCACTACTACTACACAACAGCTAGAGAGTGGAATTTTGGAGTTTGCTGCTGCTTTAATTCCTGCAGCTGCTGCTGTGTTGTAAGGGCCAGATGTTGATCTGTGCATCAGCAGGCTGATGATGAGCAGGATAGTTTTCCACAGACCACAGTGGCTCCTTTTGCTAGGGTCTGGGTGTTCAAAGACATAGCAACATCTTCTGCTGATCCTTCTCTGTCATCGTTACCTCACCACCAGCTGACATTCTGTAGATGCGAAGATGTAGTAGTGACTACCCATTGCACATTGTGTGGCGTACCGAACACAGATGGCAATGTGGTAAAGTATAATCACAAGCATTGAATCAAGCAACATCTGAGGAGATTCTATCCCACAGAATATGCTATGCTGGTGGCAGTGAGGATTCTTTATTATTATTAAGACTGATAGTTGTCATATGCCCTTAAAGGGAAAGTAATGTTTCATAATAAAGTCAGCACTAATTAATCTTTATAGTATTTGGGCCTTGGAGAGTGTTATTTCAATTCTGTCAGAATTGTAGTTCAAGAGTAATTGAATGATAAAGTATCCCCCTCCCTCCCCTTCTACTGATGTAACACTGCTTAGCTTAGACCAGCAGAGGGTGTCCAGGTAGACTGCAGTGAGGGACAATTTTCCATTAAGATAAGGGAAAACAGCTGAAAAACCTGTCAAGGGGGCAGGGATTTCATTGTTTTCGCAGTAAGAATTTTGACCCTTGATATGAGCTGTCTGGTCTATGGACTGGATTCCACATCTGAGGAGTGAGGGCTTAATCTAAGTAAAAGGGGCGGGAGGGGGGAACTTTATCATTCAATTACTCTTGTACTACAACACTCACAGTAATGAAATAACACTCTCTATAGCTCATATACTATGAAGATTAATTGGGGCTGCTGTTTTTGTGAAACATTAATTATTTTAATGGAGCGAACAAGGGGCATAGTGACTTCAGCATTACTTGGGGGATGATTTGATATTGCAGACCTAAGCATCAAAGTGCTTGCTTTCAGTTGTTCCAGTTGTCTGATGAGAGTGCAGATGTGTCCATTGTTCCCAGTACTTCCACTGTTTCCTAAATACACTGTGTACATTGTAGTTACTGATGAAAGGCACAGTTCCATCCTGCTATCAAAGCATGGAGCAGGATAACCAAGTTAGTTAAAGGAGACAAAAATCATAGTGTCCCTCCCTACACCCACCTCCAGGCCCACACCTCCACCACCACCTCTAGTCAAGTTGTTAAAACAATTATATACATATTTATTTTCTATGCGCTTATAATCCACCCTTATTGAGTTCTTAGGAATAATTTTAAAAATACACACAAAAAAAAAATTACGCCTGTGAAATGGCAAACTGGCCAAGATATTGGCAGTTGACATGCTGCCCTATTCTATTTTTTGAAAAAAAAAAGAGGTTGTAAAGAACTGATGCTATGTGTTGCACCCCACTGGCATATTTATTTTTCAATAACAGCTGTCTTAGAGTTGTACAAGCGTGTCGTTAGTGTCATGGACAAGGGCAAAAGACTCAGCCTGCTAGCAATTTTAGCAAGGGTTATGTTGCTGCAGGGCTTTTACTTTCAGCTGTGGATTTCTCTTCTTTAGCACTCAGCCTCAGTAGTATTGCAGTAATAATACTCATGGCCATAGAACACATAGGAAGAAAATTCAAAGTTCTAATAGGAAAATCATTGTAGGTAACATAAATGTAGGAATTTTATGTATTTTCAATGTACAGAAATTTCCACAGACAAAGTGGCAAATTATGTTATTTTCATGAAATTTCCTGTCAGGGGCTACAAACTTTTTTTACGCACCTTGATTAGTTACATTTTTTCCTGGTAAGTGAGCACTTGCTTGAATATTATACCTTAAATCAGGCTAAATGTTGTTCCTCGTTGCAAACATTGTCCTTGCATTTGCTCCCAAACCCCTTAAGTATTAAATTTTAAATGTTAATATTCATGTAGAAAAGGTCTATTTAACACTATTCCTTTTATACTTTTCCATCGTCTCTAAATATTAATGACTAGGGATGGACTTCAGTTTGCCACTTTTTCTGAAAAAAAATCCACCATCATTATATTTAAAATTGTTGCCTTTTTTTCTTATCCCCCTGGAATTTTCAGTGGTAACAGCTGGAAGGGTTGATTAGACTCTGTAGTGTGGCTACCATTGCCTCCTATTGCTACCACTGCACCAGGACACGGCATGAGACAATGTTAGGGGGTGATCAGTATGTTTGCTACTATGGTTACTATGGAGGAAGGCTGGGAGAGACAACAGTGTGTAGTTCTATGATTACTGTGGGGTGGGGGGTGATGAGTGTGGTTTTAATGGTTTCCATGGGACAAGGCTGGGAGTTACAGTGTATTGTTCTGTGATTGCCAAGGAACAAGACTGTGGGGTCAGAGTGTGCTTCTATTACTGTGGGACACGGATGGGGGGACAGTGTGTGGTTCTATGGTCACTATGGGACAAGGCTAGGAGGTGAGGTCCATGTGTAGATCTGTGGTGTTAGGGACCAGGAACCAGACAGACACAAAAATGTAGGATGCAAAACACCTTTATTAAAGTAATAAAAGCAAACAAAGCAAAACTGCGATCCAGAAGCGTACACTAAAAGACAAGCCGTGGTCAGGAACCAAGATGGGTACTCAGCCAAGCCGGGGTCAGGAATACGGAGATCAACAATGTCAAGAACAATCCAGGAGTCATAAGCCAGAAGGGAAGTCAGACGAAGCCAGGTCATGCGCAGATAATCAGCAACTCAGAATAACACGCTTGCAGTCAGGATCAGACACAAGGGCAATCAGAAAGTAAGCAAAGCTGCTTTAAATACCCTGGGAGGGTTGTCTGATAACAGTCAGGTGAGCAAACACAGGTGAGATCAGCTGATTCATCCTGGAAAGGGAAGGCAGCAGTAAAGGATAGCAGAGCACCGGATTAGCTCAGACAGCAGAATCAAGCAACAGAGTTAGATCAGCTCAGCCAAACCTTGACATGTTGTTAACATGGGACAAGGCACGGGGAAGTATGCTCTTCTATGGTTACAGTGGGACAAGGCTGGGTTTATAGTGTGTGTTTCTTTGTTATTGTGGGACAAGGTAGAGGGCAGTGTGCAGTTCTATGGTCACCATGAGAAAGTGCTGGGGTCAGTATGTGTGATTCTATGGCTACTAGTGCAATGGTAAAAAAAAAAAAAAAAACTGTCACCCTATTCCCAAGTCTCATAACAGAGGTGGTTGCTAGGTTTATAGGAGACTTGGGCTAACCTAATGAATTATTTTTGCACTGTGCAACCCAATTGCACCATTACTAACAGTTACATTAAATGCTCCAAACTGTCATCAAGATCTAGGACTAAGCATACCTGGGGTTTTAGCCCCCTTAGCCAGTACATCACAATTTCATTGCCATTTAGACAAGTCTGGATGCATAAACAGAAGTTGTTACAGTGACTAGACCATCTCTAAGGGGACAAGTACTTTGCCTTAATGTGAGTCAGATGCCATGTAGATGCAACAGTCATCATGGAAATAGATCATATAGAAAAGTCAGTTGTAATGTAGGTAAGTCCTGATACATGCAAACACATCTGTCACTACTCTACCACGTACCGAGCTGGAACCTAATTGCCGGAAGGTGCACACCTGTTCAGAACCACACTAATGAAGGGCCTGATAGTGAAAACAGAGCCCCCACAGTGGAAGTATGCACAGGGGCAAATACAGAAAATGCACTACAGGCATCAGCAGACAGAGGCGTAATCACAGGCTGGTCCAGGTCAAGGCAGGCAGCAACGGTTCAGAAGTCTCAGATCCAGGCAGAGGTCAGGACAGACTGCAAAGTTTCATAGGTCAGGGATTCAGGCAGATGTCAGGGCAGGCAGCACAAGAACTAAGTAGCAAACAAGCCAATAGTCAGGAAACAACTAGCAATCAATCAGGAAACAAGGCTGAGTTTCCGGTCAGGCCAAACAACTGAGCACTGGGAGCTCAGTCAGGCTGGTTTAAATAGTCTCCTCAATCAGATACAGATACTTGACAGTAGATTCTCTGGTGGCAGCATAGATAGCTCCAGGACTCACAGCCTGAATGTTGCTGGTCAGGGAAGTGCACAGACATCTTGGGGGGCAGGGGCTCAAATGAAAAAAAGGGCACTTCTTGATAAAATTGGACTGATTAAATTTTTTTTTTTTTTTTTGGTAAAAGGGCAAGAGGGCACTTTGGACAAAAAGGGCAGGTGCTCAAGCCCCTCTTGGTGTCTATGTGTACACGTGCCTGTTGCTGGTTCAATCCCAAGGAGAGAGAAAAGTCCAGTGTAAAGTTCAAACTAAATGTATCACAAAAGGATGGCTATACCTGACAATCTGAATCTAACAAAAGCCTGAGAGATGGTTATTAGCATGCCCTCAGCTATGTTCTGAAAAGGTGCGCTACTAATACTTTTCTTAGAGAAAAAATCTAGGCAAACCAACTTAAAGAAAGTTTATCAGTTCGTTGAGTTTCTTCCCTGGGTTCCTCAGTCTCAGATTAGCCTACCGCTGTGTTCTGGTCACCCGGCCTTGTGACCTCTTGTAGACAAGTGTACTAGAAGAAAAGAAAAGAAACACAGTGCAAAAAGCTCATCTAAGAGCGATCTTTCTGGTAAAATGGACAAATCCCCCCAGAAGATGGGTACTCACTAGAGATAGAGGCTACGTTCCGCCTCTAGATATAAAAGCATTTGGTGCCTTTTATAGCCCGGCTCTGGCTTTCAGTCCTTTCGTCCGCTGGCTCTTTCCTGTATCCCCCAGTGCTGTTGCATTATAAACGATACAGAGAGACACTACCTGGGCTACTAATAAGCCTCAATTTATTGGTAGTAAATAGTTTAAAATACTTTAAAGCATACAGATTACCCTACACGTTTCGGTACAGTTGTAACTTCACCAGGGGTATATTATTAAATGGTCATGCAGTATATTTATACCTTTCCATCGCAGACCGGTCAAACACTTCCGTTATTTGAAGCTGTTTGTTGTTAGTCACCTGCCTAAACAGGTTGACCCGCATATTTCCAGTTACTGTCTACGTCTGTCTTCCTTCCTTTGGAATGCACTCCTCCATCTACTTGAAACCGTGGAACACAAACTGTCAAATGCAATATAGTGCATCGACAGAAAGGCTTATATATGTAAAAAAGAAAGAAAAGAAAACCCAGTCTCTCAATATACAGATTGGATATAGTGGGAGGTCCGTATAGGGTGAAAGGGAAAGGCATTGCCTGCTCAGGTGACCCGATATGCCCCGCCGATAATTTTTTGACAGGAACCCATCTAGCCATCCTAACCTTACGAACCCAAACCCTTCCTCCACTAGCCCACCATCCACCATATTTATAATAAATGTAACCACATATGGTTATCCATAGTACATGGAGGCCACGCTCCTTATTAGGTAATTCAGAACACAGACTAGGAGATGGAGAAGAATGGCCTCTTTTGTCTTGTCCTCCACATTGCCCTTCATTGTCTGTGGCAGCAGATAATGTTGCTGCTACTGCTTCAGATTCAGCACTGTAACTAGGATCAGGAGTATTGCTACTGCTGGCAAGTGGAATCTGTCCTAGTCCCGCATCACTTGTTGATCCCATTCCCACTTTATCCACAGTGGTCTGTGGCACACTAGCCTGCTCTTCAGCATCCTGCTTCCCTTGCATCTCAGCATCAGAAGGAATTAGAGCAGTTGCAAATTCCTCTAATTCCAAAATGTCATTGCTAGTGGTGGTGGTGATGCCCATCCTCATCCCTATCTTTCATTCCTTCTCAGTTTCTGCTAAAACCATCAATGTCTGTTCCACCCCAGCTTCTCCAGCATCATCATCACCTCCACCACTAGTCCCTACTTGCTGTTGTTGCTGCTGCTTTATTCCGGACATCTCACTGCTGTTTGGAGGAGGCGACTAGCAGTGTGAAAGAGAGTCCCCTAATGTCACAATTGCCATTTCCTTTTGACCTGAAGAAGAAGGCAGACTAACACTAGCAGCAGTAGCAGCAGGCACAGGCAGCTGATCTGTGCCCCTGCTGGTGGTGATGGTATTAATTCTGAGCCTGTTCTCCCCCAACACCAGTTCTGGACGATTAAGGATCATGTTCAACTTGTACACTGGGGACTCCCAGAGCCAAAGGAATGGTGTGGACTCCCTTGACCACTAGTCTGTATGCTCTCAAATGTTTCTCCTACCACTTTGGCTGTTTCACCATTACTGCTACTATTACTAATACCAACCACATCAAGCTCAGCCACAGAGTCTTCCTCCTCAGTCTCACAGTCACTAGTAATATGAGGATATTGTTGATTACCCCCTCCTTCACTCCTAACGCTAACAAGCTGCTGGACCTTAGTAGCAGTAGTCCTAGCACTGGCAGGACTGCTTGGGAATGGCAAGTGTGATGTAGGGACCCTTGCTGTTACACTTGACATCATTTTCTCCTTCGCACCCTGAGTACTACAAGAAACACTAGCAGCAGGCAAAGTATTGGTGGCAGCAGGTTCAGAACTAGCGGCAGGTTCAACACTAACAGCAGGTTCAGCACTGGCAGCAGGTACAGCACTGGCAGCAGGTTATCATGGTCCCCGTGAATGCCTGTCAATCTCTGTAGGTATACATTTGCATTGGAGGAGTCTGATTGGCCTACCCAGGATGTGCCTTTATATACTGAGGCTTGGGCACTTGTCAATGGCCCTTTCGTACTGTTACGGTTTTCTGACACACAGACCAGGATGTAACGTAAAATACAATTTATTGAAATAAAAATGAACAACACTGCCCCTAGGGGCTAGTAAAGTTAAGAACAGGCAATATGAACAGAGGATGGAGTAAACTACAAACAGTAGTGCATAGAGGGTAAAGTGGAGCAACTGGTAAGGCTCAGGCTAGATTGGCCAACGCCCAGGGGATATATAGCAGTCTATGGTAACAGTCTTTAAATGTAGATCAGGAACTCAGGAAAAGCGCTGTAACACTCTTGAAGCATAAACAGGATGAGCCCCTGTTGCTCTAAGCTGAGCCCGTACCACCACAGTGGGCTTATGAGGATTGCAACTGCCAATTTGATGTAACCAGAATAGGAATCGCCCTGAATGAGTATCGAGTAACCCTGCGTCTGCCACTGAAGTATGCCAGCCCTTGGGAGACCACAGTAGAACGGAATTACTATCACGGTCCCCGTGATTCCCTGTCAATCTCTGTAGGTATACATTTGCATTGGAGAAGTCTGATTGGCCCGCCCAGGATGTGCCTTTATATACTGAGGCTTGGGCACTTGTCAATTGCCCTTTCGTGGTGTTGTGTTGCTGCGCCTTGTTATTGATCTCCAGTGTCTCCTGTGTACCGACCCGGCTAGTCTGACTCTCCTTCTGTTCCTGCACCGTGATCTGACCCGGCTCTGGCTGACGACCCTGCACCGTGATCTGACCCGGCTCTGGCTGACGACCTTGCACCGTGATCTGACCCGGCTCTGGCTGACGACCCTGCACCGTGAACTGACCCGGCTCTGGCTGACGACCCTGCACCGTGATCCAACCCGGCTCTGGCTGACGACTCCGATCCATGATTCAACCCGGTTCTGGCTACTGATCCTGCTCCGTGACTGCTCCACTCTCCGGTGGTGTTCCTGCAACTCAGTCATCCGGTTCCGGCTACTGTTCCTGTCCGGTTACTGCTCCTGTCCGGTTGCTGCTCCTGTGTACTCCGGTCGCGCTGGCGACATTCTGACTGTTCTCTGTTTCCTCGCTCATTATGCTGCAGCCGAGGTTGCCTGCCTTGTTCTCGTTGAGCATTGTTCGTTCCAAATGTACCAGATTAACCCTTGCACTACCGTTAGCCTCCGATTACGTGCCATTTGATTCATTGCCAAGTTCCGGTGATTCTCTGAGCCTTAACACATTTGAGCCTCCGCTTTACGCTATACCAGTCCTTGCAGAGCTCCGCCTGTTCGATGCCCGGTGAGCATCGTGATCACGCTGGTTGACACTGGTAGTCCATTCGCTCTTGCAACAAGGATTCTGGGTCACACCTTGTGGGTGTCTGGGCAGTACCTCATTCGCTCAAAGTGCTTTATCCCTACTGCACTACACTGTGCATCGGCTCTTCATAGCTTGGGCAATTCCGTTCTACTGTGGTCTCCCAAGGGCTGGCATACTTCAGTGGCAGACGCAGGGTTACTCGATACTCATTCAGGGCGATTCCTATTCTGGTTACATCAAATTGGCAGTTGCAATCCTCATAAGCCCACTGTGGTGGTACGGGCTCAGCTTAGAGCAACAGGGGCTCATCCTGTTTATGCTTCAAGAGTGTTACAGCGCTTTTCCTGAGTTCCTGATCTACATTTAAAGACTGTTACCATAGACTGCTATATATCCCCTGGGCGTTGGCCAATCTAGCCTGAGCCTTACCAGTTGCTCCACTTTACCCTCTATGCACTACTGTTTGTAGTTTACTCCATCCTCTGTTCATATTGCCTGTTCTTAACTTTACTAGCCCCTAGGGGCAGTGTTGTTCATTTTTATTTCAATAAATTGTATTTTACGTTACATCCTGGTCTGTGTGTCAGAAAACCGTAACACAGGTACAACACTAGTGGCTGCAGGTACAGCAATGGTGGCACTGGAAGCAGGGGAAGCACGTCTTGCAGCAGGCACAGACTGCTGACCTGTCCTGCTCTCATTAGTACTACCCTTTTCTCCTTTCCTTCCCATTCCCTTTTCTCCCTTCCTTCCCTTTTCTCCCTTCCGTCCCATTCCCTTTTCTCCCTCCCTTCTCATTAAATTCCCCAAGATCCCTTGGGGTGATTTAGGGGGATTGGACAGACTTGGTTCAGTACTGCTAGTCACTTCCTCTTCCTCCTCCTCTTCCCCAGACTCAGTGGACACATGATAAGAGTCACTATGAGCCTCTCCTGCTTCAATTTTTCAAAAATATCACAGTAGAACAGCACAGCACATCTACCTCGCTCTGTAGCTGTTTCTATTTTGCCTGCCTTCAGCGAAAACATCAAGTTTTTATAGCAGAAATGCGAAAACAACATAAATGAATGGGTGAAAACTTTCTAGCCATTGAAAAAATGGCGAAAGGTTTTGGCCAACGTGCAAAAGATGCAAACATTTGGATTTTCTCGTGGATAACAATGCGGTTTTCGCAAAATTTCTCACAGGAGTACGGAGACAACTTTCTCCCATCCTTAGTTTTGATCATTATAAGGTTAAGGCAGGTGATATGATAATTTTGTATAAGATTTATGTGTTTTCCTTTACCAATTTTTGTTTTAGTTACAGTGATGTTTTTCTTGTTCTTTTTAGAAAAAAGATTTATTTGTTTGATGGCTGACTGGATATAGTTACATAGTTACATAGTAATTTAGGTTGAAAAAAGACTTGCGTCCATCCAGTTCAACCCTTTTTCTATTCCTGTTTACCATCGCTGACCCAAAAGAAGGCATCTGACTCCAAATGGCAATCAGATTTCTCCCTGGATCAACAAGCCCTAACTAAATATTAATCCCAGTACTAACGTGCATAGCCCTCTATATTATGCTCTTTTAAATAAGTATCCAGGCCCCTTTTAAAGGCATCTAATGTATTTGATAGCACCACCTCCTCCGGAAGTGCATTCCATACCTTTATTGTCCTTACTGTAAAGAAACCCTTCCGCTGTTGTAGATTAAATCTCCTTTCCTCAAGTCTAAGCGGGTGGCCCCTTGTCCTGTGTACTGTTCTGTTAATGAACAGGTCTTTTGAAAGCCCTTTATATGGGCCTTGAACATATTTATATAGTGTTATCATATCCCCTCTAAGACGCCGTTTCTCTAGTGTGTACAAGTTTAACTTTTCTAGTCTCTCTTCATAGCTAAAACTTTCCATTCCCCTTACTAGTTTTGTAGCCCTCCTCTGCACTCTCTCTAGTTCCATAATGTCCTTCTTCAGAAAGGGCGCCCAGAATTGAACAGCATATTCTAGGTGGGGTCTTACCATGGACCTGTAAAGAGGCATAATTATATCTTCCTCCCTTGAGTCAATACCCCTTTTAATACATGCCAATATCTTATTGGCCTTTGCAGCTGCCAGCTGGCACTGCATGCTACTGCTAAGTCTATTGTCTACCATTACTCCTAAATCCTTTTCATTAGTAGATTTCCCCAGAGAAACACCATTTAAACTATATGTTGCATTTTTATTATTATACCCAAAATGCATAACTTTACACTTGTCTATATTGAATCTCATTTGCCATTTGCCTGCCCAGTTACTCAATTTGTCCAAATCCTCTTGTAATGAAGACACATCGAGTTCAGACTTTATTACCTTACTTAATTTTGTGTCATCGGCAAACACTGATACATGGCTTCCTATGCCCTCTGGGAGGTCATTAATAAACAAATTAAAAAGAAGAGGACCCAGGACAGATCCCTGAGGCACTCCACTTATCACGTTTATCCAACTGGAGAACTTGCCATTTACTACCACTCTTTGCATTCTATCTTTCAGCCAATTTCCAATCCACACACAAACTTTTTCCCCTAGTCCTATTTCATTCAATTTGTACAGTAACCTCTTGTGCGGAACTGTATCAAATGCCTTGGCAAAGTCTAAATAGATCACGTCAACCGCCGCTCCCTCATCTATATTATTACTTACTTTTTCATAAAATTCGATCAAGTTCGTTTGACAAGACCTATCTTTCACAAAGCCATGTTGGCTATTGCTAATGATATTCCTGTTCCAGCAGAATTCTTGAATATATTCCCTTAGCAATCTTTCAAACAGCTTCCCTACCACAGATGTCAAGCTTACGGGTCTGTAGTTTCCTGGCTGGGACTTTGATCCCTTTTTAAATATGGGCACCACATCTGCTTTACGCCAATCCATGGGCACCATACCAGAAATAAAAGAATCCCTGAAAATCAGATATATCGGTCTGGCCAGGGTCTGGCTTAGCTCTTTAAGTACCCGTGGGTGTATACCATCTGGCCCTGGAGCTTTGTCTACCTTGACACCATTCAATTGTTTTAACACTTTTTCTTGTGATAGCCAGTCCCATGCTTGCTGTGCCTGTTCTGTAAAAGTAGTTTGCAGATTCTTGTCCAATGGGTGTTCCTTGGTAAAAACAGAAGAAAAGAAATTATTTAAAATATCTGCCTTCTCTCTGTCCCCTTTGACCATCTCACCCGTTTCAGATAACAAGGACCCAACATTATCAGACTTTAATTTTTTGCCATTAATGTATTTAAAGAATTTTTTGGGGTTGCTTTTGCTCTCCTTAGCAATATTTTTTTCATTCTCCAGTCTAGCTAATTTAATAGCCTTTTTACAGTTTTTGTTGACATTTTTGTATTCTGCAAATGCCTCTGCTGATCCCTCAGCTTTGTAATGTTTAAATGCCGCTTTCTTGTTATTTATTTCATGAATTACTTTACTGGTTAGCCACATTGGTTTTAATTTGCTTCTTTTGTATTTGTTTCCAACAGGGATAAATTTATATGTGTATTTTTGCAATGTTATTTTGAAGGCATTCCACTTACCTTCTGTGTTTTTTCCTGAAAATATTTTATCCCAGTCAACGAGACCAAGGGATGAATTAAACCTGCTAAAGTTGGCCTTTTTAAAATTCAGTGTTTTGGTGGAACTCATATCAACTTGTTTTTTTGAATTAATCTCAAACGATACCATGTTATGGTCACTATTCCCCAAGTGCTCCCTTACTTGGATGTTAGAGATAAGTTCTTCATGGTCAGTTATTACCAAATCCAGACATGCATTCCCTCTGGTTGAGGTCTGCACTAGTTGTGACAAAAAATTGTCATTCAACAAGTTCAGAAACTTGCTGCTTTTAGCAGAGTTAGCTGTTCCATTTTTCCAGTCTATTTCTGGATAATTAAAATCCCCCATAATTATAGTTCTCCCTATTTGGGAAGCCTTTTCTATTTGCATTAATAGCCGTGTTTCTTCAAGGTCACCAATGTTTGGTGGTTTATAACAAATACCCACTAATATTTTCTGGGCAGTTTTACCCCCAGTGACTATTTCAACCCACAGGGATTCCACATGTTCACTACTGTCATCACATATATCTTCCCGCAATTGAGGCAATAATGCTGGTTTGATATACAGACAGACCCCACCACCTCTTTTGCTTGACCTATCTTTTCTAAATAACATGTAGCCCTCTAAATTGATTGACCAATCATGTGTGTCATCCCACCATGTTTCTGTTATGCCTATCAAGTCATAGTTTTCAATTTCAGCTACCAGCTCCAGTTCCCCTATTTTACCAGTTAAACTTCTGGCATTTGCAAGCATACAATTTATGCCACTGCTGTGTTCCATTTGTGATTTAATTTTGATGTGGTTTATAGGCTTCTCCCTATCATCTGTACTAACCCCGCCCCCAGATCCTCCCACCTGGTTATTAACTACATCGCCTTCCCTTTCTATACTATCTATCCCAGTATTTATTGGCCCCTCCCCCCCCTTCCTAGTTTAAAATCAGGCATCTAATACTGTCTCAGTTTATCTTTCAGGCTAGTCTGCGGTCCGAATTACCTAATAAGGAGAGTGGTCTCCAAGTACTATGGATAACCATATGTGGTTATATGTGGTTATGTTTAGTATATATATGGTGGATGGTGGGCTAGTGGAGGATGGCGTTTGAGTTCGTAAGGTTAGGATGGCTAGATGGGTTCCCGTCAAATAAGTATCAGCGGGGCATATCGGGTCACCCAGGTGGGCGATCCCTTTCCTTTTCACCCTATACTGATCTTCCACTATATCCAATCTGTATATTGAGAGACTGGGTTTTCTTTTCTTTCTTTTTTACATATATAATCCTTTCTGTCAATGCAATATATTGCATTTGACAGTTTGCGTTCCACGGTTGCCAGGTAGATGGAGGTGTGCATTCCAAAGGAAGGAAGACGGACATAGACAGTAACCGGAAGTATGCGGGTCAACCTGTTTAGGCGGGTGACTAACAAAAAACAGCTGCGAAGAACGGAAGTGCTTGACCGGTCAGAGATGGAACTAAAGGTATAAATATACTGTGTGACTATTTAATAATATACCCCTGAGGAAGTTACAACTGTAACAAAATGTGTAAGGTAATCTGTATGTTTTAAAGTATTTTAAACTGTTTACTACCAATAAATTGAGGCTTATTAGTAGCCCAGGTAGTGTCTCTCTGCATCGTTAATAATGCAACGAGCACTGGGGGATACCAGAACGAGCCAGCGGAAGAGAGGACTGAAAGCCAGAGCTGGGCTATTAAAGGCACCAAATGCTTTTATATCTAGAGGCGGAGCGGAGCCTCTCACTCTAGTGAGTACCTATCTTCAGGGGGAATTTGATGCATTTTACCAGAAAGATCGCTCTTAGATGCGCTTTTTGTGCTGTGTTTATTTTATTTTCTTCTAGTACACCTGGGAGTCTTTTGTCTAAAGTAGCAAGCGTGACAACATCTCTATAAACATAATTGCATTGCTATTGAGACAATTAATTCAACACAGAGATAAACTCATCACCAATGAGATAAATCCATCAACAGAGACAAACATGTCATCACTGGAACTAGTTAATCTCCATGGAAACCAGTTCACTATCCCTGCAACCAGACATCACTACAAGGTCCAACCTATTGCAATTGACACCAGTCAATCTCCATGGAGACAAGTCAGCTATGATGGAATCAGAGCTATATATCCAGAAATGCCTTAAACTATGAAGATACATATGTTGCTACACAGACTAGTCAGTTATCAAGTCTGTGATCATATAAAACCTTGTTGCCATGGGAACAAGGCAATTGCCATAGAGATGCATCTGTTGCCATGGATACTAATCAGTTGCAAAGGAGACATGTCCAATGACATAGGAATAATTTCATAACCGTTGACAAGTCTGTTGCTATGGAAACAAGGTTGAGATGGAGACATGTCAGGTCTGTCCATCACCTTGGAGACAATTCTGACACCATGGTGATAAGATCATCACCATGAAGACATTTCCAATGCCATACTGACAAGTTTGAAACTATGAAGATATCACATCTCCACTGTAATTTCTTCAGACTTTTCACTATCCAAACTCAGAAGATGGTTACTCACCCACACAAAATATATTTAAATGTATTACTGTGTAAATGATCTGAACGAGATACACTGGTACTTTCAGTGTTGCTATTTTAACATTTATCAATAAATCTGTGCTTCCTTATTTATCAACAAGCAAGTAAAAAAGGTACACCAAACAAATATGATGTTTCTATATGCAAGGTCATGGCTAGTGTATCCGTTTGAAGACAGTGGAAGTGCTAGCTTACACATGCACATGTAGTATATGAATAAGTATATACATAAACTGTACTTTGTTAGAAAAAAAGTCCTGCTTATGTTAATTTCTTAAAGACAGGCATTAGTAGAATGATTATACATGCGATAATGGAAACATGAAAAGAGCATGATCACTTATGCAAGTACAATATCATACAAAAATTATTCCTATCTGGGTCAGAAACCAACTTGCTACAGCTTATCCTGTGATCAAGTGGATCAAGTACTACAAATTATACTATGATCAGGCAGGTTACTACTTCTATGACCATGTACATTAGGTCTGAATTGCTTTTGTCAGAACATACATATTTTAGTAAAACATTTACATAGGTTTTTTTTATTAATTTATGCTTAGTGTATTTCCCTGCCCAATGTACACAATTGTACAGGATAATCTGCTTGGTTGTTACTTGAAGATGCATAAAAGGTATTTATGAATGATTCTGGAGCATATTGGTGGTCACCACAGTATCAGATGCTGCTTGCTTCATAAATCTAAGTCTTAGATCGCAGAAATACATTCATTTAGGCTAATTTAGATTTATTTTGTTTGTGATGTAAAACAAAAGTATGGTTGCATGTCATTTTCTTAATAGTGATATGCATGTAGAATGTAGATGGCAGAGTCACGAGGCAGAATGGATCTGTTTGGTACTGCTCCTGACAATTGTATTTTTTGACCTGTCTGTAAGAAATACTTAAAAATAATTGAGAAAAGTCCTTTCCAATGTAGGAATTATTTCGTTTTTGAATTAGAAACAATGGTCCATATTTATAAATTCGGTGTAGAGGACAATTAGTTGTAAAACCATAGACAGTCCTGTCAAAATATTCTGCGTGTATTTTAAGGGGGCAGTTATTCTGCCATGAGTCAGCAGAGGGGGAAAGCCCCACTATGCCAAAATCACTGCAAGGACCTTGCCCTTCAGCTCCTGTTTGGACTCACACATCTACTTCTTTATCCCATCCCCCTCCATTTCACCACTCTGGATCACCCTCCTTCACTTTTTCCACTTCAGCTCTCTCACTCCACTTACCTCCCTTTCCCTGCCTCAGCATAGTAATCTACAAGTCCCCACTAGTCTCTGATTCAATATCTTCATATGTAAGCATGGATAGTTATTGACACTCCTCCCCAAATATCAGACCTTAGCTGCAGCTCTCCATCTACTTCTGCTATGTATAGAGACTGTCATTATTCACAGCTAAACTCAGATGTTTGCAAAGGGCACACAGAAACTCTCTGAGCATAGTTGTGAACAATAAAGCACTAGGAACCTGAAAATTACCAGAGGGAGTGGTTAATAGTCAGTGATTCATACCTCCACACATCGAGGGGAACAATTTCCCCTTCCCAATCTCCCTCCCCTTTCACTCTCCTATGTTCCTCCTACTCTCCTCCTTCACCCTCCTGTGTCTCTCCCACCCTTCCCCTTGCACAATGTTCTCACTCCTCCACAGTCTGGTACCAGAGAGTGAGAGTAGCAGGTGTGTGTATAGAAACAAAAGACCAGAACCAAAAAAAAAAAAAAAACCCTGCCAAATAGACCTATCTCTTTAAATTTTAATTATAATTAGTCTGTCCTTCTACCCCCTTTCATCTTTTCATGTATTATCACTCCTCATTGATCATTACGTCACTTCCGATCTGTAGCTTCTCAACCACTGTTAGCCGTAAGTCTCAGTCAGTAATTTCTCTCATCCAATTTCCTCATACTATCGATCCCCCAGGCACCACTACTCCCATCATTCTCTTTCGTCTGCATTCCATCGAGTCACTATCTAGCAGTCTCACTCCCCCATTCAGTTATTAAGTCACCTCTTCCCTTACAGTCAGCAGGTTAAGGGGATAGTAATGTTTCCAAATAAAAGCAGCTC